>JAZKJV010000136.1:0-617258 GCA_037367405.1 Ottelia alismoides
AATAATTTTTGACTTATGAAGCATAAGCCCTTTCATATTGCAATCTACCTCTGACTCCGGCTGGGGATTGTTTTTTTCTTGATTTTGCCCGTCTATTCTTTTTGAGTTTTTTTATTTTGCATTTTTTTGAAAGTATATGTGCAACAACATTTACATAAGGACTTTTCCTCTTGAGCTAGTAGACTATCCCTCTTTTGAAGCTTATTACAACCCACAACGTACTGTCATAGACCTCATGGCTACTGGATCGGGTTGGGGCACAATGGCCACAACTTTGTGACTTCATATGTTTACATTCACTTGTGTCTCATGCCGACAAATCCAGCCCTCTACCACTTCAATTGAGTTGAGCTAAGTGTAAGGTGCATGTGTCCAAGTTAGGTCACTATTGACAAGAGTCATGCGTGTATCTCGAAATATTCTAGTTAAGCAGTCAAGATGACATGTGATACCTAGTCTTGTGATCTTAAAGAATTAAGTCTAGCAGACCTGAAGCACCTCAATTCCAGTTCCTATAAGGTTCTTGTGATTAAGTGGATTAAGATTCAACCAAGCTCCAATCTTCATATTTTACTTAGACCAGTTAAATTGTCATTATCAATCCGAAAAATGCTATGCAATGATAAGAAAATATTTTATGAAATATATTTTCTGGTTTTGAATGTTATATAATTTTTTTAAAAAGGTTTTGCAGATTTTTATGCAAATTTGAAAACATTTTGCAAAATTTTATGGGTATTGACAATTTCGATTTTTTAGGAGTTTTGATAAGGGTTAGTGAAAGAAGTATCTATAGAGATTCACATGGGAGTGCGTTCATGTTTACAAGAAGTGAAATGTAGAATTTACACTGGGAATTGACATGTTGAGTGTTTATTTGATTTTCACAAGTTTTACACATAGAATTATTACATATTTATATTAGGAATTTATTTGAGTTGATATATTCATGGTTCTTAAAGTAGTTTGAAAATATTTTGACAAACATTTTTGAAAACTTATTTTCGCAAATAATTTGACAAACCATTATAAACATTTACAAAAGTTGAAAATCATTTTGAAAAGATTTTTCAAAAGGTATAAATAGATTTCTAAATATTTTCACAACTATTTTCCAAAATCGTTTGCAAATGGATTTTCAAAATATTTTATTCAAATAAATAAAATAAATTTTATAAAAGTTTGAAAACATTTACAGAGTATTTTTTCAAACAGTTCAAAAGATTTTTTCAAGACATTTATAACAATTTTCAAATATTTTACAAATCATTTTTAACCGGTTCATTACTCATAATTACAAAGAATTTGATGTCTGTTGAATTTTATTAATTAGCCATATTATTGAAATTACTAACATACGGGTTATGGCTAAAGTATATACAACGTACATACGACCCCCCATACTTAACATGAACTATGCCCTCATAGTGATCAGAGAGAAAAAGGAAGACATAACTCATGTTGAGTATAAGAAAGTCTATACTACAACGACTCCAATAAAGAATGAGAAATCGGTCATGTCCCTATACTTAGGATCAACTAATCCTAAGTGTAGGAGACTGTACACAAAACAAGGATGGTCGGGGATCAGAATTTACGAACTTAATGACTCACCAGTCTCCCCTATACTTGGATAAAATATCCATAAGTATAGACAGAATATCAAGAATTGAGGAGACAAACGAGGGATCAAATAATGAAAGCATATCCTAAGTACAACAATGATGAATGGGATGCGTGAAATAATCAAAAGAATAACAGAATGAATTTTTAAAAGAAGTAAAGAAGAAAAGAAAAGTAATTAATCAAAGATGTTTTTTGGAGCCTTGTTTGACTCTGCCGATTTTGTGGCTTCGTGCTCATTTTGAAATACCACCTGTATTGAATCAACAAAAAACAAGAATGTATCAATATCTAAGTATGGCTTCATCAACTATCCGTTGATCACAAAAGGTTGTGGGTCAGGTGACAAACCCGATATCATAACACTACCATTGTCACGCACATGTTTCACTATGAACGACCCTGTCCATTTGCTCTTCAACATTCCTGGAAAAAGGTCCAACTTTTGTATCAAACAACCAAATCTTCTAATCAAGCTTGAAAGTCTTCCTACAGATATGCTTGTCATGCCACTTCTTGACTTTCTCCTTGTACATCATGCTGTTCTCGTATGCATGACTCTCTGATATCAAGTAAGCGGTTCAGACCAAACTTTCTATTCTTTCCGACCTTCTTCGAGTCCAAGTTACAAACATGTTTTCCCTTAAAGATTTGTTAATTAATTCTATGGGTAGATGGCATGGCTTGTCATAAACTAGGCAGTAGGAGACATTCTGAAAGGTGACTTGTACTCGTTGAGATAAGCCCAAAGAATCGAGTTGAGGAATTGTGACCAGTTCTTTTTATCAGGTCGTAGAAGCTTATGTAGAATAGTCTTGATCTCCTTGTTTGAACACTCGATGAAGCCATTGGACTGTGGGTGGTATGGAGAAGCGACACGATGCTCAATACAATATTCCTAGGCCAGCTTCTTGACTTCTACGTTGATAAAGTGGCTACCACCATCGGATATTAAAACTCTTTGGAATCCCGAACCTTGCAATGATATTCTTTCAGGAATCGACAGGCAGTGCGACTGTAGGCGTCTTGAGTTGGGATAGCCTCCACCTAATGACTGGCATAATCAATGATGAGCAAAATATATTCAAAACCCTAGCTATTAGGAAATGTGCCCATGAAGTCAATGCCCCATGCATTAACAACATCTGATATCCAAAAGGGCATTGCATCTCTCAATCTAATGGTTCCGCCTTCTGACAGTTAGTACAATGTTTCACATATTCTTCTGCATCTTCAAAAAGAGTCAACCACTATAGGCCGCATTGAAGTATTTTCGCTGCCTTTCTTTTCCTTGAATGATGTCCTCCTGATTCACGATTGTGGAAATGCTGGAGGACACTGTGATATTCCTCCTGAGGAATAAACCTTCTCCAGATGCAATATACCCCTTAGGAAATAAATAAGGATCCTCCCACCGGTAGAAATGGATATCTGACAAGAACTTATCAACTTTCAGCTTAGGCCAATCTTGCGAAGTTCTCTTGGAACACAATAATTTACAATATCGACGAACTAGGGAGCGAGGTGATTGACAAAATTACCTCGTCTGGGAAAGTCTCAGTAATAGGTATCATGCTCTACTCAGGAGTGCCTATCTCTGGTATTCTTGAAAGATGGTCTGCCGCTACATTTTTATTCCAAACCTATCTCTGATTTCAAGGCCGAACTCTTGGAATAGATGGATCCATCTGATTAATCTAAGTTCGTCCTCCTTCTTACTTTGCAAGTACTTGATGGCAGAATGATCTGTATAAACAATAACTTTGGATCCAAGCAAGTGAAATCTGAACTTTTCTAGGGCGAAAACAACTGCTAGAAGCTCTTCTCAATGACGGTATAGCTCTTCTATGATTCATCTAATGTTCTGCTAGTATAGTGAATACAAAATGGTAATCCATCTCTCCTCTGTCCCAAAACCACATCAGTGGTATAATCGGAAGCATCAGTCATGATCTCAAATGGTAGAGACCAATCCAGCGGCTCTAGGACAGGGGTCTGATTGATCAATTATTTCAATTGATTAAAAGTTAGGAGAACTTTGGCATCTACAATAAAATTCAACTCTTGCCAAGAAGCTCAATCATTTGTCGGATAATTTTGCTGGTCTTTATGAATCTTCTATAAAATCCCACATACCCAAGAAATGATCGGACTTGCTTCCAATTTGTAGGTGGTTCAAGCTTGGAAATCATGTCCACCTTCGCAAGGTCAACCTCCATGCCACACTTAGATATGACATGTCCTAACACAATTTCTTCAGTCACCATGAAGTGACTCTTCTCCCAGAGAACACAAGATTAACTTCGTAGCATCTCTTCAATATTCTATCTAGATATGTAAGGCACTGATCGAAACCGTCTCCATAGATCAAAAATCCATCCATGAAATCTCGAGAAAAGATCAACCATATCTGCGAATACTGCCAACATATACCTATGAAATGTCGCATAAGCGTTACATAGTCTAAAAGGCATTTTATGAGGCATATGTCCCAAACGGACAAGTGAAGGTGGTCTTCTCTTGATCTTCAGAGGCAATGGCAGTCTGATTGTATCAGAATATATGTCCAAGAAATATAAATACTCCATCACAACCAGTCTTTTGACTATCTGGTTGATGAAGGGAAGCAAGAAATGATCTTTCTTGGTCACTAGATTCAAGCGCTTGTAGTCCACATAGACGTGGCAGGAAGTTGGTACTCTGGTTGGAGTCTCCTCTCCCTTGTCATTCTTCACAATGGTGATCTCAAATTTCTTTAGCACTACATGCAAAGGACTCACCCATTTTTAGTCGGAGATTGGATACATGAATCCAACATTACACCATTTAGTAATATCTTTCATAACAACCTCCCGTAGGTTAGGGTTCAATCTGTATTGAAATTATCAAGAGGGATTGTTGTCTTCTTCAAGGTAGATGTGATGTGAAAACAGTGAAGGGTTGATCCCATGAAGATCTGAATGTTTCCAGCCTATTGCCTTATGGTTTCTTTTTAGAATCTTAAGCAGATGAGATTCTTGGTCCCTGGTCAGTTGTGAATTTCTAATGATCGGGAACATGTTCAGTTCACCTGCAAGGAAGGCATACTTCATGCTCGACGGTAATGGATTGAGCCCAGGTAGGGATAGAATCAATCTAGTAGCAATTTCAACAATTGTGCAGGGTGGGGGTGTTAGATCCATCGACTGTAAATTGTCCACCATAGGCAATTCAAGCTCAGAATTCAATGCTTTACAGAAATTTTCAATAACAACTTCTTGTTCACAAAATCTTCAATAATCTCTTCTTGCTCCGCTAAGGACAGGTGGCCAATAGTCCATTCATCTGGTAAATCAGCAATGATCTCATCTTCAAAGACAATGGGAAACCTGACTGTGCTGTTCACTCCTTCCTCAGTGGAGAGGAATTCATGGGTCTCATTTTCATCCATTTATATATTTGTATTTCTGATTTCATCTAGAAAGTCACAGTCCTCTGTTCTTTGTTGTGTAGGATCGCTCTCATCTGATGTAGAAACTGTCGGCTTTAGCACTTGGATCATCTTGATGGTTACTTTATCGCTGGTGGAACAAAAGTTAATCGGTTCGGTGTCATAGTCCACCATTACTTTGGCTGTTCGAAGGAACGACCGTCCGAGTATGATCGAGATGTGAAGTAAAGGAGCTGAGGTGTCCATGTCTAGCACAATGAAGTCCATAGGGAATCGCATCCCTTGAATAGTAACGATGGTATCCTCTAAAATTCCCGTTGGTTGCTTGACTGATGTATCTGCGAACTGCAGGATCATTCAGGTAGACTTGAGCAATCCTAACCCAAATTCTTTGAGCAATGAAGTAGGCATCAGATTGATGGTCGATCCGCTATCAAGGATTGTTCTGTAAAGCTCTTTGTCGAACATCTGACATCTGATGAGAGGAGCTCCTATGCCTTTCTTTTTGCTTGGGAGATAGCTAATTGCATTGACGATAGCTGTTGTCAGTATGTGCTTCACATTTCTTTCACGGATTCGACACAGTTGTCACTTTGTTGTACATGACTCCTTTAGTCCTTTCTTTATGTTGGACATGTATTGTTTTCAATTTTCTGATTTTTGGCTTTTTGCATTACGTCATGAAATGGAATATGTATAGAATAAAAACCAAGAGCATTATTCTTATTTACATCAGCACATCTTGCTGTACAAATGGATTACACAAAGGAGTACAATCATCTATAAGAGGTGAGCGTCAAAAAACTGCAGGCTTGGCTCCATCGACAAGCACTGGATAGGCTGCGGTCCTCTCCATTGCTGGTGCGGTGTTGCTTTGGCTGCTACTCTCTTTTTGGTCTTTCTGATTTTCTTCATTTTTTAGATTTTTGGGTCTAGTGTTGCTCCTTTATCTTCTTCTTCCTCATCTGACTTGGCTATTAGATCGTCTGTTGCAGAAGATGATGACTCGCCTGAAGATGCTTTATTCTTTCCCTTTGTTGTGGAAGAAGGCTACAACGCCCTACCACTCCTGAGATTGACCACATTAGATAAGAAAATATCAAGAACATAGAATTATGTCAGACCGTACGAGACATCACAAACTACCTGCTCTCTTTTCCTGAAATTATTGTTATTTGCCTCAACCTATGCTGGGATAGGCATTTTGGCGCGGTAAGGTCGTCATGCTTCTGACTCATTTCTGCTAAGCTCTTTACTAGTTGAGCCAAGTAGTCAAGGGCTGGATTCATAGAAGCAACCTCGGATGGTTCAACGTGCTGGTCAAGTTGAGACTGGGAATGGTGTGAAGGCTACTGGTAGGAATACCGATAGTTATATTGAGGAGAAGGCTGGTGATGATAGTGCTGTGGAGGAGGATACCGTTGATATGGAGCAATCACATAAAGCTGATATTGTTGATTTTGATGGTACACCGACTGCTGGTAAGAACTCTGTCTCTAGTTGTTCGGGTATGGTAGAGACTGATGGTGCTGAGGCTTGATGAATCCATGATTCATCTACTTTATATGATGATTTTATCAAAATCCACTTAATAAATCACTAATTAAATATCCTAAAATCAATTATTTAACAATAATTAATTGTGTTAAAATTAGGGTTAAAATATGTAATGAAATAATCTATGTTTTTGATCTTGATTTAGGTTATTATTTCATGTACAAAAATGAATATTTTAACCTAATTCCTTTTCTATATTTTCCTTTATGGATTAGCTAACTTAACGTAAAGAATCAAAACCCATAAAATTCAGAAAATCAAGAGAAAACACAAAATTCCAGCATTGTATATTTTGTGCATATTTTATCTTTGTGGTTTTTATTTTACCCTTTTTTTAACCTAAAAACCATAAAGATTACATTAATTGTGTATATAATGTATATAAATTAATTCACTAATTTAAATCAAATTAAAAAAACAAAAAAATTACAAATTGCAAAAATGCGGTATTTTACTATCTATAGAGTACCCCTAGAAATACGTTTTGAACAATTCACCTCTTTTGATTTTGGATCCTTCACGAAAGTTATATATCTCACCGAGACGATAAACTTTTATGTTGACCATTTTTTGATTTGACCTCTTTTTCAATTTTATTTCTTATTTTTCCTTCATTTAATCCTTGGTCCACTCTCTAGTCAATGCTCCCGCCACACGCCATCAGCTCATTTACCACTTCATGCCTCCCGCCACACGCCATCAGCTCATTATCATCTAAAGCTCCTCGCTCAATCATCTTCTGAACAAAAGTGTGCACTTGATAAATCTTCAAATGGATGAGTTTGAAGCTTTCAAGGTTTCACTCTTACATTCTTAGAAGGATTACAGTCACTGTAATCACCACTTGGATGGTTTAAATCTGCATAAGATGAATAGTGGACGGCTTAGATACGGATAATTCTATATCTATTTAGTTGGGTATAAAATCTGTAAGGAGCAACTCGATAGATACTTGAAGGAAAATCAAAGGCACAGTGCCGCGAATAAAAGTTTAGCCAGATGTTGATGGCCAAGATAAGAGTCAAAGTATTGATTACAAGGCCTATTGCATAAACAGCCACAATCATAATCGTTGGTTGAATCCCCAGAATAGTCGATGACCACCATCAAGAACCTTGTAATCTTACCTTCCCCATCGACTTCCAAGTTTCTGTCCCTCCCTCACCTCTCGGATTGCGTATAAAAAATGGAACAAAGAAAGATTTCCTTTTATTTTTCGGATGTTAAGGTCATTCTAAATGGCAGGTCATCGATTCGGTGTTTTTAACTTCAATCGACCTTTGTCTATATCTGCTCGATTCTACAACTTACGGTCGTCAACAAGTGTTGGACTACTGCCGCAACAAGTTCACGCAAGTTTTTACTGTTTAAATGTATGGATTATATATTTATGCAGTTTAAGGTGATAGTTATATGTGTTCCCTTAATCTTTACATTTTCATTTGTTTATTTGATCTTTATATGCATATAGGATGGGAATATATATTCTTAATTTTTGTATGGGATGTTTACACCTATAACCTTGAGTAGTCTCTATCTCTACCCCAGAAACTCTCGATAATAATGAATTACACCCATGACCTCAATAGTGTTTAACTCTTACATAGCATATCTCCGTGTTCCATCTAATTTCTCGTTAACTATGACTGAATCCGTCAAATATTTAAATTTCTATCCTTTAAGTTCCCATTTTTTTACAAATAAGACCACTCCCCCTTCCTCCTCCTGCACCCCTAACCCACCCCCTCGCCGACCACCACCTCCTCCCCTTCCTCCTCCAGCACCCCTCCCCCCCACACCCACCCCCTCGTCGACCACTTCCTCCTCTTCCTCCTCCAACAAATCGAACCCCCACCGACCACCTCCCCTTCCTCGGCATCACGCTGATCACCCCATTGCTCGTCATCTTCTGCTCGGTCCTCGTTTCTGTCACCATCAACACCTTCCTCATAACACTTGGATTCCTGTCCTCCACTGGCTTCGGAGTTACGACTTTGTTCGTGGCGTCGTGGTTGTACAAGTATTTCACCGATGGGCACCAGGTCGGTGCCGACAAGCTCGACCAGACTCGAATCACTAGTGCGGGCGTCGCCCCGTTGATACCTCCTCTGAGGGTCGACTGCCTCTTCCTCTCCTTTGACAATTTTTTAGCAATTCTTTCAAATATTAGCATCTCATCCAATGATGGGTCGAGAGGAAAACACCGAATCCGAGGTGGGTCAAGTTGATATCTCCATTGCCTTATGGTCGGCTGACCTCTTCCTCTCCATCTCCTCCCTATGGTCAACACCCAATCTCCGTAAAAAGGCAGTTATAAACGACGGCAACGAATGGGAGGAAGCACGTGCTAGATGCGTGGCCAAGCATCTCAGATAGTAGGGAGACTTTGACGATGGGAGGTGGTCAGCGGGGGATCGGGGACAAGGATGGAGGTGGGTAGCGGAAGGGGTGTAGGAGGGGCAGAAGGTAGGCGACAAAGGGGGCATATGAGGAGGCAGAAGGACACTAGGGGTGTGGGTGGAGGAAGAAGGGAGCTGGAGGAGAGAGGGGCAATGTTGTTTTTTCTTTGTTTTTCAAGTTTATTTTTTAGTCATTCAATTGAAGATAGGACAGGTTAACTCGATGGTTTGATTGGGTTGATGGTTTAAACTAACAAAGGGTTACAAATGTGAGACGGATCAACTATTCAGGACATCTCAAATAATTATGAATATCGAAGGTTCCCAGAATAATTACGAAACTACTCAAGATTATGGATATAAATATCCCTTTCAGTATTACCATCATCCATACTAAAGACATTTTTTTAGCAATTCTTTCAAATATTAGCATCTCAGGCCTAAAATACAAAGAACCCAACTAGAATACTCAAGAAAACAAAACGGATCAAATTGGCATTCAAGGACTGTTTTTAAACGCGATTCAGATTCAAATATTTGAGTACTAATCGAAACTAACAGTATTCCTTGAATCAAATCTCATGAGAAATTAACAGTATTCGTCTCACATTTGTCAAGCCCGCTCTCTACCCCTGTAGCCCATTGATCCTCCTCATCACGTGATCTGGAAATGCCCATTAATGAAGATTTCATTTCCCGTGTCAAGAGTTGTTCCCATGCCCGTGTTGGTTGACCAGCAATCGAATTCCGTTTCCAAGGTTTGACCACCTGTTATCAAAATATTAAACCACCTTAGAATGAACTGGCTGCACCACTTTTCAGCTCCTCACATGTAGCATTGTCCTTCTGTTAGACACAGCCGTGGCTGCATGCTTCTCGATCGCGTAATACCTACTTTACCAGATGTATCTGCACCTGCGTCGGTATCTATACCAGAATCCAGCAGCTATGACGATAAACCACCACATATTGAAACCAAAAACGGCATCCCCTGGAAAAAAATTGTCAATAGAATGGTTACTGATTATGTTGTGCCATATAATACTTGATATTAAAAGGTTGAGCAATGA
Source organism: Ottelia alismoides (assembly GCA_037367405.1). Lineage (NCBI taxonomy): Eukaryota > Viridiplantae > Streptophyta > Magnoliopsida > Alismatales > Hydrocharitaceae > Ottelia > Ottelia alismoides. The sequence goes on from JAZKJV010000136.1 coordinate 10,080, forward strand.
AATAGCAAAAGTGGATGAAAGCCAAGTTGGCCTTTACCTTTTCCCATAGTATCATGAACCAGAAGACGGCATCTTGTAAATAAAAATGGTACAAGAATTCCTTAGTAACTAACTTGCTCAGAATCCCAAACTGTGGCATATTCAATACAGAAAGCAGTGGCCGCACCCAAGAATCCTTGGTGTTTTATTTTTAGTAGCAGTGGCAAATAATTCTAGTACAACCTGCCAACACACTCCTGAGAGCCACAATGACAATCTTTCCTTTTTATGTTACCATCCTTGTCACGAACCTGGTCTATTTTGTAATTGTAGTGGTAAGTCAGTTCCTGTAAAGGAGGGATATTATCAGCAGCAAATAGCATGATATGAGGCATTCTCCGGTCATCGTGGTCGTAAAGGACGCTTTGTGCATAAAGGTTTGGTGAACAGCTATGATTGACAAATCTCCCTACATTCCCATAAAGACATGCATCAATTGCAAAACCAGCATCCTCCACACTCTCCGTAGCATTACTTGGTTGCATGACAGACGGAAGACCTTCCCAAAGAGAAGCGTCATCATAGTTGTTGCCAATGTCAAAAAGATACTCGTCGCTGTTGCTCCTCTGTTCGGCTTCAAAATCAGGGAGAAGCTCACCTACATACTCACATATGAAAGTGCCTGATGAAATAGAAGCCAACGATCGTACTCCCCACCCACTCATTTTTGTCTTGAAAACCTCTAGTTGAACTTTGACACCATGCTGACTGACCCTATTGTGGCAACTTGCCGCACACTTGCATGAAGGACCACATTCATATGCAAGTGGTCTTGCTTGTACAATCAAACCATTGTAAGTAAAAGGGATCTCCCCTCCATTTTTTACAGCACACGCACACATTTCCGAATCAGAGCAGCCATCAGTGCAGTCGCATCCTTTTGGAGGAGCGTGAACACATGATAAAGGATACCTAATCTTGGTGATATATTTGAATGGAAAAGGACGCTCATCATCTATAGTGTTGACTACACAAATAGGTTTTGCTTCCTTTCCATCAGAAATATCTTTTATGCATACACCAGGGCGTGACGATGATTTCCCCGACTTCTTGACCTCTTTGAGTGGAAGTTCTGGCTGTCCCGGTATCCTTCTCAGCTGAAACTTAAAGGCAAAATAACCTTGTTGAACTTTTTCCTTCCAATATTTTTCAACTATGTATAGTCCGTCGTAGACATAAGTTGAGAATGGTTTAGGCCTTCCATCTCTGGGGTCGGTCTTGAGTTCCTTGCTTCCACGAATGACACGTACTGGTTTTTGCGCTTCCATGCTGTTTTTCAGAGATAAATTCCCACGTTCGAGTTTCTGATCTTCAGGTGGTTTCCCATCGGTTCCCGGGCTTCCACCAGAACCTGAGTATATCAACACACCTGAACCCTCAATTTCATCCTCATTGCCCCCTGAAACAATACTGGTGGCGAAAACTGTGCCCCCAAGTTTGATGTAATCTATGCCACCTTGATAGAGACGGTGCAGGCCAATCACAGTTAGCTCTGCCCTATAGTGAAATTCATCCCCAACTTCAACTCCTGGGACAGCTCCCAGGATAGCCTTTCCAGTGTTCACACACGCATTTTGCTCTCTAAGTAATTTAGTGGCATCAAGATCAACTCGTCTACTCTTGCCCTGCCCCTTTACTTTGGATTCCTCCTCTTGTGATAGCTTCCTGCAGATAACCTGAAATAGACGTAAAGTTTTCCTGACTCTGTTGCGGGTTACCTCATCCCCCTCTATGCCAGCGCTTATAGAAGTTAGAGGTAGAATTCCATGAAGAGGGACAATCTCATTGGAAATAGGAGCAACTGGAGAAGCACCAAAATCAATTTCATCATCGAGCAAAAGATGGCCATCTAAATTAAACTGCTGATCTTCATCCCCCACAGGGACTATTTCCAATTGATTAGATGTGTTAGAAGGATCCGTTCTTTTGTTCATTTTTTTAGCCCTCTTAGGTTTCTCAATTGATGTACCAGCACCACGACCTGACATCACTGAACCTCTGCCATGCCTCCAAGGACAGTTTGGCGCAGCCATCAAACCCAGAATTATTATTTTCTCTCCAAGCACTTCCAGATCCATTTTTTCATCTGTCTGCTGAGAAAAAGATTTTTTACAGTCAGCTGCATCAAGATCTACAGGCCGCCTATCCTTTCGGCTCCCACCCCTACTTCCAGGCTTGTCACCAGCAGATTTTCTCACCGGGGTCTCTACATCAGATTCAAGTTCAGCTTTGCCAACAACATTGAGAGGCTTGCTTACTTCAGATTTCCTGACATCCAGTTTTCCAGTGCCAAGTTGTCTGTCCCTTAATGATACTACACCTATACTTTTCTCATTATGCTCTATCACAACTTTCTCGTTGGAGCAGCCCTTCACGGGAAAGATGGCATTTCCCAACTGTTGCTTTTTCTCAGTGCCGCTTGTAGACACAGCCCGCAGAGGTTTGACATCAAGAGGTAGTGCGTTGGTTATGCATTCCATGCTACTCTCAAAAGAAGGCACATCCTTTACTTCATCAGTTTCTTTGACTGTCTTCGCAAGTGGACTAGAAACCTTCTTAACAACTTTTTTCAGTCTTCTAACTCCCAAGCTTACACCACTTGTCTTGCTATCCATCTTTTCCTTTATGCTATCCATTTGGGACCCTTCCTCCCTTGAATAATCTGTAGTACTCGAAAAGTTTTTCCCTTCATTACCAACTGTAAAAACTTTCATAACGGACTCCTTACATTCACTTTTATTGGAGATACTTTTAGCTTCCTCATCATCCCCTGTTGAGCGACAGTTTTCCCCAAGTGGCAAGCTTTCAACAGTGCAAATCTCCAAATTCTCCTGAATGGGCACACTGTGGATCTCCACAGATTGGTTTCTATCAACAGTTACCATACGTGCTCCACAGCCAGCCGGAAAATCTCGAATTGCAGATTTTTTCCTTCTCTTAGGAGATCCATATATTATAGACCTGCAAATGTTTGCTTCTTCAACACTCAGACTGGTGCATGACAGAGAATTCGTGATGCCCAAGTTGGTTGAACCTTGCATGTTCTCTATAACCACAAAATAGATGACATCACAAAATATATGAGAAAAGTAACTACTCGTTTTTGACAATAATTATATTATCTATAAAGTTAATAAGATAAGAGTAATTTCTAGGGATTTCAGACATCCAATCAATGTAAGTTGGTTGAATAACACGAGATTTGAATGCTGATTTTCAAATTAGGTCAATATCAGAAGCTATCACAAAGAAATGTAATGAATCTAATAATCAGAAGATGATGGAAGGGGAGACAAATGAAGAGCGGAGAAGGGACAAACATGAGAGAGAGGGAGGAGAGGATGGAGAATGAGCTAAGAACAAAGCAGATCAACCAAACAGAGAGTGGTGTATGCTACATCGACAGTAGAGGTTGGATTTTCATGACCTATCAACAGCAGAGTAATCAGATGAGAAAGTCGGTTGCCTTTGATGTTGTTCATGGGGCCACTTGAAATGTGATCATCATCGTTGCAACTCGGATGAAGTGAAAGTCAAATGTAAACCAAAGAAACGAGCAAACAAGCAAGGCAATCACATAATACAAATGTATGGATAGGCATTTAGAGACCTATCCCTAAGGGGTTTATATAACATCCATGAATATTTGTATCTACTAAAAGTAGGCAGATCTACAAAGGTGAATACAAAAAGGACCCTAAACTGAATGTCATTTCAGGACATCTTCATCCCTAAACCCTGCCCCCTCGAACTCGTTGACCAAGTAGAGGAATCATGTTTGAGATGGTAGGCTTTTTTTGTAATGACACAAAGTCACAAAATTGAGTTTTACAATGCATCATATCGAATGCATTCAGATTCTACTCTACCTTAAATTAAATTTCTCTGAAATTAGAAATCTACTGTTAGATTTTGCAACTGTCGAGAGTAAATCCAAGCAAAGTTTAAACTCTTGCTCTGCCTTTGTGAACATAGCAGCGAGAATATATGTCATGCCAACCTTCATCTTAATGATCTTCCAATAACAAATTAAGTGATATCTAACATCAATATGCTTGATCTTATCATGATGCAGCATACCACAATATATAAGCGTTGAAGTAAACAAAGGCTGCAAACCCTAAAGGCATTTTTCTCTTTCTATTCTTATGTATTATGAAGGTGCACTAGTTAAGCAGAAATAGGATAGATTTAAAGAAACAATAGCTCAAACAATTCCAAATAAACAACCAGAAAGAAATCCATGATAAATATATATTAATACAGGTTCACCCCACAAGGGCTTTGTCCTATGTATGAGTTTAGCTTACCCATGGCTTACAAACACCCATTATACAAGCTACTTCTGGTGTAGTCCTAACAATTTACAAAGCACACAACTTACTACAATTTATCCTACTTATAAGAAGAAAGGCTTTTACGAAGAATGTCCAAAGGTGTGCAACTTTACCAATGGTTTATCTTCCGTTTGGGAAAAGAGTCCTTCACACAGAATGCACCTTAGTCAAAAATGAAGACAAATACAATATTCTAAAGAGCCTTTCATAAATAATGTGAATATGAAATGCAATCCAACACAAAGCAAAAAGTTTTTGGAAGCATACAAGGTTGTAGAAATCGGCAGTCAGTACTCGGTTGGCAAGGTCACTGATTAAGGATTAATCGATGATGAATCTGTGATTCATCACTCTAAAAGATGAACATAGAGTAATTAGCTGCATTTATCCATCTATTCTGCATTTTTATCATTCATGTACTTTGAATTAATATTTGCATTTTAGCAGGCGTATTTGCATTAAATAAGAAGTCCAAAAACCCTTGTAAATATCACATGTATAATACCATATTAGTTATTTTTCACTAATCCTGAATTAAATAATATCAGCTCTCTAGTGTACATATTACTAACACTAATAAATGAAAAATACCAAAAATACTAACTTGTAAATTTGCCCAATAAAATCCAAACCCTAGTTTAGAGACTAAAAGACGTCAAAGTGGATATCTCACTCATACAATCTCCTATGGACCCTACTCACTTTTGAATTAATGTACGTTCAATCATCTATAAAACAAGACCAAATTCAAAAAAATCGGAGTTCATATGTGAAACTTGGGTTTTGGAGCATCATTGTATATTATACATATTGACCTATTTTGACCTTATTATTTTATGTATAAAATATTTTTTTATTTATTTCTTTTGCATATAGTTTCTTTGACTATTGTTTTAATAAAATATGTAAAGATCCAATAAAAATTGAAGCAAAAATCAAAGAAAATAAATCAACTTGAGTAAATATACATATGTCCCCTTTATTTTATTCCTTTATTTAAATAATTATTAGAAATCCATAAAAAATTTAAGGACTAAATATTTATTTTTTATTTGATATGATTTATTTTGATTTTTTTATCTTGTTTAAAAATGAGAAAAATATTTGCAAAATCCAAAAATACGGTATTTTATATGTATAGAGCAACACCAAAAATACTTTTTGTACATATGATATCTTTTGATTTTGTGACCTTCACTAAAGTTGTAGATATCGTCGAGACGAGCAACTTTCATGTAGATCACTTTTTGATTTGACCTCTTTTGTTATTTTTTTTAGATTTTTCTTTGGATTTAATTTTTGATTTTTCAGAGAGCACCACAATTTTATTTTAATTTACTTATTAATTTAATTATCATTATTATTTATTTTAATTTCGTTTTGTTTTATATATTAATTAATTAATTAATTTTTTTAATTAATTTTATTTTAATTGTCATTATTCTTTATTTTTAATTTATTTTCATTTTTATTTTTCCCGTCACGTGGCCGCCTCCACCGCACGCCACTTGGCGCTCATTCTCTCTCCCTACCGCCCTATGCGGCGGCAACCCAACCACCCCGCCTGCAACGGACGGTGCACCTATGCCCGCATATCTGCAACTGTCACATCTCTCTCTGCCCAATCGCGCTACCCACAACCACATGTCTACCTCGCGCCTCCGCCTCCTCTCTGCTCACCACTCACAAGCTTGCCCACCAACGGCCATGCGACACGGTCATCCTTCGCCCTTCGCAGTAGAGCACCCTTCCAACTTTCCCTCCCCAACCACGGTCTGCAACCGCCCATTCTCCAGCTTCCACCTCCTCCACGATACTTCCACTTCCCTCTCTCTCCCGCGCCTAAACCTAACCGCCAATAAATTCCGTCGACCGCCCCTTTGCACGCTATCCACCAACCAAGAGTTAGCGCCATAGCCTCAGAGGACCCCTCATGTGACAGACATGGGATTTCTCTTAGAAGGCAACGACTGACCACGGGACTCCAGCATGATCCAGCTGCTCGGCGAGCTTTTACGAGCCTTGAAGCTCACCAAGCATTACCGCATCCGCACGTAGCTTGAGGCGACAACCAGGAGCGGCGCTTTGCAGCTCCTCCTCCAGTGAAGACCACATCAAGTATAGTATTCCCCTAATTCTTCCTTCTATCTCCTCTACCCTATCTCCTTTCGCTTCCCCGTCCTCTTTCTCCGCCTTCGGCTGCCACCCACTTGGGTGCTGTGCCTTGCCACTTCACCACCCTCGATCTACCGACCACCACCTTCACTGCGCACATGGAGTAGCCCTCGACCTCCACAAGTACGCACCCGACGATCGCCTCAATCGACCGCGTTCCGCCAACCGCAGGCAGTCATGCTCCATCCTACGATCGTTTTCGCTTCTCCAGCATCTGGATGTGTATCGACCAGACTCCTCTCCACGCCCTTGTGTCGTTCAATGCTCCACGACTCCATCTCCGCCTTCATCGTCCACGCATCGTCAATGATCTCATCCCCAACAATCATCTTCTCTGCCCACACTGCCTGGAGCAGCCCTCCTCGGTCAATGCTCTGCCTGTCGTACACCTCGGCACACCCGACTCGAGTTCAGCGCCCATTCCCACCATAGGCTCAGATGAGTCAATCCAGCTCAGAGCCTCAGAGCACCGACATGTGGAGAGGCAGCACCCAAGCCGCCGCCCCAGCTAGGAGGCACATGCGTGGCACGTGCTCCGGGGAACAATTTGTGCCTACGCCCTTCATATTCCAGCGAATCGCAAAAGAGCCCCGCCAGTGAGGCCACGTATGGCGCCTGCGCACCTTCTGGAGAAATTGTGCAAAGATCCTCCATAGTTTTGGTTATTGCACTTTAGCCCTCATTCGCATTTATTACACTTTATTTCTGCTTTGGATTTAGAACCATGAACATATCATTTATTTGAACAACTATTTCGCATCATATTTTCATTCCAAAAATAGCATATTGTAGAGTAATTAATGTTTTATCATTGTGAATGATTGTGTGATTTTTGTGAGCCGTGCTTTATTTAATATAATTAATTTGGTGAAAAATTGCGTAATTTGCCCACTGCATGATCTGTCATTCATACTAAATTGATTACTGTTCCAAAAATTCCAAAAAATTCACAGTATGTAGAATTAAGGGTGTTTTGTATTGTGCCCAAAATTCATTCTGTTTGCATGCATCTCGAAGCCATAATAAACTAAGTAGTTATTTGATTAATTGTAGACCCATTATTTTTAAGATCTATTAAATTCCTGGATACATCTTGATTACACTCATCTAGAATAATTTCATTTCCGAGAAATAAATATGTTTGCTATTTACTATAACTAATTTACCAATAAACACCTTGCATGTATTTTTAATTCATTTATAAATTCATTTTGCATCAAAAATTCCAAAAATACGAGGTCAAGTTTTAGGATATTTAGACTTCGTTTGATTAAAAATTATATTTTAGCCCCTAAACTTGCCCGAAATTGCATGTCATTATAAATTGCTTGATGAATTACAAAAAATACCTCTATGTAAATCTAGTTTCTAAATTGACTATTAGCCAACCTAAGGAGACAGTGACCTCCCTGAGTTAGACCTTGGATTCACCCAAGTAAAAAAACTCTGACCGCTCGCTTTAATTGCAAGATTAATTAAGTGGTCTTTTTAATGTAGTATTCGGACACTTTTTTTCTCTTAAAAAAGGCCTGAATACTACATTAAAATGACAAATTATATAGGGTATTCCGAGGTTTCTTCAGATGGTGCCGTTGCCAGGGAGACATGGCTTAGGTTGATTTTTATAAAATTTAGATATTAGATTTTCCATCCCCTAGGTAATCCGACCTCCGGCTTTTTCTTGTAATATTACTCTCTTTTATTTTCCTGTATTTTTTTCTTTATTTATTTTGCATATCTCTCTGACTGCCATCTTAATTTTTGTGCGAGGGACCCGACACGACGAAGCAACTGCTTAGGTGGCCGAGCAACTCAGGAGCATTGGAGGCCGACTTCTCTGGGAAATAAGCCGACTGAAAGAACACATAAAAATTAAGATCGAGTTGAGTCGTGAGAGAGCGTAGAGTATAGAATTTTATTTTCATTTATTTGATTTTTGTAATTATTTTATAATAATTTAGGTAATTGCATATTTCCAACAAATTCCGTATGGGATCTCACGTGTGTACACATACATTGGAATTTTATTTTGTGGTGTGTCGAGACCCGTTTCACCTTCCGGTGAGGGTGGGGCTCGACTTGAGTGGCTCGTAGGTTTGACCTGCATTTGCGACTATTATAGTTTTATTAGGCTAATATTTACTTGTGCTCATAAAATCTAGGCTCACACATTTTCACATTTAATAAGACACATTTAGAATGTTCTATTTAGTCAAACTAAATCATATTCTTCCCGATTAATATAAGTTGCTGCTAGGTGCGGTTTCATCGTCTGCATTCATTTAGCATTTTTCTTCAATTTTGTATTCATCCCGCATGTAGAGCGCGAGGAGCACTTCTGAACTGGGCATGCATCATTGATTTTATCGTTGCATCAACTTTCTCGATTCCCTTCCTCTTGGTTTTACAACTTTGGATAAAAGGAAATCCAGACTGCTAGTTGGCCGTGCCTTGTGTGGTGGATTTAATTCAGTGATAATTAAACTTAAAATCGGGACTGCTAATACAATTTTAACCAAAAAATTGAACTAAAATTGGAATTGTATTCGTGAGAGCAATCCCATCCTTGGACACAGGTGCTTACCCCCCAGACAGAGTGGGTGACGACGTAGCCACTAAGGATAGAGTCCAAATCCCAGGAGTTAGCACCTTTCCTATCACTCCTTGCACTACACCGTGTTATTGATTCGAATATCTTGACATAGAGAATGCTGGATTGGGTGACTTTTGCTCAGACTTAGCGAGTTAAGAAGTTAGTCCAAAAGAGATTGTAAAGAAAGTTGCGGATTGGTAGTTGGAATATTGGCACTTTAACTGGAAAATTGATGGATACGATGGAAAGAAGGAAGATTTATATACTATGTCTTCAAGAGACTAAATGGGATGGAGATAAAGTAAGGGAGATCGAGAAGACATGCTTTAAACTTTGGTATTCAGGTAAAGATAAGGGTAGAAACAATGTTGGCGTGATTGTTCATAAGGATTTTAATGATTGTGTGGTTGAGGAGCAAAGATTCAGGGATCGGATTAATTTGCTAAAATTGGTGCTTGAAGAAGAAATTATGAATATTATCTAAGTTTATGCACCGCAAATTGGTTTAGATGAAAGGACTAAACAAGTTTTTTAGGAGGATCTGGATAACATTTTACAAGGAATCCCACAAAGAGAGATGATTAGCATAGGTGGAGATGTTAATGGACATGTGAGAAAAGACGCTTCAGGGTATGGTAGTGTTCATGGAGGACATGGTTTTGGAGATAGAAATAAAAAGCGAAAAATCATTGTGGATTTTGTAACGGCATATGATAGTTTCATAGCAAACACACTCTTCAAGAAGAGGGAGGAGCATTTAATTACTTATAAGAGTGGGCCAACTAGAACACCAATAGACTGCTTTGCGTTAAGGAGAAGAGATCGGTTGTGTTGTAAAGACTGCAAAGTAATCCCAAGAGAGAGTTTGACAACCCAACACCACTTGTTAGTCTTGGACGTGCAAATAAAAGGGCTAGTAAAGAAAAGGAGGGTTCTTAAGATCACTAGAACTAGATGGTGGAATCTTCCACTGAAGCAATCGGGCTTCAGGGAGAAAGTTTTAGAATACTTATCTTGGGATTGTAGAGGAAGTGCAAACGAGATGTGGGAGGCAGTAACATCTTGTATCCGAAAGGTAGCCAAAGAGATGCTAGGCGAGTCAAAGGGAGGAGCTCCAGGTCAAAAGGAGGCTTGGTGGTGAAGTGAAGGGTGCAAGAGAAGCTAAAAATTAAAAGAGCATGCTTTAAGGCTATGTCTAAGTATAAAATAGAGGAAACTGTCGCAAACTATAAATAGCGAAGAAGGAAGCAACGAAGGCTGTAAGCGAAGCTAAGTCAAAAGCTTATGAAGTTTTGTATAAAAATCTCGACTCTAAGGAGGGCCAGAAGGATATATTCAGGTTGGCTAAAGTAAGAGAGAGAAAGACCAAAGACCTTTCTCAAGTGAGATGCATTAAGGACGAGGAAGGTCATGTGCTTGTTACTCAGAAGGATATAGAGACTAGATGGGAGCAGTACTTCTATAAACTTTTCATTGGGGAAGGAAATAGAGAGATCACTTTGGGTATCTAGCTAGTAGTGAAAATTAATTGAATCGTGCAAGCTATAGACGAATACAAAGAAAGAAAGTAGAGGAGGCTTTAAAGGTTATGAGACTTGGGAAAGGTGTAGGATCAGATGAAATCGATGTAGAAGTATGGAGAGTTTTAGGTGAGCCAGGTTTGACTTGGCTTACGAATCTATTCAATGTTATTTGCCGAAGTAAGAAAATACCTGAAGATTAGAGGAGTATCGTGATGCCTCTTAATAAGAAGGAGACATTCAAAGTTGTTCAAATTACAGAGGTATCAAGCTGATGAGTCACTATGAAAATTTGGGAACGTGTGATCGAAAGAAGGTTGAGGCAAGTTTCCAACGTAAAAGAAAACCAATTCAGATTCATGTCAGGTCGCTCAACTATTGAAGCCATCCATTTGCTGAAGAGAACAATGGAGCATGACCTCGAATTTCGGTCGAATTTCGATTTCGGTGGGTGACCGAAATCCGACCGAAATGGCCGATGTCGACTGAAATTTGGGGGGCCTAGTTCAAAAACAGACCAAAATGATCGAAATTTCGGTTGAATTTCGACCGAAATTTTGTTTCGGCCAGTCTCCGAAACGAAACCGAAATCCGGCATTTAAGGCCTTGCAATGGAGATTTATAGAGCGAAAAGGAAGAACCTCCATATGATCTTTATTAATTTGGAGAAGGCTTATGATTCTGTCCCACGAGAGATATTGTGGAGAGTTTTGGAGAAGAGACAAGTAGATGTCCTATACATTAATCTCATAAAGGACATGTAGGGCTTTATCTTGTGTGAGAACCCCGTCTTAGAAGACTGACTATTTTGACATCAACATTGATTTACATCAAGGTTCAGCTTTGAGTAAATGAAAAGCTTGAGGTCTGGAGACATGCATTAGAGACTACAGGATTTCGTATAAGTGGGGCTAAGACGAAATATATGGAGTGTACCTTTGATGGAAGCAATGGTGACGGAATCGAGGTGAAGATTGGTGACGATAGAGAGATTCTTTTAGATATCTGGGATCAATTTTATAACATGGTAGGGAAATTAATGGCGATGTTACTAATAGAGGTTGGCTAAAGTGGAGGCGAGCCTCTGTTGTTCTTTGTGATAAGAAAATTCCTTTAAAAATGAAAGGAAAGTTTTACAAAGCATCCGTGGGACCTGCTATGCTCTATGGATCTGAATGTTGACCAGTGAAACATAGACATGTGCAGAGAATGGCTGTAGCAGAAATGGAAATGCTAAGGTGGATGTGTGGATACACATGTAAAGATCGGATTCGAAATGATGCAATCAGAAAGAAAGTTGGTGTAGCTCCGATCGAGGATAAGATGCGAGAAAATCGCTTAAGATGGTTTGATCATTTGCAAAGAAGATCAGCTAATTGACCGATTAGGAGATGTGAGTGTTGGGATGTTGAGCCGGCTAAGAGAGGGCGGGGACGACCCAAGAAGTATTGGAAAGAGACTATACGAAGGGATCTTAGTTTTTTGGATATAAGCCTGAGATTGACCCAAGATAAATCTGAATGGATTCGAAGAATCCATGTAGCCGACCCTACTTAATTGTGGGAAAAGGCTTTGTTGTGTTCGCGAGCCTCTCGCTGACCACTCCAAAATGACTGTCCTCACGGCTTCAGGGACACTCTTCCTTTGAATCCCCTCGGTTTCATGGAAACTCTTCCCATGAGACTAAGGCCAATAAGTCACTATTAATTCTCAAGGATGGTCAGACCCAGACCAACCCTCTCTTCTCTCACCACATCGAGGAAGACTCTCATCTCGATGCTTCTAGTTTGCTTTCTAACAGCTCTATTAATTCAAATCCCTTTATTCTGAAGGTGAAGAAAAACAAGATAACAAGATGCCTCCCAAGAAGAACCCGGATTATGAGGGAGATAATGACCCACTGAAGGACATCCTGGCCAGATTTGCACAAGATGAACAGAGAAATGAACTATTCAGATATGAGCTTGGTCAGCTGAGGAATGATGGGAAATTCATGAAAGATGCATACAATCTTGTATCGCACAGAACGAGTATTGGCTTAGGCCAGTTGTGCCGCTAAATGCTGGAGAACTAAAGCATCACTTTTTTACACCCCTGCAAAATTTTATGGCAATACAATAGAGAACCATACATGTTCGTGCAGGAGTTTGAAATGGTATGCGACAATCTACGGCGACCTGATGTCTCTCAAGACTACATACGTCCTAGAGCCTTCCCCTTTGCGGTAGCATACAAAGCCGCCTATTGGCTAAAACTTAGGGAGGGTAGACACTACGTGAGTTGTATTAAAGGACATGTTCCTCAAGAAGTTCTACCCGTTGAGTAGGACTAATCAGATGAGGTCTCAGATATTGAGTTTCACACAGATGTCCCATGAGCCTTTCCACGACGCATTGGAGAGATTCAAGGACCTGATTCAGAAGTGTCCAATTCACGATATCTGATGCAAATCCTATGCAACCTACGTGGAGTCGTTAGAGCGAGAATTAACTGGCAATCCTAAGAGTGTAATTTTAACGACCACATGGCTAAAGCAAGTAAAATGGTATGCAATACAAAACTTCGGAGCTGAAATGCAATGAGGTGAAATTTCGTTGATGAAAAATGAGACCTAAAAATCAGCAACTCGAGTGCGCAAATGTTTGAAGTCCAGCACAGATTTTCACCACAAACTGAGGGCAACTCAACTAGTTAAAGATTAATGGAAATAAATAGCGATGCTGCAGTGACAGAATCTCAATGATTCACCAAACTAAACAGCCCTATAACAATCCACGAAAACTACTAATATGCAGTAGAATAATCGGTAGAAGTGGCGCTCATACCACAACCTGCGAGGGGGAGTTTGCAAGCTTCAGACCTGATCGTTGGCCGGGGAAATATGGTTGCAGCGGCAGCCAGTCATGGACGAATCGGGGGGCACAGTTGGGCGGGTCCGCGGCAGGGTAGTGGAGACACTGGGGGTGACTCGGCACCGGTTGGAGGGGAATCCAAGAAGCGAAGAGCGGCTGGAGGGATGGCTTTAGGGATGGGTAGGCGGGTTCTGGCGGTGGGAGGGGTGCGGGTACAGGGGAGGGGCGCTGGAGAACGATGAGGGGGTAGCAAGGGGCGGGGTCGCAGGACCTTGTGAGAGGGGAAACAAGGATGGAGGGAGGTTGCGGAATGGGAGAGGGAAGGGTTGCAGGCGGGCGCGTGGGATGGGGTTGGCGGCTGGGAGAAGATGGAACGAGGCAGCGAGTTCGGGGGTTCGGGCGGGGCCGCGTTGGTAAAAGGGCGCTAGTGTGGCTTGGCGCGTGTGGGCTTGCGGAATAATGAGCCTTTATAGAGGGGTGCCTTTATAGAGGCCAATCCCCCCCCCCCAACAAGCAACAACCTCACTAAAAATAGGAAAAAAACGAAACGACGATAAGGCCTTGTATAATGAGCCTTTTGCATAAATAAAAATAAATAAAACAAATGTTCAACTAAAATTAAATAAAACAAATGTCCACTAAAAATTTGATCACGCGGTATCGTGCTGCATCAACTCCCTCCTGCTGAGAAGAATCTCGCTCCGTCGAGATGGCATCGTGGTAGTTCTGAAGTATATCGAGGCGGAGTTGTTGGAGTTCATCTTCGTCAATCTAGGTGCAATCTGTAAGAGGTCGTCCCTTCCATTTGACTAGATAGCGACGGAAGAGACTACGTCTCGTCGTCATATCTCGGATGTCGGCAATATCTTCAATCTGATCGGCATCAATCGCGGCTGGTGGTTGGCGCGTATCATCAGCGAGAACTGCTGGCGTGGTGGCATCTGTTTGTTCATCTCCATAATATAAGAAGAGATCTGATACATTAAAGACTGGCGATGTCTGGACGTCTGGCGGCAGATCAAGTAAGTAAGCATTGGGTCCAATCCTTTTGAGAATTCGGAATGGACCAATCTTTCGTACACTCAATTTTTGCTGGACTCTCAAAGGAAACCTCTCTTTTTTTAGGTGGACCATTACTAATTACCCAACTCTGAACTCGCTCTCTCTACGGTGTAGGTTGGCTTGAGCTTGGTATTTCTGGGTCATGGTTTGGAGTTTGGTTTGGATTTCGGTATGGATATGGGTTAGGTGTTCGACCAGCTCAAATGGCGTTTTTTCGGTGGACCTATTAGTGGAACTGTTAAACGCGAATTCGGCTTGGGGAAGAATTAGATCCCATTGGGACGGAGAGTCCCCTGCAAGACATCGCAATAAATTTCCTAATGATCTGTTAACTACTTCGGTTTGTCCATCTGTTTGTGTATGATAAGTGCTGTATTTCAAATGAGTACCAAAACGAGACCAAAGCATGCGTCAAAAATGACTCAAAAACCTAGTATCACGATCCGAAGTGAAAGAACGAGGAACACCATGCAATCGAACGACATCACAAAAATACAAATCAGCGACATGAGATGCATCTGAAGTTTTTTTACATGCAATGAAATGCGCCATTTTAGAAAATCTGTCCACAACCACAAAAATAGAGTCAACTTTCCGTACCGTGAGGGGTAAGCCAAACACAAAATCCATAGTGATGTCTTCCCAGGGTCGCAGAGGAATCGGTAGAGGTGTATACAACCCAGTGTTCTGCCTACGACCCTTGAATCTCTGACATGTTTGGCATTTTTGTACAAACCTTGTAACATCCTTCCGCAGTTGAGGCCAATAAAATCGCTCTTGGAGAAGAGTCAAGGTCTTGTCCCTTCCAAAGTGTCCAGCTAAACCACCGTTATGCAGTTCTGAAATTAAGTTCTCTCGAAGGGAGGTGGCAGGAATGCACAGTCGGTGGGTCTTGAACAGGAATCCCTCATGAAGGACATAAGTGGCTGTCGGATCCTGCCTAGTATCAACACATTCTGCATAAGCTTGTCCGAAGTCGGGATCAGTGGGGTAGAGATCCTTGAGCGTGTCAAATCATGTTGTGCTGACGGTCATCGTGGTCAGGGCATGTGCTCGTCGGCTTAATGCGTCAGCCATGCGATTCAGAGTTCCAGCTTTGTGCTTGAGATGGAATGTGTATTCTTGGAGGAAACTAACCCATTTGGCATGACGCCTGTTAAGGGTCTTCTGAGAGTTCAGATATCGTAAAGCTTCATGATCATAATTAAGGACAAATTCACGCTGGATTAGATAGTGCCTCCAATGCTTGAGAGCTTGTACCACAACATAGAATTCGACATCATATGTAGAGTACCGTGATCGAGCTTCGTTCAACTTTTCACTGTAGAAGGCTACAGGTCGTTCTTCTTGACTCAGGACGACACCAATCCCGACATGTGAGGCATCGCAATCGACTACAAAAACCTTGGTGAAGTCAGGAAGTGCCAAAACAGGGGCGTGGGTCAATTGATGTTTTAGAGTTTGAAAGCTGGTTTCTGCTTCAAGAGTTCAAGCGGGTGCGCCTTTACGCGTGCAATCTACCAACGGAGCTGCACAAGTGCTAAAGTTCCGGATGAAGTGCCGGTAGAAAGAGGCCAATCCCAGAAAGCTGCGAATCTCAGTGAGGGTTTTGGGCACGGGCCAGCTCTGAATGGCCTGAATCTTGGAGGGGTCAACTTTAAGTCCATCGGCAGTGACAATGTACCCCAAGAAGAGGACCGTGTCAGACATGAAGGAGCATTTCTTAAGGTGGACATGCAATTGTTGGGATCTCAAGGTTTCCAGGACTTGTCGTACGTGAGATAAGTGGTCGTCTTTGGTCAAGCTGTAGATCAATATGTCATCAAAGTACACAACCACAAACTTATCGATGAAGGGCCGCAGTACATGATTCATGGTTCGCATAAATGTGCTGGGTGCATTAGACAGGCCGAAGGGCATTACTGTCCATTCATAAAGGCCCTCTTTGGTCTTAAAAGCAGTCTTCCGCTCGTCTCCAGGTCGGAGGCGAATCTGATTGTACCCACTGCGAAGATCCATTTTGGAAAATAATTTGGCACCCGATAGCATGTCGAGCATGTCATCAAGGCGTGGGATCGGAAAATGATACTTGATCGTGATCTTGTTGATAGCACGACTGTCCACGCACATCCTCTATGTGCCATCTTTTTTCGGGGTAAGCAGAGCAGGGACCGCCACGGGACTCATACTCTCTCGAACATACCCACGACGTAGAAGATCAGTAACCTGCCTGTTCATTTCTTCATGCTCACTTGGGCTCATCCGATAATGTGGTAAGTGGGGTAGGCTGGCTCCAGGAACTAGGTCAATGTGATGTTGAATATCCCGCAATGGGGGTAGTCCTTCAGGCAACTCTTCAGGCATAATGTCAGCAAACTCTTGGATGATGGGCTTTATCTCAGGCGGGACTTCGGGTATAGTGGTCTCTCTTGTTTGCTCATTTCACGTCCCATTAATGCATGTTTGCTCATTTCACGTCCCATTCATTTTTCCTCTGTGCTCAGTGTCTCGATCGAACTACCAAGGTCTCCCAAGTAGTACATGACAGACATCCATAGGGGCTACATGGCACCATACTTCGTCTTTATATGAAGGCCCAATCAAGAAGCTAACGAGGCTCAGACGGTGGATCGGAAGTTGAGTACCACCTCGAAACCATGCCACTGTAAGGTTTCTCGAGTGGTTGAGTTGGTAGACCAAACTTATCGACCATTTCTTGAGAAACGAAGTTCTCCACGCTTCCTCCATCAATGATCAGCGAACAACGGCGCCCTCCTGAGGTGCAGGTGGTTCGGAATATGCTGCATCGCAGCCAACTATCAGCGTCACTGGCGACGGGTGTAAGCAAGATGTCTGTGGGTGCGCTGTCAGGAGCGATAAAGTCCTTGTGTTCAATTACCACGAAAGGTCCGGATACATCTCCATCCACTCCCAGAAGCTCATAGTCATCAGCTCCCATAGTGTCAGCAGTCAAAGCAGTCTGATACTCTTCAGGTGATTCCTGTTGGTCAGGGTTAGGGTCTTCAGGGTTCTCGATGGTGCATAAATGGGCGGGCTTAGCCTTAGGGTTCGGGCACTCTGCTGCTCGATGTCCCTTTTGATAATATCGGAAACAAGTATCAGGTCCTACAACAAGTCGACTCCCCAAGATGCCTGGTCCAGGGTTCCCAGTAGATGGTCGGGCGATGGCAAGGGTTGCGGGTTTGGTTTGGGGTTTACCCGTAACATTCGATGTGAAACCTATGGGTTTGGAGGTCGTCATCGGGGTACTGGCGCGAGGGACGGGGTTCACAGAAAAAGACATCCTCCTTGTCTGGGCCTTAGCAAGCTTAGTCTCAGCCCGTTCAGCCTGCTTGTAAGCTTCGTCGACGTCTCGACAGTTGTGGAGGTAGAGTTCATCCTGGATAACTTGGCGGAGTCCTTGCATATAGCGGGTGACTTCCTGGACGGGAGTCTCCTGCAATCAGTTGCGATGAATGAGGGATTGGAACCCTTCGGTGTATTCTCTCACGCTCATGGTGCCTTGTTTCCACGATTGCAGTCACGCGTATAGATCTCGTTTGTAATCTTCAGGCACGAACTTGATTTTCAGTTTGGTTTTCATCTTGCTCCAACTGCGGATCTTACCCTTTCCTTTTCGTTTGCGTTCAGATTGCAAACGGTCCCACCATAGCAGACATGTCCCTTGAGTTTGATTGTGACAAATTGAACTTTTCGTTCGCTAGGCATAGTCTTCCAGACAAAGAAGTGTACGACGGTTTGGAGCCAATCCAAAAAGACATTAGGGTCTCGTCCCCCATCAAATTCCGGAACATCGAGACGGATGCCTCGATCCCATCCGTCATCGGACCTAGGACCAGGTCGTGGCAGGAATTGATATCCACCAGTAGGTTGTGAAGTATATCCAGAGGTGTGTGAGTCTTGAATCTTGGAAGTGAAAGGGGTGTCATCTCTTGGTCCTTCTTATTCACTTTCTTGTGAATGATAATCGCTAACACGCCCGTCGGAAGTAGAAGAGCTAGAGTCACGGGAAGTGTTACTCCGTGAGTGCGGTCTCCGGCTAGTACGCCAGCCCTTTTTTGGCGTCTCATCACTATGATTTTTCTCTAGCATTTGACAATTTAGGGTGGCAATTTGTCCGCTCAGGTGTTCGAACATCCGTTGCATTTTAGCATCCAAGGATTCTAATGTCAGCTCAGGGTGGGGGTGTAGCCGGCTTTAGAGGTAGTCGATTTTTCGGCCATGGGAATCCTAGGCTTTCTGTTCTCTTTGCTTTGGGATTTTGTTGTTTTGTTTTTGTTTTGCTTTGTTTTTTTGTCTCTTTTTTTTAAGCAATGAAACAAATGGAATGCAAGCGAGATGCAGGAACGCTAGGCTCTGATACCAAATTGATGCAAATCCTATGCAACCTACGTGGAGTCGTTAGAGCGAGAATTAACTGGCAATCCTAAGAGTGTAATTTTAACGACCAAATGGCTAAAGAAAGTAAAATGGTATGCAATACAAAAACTTCGGAGCTGAAATGCAATGAGGTGAAATTTCGTTGATGAAAAATGAGACCTAAAAATCAGCAACTCAAGTGCGCAAATGTTTGAAGTCCAGCACAGATTTTCACCACAAACTGAGGGCAACTAAACTAGTTAAAGATTAATGGAAATAAATAGCGATGCTGCGGTCACAGAATCTCAATGATTCACCAAACTAAACAGCCCTATAACAATCCACGAAAACTACTAATATGGAGTAGAATAATCGGTAGAAGTGGCGCTCATACCACAGCCGGCGAGGGGGAGTTTGCAAGCTTCAGACCTGATCGTTGGCCGGGGAAATATGGTTGCAGCGGCAACCAGTCATGGACGAATCGGGGCGACAGTTGGGCGGGTCCGCGGCAGGGTTGTGGAGACACTGGGGGTGACTCGGCGCCGGTTGGAGGGGAATCCGAGAAGTGAAGAGCGGCTGGAGGGATGGCTTCAGGGATGGGTAGGCGGGTTCTGGCGGTGGGAGGGGTGCGGGTACAGGGGAGGGCGCTGGAGAACGATGAGGGGGTAGCGAGGGGCGGGGTCGCACGGCCTTGTGAGAGGGGAAACAAGGATGGAGGGAGGTTGCGGAATGGGAGAGGGAAGGGTTGCAGGCGGGCACGTGGGATAGGGTTGGCGGCTGGGAGAAGATGGAACGAGGTGACGAGTTCGGGGGTTCGGGCGGGGCCGTGTTAGTGAAGGCGCGCTAGTGTGGCTTGGCGCGCGCGGGCTTGCAGAATAGGCGATGGAAGGTGGTGGGGGAAAGAGGGAAGAGATGCGGGAGTAGGGGGAAGACGGCGGAGGAAGATTAGGCCCGTGGGGAGAGAGGAGCGGAGGGGGGGGGGGAGGGGGGGGGAATGGATTAGGGTACAGGGGGAAGAAAGGGGTGATAGAGAGAGAGAGAGAGCGGAAACGAGAGGAGAGAGAGAGAGTGAGAAAAGGGATGGGAAAAATAATTTTCATTCAAAAACTACTGCTCAACCCTAATCCAAGGGGTGCCTTTATAGAGGCCAATTCCCCCCAACAAGCAACAACCTCACTAAAAATAGGAAAAAACGAAACGGACGATAAGGCCTTGTATAATGAGCATTTTACATAAATAAAAATAAATAAAACAAATGTTCGACTAAAATTAAATAAAAACAAATGTTCACTAAAAATTTGATCACGCGGTATCATGCTACATCAATATCGACAGACCTATCCTGGTCCAGAACATGTACAGTGGTTTGACTCCCGACTCCAGAGGTTCAAAGATTACCGAATGTTGCATGTAGAGGTAGCTATATGAACAAAGGAGCCGACGCGGTTTGGACGATCGTAGAATAGATGGCAAAGACTAGCCGTACCAGATTCTCTAGCATTGGCTTATGACAAGCCACCTTCCTCTCGAGTACATCAGGAGGTGGGGAGATCAGTTGTTGCCGATCCGGCGAATGACCTACTCCCAACATGGGGATTATCAGTGACAAATTAACCAAGGTCGACCAGATCGAGAAAAAGGTAAGCGAGATACACAAGCTCGTCGAGTGAGAGAACCTCGCCAAGCTTCCCAGACAGATGATAGAGCTAGCTGATAGGGTATCTAAAATCAAGATACATGTCCCGTCTACACCCCCTGCTCCTATCTACCGAGTGCACCACATTCAGGAGAAGTCCGTGCAGGGGCCCCACAACACATGGACTCAAGGTCATCTTGAGCTCCATGAGAGCCAGTTCACATAGCACCATCAATACAGTGATCGAGGAACACCACCCAGCAACAACCACAACAACGCCCACAATACCTCAGTACCGCTAGTTCTTGTACCCTCAGCAGCCAAGGTTTGAAAAAACTAAAGACGGAACGAGGCGTTTTCCTCAGAATCGAGGCGAGGCGTAGCCTCGAGGCGTAAGCCTCAATTTATAGAGAAAACTATGCACAAAACTATAATTATATATATGTCACTGTAATTATATGTTCCCTGCCCAACATATAATACTTAATACTATAAGATATGATGAAATAATAGAGATAAGAACCTCAAATTATAAGATAGAACAACATCATATCCATTTCTACACATTTTCATCCAATCAAAAAAGGAATTCGTCGTCAATAAATGTTGTGAAAGAATTAAACAATACATATCTGTTTGAAATATAATTGTAATTAAAGTACGATTAAATATACGTCGAAGAAATTTATGTTATACGTCTAACATATAATATATGATCGCAAGAGAAACCGGGAATCCTATCCAGTTCGAACAAATCTTTGAAATATTATTGTAATAAAAGTGTAATTAAATATATGTCGAATTGTTGATATGCTTTGAATCCTAACCATCTGAACATTGTTGAAGAATTAACATTGTTGAAGAATTGTGGATGCACTCCTCCTGCAATACCATACCCCAACAAGACGGGGTTCTCGCTGTATATACAACAAGACGGGGGTCTCGCTGTATATGGATAGCTAAAGTGGAGAGGAGCCTCTGTTGTTCTCTGTGATAAGAAAATTCTTTTAAAAATTAAAAGAAAGTTTTACAAAGCAGCCGTGAAACCCGCTATGCTCTATCGATCTGAATGTTGGCCTGTGAACCAGAGAATGGTTGTAGCAGAAATGAAAATTCTAAGGTGGATGTGTGGACACACACGTAAAGATCGGATTCGGAATGATGCAATCAGAAAGAAAGTTGGTGTAGCTCCGACTGACGATAAGATGCAAACAAAGCCGCTTAAGATAGTTTGGTCATTTTGCAAAGAAGATCAACGGATGCACCAGTTAGGAGATGCGAGTGTTGGGATGTTGAGCCGGCTAAAAGAGGGTGAGGATGGTCCAAGAAGTGTTGGAAAGAGACTATACGAAGGGATCTTAGTTTTTTGGATATAAGCCCGAGATTGACCCAAGATAGATATGAATGGAGGCGAGGAATCCATGTAGCCAACCTTACTTAATTGTGGGAAAAGGCTTTGTTGTTGTTGCTGTTGTATCTCCCTACATTCTCGATGACTCAGAAGCCGACTTAGGCTTGTCGTACATGTTCTCTTCAGGTCAATCATAGGATGATGATGACGAGTCGAACGCGGTTGTTGTCGATTTCTTAGATACTTTTTGCGATCCAACTCCTGAGCAGAACTAGTCGGTGGCTACTACCACAACAGATCCAGCCACATCCACAACAGAGCTAGATTCAAAGGCAGTTGAACCAGATCTACCCGATGATCATACCATTCCCGATCTCAAACCTCTACCCCCCCCGCCTTGAAGTATGACTTCCATGCGGGCCCACCACATATGTCCCCGAGCATTATCAGTACTAGCTTGATCGGAGAACAAGAATCTCTCTTATTAGAGATTCTTGAATAGAACTGCAAGGCCATAGGCTGAAGCGTGTCTGATCTTCGCGGGATTAACCTCGCTTTGTGCTCGCACCATATTTACCTTGAGGAAGGTGCTAGACCCTCTCGTGAGTTCCAGCGCAAGTTGAATCCAAACTTACGAGATGTAGTCAAGAAGGAGATTGAAAAATGCCGTAACGCAGGGTTTATCTATCCCATCTCTGATTCCATGTGGGCTTCACCACTTCATGTAGTCCCTAAGAAAGTGGGACTTCCGACAATCACCAACTTGGATGGAGAGAAGATTGCGACGCGAGTACCCACGTCATAGGGTATCAGTATGGATTACAAACGTCTGATTGTCACGACAAAAAAGGATCATTTCCCCTTACCATTCATTGACAAGATACTGGAGAGACTAGCAAGGAAAGAATTCTTTTGTTCTCTAGATGGATACTCGGGCAACAACAAAGTGGTCATCGCTCCTGAGGAACAGGAAAAGACCACAATTACATGTCCAATCAGTACGTACGCATTCAGGCGCATGCCCTTTGGGTTATGCAATGCACCGGGGACTTTCCAGCGATGTATGATTACAATATTCATCGAGATGGAGGACGATTTCCTGGAGGTCTTTATGGATGACTTCTTGGCCCACGACAATTCGTTTGACGTTTGTCTATCTTATTTGGATCGAGTCCTCAAGAAGTGCATTGAGGTGAATCTGGTGCTCTCTTGAGAGAAGAGTCATTTCATGGTTCAAGAGGGCATTGTATTGGGGCACATCATCTCCAAGAGAGGAATGGAGGTTGACCATGTCGAGATGGATGTGTCAAGAAACTTTAACCACCAACCAACATCAAGCAAGTACGGTAATTCCTCGAGCATGTCGGTTTTTTCTGTAGATTCAAAAAAGACTTTTCAAAGATTGCTCGACCGCTAATGGAGCTCTTAGGAAAAGACACAAAGTTCATTGTAGATTACGGGTGTCTTGAGACCTTCGAGCTAAAGAGGAAGATCATGTATGCTCCTATCCTATAGGCCCCAGATTGGTCCCTACCCTTCGAGATCATGACAGACGCTTCTGACTTTGCAGTTGGGGTTATGTTAGGACAAAGGAAAGAAGGGATTCCTTATGCTGTCCACTATGCAAGCAAAGTACACGATCAGGCTCAAAGGAACTACACTGTCACAGAGAAGGAAATGCTTGTTGTAGTCTTTGCCTTGGACAAATTCCACTCACAACTTTTAGGATCTAAGGTGACGATGTTAACAGATAATACAACCATCAAGTACCTCATAGAAAAGAACGTGAAGGCACGTCTTCTTAGGTGGATTCTGCTTCTCCAGGAGTTCGACTTGCAGATCAAAGATAAGCTTGGAGTGAAAATGCGGTGGCTGACCACCTCTCCCACATTTAATCACATAGTTCCCCTGAGACTGACCCCATCAAGGACTCCTTCCCAATGAGTCAATCTGTTCTCTCGACTCTCTCTCATGGTATGCTAACATGGTGAAATTCTTAGTGTCTAGGACAATTCCCCATGATTGGCCCAAGAGCAGCATTGATCGACTAAAGTAGGAATCCAGGAAATACCATTGGGAGGATCCGTTCTTTTCTTCGAAGGTCCGGATTGTGTTGAAGATTTTCCAAGGCAAGTTGATGTCCAAGTGGACATGATCCTTCATAGTTAGAGAAGTGCACTCGAACGACAGTATAGGGATTTCAGAGCTTACAGATGGTGCACGATCGTTCCTTGTAAAAGGGCAACTGCTGAAGCATTTTATAGGATCATATGAGCAGGTAGCCTGCGTTGAAGAGATATCATTCATGTGTATCCCAGAGTCCCATGTCCACTCTTAGGGAATGCATGAATCCTCACTACTCCCAACATCTCCAAGCATCTCCTTCCCTACTCCCCTTTCTCTCAGTATAATCCCCAACCCTACTCATACTTATTCATGTCCTATACTAAGGCTGACCAGCCTAAGTATAGGAGGGACATATGCCCACTCTGTATATTCATTAATCCATTTCCTCTCCTCTTGACTTCGGCCGTCCCATTTTTGTTCTTCTTCTACAATTAGGTTGACCAGAGCCTAAGTATAGGAGCGTGGGTCGACTTCAATACTTCTATTCTTTTCACTCTCCTATGCTTGGAACGAGTTATGTCTCTTCCTCGCTTCTTGTGCTCTAAGGACATAGCACACGCTAAGTATATGTAGGTGTGTGTATATATTACATATATATTTTACACATAGCTCGTACTTATATATTACATAATAATTACAGATGGGTAAAATTGCAAAAAAAAATGAAAATGAAAAAAATGTCTTTTTATAAAATACTTGTATAAAGTGTATATTGTATGCATAACTTGTAAAATTCCTGTAAATAATACTTTTGTAAAATTGTTATAAAAAACTTGTGTCCAATAAAAGGGCTTCTTATTCACTCTTGCATATCATCCTAAAGAAAATCATTTTATACTTCATACAATTGCATTTCATAACATTTGCATTTCATTTGCATATCTTGCATGTGCAAAGTGGAAAGTTAATGGGTTCTAAACTGAGTTATGAATAGAAACCAAGGATGGACTTGACCTGACCTTAATCTACCTTAAATTTCAGAGGAACTTCAATTGAGATGTAGGATTTTAGGAACTTCAGGTCTTAGACTTAATTCTCTGAGTTCACAAGACAATGTCTAGGCTTGACTCTTAGTGTCCAACTTGGTCACCTCATTCTAAGTAGACTCTTGGATAAGGAATTATGATGTACTACACTACGCATTTAGCTCAACTCAACCGAGATGTTGGAAGATCGTGTGTTTCTTTCGTTGGTAGCATGGACATCTAAAGACCGAAGTACCGAGTTGAAATAAAGCTTCGGATAAGGGGTGGACTGCTGGCACAATTTTTCTAAGACCCCAAAACATGGGACGGACCAAAAGGCTATATCCGTCAGATGACAAAAGATCCATATAGAGCAACTACAATTTTTACCCAAAAAAGAAGTCAACACCAAAAAGAAAAGCATTTGATCAAAATGGTCCAAGCTTCAGATAGAATGAAGATCTAGTGGAGGCTTGGCTACACATGCCAAGCTTCACATGAGAGTTGACTACATTGGTCACTCTCCACTTCTTTTCCCCTTCTATACTTCTCCCTTTACTCGTTGTAAACTAGCTTGTTCTTGAACTTAGAAAGAAATACCTGATTCCCTGAGGACGAAATATCGGAGGAAGATATTGCAGAATAGTCCGACATCTTGGATGGGAAGAGCTAACACCCTTCACTCACCAGAGACAGTTATTCAGTGTTCATGTGAGATGCTTAAGGAAGGGATTGACCTAAGATGACTTTTGAGTTGGATTGGGATATTGACTTGTGCAAACTTGGAAGTTGTTGTTATTAAAACCCTAGTTCTGAGTTCCGTCACATTATTAATCCAAAAGTTGAGTCGAACACCATTTTCACCTTTTGTTCATGATCTTGAAATGGAACCCAAAATCATTTCACTTTTGTATTTCATTTTAGTTGCTCAGGGACATAAAAGGCCATATCACGATATATCGGCGATATATTGGTATCGAGAGGAAGGAGATATCGATATCAGGGTACGTATCTATTTACCAAGATATCG
The DNA here is from genome assembly GCA_037367405.1 of Ottelia alismoides. Lineage (NCBI taxonomy): Eukaryota > Viridiplantae > Streptophyta > Magnoliopsida > Alismatales > Hydrocharitaceae > Ottelia > Ottelia alismoides. The sequence continues at coordinate 36,147 of JAZKJV010000136.1, forward strand.
GTGATATATGACCGATATATCGACAATATATCGCTATATCGGCCCATATCAGTTAAAAATGGTTGGATTCAGTACAAAAAATCTCGTATATCAATCGATATCGTCGAAATTTCGCCGATAACTATATATTGAAGAATAATACCCTCTTAAGCTTGATTTCACTACTTATTTTGCTATTCCTAGTATTGAAACATATCATGTTTTATATATTTTGTTTCGGGCATGGTGCGACCGAGGGGTGCATACAATGGTTCTTCAACTTGGAGGTGTCCAATCAATTTTAATTCATCTTCTTTCCCTTTCGAAAATATTATTATGAATTATACCTCTTTTAAAATATGCTATTATGATCTTTATTTATTTAGTTCCAAAAATAGCTCAAACATTTTGTTTATACATAATATGTGATGCAATATAAGTCTTGGATGAACTCCGTTTCCCATATTTATAAATCAACAATCAACATTAACAATGATATGCTCAATATGACAGATATGTGCAATATAAAGGTCATAGATGATCGATATGTATGATATAAGTTTATATTTGTAAGTTATTTAGCGTTATAAGAGCTTAGATGGACTACATTTCTAATATCCAGAAGTTAGCAATCAACAATAACAATGATATGTTCGATATGACCGATATATGCGATATAAGGGTCATAGATGATCGATATGTGTGATTTAAGAGTATATTAGTGAGTTATTTAGTGTTCTAAGAACTTGGACGATCTCCATTTCCAATATCTATAAGTCAAGAATCAATATTAACATCGATATGTTCGAAATAACCGATATGTGTGATATATAGGGTATAAATGACCGATATGCGTGATAAGTGTGTATTTGTAGGTTATTTGTTGTTTTAATATCTTGGATGATCTTAATTTATGAAAAAACGACAAAAAATGTCATTTGTGAGTCATGTCCAACAGTTCCATCAATTTCGTCGATATATCAACGATATATCCAGATATATCCTTTTATGGGCGAACCGATACGAATATGTGATTCATCACTTTAAAAAATGAAAATAGAGCTTCGTTCTCAAGTAATTAGTTGCAGTTGTCCATCTATTCTGCATTTTTTCACTCATGCACTTAGAATTAATATTTGCATTTTAGCATGCATATTTGCATTAAATAAGAAGCCCAAAAAGCTTGTAAATATCATTTGTATAATACCATATTTTCTCTTATTATTTATTTATTTATTACTAACCATGCAACAACAACAAAGCCTTTTCCCACATCAACTACATGGATCTTTCCCTCCATTCAGATCTATATTAGGTCATTCTCGGGCTTAGATCCAAAAAACTTAGATCCCTTCATATAGTCTCATTCCAACATTTCTCGGGGCTTCCTCGCCCTCTTTTAGCATGTTCAACATTCCAAAACTCGCATCTTCTCACCGGTGCATCAACCGGCCTCCGTTGCAAATGGTCAAACCACTTTAAGCGATTTTCTCGCATCTTATCCTCGATCGGAGCTACATCAACCTTCCTTCTGATGGCATCATTCCGAATCTTATCTTTACGAGTGTATATGTGTGTGTGTGTCCACACATCCACCTTAGCATTTTCATTTCTGCTACTACCATTATCTACACATGTCTATGATTCGCAGGCCAACATTCAGATCCATAGAGCATAGCAGGTCTCACAACTGCTTTGTAAAACTTCCCTTTGATTTTCAAATGAATTTTCTTATCACAGAGAACAATAGAGGCTCCTCTCCACTTTAGCCAACTTGCATTTATTCTATTTGTAACATCTACATCAATTTCCCTATTATGTTGCAAAATAGATCCCAAGTATCTAAAAGAATCTCTCTTCTGGAAGTTATCCTCACCAATCTTAACCCTGATTCCTTTATTATTGCTTCCATCAAAAGTATACTTCATATATTCAATCTTAGCTCTACTTATACGAAATCCTTTAGCCTCCAATGCATGTCTCCAGACCTAAAGCTTCTCATTTACTCCATCTCTAGTATCATCAATCAATACAATATCATCAGCAGATAACATACACTAAGGTATCTCATCTTGAAGGTGATTTGTCAACACGTCCATAATCAAAGTAAAAAGGAATGGACTCAAAGTTGAACATTGATGCAGACCAATGTTGATGTCAAAATAATCAGTCTTCCCAGACTGTATCCTCACACAAGATGAAGTACTACATATCTTTTATGACGTTAATGTATAGTACATGTATTTGTCTCTTCGCCAAAACTCTCCACAATATCTCTCGTGGGACAGCATCATGAGCCTTCTCTAAATCAAAAAAAATCATATGGAGGCTCTTCTTTTTAGCTTTGTAAATCTCCATTGTTCTCCTCAGCAAGTGGATGGCTTCCATAGTTGAGCGACCTGTCAAGAATCCGAATTGATTTTGTTTTACGTTGGAAAATTGCCTCAACCTTCTTTCGATCACACATTCCCAAATTCATAGTGTAACTCATCAGCTTAATACCTCTGAAATTTGAAAAATTTTGAATGTCTCCTTTGTTCTTATAAAGAGGTACCACGATGCTTCTCCTCCATTCTTCAGGTATTTTCTTGCTTTGCCAAATAACATTGAATAAATTTGTAAGCCAAGTCAAACCACGCTCACCTAAAACTCTCCAAACTTCTACATGAATGTCATCAAGTCATACACATTTCCCATGTATTCGTCAAACCTTCAAATCCTCATCTACTTCCTTCTTTTGTATTCGTCCATAGCTTACACGATTCAAGTAATTTTCACTACTAGCTAGATTTCCCAAAGTGATCTCTCTATTTCCTTCCCCAATGAAAAGCTTATGGAAGTATTGCTTCCATCTAGTCTCTATATCCTTCTGAGCAACAAGCACGTGACCTTCCTCAACCTTGATGCACCTCACTTCAGAAAGATCTTTGGTCTTTATTTCTCTTGCTTTAGCCAGCCTAAATATATCCTTCTGGCCCTCCATAGAGTCGAGAATTTTGTACAAAACTTCATAGGTTTTTGACTTAGCATCGCTTACTGCCTTTTTTGCTTCCTTCTTCACTATTTTGTAGTTTGTGATAGTTCCATCTATTCTATCCTTAGACATAGCTTTAAAACAATCTCTTTTATTTTGAGCTTCTCTTGCACTCCTTCACTCCACCACGAATCCTCCTTTTGGCCTGGAGCTCCTCCCTTTGACTCGCCTAGCATCTCTTTGGCTACCCTTCGGATACAAGATGATACCGCCTCCCACATCTCATTTTTTCTTCCGTTACAATCCCAAGATAAGTCTTCTAAAACCTTCTCCTAAAGCTTGATTGCCTCAATGTAAAATTCCACCATCTAGTTCTATTGATCTTGGAGACCCTCCTTTTCTTTACTAGTTCTTTTATTTGCACATCCACGACTAATAAGGGATGTTGGGTGGTCAGACTCTCATGGGATTACTTTGCAGTCTTTGCAATACAACTGATCTCTTCTTTTCAACGCAAATAATCTATATGTGTTCTAGTCGAGTCACTCTTATAAGTAATTAAATGATTCTCCCTCTTCTTGAAGAGAATATTTGCAATGAAAAGATCATAAGCCGTTACAAAATCCAGACTGACTTTTCCCTCTTCATTCATATCCCCGAAGCCATGTCATCCATGAACACTAACATATCCTAAAGCATCCTTTCCCACATATCCATTAATATCTCCATCTAGGCAAATCAACTCCTAGTGGGATTCCATGCCTAATCATATCCAAATCCTCCCAAAAAGTTTGTTTAATCCTATTATCTAAACCAATTTGCGATACATAAATTGGCCATGAATTAAATAAAATGAATGAAAAATCAACTCTCTAGTGTTCATAATACTAACACTAATGAATGAAAAATACCAAAAATATTAACTTGTAAATTTGCCCAATAAAACCCAAACCCTAGTTTATAGATTAAAAGCTGTCAAAGTGGATATCTCACTGATACAGTCTCTTATGGAATCCTACACACTTTTGAATTAATGTACGTTCAATTATCTACAAAACAAGACCAAATTCAAAAGAATCAGAGTTTATATGTGAAACTTGGATTTTGGAGCCTCATTGTATATTGTACATTTTGACCAATTTTGACCTTATTATTTTATGTACAAAAATAACCCTTTTTGATTTATTTCTTTTGCATTTATTTTCTTTGACTATTGTGTTAATAATGTGTAAAGATCCAAATAAAAGATGAAGGAAAAATCAAAGAAAATAAATCAATTTGAGTCTGTATATATAATCAGTACATATGTTACCTTTGTACCAACTTAATGGTCTAGTAGTAGTACAGTGCGTCTACTACATAAAAGACCAGGGTTAAATCCCAATCTTGCAGGGGTTGTGTTAGGTAGTCGCGGCCAGCGTAAAAAATAGTCGAATCTTTCAACATGGATTTGAGCAAGAATCCATGTAGCCGACTCTACTTATAGTGGGAGAAGGCTTAGTACATTTTTTACATATGTTACCTTTATTTTACTTATTTTCTTAATTATTAAAAATTCAAAAATTTAGATTAAGGTGTAAATATTTTTTTTACTTAATTTTTATTTTGATTTTTTATCTTGTTTAAAAGAGAAAAAATTTTGCAAAATCCAAAAATACGATATTTTATACTATAGAGTACCACCAAAAATACTTTTTGTACATATGATTTCTTTTGATTTTCGATCCTTCACGAAAGTCGTAAATCTCGTCGAGACGAGCAAATTTCATGTAGATCACTTTTGATTTGACCTCTTCTGTTATTTCTTTTAGATTTTTCTTTGGATTTATTTTTTGATTTTCTTGGGAGCGACATGCAACAACTCCTGGATCAGCCACGTGTCACCCCTCTTGTTATTTTATTTATTTATTTATTACTTTAATTATCATCATTATTATTTTATTTTTATTTTATTTTATTTATTATTTATTTATTATTTATTTATTCTTTTATTTATAATTATTGTTTTATTTTAATTATAATTATTTATTCTTTATTTTAAATTTATTTTTTACCGCCATGTGGCCGCCTCCACTACGCATCACGTGGCACCCCTTTTCCCATCTCTCCCTTCCTACCTATGCGGCGGCAACCCAATCGTCGCACCTCCAGCAGGCAGTGCACCTTTGTCCGCACGTCTGCAACCGATGCATCTCTCATTACATAATCGCACGACCCGCAACCCCACATCGACCTCATGCCTCCGCCTCCTCTCTCCTTACCACTCGCAGGTCTGCCCACCAACGTCCGTGCGACCCGATCGTCCGTCGCCCTTCACGGCAGAGCACCCCTCCGCCTTTCCCTCTCCAGCCAAGGTCTGCAACCGCCCGTTCTCCAGCTCCCACCTCCTCCACGATACCTCCGCTTCCCTGGATCTCCTGTGCCAAAACCTAACCGCCAATAAAACCATGTCGGCCACCCCGTTGCGCGTTATCGACCAACCAAGAGTTAGCGGCATAGCCTCGGAGGACCCCCGTGTGACAGACCGGGGAATTCTCTTAGTAAGGGACGACCAGCCACGACACTCCAACGCGATACAGCCCACTCGACGAGCTATTGCGAGCCATAAAGCTTGCCAAGCCTCGTTGCGTCCGCCCGTAGCATGACGCGATAACCAGGAGCGGCGCTTCACAGGTCCTCCGGCGAAGACCACATCAGGTATAATATTCCCCTTCTTCCTTCTTTCTCCTCCTCTGCTCCATCTCCTTTCTCTTCCCCGTTCTCTTTCTCCGCCTTCGGTCGCCGCCCCCTTGGGTGTTGCACCCCGCCACTTCACCATCCCCGATCTACCCGCCATCGCCTTTACAGAGCAGCTACAATAGCCCTCGACCTCTACGTGCTTGTGCCATGCAGATCGCCCGCTCCATCGCCCTCAATCGATTGTGCTTCGCCAAATGCAGGCAACCATGCTCCTCCGCCCGACGATCACCTTCGCTTCTCCAGCATCCGATCATGTGTCGACCAGACTTCTCTTCGCACCCTCGTGTCGTTCAAAGTTCCACAGCTCTGGCTCCGCCTTCATCATCATCCACACAACATCGACGATCTCGACTCCGACAGTCCCCTTCCCCGTCCGCACCGCTTGGATCAGCTCTCCTCGGTCAGTGCTCCGCCAGCCATCCACCCTCGATCGGCCCGACTCGAGCTCAACGCCCATCCATGCCAGAGGCTTGGACAAGCCAACCCAGCACCGATCTTCATACCACCGACACGTGCAGAGGCGGCACCCAAGCTGCTGCCTCAGCCAGGAGGCACGTGCACGGCACATACCCCATGGAACAATTTGCGCCTTATCTTCAAGTGAATCGCAAAAAAACCCCCACCAGCGACACGTGCAGCGCACACGTACCCTCTAGAGAAATTGCATGAAGATACCACATAGTTTTGGTAATTGCACTATGATCCTCTTTGCATTTGTTTCACTTTATTTCTGTTTAGCATTTGAAACCTTGTACTTGAGCATTTATTTGAAAAACTATTTCTCATCATATTTTCATTTCAAAATAACACATTGTAAAACAATTAGTGCTTTATCAGTGTGGATGATTTGTGATTTTTGTGAGTTGTGATTTATTTATTATAATTAATTTGGTGGAAAATTGCATAATTTGCCCATTGCGTGATCTGTAATTCATATTAAGTTGATTATTACTCCAAAAATTCATAGTAGGTAGAATTAAGTGTGTTCTTTATAGATTAGACTCATCTAAGATAAGTTCATTTCCAAGAAATAAATAAGTTTTCTATTTATTATAATTAATTTACGAAAAATCACCATGCATGGATTTTTAATTCATAATAAATCCAATTTGCATCAAAAAAATCTAAAAAAAAATAATGCATTAATTTCATCATTTTTCATTTCCTGACCAAGTTTTAGGATTTTTGGACTTCGTTTGATTGAAAATTGCATTTTAATCCCTAAACTTGCTCGAAATCGCATGTCATTATAAATTACAATAAAAATTACAAAAAAATATCTGAAAGTCTAGTTTCTAGATTGACTATTAGTCAACCTAAGGAGACAGTGGCCTCCCTGAATTCGACCTTGGGCTTGCCGAAGTATAAAAAAGTTGATCGTCCGCTTTAATTGCAAGATTAATTAAGAGGTCTTTTTGATTGATCCTAAGTGCCCGACTACTACATTAAAAATGACAAATTAAATAGGGTATTTTGGGGTTTCTTCAATCAACAGTCAAGACAGTAATTAGATTTAGTCGGACACTAATCCGTTTTGAACTTTTTTAATTATTTTAAATATATAAATCAATTTTTAATACATATACCCTCATATATATCCATATATTTAGCAATTTTCATATTGATAAGAGCTTAAAAAACTATTATAGCAAAAGAAGAAAAAATGAAGCAAGTTAAGAATAAAATGTTTGGTACGTACATAGCACGAGCGAATGTTGAAAAACAAATACAATATGCCCAAAAAATTAATACAAGTATCAAATGAGACAAGTCAATCCTCAATGTCATCATCCAATTCAAGCTCTTCTTCTTCTTCATCATCGTCGTCTTCTTATATATCTTCAAGATGTAACTCCTCCTCATTCATCGGCGTAGAATTTGAGCTCGAAGATTAATCTCCCCTGCCACGTTCACCTTGTTGGCTCCTCGGTTTCAAATTCTCTTCGATACCACTAACATGTGCTACAGTACCCCAGGTCAATTCAAAACCTGGAAAAACCCCCTCGTCCTGAGCATTGACAATTCTTGTCCATTCCCCCAAACAGGATTACGAGACGAGAGATGGTCTCTTTCTTTCAACTCGACAATCCTGCATGTTGGAATTGAAACGCACGTACACGAGATCATTCAACCTCTTCGTCTCCAACATGTTTCTCTTCTTGGTATGGATCTACAGATCAAAATACATATTTATATGAAAATACTATTTAATTTTTACTATTGCTAATAAAATTGGGTGGGCGGAGTGGAGTCATTACCGAGTCAAATGTACTACAGTTATGTTCACATCTAGAGGATGAAGACGTCAAGCTCAAGATCTCGATGGCCATAGCTTTCAAATGAGGTATGTCAACTCCATGATTATACAACCAATTAGCTATAAAAATAAAGAATTGGTTACAACAACAACAACGAAGCCTTTTCCCACAATTAAGTAGGGTCGGTTACATGGATTCTTCGCATCCATTCAGATCTATTTTAGGGTCAATCCCGGGCTTATATCTACAAAACAAAGATCCCTTCGTATGGTCTCTTTCCAGCACTTCTTGGGTCGTCCCCGCCCTCTCTTAGCCGGTTCAACATCCCAACACTCGCATCTCCTAACTGGTGCATCAGTTGATCTTCTTTGCAAATGACCAAACCATCTTAAGCGGCTGTGCTCAAAAAATAAAGAATTGGTTAAGTTAATAAAATAAACGATGATTCAAATGACATGGATTGAAAACAATAACAGATATACATGGATCGTAATTGCCATCATTTGTTATCCTGAGTTTCACAGCTAATAGCTTGCCAAAATCTTTGTAACCAAGTTTGTATGCCGAAAGCTCGTCTCAGGTGATTGCATCTTGTATATTTAAAGCTGGATAAAATCTTTCCATGCAGTCCTCGAAAGCTTCCATCACCACAATATCCAGATCACCACGAGACTCTATGTAGAAGAATGAGTTCAAATAATAAGCTGCTAGATGCAATGGAGTATCGAGCGTTCCTTTGATCTTGGAGGTAACAATGTCCAAAAAAAATTTAAGATGACTCCACGTCATTGAAAGATGTGATATCTCCCGCTTGGCATCTTCAAGCCCTCCATAGACAAAGCCCATGGATGGGTGTCGATCAACATGAACCACCCGCAATAAATGAACCAAAGGTGCGAAATCTCGGATAACATGTGTGGTGTGGTTATAGAATATAGGGCTGAAGACTATGGAACACGCTGCTTCTCCCTTCTTGGTTTATATCGTTTACGATTCCTCCACTCTTCCGAGGAAAACATCAATCTCAGCTTATCTTTTTTCTCATTAAGACCATCAAGAGTGAGGGAAATGTTTACAAATCTTGTTTCCATGGGCCTTGCAATGTCCCTCTTATTGGTGAACTTGTGAATCAAGCTAAGAGTTTTGGTGTGAGAGTAGATGAACACCGTGAGCCTCTTCGCCTTTGTGATTGCACCCCTCACATTCCTATCTTTGCTTATCTCATCCAAAGCAAAATCAATGGAGTGCACACCACACGTGTTACAGTATTTGGAGCATGTGTCACTTATGTAATAGATAGGTAAATGGATCACTCCAGGATCCATTTACCCCATCCCGGTGTTTAGTCCCACAACTACTAGTGGTGGGACTTGGAGGCATGGCCTCAAATTTCAGCAAAATTCGGTCGAATTTCTGTCGAATATCGATATCCTGTCGAAATGAAATTCGACCGAAATGGCCGAAATGACCGAAATATGGGGGCCCTAGTACAAAAAATGACCAAAATTTCGGTCGAATTTCGACCGAAATTCCATCGAAATTCTGTTTCGATCGATCACCGAAATGGTGACCGAAACCGATATTTAGGGCCTTGCTTGGAGGCTCTGTGGAGGCTATATAAGGAGCCCCAGACCTCCTATATCCATTAAGAAAGTTGAATGCAAAATATGGCCATTTGAGGCCTTCTCCCGCGGTTTCATCCCGCTCCTTAGGAAGTATGGTTCCACGTTAAAATCCCGGTGTCCATAAAGTTTTATTCTTTTCTCTAATTTACTTCCGCATGTTTATTTTCTAACATAGTACCAGAGCGGGTTCGATTCTCGAGTTTTTTCATGTTTTTATATATATTCGAGATTTGATTGTAATGTTGTTCAATCATGAAGATTATGTATTCATATGTGGTTCAAGTTTTTTGGTTCAAGATCTCTAGGTTTTCTTAAAAACCCTAAATGAGTTCAAGCTGCATCCAGCTCTCCTGGCAGCACTCTCATCTTCAAGAGAATCCTCCAGTGGTGTTCCAGGAACTGCTAGCAAGGCTCGTGTCACGCCTTCAGATCGCAAGAAACTTCGATCTCCTTGCGTAACCCCATCGGTGATGATGTGTCCTCCGCGCAGTCGCAGGCACAGCCCAGGTAGGGCTTGTCTCTAAGCGTCTTCCTCCCCTTAGCCGCAGATCATCCAAGCCACATATGACAGCACCCAAGCCGTGCACGCGACTTCAGAATCCAAGCCTCCAGGCAGAAGAAGGTCAGCAGGTATCCGCATCTCTTTCTCGAGCGACGAGGCAGCTACGTGCTCCCACGCGCATCTCCTTCCTGTGCTCTGGCGTCGCGCGCAATGCCTCCAGGCGGAGACCTAGCCACTCACGCCTCCAGGGCAACTCATGTCGCCTCCTGTCAAGCGGCGAGGCCACATCTCCCTCCTCTCCAGCCGCAGCTCCAGGCTGCGGCATCGAGCCCTGACTAATGCATGCGCATCTAGGTCTCCAGGAGGTGCTTCTCTGTTGCGCCTCCAGGCGAGGTCCTCTCTAGATGGCAGAATGACGGGCGTCATCAACTCCTTCGCAGCTCCTGGAGGCGTACGGAGCTCCATCTCGCGCAGATCGCCTCCCGATCCAAGCGGTGGCGGCATCAACCAAGAGGGTCCCCAAGGAGAACCCTAGGGTGGATGGAACATAGCGGGGCCGGATACCCCTTATATTAAAAAAATGAGAAAAGGATACGAGAGTCAGGCCCAGCATGAGTATAAAAAAAAAGAAGAAAAAAAGGAATGTGCAGGCCCAAGTTGGGCGTCAAAAAAAGGAGAAAAAAAGAGAAAAAAAGACACGTACAAAAGAAAAGCCGTACGCAAATTTTTTTTGCAAAAAAACAAAAAAACAACAAACAAAAAACAACAAAAAATGAAAAGTCGTAAAAAAGATGAACGGCTTATGTCAAAAAAATGTGTCGGTTATTAACAAAAAAAGGGCTGAGAAAATAAATATTTTGCAAGAAAAGCCGAAAAAAAGAATGACAGCTTATTTGATTTTGTTTACCCCCATTTTATTGTCTTCTCCCAACTTGGTCGACGATTGTTATTCCGACCAGTATGGGAGAAAGGGGGAGTATATGTAGAGTCACAGGTCTATTCAGATTCTCCAGATACAGATTTCACACCAGCGGATTGTTCAGACTCTACTGTTGTCAGATTTTCAGACTCGATGTTAGGTTTCGAGTCTGCATTTCAAGACATACGAGTATCTTCCATTTCGTGGTTCCCATCATTCTTGTTGTTTTGGCCAGGGTTTTCATGTGAGTCACAGGGACTCCAGAACAGATTTCACACCAGCGGATTGTTCAGACTCTACTGTTGTCAGATTTTCAGACTCGATGTTAGGTTTCGAGTCTGCATTTCAAGACATACGAGTATCTTCCATTTCGTGGTTCCCATCATTCTTGTTGTTTTGGCCAGGGTTTTCATGTGAGTCACAGGGACTCCAGAGTAAAGGACCATTCCCTATGCCATATGGGCAAGGGTTTTCATGTGGTATCATAGGGACTCCAGAGTAGAGTACATTTCTCTGAGCCAGATGGGAGAGACCCAGTTCTCCGATGAGGAGACTTCTCCAGACTCACTCCAGCCTGCTCGTCCTCCTCACATGCACGTCATGAGAAGCAACGTCCTCGACAACAACCGACAGTTGTGCACGTTGAGTTGATATTGTCTGTAGTATCATGTATTGTGAGCTGATTTTCTTTCTGTTTGTCCAAGCTGAGCATTGCATGCTCCAGCTTGAGGGGGGTGTTAAGAGTATTTGGAGCTTGCATCACTTATGTAATAGATGGGTAAATGGATCGCTCAAGGATCCATTTACCCCATCCCAGTGTTTAGTCCCACATCTACCAGTGGTGGGACTTGGAGGCTCTGTGGAGGCTATATAAGGAGCCCCAGATCTCCTTATCCATTGAGAAAGTTGAATGCAACATATGGCCCTTTGAGGCCTTCTTCCGTGGTTTCATCCCGTTCCTTAGAGAGTAGGGTTCCACATTAAAATCATGGTGTCTATAAAGTTCTATTCTTTTCTCTGATTTACTTTCGCATGTTTGTTTTCTAACAACACGGAGTCCACCAAATCTGTTGATATTCTGTAAGCAGCAATCTTGCAGCTGCTACATTTGCAGATGCATTATCCACCACAATATGAACCACTTTTTCCCCTCCCACTTCATTCAAACACTCCTCCACAAACTTGAAGATGTATTCCGCAGTATAAGCCTCATTTGAGGCATCTATGGACTTCAAAAATGAAGTACCTGAGGTGCAATACAGAAGTTGATGATGCTCCATCCTCGCATATCCGTCGACGCATCAGTCATCAAAGGACATCCCGTCGACTTCCATATATCATGATGGCATTGCAAATCATCATGCATTTTCTTCAATGCCTTCTTCAGAAATGGACCACTGAGCTCATATCTCGTGGAAGTCTTTATTCCAGGTTTGTACTTCCCAATATCCAGCATCTGTACGAAGGGCTTCGTCGTCGATGCATTGAAAGATATTGTTGATGTATATGCCCAATGGATATATACGAGGCAACCCTATCACGCTGTTGGAGAATGCATCTTTAAGGTCATTTAACGTGGATGGTCGTTCCACTATGATGTTCTGCTCCAAGGAGTCGGATACTCGTGATTTCATTCAAGTGTCGTGTGAAACAGAGACTCCTACGGCCTCCATCTAGACCGAGTCGATTTCAACAATTCTGCGACTGTTAAAAAATGGTTGTCTTAATAGAGGTCATAGGATCACACGAAACTTGAATGACATAATATAAGAATATAGCGATGAATTTCGACGAAATCATTTTTCAAAAAAATAAAAAAATAACGAAAATGTGGCGAAGGAAGCTAAGTTTGCTACCCCCATGTGGTAACCCCATTTTACCCATATATGTGTGTATAGAAAGTGAAAACTTCAAACAACATTTATGAAATGCATTCAACATTAATCTAGATAAACATTCCAACAGACAGAATTTAAAACAAGCTTAAATTTAAAACATGTAACATGAAGTTCTAACCCAAAATGAAAACAAAAACAAATGATATAACTCACAAATTGATATACTAAGAAAACAAATACATATAACTTGAAGTATATATGCTTATTGCGGCTCGGTTGAAGAACATATGCTTAGCCGATATAACTAACATGTAACTTAAACAACATATAACAAAAAGTTCAAAAAAGAAAAAAAACAGAACCTAACCTAGGCAGCTCGGTTGGGCGTTACAGAAGCACGGAGGAGAGCTTTGGCAAAAGCTGAGACCTCCCTTGAGGTCGGCGACGCCAAGGTGGCGGATTGTCTGACCAGAGTTAGATGAGAGGTGGTCTGGTGACGCGGTGGCGGAGGTAGAGGCGAGGTGCATGTTGGGGAGTCAGTGTCGAGCAGGGTTTCAAGGCGTGGGAGCTTACTGTTTGACAGGAAGCTCTCTTAAACCTTATTCGGGTATTCGGGTACTCAAGTGGGTCAGGTCAGGCACAAAAAAAATTTAAGCAAAAAACAGGTGAGGAGTCGGCTGACTAACCCAACTGCTCACCCGAGTTATCGGTTAAACCCGATTATTGACCGATTAGGGCAGGTCAACTTGGCTACCTTGCCGAGTCAACTAATTGGACTGACTAATCAGGTTATTCGACCAAATTTTACAACAGTGGAATCATAAGAATACGACGACTAGACAACATCAGATTTTTCTTAGTACACAAAGAACTCACTAAACAGTAGCTTATGGTGTAAGTTAGTAGAGAAATATTCTCCTGATGTTGGGTGTAATCCTTTATAGTCTTCGAGGATGTCTAGGAATAGAAGGAACACATTAAATTCACACACAAACTTGAGTAACAACCTTCAGCTACTGGTGTACCAATGCATCTCCAAGTGGACCAGTGCAACAATAGCAAACAAGCTTCTTGATACGGTTAATTGTCAAGGTCTATCAGTGCAAAAAATAATGTAATAATGAACCGGTGTCTATCAATTCTCAAGAATGTTAATGCAAAAAGGGCTATTTTCAAAAACAACCAGTACAAAGTGTACTAATATAAGGTGAGGTGTATTAATACAACAGTTAAGAATTTGTTTGGCAAATACATGAATGAATCTAAACCGATGTAAGGTGTACCAATACAACCGTAACTGTTGTATACCAATGCAAGGTGAGGTGTATCAGTGTTCCGCTACATAAGAGCACTTATGAAGTTCACAAAGTGTGGAATTATGCAATGTAACTATAATGTACACTATTACAAATTGACTCGTGTAGAGATATGTTTCTATATTTCTGTACTCTTTTATCTATTCCTTTTCCTTTTTTCAGTATTATGTAATTTGCACATAGGTCTCTCCTCTATATAAGAGAGCCTAAGGCTCAAGGAATAAACAAGCCTCTCATTTTTCCCAACATGATATCAGGGCGGCGGTCCTAGACATGAGCTCTTGTACCCGAAACCCTAAACCTAGCCCAACCTCTTGCCCTTTCCCGTGGAGCCGCCACAGTTCCCGTCTCCCGCAGCCAATGTCGCCGCACCTCTCATCTACGGCAGGAGTCGTCGCACCCTTCTTCCTCTGACGGTGCAGTCACACCTCTCTGTCTTGGTCGATGTCACCGCACCCTTCTCGTCCGTAGCCGGTGTTGTCGCCTCTCTTGACACCCGCATCGGGGCTCCTTTTTATTGATGGTGTTGATTGCGATTCTAGTCTACACATGCAACCAACTTCCCTTATCGATACGTTCTCTAGTCTACTACTCTAGTCTTCCTCGAAAGGCAACATGTCAGAAAGCAAGGTAGATATCCGCACCACAGGCACCTTCAGAGGTCCTGTGTTTATAGTCAAGATGGATGGGTCGAATTATGAGTTAGGGGTCATGTAGTTCATGAGCCTAATGAAGTCGATGAGTAAGAAGCATATTCTTACCGAGGAAGAGCTGACGGAGAAGACCGGATTTTATGCCTCATGGGAGGTTGATGATGCATATGCACAGGTCTGGTTGTTTGGTAGCTTGATACCAAAGATTGCAAACGATGTCCTGCACCAGCCAACTGCCAAAACCATGTGGGACATTCTTGTTGCCTCGTATTCACAGGCCAAGAATGATACAAAAATGTTGCAGATTCATAACGACATCTTCACTATAAAGCAGAATGGTTGACCCCTACATGCTCACTATACTACCATGTGCGGGATGTTTGAGAAGCTTCATGCCTCTTACGGCAACTCCAGAACAGTTGAAGACATGTCGGAATACCACGATGGTTGGTGTCTTCCTGGCCTCTCTTGACTCACAGTATGAGGCTGCTTTCTCCCAAATATTGACGGATGCTACCATTCCTCCAATGGAGGAGGCCTTCCGTTGATTGAGCCGGATCAATATTTCAACCCCCGCTCCAGTGTCAAATTCCTCTACCATGGCGACCTCTCATGGAAGAGGTGATCCATCTCAATTTTGTGGACGGGGAACACGTGGTAGAGTTGGACGTGGTCGTGGACCATCTTGTACCTATTGTTACTGATTTGGTCATACAGAAGATGCATGCTACTCCAAGCATGGTTTCCCAGCATCCGCCCGCATAGCAGAGCAGGTTCAGTCTTATGCCGCTCCATCCACATCAAATCAAAGATATGATGAGCTTGTGTCTCAATTGAGAGACATCATGCCCCCAGCTAGCACCCCTTCACCTACTTCAGAGAACAGCTTGGATGTTGCTGCTACTGCAGGAGCTAATACCTCATGTAGTATTCATGCCTCTACTTCTTATCATGGTTCAGATATCTTAGAATGGATCATAGATTCCGGTGCAACACATCATTTGTGTGGAGATAGAGATCAGCTCATAGTCTGCAGTCAGGCTTCTCCAGGAAGGACTATGGTCATAGCAGATGGGACTCATTCCCTAATCACAGGATAGGGGGAGATCACCTTGACGCCCTCTATGCGGTTGTAGAATGTGATGCATGCCCCTAATTTCTCAATGAATTTACTGTCTATTAGTCAGATTACTAAGGATTTACATTGTCGAGCAATACTTGGCCCATCATCTCTTGTGCTTCAGTTTCAGGACATTCTTACGTGCAGGGAGATTGCATGTGGTCGTGAACAGGGCGGGCTCTATCGACTGGTCCAAACATCGTATGCTGGACTATCTTAACATAATACCAAGGGCATGTTTGGTTGCAAGGGTACCCTGGGATACCCTGGCATACCCCTGGCTCCAACTCTTTTTTCCTGGGTAGGGATTACTTGTATTGGCATTACAATTTCTTTGGTATAATGGTTTTTAACCATGTTCAAATACACTTATTAACATAAAAAACATTATAATCGTTAAAAAAGTTAATATAACACATGATCAATGTCACATCACATCACAATTATCATTCCAACCATCCCAACCCTCCAAATAACTACTATTCACAGGAGGATCCCCAACCCAGCCCAACCCAGTCCAACCCAGTAACCAAACAGGCCCCAAGTCTCATTGGAGCGTTCACCACCTCACAGTCTATAAAAGAAAACATATTACTCAGTTTGATCTGGTTCCCTAACACGTATCTTACTTGCAGGATAATGCACCTTCTTCAAGTAGCCCACCACTGCTAATCAGGATGTTCCACGAGAACTGCCTATCGCACCGTGGATACCAAAAAGCAACGCCCGCTACATCCCTTGTCATGTTTTACTTCCACTAGCAGTCTATCTAGTTGTGACAAGCAATTTACAGATGCTCTTATAGATGTTACTATTCATTGTAATCATCATAATGCGTTGCAGGATCATGCTTAAAAAAGGCCATGGATGAGGAGATGGATGTGCTTACCTCCAGGATCACATGAGATCGTGTGTCGATCCTCCAAGTGTTAAGTATGTTACCTATTGGACCAAACAGCCCCCCGATTGTTCTATTGACAGACTAAAGGCTAGGCTTTCAGCAAATAGCTTCACTCGGACTTATGGAGTAGACTACTTTAAGACTATTTCTCTAGTGGCTAGGATGGAATCAATTCACACTAATGTCTCAGTAGCTACCAATAAGAATTGGTTTATCTTTCAGCTCGATATGAAGAATGCCTTTCTATAAGGTGACCTCGAGGAGGGGGTCTACATGATGCAACCACCCGGTTCCTTCATCAACCGAAAGCGTGTGTGTCGACTCTGTAAGGCCATTTATGACCTAAAGCAAAGTCCACGAGCACGGTTTGACAAGTTTATCACTGAGATCGAATCTCTTAGCTTCCATAGGTCAACACCTGATTACTCTATGTTTGTCAGATGACGGTCTACTAGTACTATGACAGTGGCAGTTTATGTTGACGATATGGTGGTTACCAATGATGATCAAGCGGGCATTCTAGAGACCAAGACCTTCCTCCATAAGGTATTTGTCACTAAGGACCTTGGTCAACTCAGATACTTCCCTGGTATTGAGGTGATATGCACAATAGAGGGATTACACTTATCACAACGGAAGTATTGCATGGATATTATTACAAAGAATGGCTTACTTATGTGCAAACAATCTCCATCCCAACGGAGTTGCGGAAACATGTTACATCTACTACTCATGAGGTTGATTATATTGCACGATATAAAAGCCTAGTAGGCAAATTGCTCTACATTACTGTCACTAGACCAGATATATCGTATGATGTGAGCAAAGCCATCCAACATATTAAGAGACCACCTTATAGTCATTGGCAATATGTTCTCATTATCCTTTGATACCTAAAGGAATCTCCAGGGAAAGGCCTCTTCTATGGGGCCAACGACCATATTAACATCACCACCTATACATAGGGCAAATGATCTACGACAAGTTATGCCTTGTTTGTTGGAGGAAATCTTGTTACTTAGCAGAGCAAGAAGCAGACTGTTATACCTAAAACGAGTACATAGGCTGAATATAGGATGATGGCTCAGGCCACTTGTGAGATTACCTGGTTAGTCTCCTTTCTACAGGAGCTTGGACATCCTGCTACTATCTATGTTCCATTGTACTATGACAACAAGTCCACTACTACATAGCCATCAATCGGGAGTTAAAATCAGATGCTATGAATCTGCAATTAGCATATTATTCTCCGACACACCACGGGGAGTGGTAGAAAATGTAATCATCAAAGTTGAAAATGTGCATTTCTATGTAGCTTCCGTGGTCTAGACATGGATATCCTAGAGAGCATACCTCAAGCACCAATCATTTCTTTCGAAAAGAAAAAGGGTATGTACCATATAGGTGCACATCCAAAAACTTCGCCATTAATCACCTCGTAGAAATTACAAGACTAACAGTATTTACAAAAAAATATTTGCTATTGACTCTAACTCCCTACCAATGCGTTAGTATGTGCTACCATATTTTCAGTATAAAAACAATCCTGACGAAAAATAATACCGTTTCTGGCCAACCAAATCGCCCAGATAGCCGCCACAACCTTTGATCTATCCATGTCCGATCCGGTCCAGTCCTCACCAATAGAACACCAGAAGCTCTCAGCATCTTCAGTCTGTACCGCCTAAGTCCTGAGCTGATACCAAACATGTGCCGAGCTCTCGTATTTGAAAAAAAGGTGGTTTGTTTCCTCCGCTTCCTCCCTGCATCTAGGGTATTCAACTTCAATCCCTTGAACTAAACTTGACAACCTTTCCCTTGTCAGTATTCTTCCCCTCCTGAAGATCCACAAGAAAACCTTCACTCTGGTAGGGACTTTCCATTTCCAGATACGCATGCAGACTGCCTCACAACCTCCGAGGTCAAACGTCATAGGCCCCCTTAAGGCTTTATATGCTTTTGGAATCGAGAAGGGCCCATCACACCAAGTCCAATGGTCATGAGGTCGGTCACGCGTTGGTATGAAAACTCGAATCTGAAACTTGGGAAGAAGGAATGCCCATCCCATGTGTCGACGAGTGTATCATCTGATTGCTCCGCAGTGCCCTCAACCTTGGAAAGCACATTTCTAAGGGCCCATCTTCACTCCAATCATCCGTCCAAAATTGGAAACCAGTCTCATCTCCGGTCACCGGTCTCAAGGACGCATGAATCTCTTTGCCACACTGCAGACGGCCCTCCAGAAGTAGGACAACATGTCGCCAACTACATCACTAGGGTCCTTGAAGGATAGCCCAGGGTCATAGATCTTCTTGATAATTTTGCAATCTAGACTATCACAATCGCCCCAAATACGAGCGACCCACCTCCCCAGCAACGCATTGTTCATCTCCTCCCAATTGCGAACTCACAGCCCCCCGTCCTCCTTTAGCGATGCCACAGTCTTCAAATCTATCAAGGGAAAACCCCCAGACTGATCGGGTGACAACCAGAAAAACTGTCTCATGATGGTCTCAAGCCTCCTCCTCACCCCC
Organism: Ottelia alismoides; assembly: GCA_037367405.1. NCBI lineage: Eukaryota > Viridiplantae > Streptophyta > Magnoliopsida > Alismatales > Hydrocharitaceae > Ottelia > Ottelia alismoides. The sequence continues at coordinate 55,505 of JAZKJV010000136.1, forward strand.
ACCGACAGTAGCCTCGAAGACATGTAGAAAAGAGGAATGGTCGAGAGAACAAACTTCAAAATCACAAGACTGTCCCCCACCCCCTGGATAGACAGACCAACTTCCACCCCGTCAACTTTCGCTCCATCTTCTCAATCATCGGTAGCCAATCGATGGCCTTCATGCTGCCAACAACTAGAGGAAAACCAAGATATCTCACTGGCAGCTCCCTACGCGGTGAACGCAACCAGATTGCGCATGGTCCGGTCTCGGTTTCTGCCAGACCGAAAGGAACAAACTCTGACTTCTCTCTATTCAGCCTCAAACCAGAAACCTCCCCAAAAATATCAAGGATCACCGAAGTCCCCTACAGCTAGCCAAAACCATTCCTTGGACTGAAAAAAGGAATATTAATTGCCCGACAGGAATATTGAATATTTTTCATGGCAATGAGAAAATTGCGTTTTGAATCTTTAAGGCGTCTAAGGGAAATATGTGGGACAAGTGTAGCTCGATTGAGGATATAAAGGGCGATGGACCAAATAATCGAAGATAGTACAATTATCTCATTAAGATACATTAGAGACATGTTTGACTGAGAGTTCCAAGAGTCCGCAATCAAACCATGAACACATTGATATATGAACTTGAACTCCAAGCCAAAAGCAAACCTTCCATAGATACTTACAGAGGAAAAATTACTAGAAGGAACCCAACATTTATCGTCTTTGATTGTTAGCTATCCTAAGCTCGACCCAAAACCCCCTTCCAATAACCCTTAAAAATGCATTTCTTCTGGCCCAAGTTGGGCTCCCTTGGTAATCATCAACACTCAGTTGAATATATAGCAAGAAGAGAAGTTAATCAAAGTTAGATCATAAAACTGCAACATATGTTTGACCGAGAGTTCCAAGAATCCGCAATTGAACCATGAACACATGGCTATTATGAACTTGAACTCCAAGCCTAAAGCGAACCTCCCATGGATACTTAAAGTGGAAATTTTACTAGAAAGAACTCACCCCTTACCATCTTTGATTGCTAGCCATCCTAAGCTCGACCCGAAACCCCTTCCAACAACCCTTAAAAATGCCTTTCTTCTGGGCCCAAATAGTACTCTATGGGTAATCATCAACACTCAATTAAATATATAACAAGAAGAGAAGTAAGCTGGATCATAAAACCATGGTTTAAAAAACAAGACCGGCCGATCGAACAGGTTGGACTGGGAACTAGCCCCGACCTGATCGGTTCGGCTAGTTTCACGTAATTAATTTTAAAACGAAAATTAAAAATCATGTCCAACCTATGGTCGGACATGGTTGACCAAGATTGACCCAGTTTTGATGGTTTGGCAATTTTTCAAAAAATAAAGGTTTGAATAATTATATAATATATTCTTTTGGTGGTGGGTCCCACTTGGGTGTCACCCTTTTCCTTCCCAAAAAAAAATTAAATAATAGGGTTTAAGAATATAACAAAGTTGCCATTGCATCTGATGATCAAGAAAAAAGCTATCTTCACATGTCCACAGGGCAAATTTGCATTTAGACATGTCATTTGGACTTTGCAATGCTCGTGCAAGTTTTTGGTGCTGCATGATGGCAATATTTGCAAAATTTGCTAGGAGAGTACACGAAAATATTTATGGATGATTCTTCAGTGTTTGGCAACACAATTCATATATGTTAAGCCCATTTAAAGAATGTCATAGCTTGATGCATAGAGGTGAATTTGATCTTGAGTTGGGAGAAAAGACACTTTATGGTCCGTAAAGTGCATGCTGCTACTTGGGCATGTGGTCCTCTCTCGAGGAGTTGAGGTTGACAAAGCTAAGGTCGAACTCGCTTCCAAGCTCCCACCACCCACAAATATCAAACAAGTCCGATCATTCCTTAGACATGTGGGATCTTATAGGTGGTTCATGCAAGATTTTTTCCTAGATAGCTCAACCTTTGCCGGCACTTCTTTGTAAGGACATGAACAATGCATCAAAGCACACATGATATTAAAGGAATCAATGACCCAAGCTCACACTGCTACAAGACGCTTGCTAAAAAAGATTCCAAACCAAGATTTGATTAGATAAATTCTTTTCCTGAAAGAATTTGGCATCACAATTATAGATAAATTTGGATTTGAAAATGCCGTGGTTGACCATCTCTTGCAATTAACAAACATTGAGATAATAATACACTTCTGATTCCTAACACCTTCCAGATGAACAATTATTGGCAATCATAACCAAAAGGAATGCCTTGGTATGCCAACATTGTTAAGTATTTGGCTATAGGTAAATTCCTCCTGATTGGTCAAAGAATAAAAAGGATAAATTTGTTGCTGAAATCAATAATTATTTTTAGAAAGATACTCTCTTAGATCAACTTTACGCAAGTCCCTGAAGAAGAAGTGTCTAGTTTTCTAATGTTTTGTCACAAGTCTGTCTGTAGAGACCACTTCTCAGGAATAAACAGCAAAGAAATTCCTTCAAAGTAGATTTTATTGGCTTACAGTATTCAAGGATGCACATAATCATTGTCAATCTTGGACTCATTGACAACCCATGGTAATATGGGCAAAGAGGATATGATGCCCTTAAGCCCGATTTTAATCGATGAGATCTTCAATCTTCGGGGCATCGATTTCATGGATCGTTTTCCTCCTTCAAATAGATGCGAGTACGTCTCGTAGTAGATTATGTATCCAAATGGGTTGAGGCTATATCCCATTCCAAACAAATGATCACATGTTTGTCATAATGTTCGTTCAAAAGAATATTTGTGATAGATTTGGAGTACCACGATCAACTATCCGTGATGGAGGAGCACATTTCACAAATAACCAATTTAGGAATTTACTGAAAAATATGAGTAAAATCACAATATTTCTACAACGTATCATCCCCAAACCAAAAGTCAAACCAATGCTTGCAATAGAGACTAAAAATATTATGCAAAAGACGAGTGTGACCTAAAAAAAATTGGTCAGACAAACTTGACAATGTCATTTGGACATATTGCACTGCTTACACAGCACCAATTGGCATGTCTCCCTATAAACTTGTACATGGCAAATCATGTCATCTTCCACTTGAAATTAAGCATAAGGCATACTGGACCAAGGAAATGCAACTTTGATTTCGACCAAGCTAAAGAACACAGGAAGTTGCCATTATCTGAGCTAGACCAGATCAGAAAATGAACTATGCTATGAGAGTGTCAGAATCTATAAAGCAAAAACCGACGAATTGCATGACCGGCACATCTCGCAGAAATCTTTTGAGCAAACCAAAATGTGTGGCTATTTAACGCCCCCTCAGACTATTTCCAGGAAAGTTCCATTATAGATGGACTAAACCTTATATGGTAGTCAAATCCTACCCGAGCAGAGCCGTACAAATTGTTGTTATAAATAGTGAACATTCACTGTAAAAGGGCAACGATTGAAGCTTTATATGGAGGGTTTATCTGCCCAACCATTGATTGATGGGATCGCACTTCTGGACACAAGACATGCAACCTGCATAGCTGAAGGTGTAATCTCAGACATCCTGTAAAGTATAATTATTTTCCCTGATATTGCATTTGGTTATTAAAATTCTGCCAATTCATTCCCTTTGGATTTTTTTTAGCATGGCTTTGCACAACATGCAATTTCCTTCTCGTTTCATGTGACCTTCATTTCTATACACCTCTACTAAGGATAAGCACTGGGTCTGGCCGTTGTGGATTGTAAAAAGCCCATGCTCAAACTGAGGCAATATGATCCAAATTGATGGGCCAAATCAAATTAAAGCAATTGTGGATTTGGGGATTTTTCAAAATTAGGGTTTTTCATCAAACTCAGCCATGGCCGGTCCCAAGCCCGGGTAAATGAGGGTTGCGTTAGGTAGCCGACAGCCAGCGTAAAATAGTCGGAGACAACTTCCTAAATAATATTTTTATAATATTTTTTTAAAAAATATTATTTAGGATGTTACCTCATGACAGTCGTATCTTTTCAACATGGATTTAAGCAAACATACAGATTTTGTTGAGACATTCCCTACTTGCGACGCATTGCATCGCCCGAATGCAATGAAAAATTAGCAAGGGCCGCTACATCGCAGCCTGGATGTAGTTCAAAATTTGCAGGGGTTCTCGCATGAGGAACACATGCGGGTAATTAAGCTAGTTCCTGTTGGAGTATAAGTTGTATGCGCCTATTGTGTTGTAGCAGGGTAAATGGATCCTGGAGGACATCCATTTACCCCACCCAGTTGTTTAGTCCCACATCGTCCAATGGTGGGACTTGGAGGCTCTGGAGAGGCTATATAAGGAGCCCCAGACCTCCTGTATCCAATGAGAAAGTCAATAGACAAACACGCCCCGTTGAGGGCTTCTCCTGTGGTTTCATCCCGCTCCTCACGGAGTAGGGTTCCACGTAAAATCCCGTTGTTCTCTATTTTATTTATCTTTTCCATGTTTATGCTTCCGCTTCCGATTTTCTAACAGTTCCGCTGCATCTTGCAGATTGGTAGTTGGAATATTGGTACTTTGACTGGAAAATTGATGGAGATAATGGATACGATGGAAGAAAGGAAGATTCATATATTATGTCTTCAAGAGCCTAAATGGGTTGGAAAGAAAGCAAGGGAGAACGAGAAGACGGGCTTTAAACTTTAATATTCAGGTAAAGATAAGGGTAGAAACGGTGTTGAGTGGTTGTTCACAAGGATTTAAAGGATTTTGTGGTTGAGGTGCAAAGATTCGAGGATCGGAATATTTTGCTAAAATTGGTGCTTGAAGAAGAAATTCTGAATATAATCTCAATTTATGCACCGAAAATTGGTTTAGATGAAAGGACTAAACAAGCTTTTTGGGAGGATCTAGATAAGATTTTACAAGGAATCCCACAAAGAGAGATGATTTGCGTAGGTGGAGATCTTAATGGACATGTGGGAAAAGATGCTTCAGGGTATGCTAGTGTTCATGGAGGACATGGTTTTGGGGATAGAAATGAAGAGGGAAAATACATCCTGGATTTTGTAACGGCATATGATCTTTTCATAGCAAACACTATCTTCAAGAAGAGGGAGGAGCATTTAATTACTTATAAGAGTGGGCCAACGAGAACACAGACAGATTACTTTGTGTTGAGGAGAAGAGATCGGTTGTGTTGTAAAGACTGCAAAGTAATCCCAGGACGTACAAATAAAAGGGCTGGTAAAGAAAAGGAGGGTTCTTAAGATCACTAGAACTAGATGGTGGAATCTTCCACTGAAGCAATCGAGCATCAGGGAGAAGGTTTTAAAAGATTTATCTTGGGATTGTAGTGGAAGTACAAACGAGATGTGGGAGGCAGTAGCATCTTGTATCCGAAAGGTAGCCAAAGATATGCTAGGCGAGTCAAAGGGAGGAGCCCTGGGTCAAAAGGAGGCTTGGTGGTGGAGTGAAGGGGTGCAAGAGAAGCTAAAAATTAAAAGAGCATGCTTTAAAGCTATGTCTAAGGATAGAACAGAGGAAACTGTCATAAACTACAAAATAGCAAAGAAGGAAGCAAAGAAGACTGTAAGCGAAGCTAAGTCGAAAGCTTATGAAGTTTTGTATAAAAATTTCGACTCTAAGGAGGGTCGGAAGGATATATTCAGGTTGGCCAAAGCAAGAGAAAGAAAGACCAAAGACCTTTCTCAAGTGAGATGCATTAAGGACGAGGAAGGTCACGGGTTTGTTACTCAGAAGGATATAGAGACTAGATGGGAGCAGTACTTCCATAAACTTTTCATTGGGGAAGGAAATAGAGAGATCACTTTGGGTGATCTAGCTAGTAGTGAAAGTTACTTGAATCGTGCAAGGTATAGACGGATACAAAGAAAGGAAGTAGAGGAGGCTTTGAAGGTTATGAGACCTGGGAAAGGTGTAGGATCGGATGACATCCCTATAGAAGTATGGAAAGTTTTAGGTGAGCGCGGTTTGACTTGGCTTACGAATCTATTCAATGTTATTTGGCGAAGCAAGAAAATGCCTGAAGATTGGAGGAGGAGTATCGTGGTGGCTCTTTATAAGAATAAAGGAGACAATAAAAATTGTTCAAATTATAGAGGTATCAAGCTGATGAGTCACACTATGAAAATTTGGGAACGTGTGATCGAAAGAAGGTTGAGGCAAGTTTTCAACGTCAAAGAAAACCAATTCGGATTCATGCCAGGTCGCTCAACTATTGAAGCCATCCATTTGCTAAGGAGAACAATGGAGATGTATAGAGCTAAAAGGAAGAACCTCCATATGATCTTTATTGATTTGGAGAAGGCTTATGATTCTGTCCCACGAGAGATATTGTGGAGAGTTTTGGAGAAGAGACAAGTGCATGTCCTATACATTAACCTCAAAAATGACATGTATGATAGGGATTTATCTTGTGTAAGGACCCCGTCTGGGAAGACTGGTTATTTTGACATCAACATTGGTTTACATCAAAGTTCAGCTTTGAGTCTATTTCTTTCTATTTTGATTATGGACGAGTTCACAAGTCACATTCAGGATGAGTTACCTTGGTGTATGTTATTTGCTGATGATATTGTTTTGATTGACGAGACTAGAGATGGAGTAAATGAGAAGCTTGAGGTCGTGTAAGTAGGGCTAAGACAGCATATATGGAGTGCACCTTCGATGGAAGCATTGGTGAAGGAATTGAGGTGAAGATTGGTGATAATAACATTCAGAAGAGAGATTCTTTTAGATATTCAGGATCTATTTTGCAACATGATGGGGAAATTGATGGAGATATTACTAATAGAGCAAATGCAGGCTGGCTAAATTGGAGAGGAGCCTCTGTTGTTCTCTGTGATAAGAAAATTCCTTTAAAATTTAAAGGAAAGTTTTACAAATCAACCGTGAGACCTGCTATGCTCTATGGATCTGAATGTTGGCCTGTGAACCATAGACATGTACAGAGAATGGTTGTAGCGGAAATGAAAATGCTAAGGTGGATGTGTGGACACACACATAAAGATCGGATTCGGAATGATGCAATCAGAAAGAAAGTTGGTGTTGCTCCGATCGAGGATAAGATGCGAGAAAACCGCTTAAGATGGTTTAATCATTTGCAAAGAAGATCAGATGATGCACCAGTTAGGAGATGTGAGTGTTAGGATGTTGAGCCGGCTAAGAGAAGGCAAGGACGGTCCAAGAAGTGTTGGAAAGAGACCATATGAAGGGATCTTTGTTTTGTGGATATAATCCCGGGATTGACCCAAGATAGATCTAAACGGAGGCGAAGAATCCATGTAGCCGACCCTACTTAATTGTGGGAAAAGGTTTTGTTGTTGTTGTTTGAGGGTTTTTCATCCCAACTTTTTGGTCAATTATATTTATTTACATTAAATAAATTGAAATTGATTGTAATATAAATCATTTTAGTAGATTAAATTAGTGAGAGTCAAATTATAGTCAATTAGGAGTTAATTAGGATAAGTTTGAATTTGATTTTCTTTCCAATTTTGTAATCCCACCACTCCCATATAAAGTGGATGGTAGTTTATTGTAGGAGAGATTATGTTATGAATTAAAAGCTTTAGTTTTGATTTGGAGAGAGCATCCACCATTATCCCCTCTTTCTCCCAATTCTCTAGGGATTCTCCTCTCAACCTTGTTCCTCTCTCAACATTGATTGGTCGCGAATTACCCTCTTTAATTGGTGCGAATTAAGCATAAAAAATGATGTGTCGTTTCGTTGTAGGCAGGTAATCGGGATCAATCAAAAAATAATCAGTTAAATATTTAATTCAATTAATTCGAGTGATTTTATTTTTGTTTTACTTAGGCAAGTCCCAAGGTCGAACTCGAGGAGGCAAAGGAACAACCTAGGTGTCTATCGAATTTTGTGTGTGGTTTTCGAGGTGGGGTATTTTTGGTATTTTTAATGCAATTTATGAATGCAAATGAAAATGCGGTCGATTTTAAGGTGTAAAATGCAATTATCAGTAAACGGAGTTCAAAAATTACAAAACTTGGCCGAGATGTAAATAATGGTGAAATAAATGCACTGTAAATTTTTTTGGAATTTTTGGATGCAAAACGAATATTTTATGAATTAATGAATGGATACAATGAGATTTTCAATAATTAATTATAATAAATATTAAATCTACTTATTTTCATGAAATAAAAATATCTAAGATGTATCACCGGATGATCTATCTCAGAAAAATCCTAAACCCTAAAAATGTCGAATTTAATACTTATTAAAAATTAATTGGTGAAATACATAATGATTTTTATAGAGTGAAATATGCACGCAAATACAATTCTTTTACGACACAATGTGAAAAACAATTAATTCTACTATTCATGAATTTTTAACAATTTTTGAAGTTATAGTTAATTTTATATGAATTTCGGAGCACAAATTGGGTAAAATATGCAATTTTTCACATAAATATTAATTATTAATTAACCACAGAGCATAAAAATATCATAAACATGCCACAATGTGGAGGATTTGTCGATAGACAAACTGTGAATTTTTAAATAATAAAATGCATGCAAAAAGCGGTTCAAAATTATAGATAAATAGAGGGATCTGTTTGCAAAATTACAAATTATGAATTAGAATAAAAATGCAGTAGAGGGGCCAAAAAGTATTTACCGAGCCCAAGGAGGGGCTTTATGCAAAATTTACCAGAGGTCACGTGACTTGGTTGCGGATAAGCGAAATTGCGGGGGTATCTTCGCAATTGACCCCTCCTGTATGTGCAGATCACGTGGGGGTTATTCTTTGCAGAAGTTCCCTCCGCACGTGCTTGGCACGTGGGAGGGCCTCGGGTCCAAACCCCGACGGCGCGCGACGAAGTCAGGCTGCTAGCAGGTAGGGCTCCGACCACAGACGATGCAGCGTCAAGGGCGGAGCAGTTGGTGTCAGTGAAGAAGCGTGAGGCTCCACGGCGGTGTCGATGAAGTGGGTGTTTTCCCCCTCGATGAACTCGATGCAGGAACGGGGGAGAGACCCTGAAGTCGACGGCGTTGGCTCCTGGCTCTGGCCAGGAGGTGTCGAAGAAGGGGGGACCGGTGGTTTGGCATGACGGAGGAGGTGGAGCAGCAAGAGAAGGCTGTCGAGGAAGGGGAGCCCTCCCTGTTCGTTGATGAAGATGCTACGAGGTTGCTCGTCCTTGCTGTTGGCGGGCGAAAGCGGATCGGCTAGAGCTGGAGCTCGAGGTGGCTCAAAGGTGAAGCAAGATGCGTTGTCGATGAAGCGGTGGAGTAGATGGGTCGAAGATGTGTCCGATGGTGCTGGTAGCGATGGAGGAACACGTGGTGGAGGTGAAAGATGGAAGCGGATGCGTTGGCTCGACGGTGCTACGACCGGAGCGGAGGGCAGTAGCGGCGGAGGAGGGTCATGCTGCAGGAATGGTGCTGTCACAGCCGCTTGTGTTGATTTGATACTATCGGCGAATGAATTCGACGAGTGGACGACGAAGGAGTTAAATAGGGAGAGGGGCTTGATCGGTGGTTGGCCATAGATGGACATGCAGCGGAGAATGGAAATTGGCGATTGACTGGAGTGGGGAGATAATGGCGAGGGTGCGAGAAGGGGAAGGTGATCGATGATTTGGGTGTCGCAAAATTGAGGGAGATGGGGATACAGGCAACGCGAGATTGGGGTGTGATCGGACTGATGAGATTGGATTGACTGGCGACGTCGGCCGCAAAAGGAAAGTGGCCAGAGACGAGAGCAGGCGGCGCAGCTCCAGGTTTGGAAAGGGGCGGTCAACTAGAGGAAGAGGGAGAGATACAGGAACTGTTCGATCGGCCGAGATTGGACGGTCCTGGTCTCGCCATGTGTCAAGAGAGTTTTTATATTTTATATTTTTTATTTTATTTTTTTTTAAAATAAAATAATCGTAAAATAAATGCTAAAATTGAGTGACCCGTGACGGCTCCAGGATCAACCATGTCTTCAGATCAAAAAAATTTCTTCAGAACGTTGCTCGTCTCAACGAGATCTACAACTTTCATGAAGAGACCAAAACCAAAATGGATCACTTGCATAAAGTGATATTTTTAGGGATACTCTATGTATATAGAACACCTTGTATTATGGGTTTTGTTTTTTTGTCATTTTTAAATAAGATGAAAATCAGGAAAAAAAATATGATAAAATCAAAGATAAATATTTACACATTACTTTTTTTTGGATTTTTATAAATTAGGAAAACGAAGAAAGAAAATAAAATATGAGAAAGATAACTTTTGTACAGACTATTAGTAAACACTCGGACTTGGTCAATTTCTTTGATTTCGGTCTTATTTTAGGTTTGGATTTTTACGCATTTTAATAAAACTTTTGTTAAAGAAAATAAATAAAATAGAAATAAAATAAAATGAGTTAATTATGTACAAAAAATAATAGGTCAAAATCGGGTAAAATACACAATGTACAAAAGAGGCCCAAAACACAACTTTTACATATGAGCTCTGATTCACTTGAACTTGGTCTTGTTTGAAGGAAATTGAATGTACATTAGTTCAAATTGAGTAAGATCAAATCGGACAATGTATGAGGAAGATATCAGCATTTTAGTCCGATCATCTTGTAATTAGGGATTGAGTTTCTGGTCCACTTATTTCTGTTAGTGATTTTTTTGTATTTTTCCTTTATTCTTATTAGTAATATGTACACAATGGATGTGGTTTCAAGTGATTTGGAGTGAGCATGAATTAATTAAAAATCAGTGAAGTTAGCTTATTTTATAGGTCAAATGTGCTGGGATTTTTGGCTTCTTATTTTATGCAATTATGATAAAGAGCCATTATTATTTACATATGCATGAATGCTAATTATGCAATATAAATGAAGAAATACAGATGAATTTTGGTGATCTGAGCTTAATTAATCACTTTTAGAGTGATGAATCACATATTCATTAAACATGCAAGGCGTGTCGTGATCTTCTTCTCTCCTCTCTCATCTCTCTTGTTTTTCCAACTACATCATTTGGTATCAGAGCATGGCCTTCGACTCATTCCTATGAGTTGAGGATCCTATTGATTACATGAAGAAACGGATCCAAACATGCACATCGTCATCTCGTTGACATTACATGAAAGTGAATCTCGATCATTGTATCAAAGGGAGGAACAGACGTTCGGAAGAAAACAACAAAATGAAGGAAATGTTCAATAACATCCATAATATATTGCAGTCCATACATGAAGAAATCAATGCCATCGATGTATAAGAAGAAGACGAACCCATATTCGACAAAGATGATGCAGATGAAGAGTTCGAGATTCTCGATCTAGCCGCTTCCGAGGTGGCTGTCCAACCCACGTCAGCACTCCCACCACCGACGGTGCCAAGCTTGGTCACAGCACCGCCACTGGCCACATGACCCCTTCTCGTATGCCATCCATGTGCCTCCTTCCCAATGGTGCTATTGGATCGATGCTACGAATCCCGTCGGCTCCTGTACTGCTCGTGCGACCACCACCCCACGTGTACGGCTCGTGCAGCCACTATCGCCTTGCATGCAACCCGTGCAACCGCCCTATGCACTGCAAGCGCGACTTCCATCGTCGCCGCCGTAGCTGCTCCTACGATGGGGTTGCTTGGGTTGATGGAGGTAGCGTTGGCTATAGTTGCTACTGCGACGGGGATGCTTGTCGGAGCTGAACTCGTCATTGCCTTCATTAACCCAACCAGCCCCCATTGCAGTCGAGCAGCACTACCATCTTCCCCACAAGCAGTCGCGTCGTCACGTGCTCCCATCCTGTCGCTACAAACGCCACAGTAGCTCCATGTGCCATAGGTGCCATCACTGCCATCCTCTCGCCAAGAGGAGGAGTCACGCCTCTTATTTCGAGAGAGAGACCCTAACACAGAGGAGAGAAATTCTCTCCAAGGGGATTTGAATCCCCTGAAATTAGGGATTGGAAACATATTTGGGGATTTTTCAAGCAGGTCCCTCTTCCAAAACATCTTTACCACATGGGTAAAGTTAAAAAAAGCAAATGGGAGTAGAGTTAATTTAGAATGATAGAAAATTGCAGCCACATCCTCTGATGGAGAAAAATTACAAAAGACGACATGATATAAAATAATTGTAGCTGCACCTTTTGGTTTCCTAATTTTTATCTTGAAATAAATAAATATCTAAAAAAGACTACACTTGATGCATACATGATATAAAATGATATTTCTCTATAAAATGATATTTCTCATAAGAACACTTAACACAAAAGTTATTTCTTTACTTTAATACATATTGGAGAACTAGCGATACATATTCAGCAGTTATTGAAATTCGACTACTTTGATATATACCATGCTACTTTCTAGCCCACTATAGTCCAAAGCATGTTTACCCATAGTTCCCATATTTGACAAGCTTGATTTTCACCCTCACCTATCTCCTTTTCAGATCCCCTAAGACAGAAAAAAACCAACCGATAGAGAGGGGTTCGTAAACAGTGTTTCATTGAGTCAAAGACACCATCAACAGATTGATTGTTACTACCAGTCCTCCCCTTTTACTCTATCTTTCTTTCTCTACTCAGTTGCTTCTGCCTCGCTGCTTATCCCCAATAAGTACACATCCAATAACTATCAAAGTACACAAACTATTTCTTTACTATATAGCATATGTTCGAGAAGTACATTTCAAGGTTTCAAATTTCGAGAAATTTCAACAAATTTTTAATGAAATTTTGATTTCGATAAGGACGAAATTTCAAGTGAAATGATGATACGGAGGCCTTTTCAAGTCATTTATTCATAAATGTTGGTCGATATGAGCGAAATTTCAATAGCCGATACCGATATTTAAACCCTTAGTATATATCTAACAACTATTGACTGCAATATTAGATATGTGATTATATGCATATCTAGTAATAATAATTTCAATCTATGTATATAATTCAAGTTTCAGTATCATATCTAGCAACAGTAGTTTCAACATTTGTTTACAAATTAAATTTCAATGCATGTATTCAAGAAGTTAGAAATTTATAACTGAAGTAACACCGTATATACATAAAAAAACATGAATGATATAAGTTATGGGATTACCGAGCACAAGAGGCGATCACGATTACGCAACCGTGATTGGGAACTCGAGAGAAGCACCAAATGAGATGTTGATCCACAAAGGAGGCGGAGCAGCGCAGGCGACCAGCAACACACAAACCCTTAGATGGATCAATGCAGGCGAGCATCAGGAGTGTAGAGTTATATTTAAGTTTCTGTATTGTTTTCCTATTTTTCTGTTCTCTCGTCTATCTTATGTAATTTACCCATAGGTCTCTCCTCTATATAAGAGAGCCTTGGGTTCACGGAATAAACAATGATTTATTTTTTTTCCAACAAGGTATCAGAGCGGCAGTCCTAGGCCGGAGTTCTTGTACCCTAATCCTAACCACACCCGTCGCCCTCCCTCCTTCATCGGGTGTCGCCGTCGCTGCCCTTTCTCTCTCTAGCTTGGGTGCCACCGCCATTGCCCTTTTCTCTCTCCACCTCGAGTCCCAATGTCGACCCATCCAGCCGCCGCCGCCGCTAGTTCACCCGATTGTCGCTGGCTTCTCCATCAGCTGTCGTCGTCGCTAGTACTGCAGGTCGTCGTCGGCTTCTCCACCAGCTGTCGTTTGCCTCGACACCGTGGCTAGCCGTCGCCGGCGACCAGTCGCAGGCTCCGAACCCTTCAGTCCATGCATGGGCTTCCGTTGCAGATTAATGGATTCGATTGCATAAGTATACATATGCATTCAAATCCTCATATGTCTGTGTAGATACTTATCATTAGGTCTACGAAACTCTAAGTTTTCCTACATCCGCCAATATGTTAGAAATAAAATCGAAGCCACGGGCGCTTTCAGAGGTCCAGCGTCGATTGCTAGGATGGACAGGACGAACTATGAGCTCTGGGCTATGAAGTTCATGAGCCTTATGAAGTCTAAAGGGAAGAAGCACATTCTAACCGAGAAGGAGCCGGCTAAGAAAAGTGGGGTCAACGCCTCGTGGGAGGCGGATGATGAATATGCCAAAGTTTGGCTTTCAGGTACATTGACGATAAAGATCGCCAATGATGTGTTACATCAGCCTACCGCCAAGGTGATGTCGGATATTCTCGCTGCCAGTTATTCGCAGGCGAGGAATGAGACTAAGATTCTGCAACTCCAACACAATATTTTTACTATCAAGCAGAACGGACGGCCCCTTCATTCGTTCTATACATCCTTGTGTGGGATGTTCGAAAAGTTCCATAGCTTCATGCCCCTCACATCAACTCCTGAGCAGCAGAAGACTTATAGGAATGCCACCATGGTTGGTGTATTCCTAACAACCCTTGATCCTGAGTATGAGTCTGTTCGTTCGCAGATTCTAGTAGATGTCACTATTCCTCCCATGGAGGAAGCTTTCCGCAAGCTCAATAGGATCATTGTCCCATCCACTGCTACCAGTCAGATCTCTTCAGCGATAGCTGCCTCCCGAGGTCGAGGAGGTTCTTCCCAGTTTCGTGGGTGTGGACTTCATGGCAAAGGAGGTCGTATTCGTCAGTCGTGCACTTAATGCCATCGTCCTGGACATACAGAGGATACATGCTATTCCAAGCATGGCTTCCCTGCTTCTGCTCGAGTAGCTGAGCAGATTGAGTCCCCCACTGCTTCCTCTTCAGATCAGAGATTTGATGAATTTGTAGCACGATTAGGGACATTATGCCTCCCGCCAGTCCCATTGCTTCTTCATCGGCCTCGGGAAGTCACTCAGATGTAGCTGCTTCAGCATCGTCTAGTACCTTGGGTAGTACTTATGCACTTACTAGTTGTAGTGGATCTGATGTTATAGAACATATTATGGACTCCGGTGCTACACATCACTTGTGTGGAGACAGAGGTCAACTTACAGCGTACGGACAAGTTCCTCCAGGATGGACCGTGGTTATAGCATATGGGACTCATTCCCCAATCACTGGATAGGGGGAGATTAGCCCGATAGCCTCTACGCATCTGCAGAATGTATTGCATGTGCCTGACTTCTCTATGAATATGTTATCTATTAGTCAGATGACAAAAGATCTACATTGTCGAGCTATTTTTGACCCATCTTCTCTTGTATTTCATGACATCCTTATGGACAAGGTGATTGGTTGTGACCGTGAGTAGGACGGTCTCTATCACTTGGTTCAAACCACTTATGCAGGTATTTCCTCTCATTCTGCCGGTCTTGTCTCACCCTTTACGTGGCATATGTGCTTTTGTCATCTCCCGCTCCAGAAGATGTGTCGTGTTTTGCCTCAGATTTCTCCTCACTCGTCCTTTAAGTGTGAAACATGTCAGTTGAGAAAGCATCATCGGTCTGCCTTCCCTAATCGTCAGAGTCAGAGTAGTGACTCTATTTTTGAGTTATTTCATATTGGTATTTGAGGTCCAAGTCGTGTTCTCGATCATTAGGGACATAGGTTTCATCTTGTAGTTGTAGATGATTTCTCTCGTATGTCTTGGGTCTTTTTATTAAAGAAAAAATCTAAAGCAGAAGATGTTATCAAAAACTTGATCAATGAAGTGCATAATGTCTTTTGTACTCATGCTCTCTCCAATTATTTTTTAATGCGGGGTATCATTCATCAAACTTTGTGTGCATATACTTCCTAGAAAAATGGTGTTGCAGAGAGGAAGCATAGCCATTTGCTTGATGTTCCAGAACTCTTTTTATTCAGAGTCGTGCTCCGCATTCTTTTTGGGGTGATGTTATTCTTACAACATGATATTTTGTGAATCGCATGCCATCGCCAGTCTTGGGTGAGAAAATTCCTTTTTCACTTGCATTTTCTGAGAAAGAATTGTTCTCACGTGCTCCTCATGTTTTTGGCTTGGTCGTTTTGTTTACTAATTGTCTCCAGGTCTTGACAAGCTCTCTCCTGGAGCAGTCAAGTTTGTCTTTGTTGGGTACTCCAGGACACAAAAAGGGTATGGATGCTATGATCCAAAGTGCATGAAGTATTATGTTAGTGTTGATGTCACCTTTTTTGAGTCGATGATGTAGTTTTCCCTATAGGTGATCGGTTGAATTCCTCAGACTTCGATAATTAAATCTACATACCACCACCACCATCATCACCACCTCCTTCACCACCCTTATCACCATCACCATCACATTCTCAGTTCCCATTGGCCTTATCCCACTATTGCCGCCTTACTATACACGCCGGCATGCTTCTGCTCATGGTCACCGCTCATCATCTAGCTCGCATCAGGTATGTTCTGAATACATAGCTCCAAACGATGGGTCTGATGATTTGCCTGAGCAGGATTATTTACAGGGGCGGACATTCATGTAGTTGATCTGGACTTGCCTATTGCGCTTCGGAAGCAGAAGCGTAGTTGTGCCTCATATCCTTTAGCATCCATGGTCTCGCTTGATCGGGGAATTCAGGAAATTTGTTGTTGCATTGTCTGTCGTGGAAATTCCACGGAATTATCAGAAGGCTTTGTAGAATAGTCGGTGGCGACTAGCTTTTTTTTTTTTGAAGCCAAGAAGAGGGGGATACACTCGTTGGTGCTCACCCCAATTTATTAATAGAGAAAGAAGGTGCTACAAAGAAAAGAAAAGAAAGAAAAACACAGCCCCCCGCGAGGGAGGCAAGTAGCCACCCGAGTGGGCAACCAGCACATAAACAGTAGGAGAAAGCAAACCAATCACACAAGGCACCAATCAGCAACGAAAGCCCTAGCACGGCAAAAGACATTTTCCAGGTAAAACCGCTGCTCGGAGAAGAGGGCCTCGTTGCGAGCAAGCCAAAGCGACCACAAGCAAGCCACCGGTGCAAGAAAACGTCGTCTCTCCAACCGCATGTTAGAGAAGAGGCAGTCGCAGAAGGACTCCACATCACGCGCGAGCATCCAATTCACGAAGGGGTCGTCCCACAATGCCCGAACCAGGGGGCACAGAAATAGCAGATGGTCGAGAGTTTCCACACTAGAAAGGCACAGGCCGCACGTGCTAGAGACCGAGGGCATCAATCTGGAACACCGATCGTGAGTCATGAGCCTCCTTCTACGCACGAGCCACAGGAAGAAGATAATACGAAGTGGCAAGCCCAGGCCCCAGAAGAAGCCACAGTCACGCACCAAAGCATCCGAACCAGGAGGCATAGGACGAAGCAAAGACCCGTAGGCCTTCCGAGTAGAGAAGTTTCCGTCCCTCCAAAGCCAGTGATCCAAGCCACTAGAGGGAGAGCCCGCCAGAGCAAGAGCGTTCATCAAAGCCAGAAACTCATCGAACCTCTGATCGGAGAAGGAGCCCCGAAAGCGAGGAGACCAAGAATCGTCCACCCAGCAGGAGGCGACGGAGGCATCCTTATTCTCGGCCAAAGCGAATAGACGGGGGAAGCGAGAAGAAAGAGGCTCCGCTCCCGACCAGCAATCATTCCAGAAGGAGAAGGTGCTGCCATCACCGAGAACAGGTTTGAAAGAAGATCTATACTTCACGAAGGCCATCTGAATACCGCGCCAAAAGGGAGAACTCCCGCCCACGACCTCCGAGGCACCCACGCCAGGCCATGCCCGCCCATGAAGACCCCTCAATACGGTAATGAAGAAGCTATCATCACTGCCCCAGACCCTAGCCGCCCACTTAAGGAAGAAGGCATCGTTGATCAATCTGAGACTCCTCACCCCCAAGCCACCCGCCGACTTCTCCCTCAACACCTCCTCCCAAGCGACCAGGTGGATCCCCCTCCCACCGCTGCCTGATTTCCCCTAAAGGAACTTCTTGAAGCAAGATTCCAGCCTATTGCCAATCCCCACAGGCAACGTACGAGTCGATAAAAAGTGAACAGGAATAGCGGCCAGGACCGAGCGAAGGAGAACCAGTCTGCCTCCTTTGGAAAGGAGAGCAGCACGCCAGCTAGCCAACCTCGCCTCCACCTTCTCCACCACCGGGTTCCAATCTCTCAATCGAGGCCGCCCAACCGCCAACGGAATCCCCAGATAATCCAGCGGGAGGGTGGCCAAAGCCGAGCCCAACAAGTTTGCGAAATCCGATGCACGAGCCTGTGAAACACCAAAAACAATGACCTTCGATTTATTGCCGTTCATGCGTAAACCGGAAAGCTCACTGAAGAGGTCAAGAGTCGCCGACATAGCCGCAAGCTCCGCCTCACCCCCTTCGATAAAGCACAGCGTGTCGTCCGCGAATTGAATAAGAGGCACCGAGATGGTCCCCTTAGAGAATCCCTTAGATAGGCCCACGTCAACCACCCGAGTCACCATCCGAGCCAAAACGTCCGACGCAATCACGAACAGGAGGGGGGCAAGGGGGCACCCCTGCCGAAGGCCCCGACGAGGTTGAAAGCGGCCCCCCTCCAACCCGCCATTCAGAAGAAGAGAAAAGGAGGAAGTCGTAACACAGCGCCGCATCCATGATATCCACAGGTTAGGGAAACCACGCCTCTTGAGAGCAGACCAAAGAAAGGCCCAATCAACGCTGTCATAGGCTTTAGCAAAATCGATCTTCCATAGAACGCCTTGTCGCCCTGAATTATTCCAATCCGCCACCATCTCAGACGCCGCCACAATACAGTCGGAAATTTATCTGCCTTTGATGAAAGCCGCCTGAACGGGCGCGATAATAGAGTCAAGCACCTTAGACAGTCTCCTGGCCAGGACTTTAGCAACAATTAAATAAATGGCATTAGAAATTGAGATCGGGCGAAAATCCCCAATGTCCTCCGCCGCCTCCCGCTTAGGAATCAGAAGAAGAAGGGCTCTATTAAGTCTATCAAACCCCATGTTTCCACCACAGAACTCCACGAGTACCTCAAAAACCTCCTTGCCCATCAAATCCCAAAAATACTTGAAGAATGCAACCGAAAAGCCGTCAGGCCCGGGGGACGCGTCAGGATTAAGGTCCCATAGGGCCTCCTTAGTCTCCAACAAAGAAACCGGCCTAGTAAGCAAGGCACACTCCTCCGCAGAGATAGAGGGAACCCCTAAACCGAGCCACTTCCAACGCCGAGGAAGACGAGCCGACGTGGCGCTCCTGAAATGCTCCGAAATGGCCGCACCCATAGAGTTATCCCCAACGAACCGCTGGCCATCCACAGAAATAGCCCTCAGTGTATTGTTCTGATTCCTCCCACTAGCAACCCGGTGGAAATAGGCCGAGTTCGCGTCGCCGTCCTTAAGCCATCTGAGCCTGGAGCGCTGACGCCATTCAATAGCTCTTTTCTTATCTTCGTCCGCCACCTTGTTCTGCGCAGAAGAACGCTGCTCAAGTTCATCGGCGTTAAGAGCCCTCTCATTCTCCACAGAATCAAGTCTAGAAATAATCTCCTCTGCCTCCTTTCTTAGAGTCGCCCTAGCCAACCGCGACTCACGCTTAAAGCGGGCCAGACGCGAACGCAACGAATCAAGTTTCTGATTAAGACGAGCAGCCGCAGAGCCCTCAACCGGAGTAGAGACCCAATGATCATTGACCACCTCACGAAAAGAAGGCTCCAAGACCCAGCAACGCTCGTATCTAAATAAGCCCCTCGGTGAAATATTCTCGCCAGAGTCCCAAAGAATTGGAGAGTGGTCAGAGAAAGCTCTCGGTCTAGAGGAGACCGAACAGGAGGGGAATCTATCCATCATATCACCCGAAGCCAAGAACCGGTCGAGGCGGGACCGCGAATTCCCACTTCGCCAAGTATAAGTAATATCAGAAGCAACCAAGTTTTCCAACGCCAAGAAGTCGAGAGTGTCCCTAAAGGATAGGGAACCCGGGTCGCAGCCCCCCCTAGCCCGAGGGCGATCAGACGAATGAAAAGTGACATTGAAGTCTCCCCCAATGATCCAGGGGATGCCATCGAAAGCCCGGCCCACAGCACGCAAATCATCCCACAGCTCCGCCCTTTTGATGTGACAGCAAGGACCATAAACAGAAGAAATAGCAATTGGAGTGGGAAGGTCCCTTCTAACAAGCAGCACCGAAAGCATATGCCTCCCCATCAAGGTGGACTCCCGAGAAAAGAGATTCGATTTCCAAGCAATGAAGAGGCCTCCCGCCACACCCACCGCATCCAGCGCCACAAAGGAATCCAACGACCCCGCTCCAAAGGACCTCCAAAGAGCCTCATCCAAGCCCCCCAACTTCGTCTCCTGAATCAAAGCCACATCGCAAGCCCACTCCGACAAGCGGGCGCCCAAAGCCTTCCTCTTCACGTCTTCCCCCAACCCCCTAACATTCCAGGAGATGATTTTCATTAAGGAAAGAGACGGGTCCCATCAAAAGGTGCGAGGCCAGCCACCTCTGCCACCGAGTCACGCAGAGTAGCACATGAATGAACCGACGCCGGTCGCGAACGAGACCTTCCCCTCCTCTGATAACGCTTCCCCGATCTAGCATCCGTTCGCGAACCGAGTTCAAGGCCTCCACAAGAGTCCGAGTCTCCCCTGGATGAGATAAGCAAATCGCGGGAGGGCGAGGCCACCGCTGACGATGGAGGAGAGCCCAAGATGGAGGGCCTAGAAGAATCAAGCAATAAGGGCGCAGAAACATCTTCAAAGACAGCATGGGCCTCCCAAGGTTGAAGGACAGAAGGAGGGATGGGCCGAATATCTTCCATAATAGAAATCACCGAGCAGGCCGCAACCGAGGCCCGAGAGGAGGCCTGATCCGAGTCCGCCAGGAAAAAAGAAGAGTCTCCCGTTGGCCAAGATCCGATAACACCCGACCCGCCAGCGCCAACCTCCGTGGAAATAAGACACGTTCCCGCACCCGAAAAGGACGTGACTTACGAACTGCCAATCTTCCATGCAAAAGAGCCAAACAGAGAATCGACCTCGGGAGGGCCCCACAGCTGCTGGGTGCCACGTAAGGCAAAATCACTCGGGAAGCGAGGCGGGTGGCGACTAGCTATGGAAGAAGTGATGGTTGTTTACAGTCGCGTGGTATCAAGAGCTTGGTTCCTGCTCCAAATGGAGCATATGTTGTCAGTTGTAAGTGGGTGTTTACTGATTGCTCGACTGTTAAACACCATGCAAATGGGAAGTTGGATCGGTATAAAGCCAGGCTGGTTGCTCGTGGCTTTACTCATATATATGGAGTAGATTATCTAGACAAATTCTCCCCAGTGGCTCGTCATTCGACTCTTCGAATTCTTCTTTCTGTTGTTGTGCTACATGACTGGCCTTTCTTTTAGCTTGATGTTAGAAATACCTTTCTGTATGGAGACCTACAGGAAGAAGTCAACATGCAGTAGCCTCCTGGGTTTCCTACTGAGGGGGAGTATCCACAGGTTTGCAGACTTCATAAGGCAACATATGGTCTTAAACAGAGTCCAAGGGCATGGTTCCAGAAGCTCTCAGATTTAATAGGTCAAATGTGGATCCTTCATTGTTTATACAGAGAACTCCTAGAGGCACGGTGGCTATTATGGTATATGTTGACGACATACTAGTTACGTGTGATGACGTGCAGGGGATAAAAAGGGCTAAGAAGTTTCTGGGCCGACAGTTTGTGACCACGGATCTTGGCACCTTAGGGTATTTCTTGGGGTTAGAATTTGCCAAAAATCAACATGGCTTTGTAATGGCCCAACGAAAGTATGTGACAGATATGCTAGTCGAGATGGGAATGATTGGATGTCGACCTGCTACCACTCTTATGGGCCCTAGTATGAGGTTATATGATAATGATACATAGGAGGTGGACAGGAGAAAATACAGAGAAATAGTGGGGAAGCTTCTTTATGTTACTATAACCAGGCAGGATATCTCATTTGAAGTTAGCTGGGTGAGTCAATTCACGGAACAACCCCGACAGGTACACATGGATGCTGTATATATGATTTTGAGGTACCTAAAGTCTTCTCCAAGTGCATGATTGTTATTCAGAAAAGGGGCAACACTTACGATTTCTGCATGCACCGATGTTGACTATGCAGGATGTACAAAGGATAGAAAGTCCACTTCAGGCTTTCCAGTTTTGTTGGTATCTCTCTCGTTTCCTAGAAGACTAGGAAGCAAACTGTGGTTGCCAAGTCCAGCGCTGAGTCGGAATATATGGCTATGGCACAAGCTAGTACAGAAATGATGTGAGTCCGAGCAGTACTAGCAGATTTACATATAGATGTACATATTCCTATGCATCTACAATGTGATAACCAGGCAGCTATGTTCATTGCAAACAATCCCGCATTTCATGAGAGAACCAAGCATATTGAAGTGGATTGCCACTATACAAGGGATATGATTCAAAAAGATTTTCTCTACCTCTCATGTTAGCTCTGGGATCAAACCATGGATGGAAATATCACGATATATCGGCGATATATCGCCGATATATCGATATTGACATGTGACCGATATGGGCACCGATATGGCGATATATCCCGATTTCTAGGCGTTTTCTTCACAAAGGCTTGTTGATATGGGCGATATTTCGGCGATATATCATCGATATATCGTTGAAATATCGTATTAATATGATATCGAAACGATATCGATATCGATACGACCTTCCATGGATCAAACTACAGATATCTTCACCAAAGCTTTGCTTAGAGGATCTTTTCAGAAATGTGCATCCAAGCTGAGCATGATAGACATCTATGCTCCATTTTGAGGGGAGTATAGAGTTATATTTATGTTTTTGTATTGCTTTCCTAATTTTCTGTTCTCTTGTCTATCTTATGTAATTTACCAATAGGTCTCTCCTCTATATAAGAGAGCCTAGGGTTAATGGAATAAATAATGATTCATTTTTCCCAACAAGGAGCATCCAAACCCTTAAATGAGCAATAACACCAACAAGATGGTGATCTACCAAGGAGGTGGAGCAGTGCATGTGAGCAGCAACAACACCCAAAATCCTCAAGTGGGTAGCAGCCGGAGTCTGAGGCGTACGAGTCTGAGGTGCAGCACTAGCTCCAAGCAGGAGAAGATGTGGAATTTGTTGTAGGTTTTTCGTCCTAAGTAGGAGAAAAGAATCGCTTCATTGAGAGACAAATGGTGAAATGCTACATTTTATGTTTTAGCTTATTATTGATATGTATCTGGATCATGTCAGATCAATTAAAAAGATGGGCACATGGACCCTGCCTAATCGGGGGCATATGTGCATAACATGCATAATTATTAGAAAATACAATGCGGAAGCGAATATCAGAGAAATAAAGAATAAAACATTAAGGAACACCGGGATTTTATGTGGAACCTTACTCCATAAGGAGCGGGATGAAACCACGGGAGAAGGCCTCAAAGGGTAATGTTTTATTGAACATTCTCACTAGATACAGAGGGTATGGGGCTTCTTATATAGCCCTCATCGAGTCTACACATCCCACAGACAATCGATGTGGGACTAAACAACTTGACGCGGTAAATGGATCCTGGAGAGATCCATTTACCCATCTACCATAAGCGATGCATAACACATATACTCCAACACTCCCCCTCGAGCTGGAGCGTGCAACGCTCAGTTTGGACAGACAGAAAGAAATCTATACTCACAATACAAGACACTACAGACAATATCAACTCAACGCACACAACTGTCAGTTGTTGTCGAGGACGTTGCTTCTCATGTCGTACAGGTGAGAAGGACCAAAGGGGATGGAGTGTGAGTCAAACTGAGTGTGCTCTGCACTGCGCCTGTCAGAGCCACTGAAATCGAAATGAGCCTTCACCTGGAGAACTCTGGCACGCCACAACATGTGGACAACTGCTCCATCTCTGAAAGGGTCGAACTGAAAAGGTCGTGGAGACATCCCCGTCGAAGTCCACGATCGCTGGAGAATGGAGTCTGAAAAGTCTCCTCATCGAAGAACTGAAGCTCTCACATACTGGCTCAACGAAGGGATCTCTACTTCGGGGTCCCTATGAAACAACATGAAAACCCTAGCCCACATGGCATAGGGAATGAGATCTCTACTCTGGAGTCCCTATGGATCACATGAAAACTCTGAAATGACCAGAAAAGATTGGAACCACATAACTGATCGCAGGCACGTGCGAATAAACCTAAAGACTTGGAATCTGAATATCGAGTTTGAAAAACAGAACTGTAGAGTTTGAACAACTAGCCTGGGAAAATCTGAATCTAACCTGGAAAAGACATGTGACTCTACACAATACCCCCCTTTCTCTCATACTTGCCGGAAAACAATGGCATCGACAAAGTTGAGAGAAGATAAACAAGATGGGGAAAAATGAAACAAGCATAAGCCGATAATCATCATTTTTTCCGACTTTTCTTTTCAATTTTTTAAATCATCATTTTGTGTAAATAAGTTGTTCATTTTTTCGGCTTTTCCCTTCTTCTTTTGCAAATTATTATGCGTACGGTTTTTCTTTTGTACGTACTTTTTTTCTCAAAACACGTTTTTTTTGGAAAAAAAATCGCGTACGGGTTATTTTCCTTTAGATGAACAAAATATCTTGGCCCAAAAGGGCCCAACCCTCCTTTTTTAGAACACGAACTGGGCTCTCACTTTTATTTTCTTTGGCCTTTCTCTCCCTTTTTTATATAACCCAACAGCAGCTGGCCTAGCACGAGATTTTTCTCCCTTAATAAGGGTTCCACTTGGAACCCTTTTTCAAAGACAAGCCGCCCCCAAAGATTTGCCATCCCCGAAAGGGCTCCTGTGGCGCCACTATGGAGAGGTCGCCTGGAGATGCTCCGCCTGGAGCATCGAGCTCCGTTGCTTGCTGATCGACGGGTGAGGTGGAGATCGACTGGGAACTGCGACTGGCTTGAGTGTGTGGCGATGTCTGGAGAGGAGGGTTTTGCTGCCACTTGTTGTGAGGAGGTGCGGCGGATATGCTTCGCCTCCTTGGCCTGGGCTTGAAGGCTCTGGGAGAGGGGGGTCTGGTGGGCGGCGCAAAAAAGGGGGAGCTGTGATCTAACGTATATCCAACCCTTGGGCTTGAAGTTCTAAAATGGGTTATACCCTAGTAGACGATGCGCTCAAGGATGGCATGCTCCGAGTAGAGAAGAGAGATGGTGTCGTAGCCTCTCCTGTATGGATGCGTCCAGACCTAACGTCGTCGCCATGGAGGTCGCGGAGAAGAGCGATGAAGAGGAGCAGCACGTGCAACGCCGTCATATGTTGAGGCTTGGAGAGATTGATTGAGAGCGCCTTGGGGGGGCACCGCCGCCATATGCTGCCTAGGGTTCTGCCTATGGAGAAGATGCAGTCGCCATCCTAGAACCTCGAGAAGGGTGGCTCTGCCTTTGGAGGCAAGATCAGGGCTGTAACCTGGAGCCGTACGGGCTAGAGCCGCAAGGTGGGGCTCTACCGAATCGTTCCAAATCGAGGGAGGTGCAAACTAATGGTGACTAGTTGCCAAAAAAATAGGTATCTAAAACCCCTGGAACCGCTGCAACAATGATGTTCAGGGGTGATGATGTTCGTTGAGCACAAAATAAGGTTTTAATAGAAACCCTAGAACATGAACTTGAACAATCCCAAATATACGAATCTTCATGAACACAACGCCAAAATCGAATCTATAAAACATGAACAAAATAAATCTTCAAAAAAATATTTTTTCGATAATCAAACCCGCTCTGATACCATGTTAGAAAATATAATGCGAAATCATGTATATCAGAGAAATAAAGAATAAAACATTGAGGAACACTGGGATTTTACGAGGAACCCTACTCCCTAAGGAGCGGGATGAAACCACGGGAGAAGGCAACAAAGGTCATATGTTTCATTGAACTTTCTCATTGGATACAGAGGGTGTGGGGCTTCTGATATAGCCCTCAGTGGGTCTCCACATCCCACAGACGGTCGATGTGGGACTAAACAACTGGATGTGGTAAATGGATCCCGAAGTGATCCATTTACCCATCTACACCATAAGTGACGCATAACACATATACTCCAACAATAAAGTACCAATTAAGGAAACAGGATCGATCATATGGCCGCATACGCATGTGTCGCCGCTTATGCAGTCCATACGGCCAATTTCCTGAACATTGCAACCAATTTGGAGATGGCATTACATCGCATTATTTAAATAAAATTAAACTGACTCAAATTGGATAGTAAACCCTAATTAGTCTCTATTTGGGGTCAATTGAAATTGTAACCAATTCTAAGTTTATTTAAACCCTAATTTTTAAAAATTCCCAAATACATTATTGCATCACAATCTCCTCCTGGCTCAGCAGAAACATTAGAAATCTTACAGAGATACAGGTAGTAGAGGCCTCAAGAGGATTACTAACTATGGGAAAATAGGGTATGGCGATGAGGTTAACTCCGGGAATGCATTGGATGACTTTTTTCTCGCCTTTCCTGACAATAATTGTACTTGCTTTATCGGGACAAACTAGCTCTAGCTACATAACCCCTAATTAGATTTTATTTGGGGTTAACTGAAATTCTAACCAATTCTACGTTTATCTAAACCCTAATTTTTCAAAATACGCAAATCCATTATCGCATCATAATCTCCTCCTGGCTCAGCAGAAACATTAGAAATCTTACAGAGATATAGGTAGTAGAGGTCTCAAGAGGATTACTAACTACTGGAAAATAGGGTATGGCGATGAGGTTAACTCCAGGAATGCATTGGATGACTTTTTTCTCCCTTTCCTGACAATATTTGTACTTACTTTACCGGGACAGACTAGCTCTAGTTACAGAACCAGGGGTGGACTTGCTTTGTGCCTTTACCTCACTTGTTTAGTTTGAACCCTTGAACGGTATATGTAATATGAAAACTTGTCGTATTTTGCTCTTTACTAACATTTGACTCACACCTTGCTTCTAATCCGTCAGACTCATGGTCAAAGGCCTTTCTTGCTTATGCAACACGAGGTATACAAGACTGACTGACAACCCTGACTAGACTCCTTACTAGAATATATATGTGTGTGCTTCCTTTCGACAATCTGGATTTTCATTTATGAAGAGATGATCGTAATGTAATAAAAAATACCAATCTACAACAATAGTTCATTTAAAAAGTTCATAATCAATATGTCATTGCAGACATTAACATAAATAAAATGAAATATGTTAGAAACGGATATCCACAACGTTACTAAATGAAAATTGTGATTATTGGATTCTAAATCATAAATTACCTGAAGATATCAAACCTTAACTTTATACAGATTTCAGGCTACTTTTTATGTTTAACGATACACAGAGTAGCACCTTTTTCATTTGATATGGACCTTTGCAGTGTGAGTATCTAGGTTAAGATTTGAGACTCTTCAACATCGAGGTAGTTATGTAATTTTATTTTGGTTTTCATTTTTGTTTATGTTAACCCTCCCCCTAACATCTTTCTATATAAAGATGTCTAAGGCACACTATTCAATATATCGAGCATTATCATTC
The DNA here is from genome assembly GCA_037367405.1 of Ottelia alismoides. Lineage (NCBI taxonomy): Eukaryota > Viridiplantae > Streptophyta > Magnoliopsida > Alismatales > Hydrocharitaceae > Ottelia > Ottelia alismoides. Next base: position 82,806 of record JAZKJV010000136.1, read on the forward strand.
ACAATGTCACTGATCAACGGCAACAGCATAGAATATAGTACAGAAGCGCAAGGAATGCACGAATACATGGAGAAACATATGCATTGGCATGTGTAAGTGCATAAGGTATGAGCATGCACACAAGGGTACACATAAGAAAACAAATAGGCACACAAAAGTGTGCAGGGAAGCATGCACATGCACATGGACTTATGCGATGAGCCCAATCGACGAAGACTGAAGTTTTGCTAAAATTAAATATTAACAAATAGATATAGACATTAATTTACAAACACTGCTACAATCAGCTTGGACAATCATGCCTAATCCGTGCTGAATGGGAGGAAGATGTGGACCGTATTTTCTTCTCATATCCAAATGCAATCTCAATGTGAGAGATGATGGAGGTTGGATGGATAGATGCTTGCAACTAGAAGTCCTTTTGATGAAATAAAGATCTGGAAATGTTGAGGGAGTTTACCATGCAACAAGCGATGTCAGGATTGAAGTATACCGTTGGAGGTCTTAAAAACAATTTAGAACAAGCAAAATACAGTGATCTTAGTGAGAGGCGTTATATCAAAAAATGAGTTGCACAATGTTCAAGCCTTTATATGCATCATGGGTGATCATGCATCGTTAAATTAGATTTGTAACGGGCAGACGGTTTGGTATATTTGTTTTATTTTAGTTTTTTCTTATCAACAAAATTTCTTGGATCGCATCCCGAGCTGGATGCCTAGCATTCGACTTTTCAAAGAAAAGAATCGATGCTAGAATATCACTCCAAAATGTGGAAAGGAATTCCTAGTTTATGTGTTACTGGTGAACACCTGCCAAAGGATAGAACCGTGCATCAGTTATTTTCAAAAAAATGGGGCAAGGAACACTACATGACCACAAATGCTTGTTAGTTCACTGCATAACAAATACAAAAAAAGTTATATAGAATAAGTATTACAGTAAATATGTATAAACGACTCTAACAACACCAACCGTTGATCCATGGCAATCATGTAGGCAATTTGGAAGCAAAATATTAAAGAAACTTTTGTGGGTTCAAGAATGAGGGGATTTATATTGAGAATGTGTGCTAAGTCCACATATTAGGGTGTGCATATTCTTCTTCATGGCGGGGTAGTGAGACAAGCTGTGTAACGTCCCTTTCAATTACAATGAATTTTGGACGACTATTCAACTTGGATAATCTGTGTGTGGCTTTTCAAAGAAAACGTAATGTCAATCAACTTAAATATTAGTAGAAATAAATGTAGATGACAACGGAGGCATTAAAATGAATTCAAAATGAATTGTATTAATATCATGAAAAAAGTCTCTCACCTTCAGCTTTCCCGGCATTTACAGTACCAGTTTCTGGGTCTATCGATTTCTTGATCACATCTTCACCATTGGAAGAAGTCTTCTTGTCAGTACATGGCACTGCAACTTCGTCTAATGGTTTCTTAATGATTTTCACATAATCAGCAGAATTGTTCTTGCCAACAGATGAAGCGATAGTATCTGTATCTGCTCTAGAGACCAACTCAAGTGCTGCAGTTTGACATGATGTGGAAAAATCCTTCGTTGTTTCTATATATCCACCAGTTCCTATCTCTGGGGGCACTAATCCACATGGCAAGGGCAAATCTTTTGATATTTCAAGGCATCCATCTAACGTATATTTAGCATGTATTCCACAGCCCACTGGAAAATCACGAATAGCTGATACCTTCCTCCTCTTAGGGAAGCCATATAATTTTGAACCCAAGTTTAATGCATCTCCATTACAGTAGGTGGGATTAGAAAGCAACGAATGGCAATGACTGGATTTTGTCAATGATTCCCAATCACCTGAAGTACATTGAAAACTCATTTCAAGCAACAATATGTAAACTAACTAGCAAAAGTAACATGATACTTGCAGGAAGAAAGCATGAAAAAGAAATATCAAAACAGGAAACAGGAACATTCACTGTGCGTAACCAACCTAAGCAGTCCTATATAGCTTCTCAAAAAAAGTATCATAAAGATAATTGAATTATTATAAAGTACTGCAGACAAATGATACTTGGTGTGTAGACTAGTCTCATATTCCAACGATTCTAAGTTCGAATTTATACAATATAATTAATTAATTATTCAGTATCGCTTGGTCAATTTTAAAAGGCTAGTACCTGTTATTGTGTAACTTCAACAAATAGTATGAACACATTCTCATTCATATAGTACTAAGTTTTTCCTCACTTAGGCAGTTCATAATTATTCAAATACTTCAAATAAAAAATCAAGTTCTACAACTGACCTCTTTGTTGAGATCTGATAATGTTGCCATATTTCTAAAATTTGGTGATATCTAGATGATATATTGTTTTCCCTACTCAATTGAATCAATTCTGTACTCCTTTTCATTTTTCCCTGATATCACTGATATGCTATGGAATATTTCTGGTTGTATTGATAACATCCCAAATTATTTCTGTTCTTAATTCAATCTACCTTTGAATCCAGATTGTTGATAGCAGTACTCTTAGTCCCTGCTTCGAGTTTGATTAATAGATAATTGGGAATTTCAACTTGGATTTATTTTTTATAGTTAAGTCCAAGTTTCTTTATCGTCAATTTCAAAGCACATCATTAACTTTTCAGAATTCATCATGTTAAATAGCTTATAAATGAATTTGACGAACGTAATACTTGTCTTATAGTAAACTTCTAATAGTAGTAACACATGATCCAGATTTAGTTAATATTTAAATGTCTTTAGCTAAGATAAGAGTTTTATCAACCCGCTTTTAATTAAATTCGCTTTGAGACCTAGTTGACCATTCCACCATTCTTCCAAGGAAGTGGAACTCCAGCACATGAAAACTCGAATCATGGATGTCCTAGTCCTGCAACTACTATTCTTGCTCTTAATATCATCCTGTGGAGATGTCATCATACTGGGAAGGATATTCCACCTAACACATTTCACCATTGCTGAGAACAGGGAAGGGTTGGGTTAGTGGGCTGGATATTTGAATCTTATGTAAGGTCTAATTGTGATGTTTAGTCTCACGTTTCTCATTGTTGGGACTATAAAAAAAAAGTCCCACAGCCATTGTTATCTTTGAGAAAAAAAACATAATAGATATATATAGCCTTTGATTGATTGTTCTCGTAGTTCCATTTCACTCCTTATGGAGTAAGGTTCCATGTAATCCAAGTTTTCTTGTTTTCTAATTCTACATTTATCTTGTTTTATTTTCATATGGTATCGGAGCAAGTCGATTTTATGTTCATTTTCAAGATCCGATCTTTTAGTTATTACCATTTTTTGTGATCTCAAAGTTTGTGCTAGGTTTCTCTTTGTTTTGTTCTCCAATCCTTTTTGAAAAGTGTCTAATGTCGAGAGAAAATAGTGTGTTCTACAAAGATCGTGCAAAGTTTGCAAGTGGTGGCGGTAAGGGGATTATTCATCTTGCATGAGCGATGATGAAGACATGGTTTCTATTTTGGAACTGTTGGAGTATTTGATATATGTGTCACATGTATGAGAGATGGGTAAATGGATCTCTCCAGGATCCATTTACCCCATCCAAGAGTTTAGTCCCACATCTACCAATGGTGGGACTTGGAGGCTCTGTGGAGGCTATATAAGGAGCCCCAGACTGTTAGAGTATTTGGGGCTTGCGTCACTTATGTAATAGGTGGGTAAATGGATCCCTCCAGGATCCATTTACCCCACACTGAGTTTAGTCCCACATCGTCCAGTGGTGGGACTTGGAGGCCCTGTGGAGGCTATATAAGGAGCCCCAGGCCTCCTGTAACAGATGAGAAAGTTCAATAGAATATCCGCCCCTTTGAGGGCTTCTCCTGTGGTTTCATCCCGCTCCTTACGGAGTAGGGTTCCACGTAAAAATCCCGCGTTCTTATTCTTATTTATCTTTTATCCATGTTTACGCTTCTGCTTCCGATTTAATAACATGGTATCAGAGCGGGTTCGATTCTCGAGGATTTGCTCTTGAGGATTTATTTTTTAAGTATTTTTCGAGATTCGAGTTTCTGTAATTTGTTTGGGATTTGTTCAAGAGTTCTAGGGTTCTGCGAAACCCTAATCAAGTTGGATTTGGGAATTGTAATTTTTTAAGTCAAGTTTTTTTCCTGGAGATCTCGTAGCACAAAATTACAGGGTTCTATGAACCCCAATCCACGGCGCAAGATCCAGGCGCAAGCAGAAATTCATTCGATCTCCTGGCAGCCTCGAGTTCTCCTGCAGCGATATACGATTTCCAGGCCGATGCAAATACATCTCCACATTCGTCTCAAGGCCCAGTCAAAGAAACGTGCTCCGTGCTCTGAGATCCCAACACAGCAATGGCCGCACCTCCAGCGGTTCCAGATCAAGCCTCCCAGGACGCATATGGTTCCTGATGGCGGGCCATCCAAGCGGCTGCGCAACCTTGCGCACCCACGCGAGCTGCGAGCATAAATAAAAGGAAAGAATCCCTACGCGAAGCCTCCAGGAGGGAGGCGGCAGCACAGGCGGCACACACCGGCAATCCTGCAGGTTACCAGGCGGCACGCGCCCTCACCAGATTGTACAGCATCTCAGATTCCGACGACGAGCCCTATCTCGTACGCGCTCCAGACTCCTCCAGAACACCTTAGCGGCGATGTCGACCCCGCGTGCGGCGTTCCACCTTCTCTCCCATCTCCAGATGCGAGGCGAGCCATCGTTCCAGCCCCAGCTCCGCAAGGCATCGCCGCATGGCGCATCTCGATGCCCCCATCTCGCATCAGCGAGCCCCTTCCTCGTTGCCCTAGGCGCTGGAGGCGCAATTCCCAGATCTCCCTCGCAGGAGCGTAACGGCAGCGGCAGTAAAATTTTTTTTGGTTCCCGCAAGTGGAACCCAGGGAGGGCGCACTAAGTGGAACCCTAGGTCTCCACGCTATTAAAAAATGCCGACTTTGGGCCCTCGGGGCCGTTCAAAAAAAAACGCGAAGTTTTCAAAAAAAAATAAGAAAAGAAAAAAAAAAGAAGGCGTGTACATTTGGAAAAGCTGTACGCAAGTTATGAAAAAAAGGCGCGTACAAATAAAAAGCCGTACGCGAAATTTAAAAAAATGAAATGAAAAGCCGAAAAAAAAGAAGGGTTTAAACGGTTTAAAAAAATTTGCAAAAAAAAGATATTGACGGTTTTTAAAAAAATGAAGAAAAGCCGCAAGTTTTTTCGGATGTTCATGTTTTGTTTTCCCCATATTTATGTATTATCTTATCTTCTCCCAACGTGGTCAACAACGCCATTCCGACCAGTATGGGAGAAAGGGGGAGTATATGTAGAGTCACAGGTCTTGTTCTAAGATTCAGATATCAGATTTTCCAGACCGGTCAGATGTTCAGACTCTACAAATTTCAGATTCAGACTCGATGATGACGCATACCAATCATTTGTCATTCTTGTTGGTCGGCCAAAGCTTTCATGTGAGCCATAGGGACTCCAGAGCAGAGGACTATTCCCTATGCCATTAAGGGCAAGGGTTTTCATGTGGTATCATAGGGACTCCAGAGTAGAGTACCATTCTCTGAGCCAGATAGATCCAGTTTCACACTCCAGCCCATTCGTCCTCCTCACATGCACGCCATGAGAAGCAACGTCCTCGACTGCAGCAGTTGTGCGCGTTGGGTTGATATTGTCTGTAGTGTCATGGATTGTGAGTTGAGATTCTTTCTTTTTGTCCAAGCTGAGCATTGCATGCTCCAGCTTGAGGGGGAGTGTTAGAGTATTTGGGGCTTGCGTCACCTCACCACTGAGTTTTGTCCCACATCGTCCAGTGGTGGGACTTGGAGGCCTTGTGAAGGCTATATAAGGAGCCCCAGGCCTCCTGTAACAGATGAGAAAGTTCAATAGAATATCCGTCCCTTTGAGGGCTTCTCCCGTGGTTTCATCCCGCTCCTCACGGAGTAGGGTTCCACGTAAAAATCCCGCGTTCTTATTCTTATTTATCTTTTATCCATGTTTACGCTTCTGCTTCCGATTTTCTAACACAGGCCTCCTGTATCAGATGAGAAAAAGCAATGCAAGATATGCTCCTTTGAGGGCTTCTCCCATGGTTTCATCCCGCTCCTTACGGAGTAGGGTTCCACATAAATCCCTTTGTTCTTATTGTTATTTATCTTTTTCCATATTTTCCCTTCCGCTTCCTATTTTCTAACATGGTATCAGAGCGGGTCCGATTCTCGAGGCTTTCATGTTTTATATTTATTCAAGATTTGATTGTCGATTATCCTTCTAGGGTTTTTTATTGAAACCCTAACTTCTAAAGTTGTGTTCATGATCATGCTCGTTCATGGTTCTGGAGATCTGTCATTATTGAAGTTATTTTTCAAGAACGAGATGCAGGCGAATCGCTGCAGATCAGATCCGTGTGTGCATCTCCTCGTTGCTTCCTGGAGATCGCCGCAGCTTCTGCAATTTTTGTTCCGTTTCCAGGAGAGGGGTTTCCAGATCTGAATGGAGGCGAAGAATCCATGTAGCCGACCCTACTTAATTGTGGGAAAAGGCTTTGTTGTTGTTGTTGTTGTTTCCAGGAGAGGGGTTTCCAGATCGCCCATGTTCTGTAGTTCTCCTGGCGGGCTGCATGATTCCAAAAAAATGGCGATATTCAACGGCAACATGGCGACGCTCCTCATCCAGGCGGAGCCGATGTGGCCTCCTGGCTCTGCCACCCTTCAGGCGATCAGGCGGCGCACCATCACCCTCCCAGTGCGCCTCCCCTCCTTCCTGGCAGCGAGCAGAAAGAGCCTCCATCGAATCTCGCGCAGGCGGCGCGAGATCGAACCCTAGGTGGCGACTTTCAGGCAACGCACCTCCCGCGCCCCTTCAAGTGCAGAAAACCCCCCCTCCCCACCACGCAGCCATCACAGACCCTCCTCCCAGCAACCGAGCGCAGGCGGAGCCCTCCCTTCAAGACTTGTCGCAGGCGGAGCCCTGGCGCAGGCCCTCCTCCCAGCAACCGAGCGCAGCCGTGCGCTCCTCCCAGATTCCAGGTGGAGGCGATGGCTTTACTCGAAGCCCTTGGCGGAGCCCATCACACGCAGATCCTCTCCTCGCGACCTCTCCTCTAGTTCCGAGAGGCGACGCCGCCCTCCTCTTTACATCCATGAGCGCAGGCGTTGTAAGACCCAGGCGGCGGCATGGCGTGTTTTCAAGAGACCCTAATTAGGTTATTGGCCATATTAAAAAAGGGGGGGATTTTGCAGGAACCCAAAAGTGGGTGGCTGCTCTTATGAGCCCAAGTGGGCAGGGGAAGCTCAAGGAGAAAAAAAAGGGGAGGAGGAGTGCAGTGTGGCCGAAAGAAAACAAAGAAGTTTTTGTGATATTAAAAAAAAGAAAAAGAAGAAGAAGAAGAAAAGAGGCGTGTGCAAGAAAAGGCCGTACACAAGATTAAAAAAACCGTAAAAAAGGGAGAGATGCGGTTATAAAAAATGATTTAGAAAAAATGAAATGATTTGAGAAGCCGAAAAAAATGATTGAATTCGGCATTTGTGTTGTTTTTCCTCCCCATATTTATGCATCTTTGTTGTCTTCTCCCAACTTTGTCGATGTATCTGTTTTCCGACAAGTAAAGGAGAAAGGGGGAGTATTATGTAGAGTCGCAGGTCTTGTTCCAGATTCAAGAGGTCAGATTCAGATATTCTTCAGACCGACAGATTTTCAAACTCTAAAGTTTTTCAGATGAAGATTCTCCTTGCGCTATTTCAGACTCGATGTTCAGATTCCCAATCCAGAGTATGATGCGCAGATTCAGACTCGACATTCAGATTGGTCAGAGTCCAAGTTTGAGCCACTCCATGTTGAGAGGCCCACATTTTTCGAGTTCTCCAGAGAGAGACTCATTTTCAGACATGCACATGTATGCGATCTTTATTCAGATGAGCACATGTTTGCCATCTTTTGTTATGGTCCCCATCTTTTTGTTGTTGTTTCGGCCAGAGTTTTCATGTGAGCCATAGAGACTCCAGAGTAGAGGACCATTCCCTATGCCATGTTGGCAAGGGTTTTCATGTGGTATCATAGGGATACCAGAGTAGTGTACCATTCTCTGAGCCAAATGGGAGAGACCCAGTTCTCCGAAGAGGAGACTTTTCAGACTCCATTCTCCAGCGATCGTGGACTCCGACGAGGATTGCACTTCCACGGCCTTTTCAGTTAGGCCCTTTTCAAAGATGGAGCAGTTGTCCACATTATTGTGGCAGGCCAGAGTACTCCGATGAGGAGACTCATTTCCAGTTGGAGTGACTCTGACAGACACAGTTCAGAGCACATGCTCTCCAACGAGGAGATTCAGTTGACTCACATTCCAGCCCATTCATCCTCCTCACCTACACGGTATGAGAAGCAACGTCCTCGACAGCAGCAGTGTGCGCGTTGAGTTGATATTGTCCGTAGTGTCATGTAGCATGAGTTGAGTTTCTTTCTGTTTGTCCAAGCTGAGCATTACATGCTCCAGCTTGAGGGGGAGTGTTGGAGTATTTGATATATGTGTCACATGTATGAGAGATGGGTAAATGGATCTCTCCAGAATATATTTATCCCATCCAAGAGTTTAGTCCCACATCTAACAATGGTGGGACTTGGAGGCTCTGTGGAGGCTATATAAGGAGCCCCAGACCTCCTGTATCAGATGAGAAAAAGCAATACAAGTTATGCCCCTTTGAGGGCTTCTCCCGTGGTTTCATCCCGCTCCTTACGGAGTAGGGTTCAACGTAAATCCCGTTGTTCTTATTGTTATTTATCTTTTTTCATGTTTTCGCTTCCGATTCCTATTTTCTAACAGGAACCTTTATTACAAACGATAGGTGGCACAAATAGGTGTGTAAGGAAAGCTCGGGCTCGATGAGCCCGACTTTGACTCAATTCAATAATAGCTCATGAGCCAGGCTTGAAAAGCTATTGAGTCCAAGTTGGATAAATGAGTCGTTATGGTTATCGAGCCAAGTTCGCGATGAGATGTGCTTAACCCATTAACTCGACTTGATAACTCATTCTGATTTTATTACTTTTTATACATTGTTCATTCCATATAAGCATACATGATGTATAAATATGAGGAAATGGTGCAGCACCAATAAATTATTTGGAGTTTTGTGATATTTACACATTCTCTCTCTTAATTCATAATTGCTCTCCAGATTTCAATTCCATATAATTAAAAAAGTAACAAAAGTAAAACAAACCCCTAAAGGTACCCATACCTTTCCCAATGTGCATCGCTACGGCTCCTCCTCTCTCATCTCCTCCATCTCCTATAGTTATTCTCCTTCGTGCATAAGCAGCACAACCACTTCCAATGGCCAACATGGATCTACAACTTTCGACTTTTCTTTCATACACAAGTAGCATAAACTACCATACCAATCCTTCTCCACACTTGTTGCGCTATTGCTCCTCTCGTATCTCCAAACATTATTATAGTTGATAACATTTCACATGGATTTGATTGATTCTTTAAAGAAAGTTCACATACAAAGAATATAAAACCAACCTACTATAAAAAGGCTTGTTAAGAAGCTCATGAGCCAACTCGAACTCAATGAGTTCGAGTTTAAGTCAACATTCCAAAGTTCGAAGCTTATAGAGTTCAAGCTCAAATTCGAGTTTTATTATCAAGTTTGAGTCCAAGTCGGGGTAGACTTGACTCCTTCACTCAATAGACACCCCTAGACATAAATACCATGATCAACAATGCTAGTGGAAGTCTTGGCACAAGATGGCCATGCATATTTTAGATGTCACCAAATGGAAGTTTCTAGGCATTACACATCACGGAAGTGTGAATATAGGATCACATTCGATCAAATAAAAGGATTCAACATATGAATCTAGACAACAACAAAATTTTAAATTTTCTAAAAGATGAAACCACACGAATTGGGAATATTTACTAATCTGTTTTATCAAGTTCACATGAGTTAAGGAAGTACCTTTGAAGCGTGAATGCGATCATGCTCTAGTCTCTAAAGTAAGAGACCTTATGTCTGAAGTTTGATCTGACAGAGACAGCACTTGCGACCGCGGAGATGAACCATGACGTTCTCACAATCCGAACAACGATCTAACTTTCCTTCATCTTTTGCCTTGAGCATGGGATGACCGCAAGCAGAGATAGCAAGATAGATACGGACAGAGAGAGAAGACTTGGTGTTTTTTGAGACAAATTGAAGGCAGTGCATGCCACTCCTTTTATACAGATTCGGATCATTAGGATTCCAATCCTCATTGCAAATTGAATGGCAAGGATTGAATGAGTTCTCAATAACTTTTAGGACGGAGAGAGCTCCCAACAACTTTTAGGATTACAATTGATAATTAATTATCAATTTCAATTATCTTAAAATTATCAAGAAATAGGAAAACAGAGAGAGGAGAGAGAGAGAAAATGAGATAATAGTGGGGACATCTTACGTAGTGGGAATCACATGGATGTCTCCCCTTTTATCTCTTTTACGTTTTCCTTTTATTTATTCAACCATTAATCATTTCTTTATTGAAAAAAGGAATGTAATTGTCAACCAATAATTCTCAATTATTTGTGACAATTACAAATATCATAGGTCCAAGTAAAAATGTAAATCAAAATTTATATTGGAATGTGGATCCAATTCACATACACAATATAATGGGTTAACTCTATTCACAAATAAGTCTCCAAATAATAATGTAGATATTATCCATATTATTCCAAAAATTATTGTGGATATCACTATCCACAATAATTTTATCCTAGACAACTAGATCTAATTTAATTATCCAAATTTTCTCTCTTTGCCTAATAATTAGATTTTGTTTCTTTCGAAACAATCCATGAACTCTTTCGTAGATAGTGTGCCCTCTTAGCGGATACTTGGAGATAAGGTCAGGGTAATTGTACAATCCATGTATAGTGACTTGGATATTGAGATCCAATCTCATATCCATATCTAAAAGACCTCTCAGTGATGTTTGATCATATCAAACAAAGTATCCATATCTTCTCGTATCTAAATCCAATTCAATACAATGTCCAATATTTGGACTAAGATAGGATAAATAGTTCACTACGCAAAGTCACTAAAATCCAAACATGTTTCATAACTCCCTCGGAATGAAAGTGTCACGGTTTACAGTTAATTAAGATCATATCGCACTCGAGTATTCCTAATACTCATACATTCTGCATACTAGAAGACCATTATTAAACATGAAGTTCTTATTTCATTTTAACTATCTCCCTCATAGTTTTAGCAATACGTTTCTTACTTGATCACTGGGAGTTTGTATTCATCATATACTTTCCAAAAGCATATATCATACCTACAAATCATGTCTTATATTTCCAAAACAAGATGATTATCGATGAAATTTGGTTTATCCTAATATCTTATGAGTGGGAACATGTCTTCTGGTTCAGTAGTGAACATGTATGATCCCTTTGAGTATCATATTACTCATATGCCCTTATATGTACACTAGCGCAACGGTATATAGACCTTGATTAAGTCATCAACATAAAGGTCTGCCAAATGTAACCCTTATTTCCAAATATTAATACAATATGAGGTGACTCCCGGCTCAGAAGCACACCCTCTTTTTCATGTCAAAAAAATGTACATACTCAGACATATAGCAACACATATATCTCTGGTCATAGGATGTGCGCCTATATTATAACAATATAGGACATAGGTCTCTGCTATCTCGATCTCGCTAAGTCAACTCTTTGACTTAACTCATCAACACCTCGCAATCTCTATTCCTATGCAAACAACATATATCAAGAGGTCGGCTGGATGTCAGCTTTTAGTGTAAGGATTAACATCTCCTTCTCGAGATGGAGATCCTTTCTTGATAATCACTTGACAGTGCGGTTGAGTCCTCAATCTAACACTTTAGATATTCAACTCAGCTCTAGCCTCTATGATCCAACAATTAAATCAATAGCTACGTATGCATATTTGTATAGAGGGACCCAATAAGTGTATGCATATTATAATCTCAGAAACCAAGTGAATAAATCCATAACTTTTATTGATAAATAATTTACATTAACATTTATTGTAGAAATGGTGTACCATGGCCTCACATGTCTAAAAGTCATACAACCAAGCGTGGCCTGCTAACGTGGTAGCAGCATGCAAGTCGTACTCGTCCTGGATCTAGAGAAGGAGGATGGATTCCTTCTTCTGGAAAACCTAGTGCATATCTTCCTTGGCACACCGAAGAAAGACTGACCCTAAGGTATCGTTCGGCAAGGGGGTTAAACTCCCCTTTGGGGAGTTTACCCCCCCTTAACCCACCCTCCCTCTCTCTCATGTGGGCTCCACTTTATTCCTTTTTTAAAAAATTAAATAAATCAATTTTACATCATCAATCCTATCAAAAAATAATATATTATATCATCATATCATATAAAAATTATAAACTACTCCACTTCTACTCACTTTTCCAAACTTCAATACAATCACATCACAATAACTACTCACTTTTTCAAACTTCAATACAATCGTATCACAACAAACCCACTTCTACCCACCCCCAGTTTAACCCTCTATCCAAACACCAAAACCCAAAAACGGGTTACCCCCTACCAGTTTAACCCGCCTTAACCTGCTAACCAAACGCACCCTAAAGGCACCACCATCTCGAAGAAGTGAGACAATGGAGATAGCATGCTTCTCCAAAAACCCACCTTTCGCCATCAACCATATGCAATGAAGCAAGGATCGACGGCACATCCCTGAAAGCAATGGTGAAGATTTTGATGGGTTCCTTTTAGAACCTTAGTACCGAATAAGACCGAGGACATATGCTCTTTGTGTTGAAAATCACAAGCAGTGGTGGAAGCGACAATGTCGAAGAGATCGGTTCTTGCTTCCCACTCACTTGTCTCCTCCAAAAGAAGAAGCGGGGGCGACGGGAGGGTTCCACTCTCGATGCTCTCGGTGCTTAAAGAAGAAGAAGAAGGGTTCGATAGCTTTCCTTATCAGGTTCCTGATTTTTCTGCTTTTATTTAGGCACAGTGGTCCATATAACAAAAATGAAAATTTCCGAGAAATCTGAGTAAAAAAAGATTGAGCAGTTGCTTCTAACAAAATTTGATGATGGATCAACGAAAAAAAAGAAGGAACATCCCTTAAAAAGTGGAAGGGGCTGTTAAAAAGGTTGAGTCAAGAGGGAAAAATGAATGGCAACACAAAATCAGCAACGGAAAAAAAAACGAGGGATTGATTGAAAAAAGATATGAAAAAAAGGAAGAAAAGGGGAGCATGAGTTGCATTTATGCCTCAATCCCATTTTCTTTTTTGTTTTATATAAAGCCATGTATTTTTGTTTTATTTAAAGCCATCTGATGAATCCATGATTCATTAACATTCTGTCTGCATTGTCTTAAAACCCTTAACAAATACATGTAGATATGTATTAAATCTCATCTTTTATCAAAACCTCATTCATAAATAAAAATGTACTTTTATGCATCAGAAATATGTAAATAAATAAAAGAATAAAAATAAAGAAAACAAAAAAAAGGCAGATCGTAGATATGTATATATGTACAATATGACTTATACAATAAAAATATAGCTGCAAGATATATTTATATAACCTAATCCCCGAGACCAAGTTAGCATGAATTGGTCGGCAAACAAATAAGTAGGGGGAGATAAGGAAAGAAAACCATAAAAAGAATTACTTATAAACTCCACACATTTTTATTAATTAACAAATAATTATCAAATCCTCATTGATTTTTAATTAATTCATATGTACATATTTTTCACCAAAATCTTTTCCTAATTATTTCTAAAAAAGTATAGAAAAATATAAAAATAAGTTAAAAATATTCCCTTATATATGTCAAGAAATACAACTTTTGAATTGTCAAATTCTCAACTTCCAAACATCATAACTTCCTCATACGAACTCCAATTTCACTTTACTCACCTTTAAAGTTCATAAAATAACATTATCTAATTATGAAGGTGATTTCACTAAAATCGGAGTCCATTTGCAAAAAGTCAATTTTGGGACCTAATGGCAACGGTGTTTTCAAACTATTTATTTTCTATAGAACATATTATTTATAATTTTAATGATTTTATAATTTTTAATTATTTTCTTGATCTTGTATTTTAACCATGGATTATTTCAGATATTTTTGACACTATTTGTTATTTTAAACAAATCAAAAACACTAATTTATAGATGAATTTGAACTGTGTAATTTATACCCGTATTTATTTATATATTTAAATTAACTTATTAAAATCCATAAAAATTCACACAAATTTTCTTTATTATCCCAATAATTATTAAAATATATAATAACATGTTACTTATTAATTTATTAAATTAAAAATCAAAATCTTACTTATTAAGTATACATACATATTTATTAATATAATATTTATATTTCCATTAAATATTTATTATTTATTAAAATAATAATTTAGATAATTAAATTATACATTTTCTATTTTTATACCTAATTTAAATAACGGCATTTATTAACTATTTTATAATCTAATTACTTTGGCCTACCAGGTGCTGACACGTGTCAACACATGGGTTGTCTTCTTCAAGAACAGTCTGTTGGAGTTCTGTCCCAACGACCTCGCTTCTTCCATTTACTCTCGCGTTGTTTTTCACCCTAAATTCCATCTTAACCCTCCATTTCCTTGTCCTAACATCCTAGATCCATGCCTACCCAAGGATCTACTCCAACCCTTCGCCATTCTTCCTATAGATCGATCCTAAGTTAGTCAGTTCGAACTAACTCTCCTTTACCCAGAACCAACTGGACGATCCTCCTCCTTCCTCGCTTCATTCCGGCCGCCTCCACTGGTGAAAGAGCCTAGGTGTGCCTCCGCGTGGAAAAAGATCCATCGGTGGAGACGTTCCAAGGCCGCATCAGCCTTGCAGCGCAGGCCTCGCACGCGTAGAGCTCCAGGTACACTGACCTGTCGAGCGACGACCAGAGAGACATATACTCTCATTCCAAGGTGAACAACCACTTCATCCTTTGATTTCCATCGAGTTTCGTGTTCTATTAGTCCAACTAATCACGTCATTAGAGCCCCCTATCATCTTCTTTCATTCGCACACAAATCTGTTGTCAAATCACACTCAAATCGCATTCAATTTCCATCTGAGATATCCCTATCTAGAACCCATTTATTTGAACTGTAATTTTCACATCTTCATCTGATTCATCTTCCAATCGAGCATCAAAATTTCATCTGCAGATTCTTGTACATCTTCTGGAGCAAGCTGCATCTTCAGTCGACGCTAAGTCGGAATTGGATTCAAGATCCAAGCATATTGGTCGTTTCTAAAGCCTAACCCTAGTCAACCGTCGTCAATCGTGTCTCACCATAGGGGAGCTCGAAGGGGGTAGGCGACCCCCTTTCTGGCCCTGCTGAAGGATTGTCATAGCTCGCCACCGCCGGAGATCGATCAAAGCAGAAGATTCGCCGCCGCCAGTTGGATTTGGGGAAGAACTGCGAGAAGAACAGATGACACACAAGAGTACGACACGTGTCGCCAACAGATTGTTAAGATCAGCTCATCGATTCTAATCACATTCGTTGATCTCTAAGCGGTGTGACAATTGCATACAAGGCCCAGAAGATTTCCATATTACAGACGCATCTCCATAAGATATTTTTATTACATTTAGGTTCCCGCGCAGGGACCTAAGTGTAATCCTTGAGACCTTATCTTTCATTTAGGTCCCTGACCATGGACCTAATTGAAAGAACACGTATATCTTTTGTCGCATTTACATCTACACTAGACTTTGCACTATTTTGAGGACCTTGGACATTATTATATTATTGAGGTATTTTCTACATTTTATTTTGTTTTGTTTTTCGAGGGATTTTATCGCGATTTCATCGAGATTTTATTCTTCGCATTTCGACTCCGTTTTAAGTTTGTTTTGAGTGCTTTTCAAGCCCGTCGCTCAAGCGATTTTTCTACTATATAGTATTTTACATATTCCGCTATTATCTTTCACATATTGTATTGTAAATAAATTGTTTCAAAAAATATCCCTTTGAAAATTAAATAAAAATTGGAAAATTAAAAAATCAAATAAAAATTTCAAAAATCAAAACCTATAAAAATATTCTCATTTTCCTCGAGAAGAAATTAAAAATCAACAAAATAACCCATCTTCTCAAGAACCAAAGTATTACTATTTTGCTTCCTCGAGTTCGACCCAAGGACACTTACCTAGTAAATAATTAGTGAAGATAAAATAGGAGAGAGCTTATTATTCTCATTTTCTCTCTCCTATTTTATTGATTTTTCTTTGATTAACTGAGTCTCTTTTCGCGGTTCACTACAGCCGACATTCTTTATTTCTTAACCGCATGTCAGGCTCGATTATCACCGTGTATGGCTTGTTAATTAAAAAAGGAGAAATAAACATTTTCCTATGTTCAGTCAGGAGGCTTTCCTAGAATCTGTCTACTAACACTAGGAATCTAAATAATAGGAGAACTAGTAGGGGAAGAGTTCAGGAATAAAGAAGGTAGGTTGGGTTGAGGACGAGGTTAAATGGACCTTGTAGCATTTCTATCTTTCTTATGTTGTCAAAAATGATAATTAGATTAAAAAATAATGGCTAGACTAAAAATGACTAAAAAAGAATAAAAAATAGTTTTACTCCCATTGTTCTCCTAACTTCATCATATTTCCGACAAGTATGGGAGAAAGAATGTGTGTTGAATAGATTTTCAAGCTCTACCTTTGTTTTAGGCACTCAAGAGAGACATTCGACAATTTTGCATAAGGGCCATTTTTCAAACATCTCCAGAGAAACTCATTATAGACTCCACCGTTCATTATTTGTTAACTCTAGTACGGGTTTCTTCTGAAGTTCCTACGAGTGAGTCGTTTCTACGTCCCTATGAGAGCGATTCGTTTTCAATACCTGCATATGGATATTTGTAACATCCGGATCCGATTAAACCTGAACCCGACCCGATTAGAGTCCGTTTGATTTAATAAAATTATCAATTGTTAGAAAATCAGAAGCGGAAGCGAACATGGAAAAAGATAATAAAAGAAAAGAACAGCGGGATTTTTACGTGGAACCCTACTCCGTGAGGAGCGGGATGAAACCACGGGAGAAGCCCTCAAAGGGCGGATACTTCATTCCTTTTTCTCAATGGATACAAGAGGTCTGGGGCTCCTTATATAGCCTCCACAGGACCTCCAAGTCCCACCACTGGACGATGTGGGACTAAACACTGGATGGGGTAAATGGATCTCCACCAGGATCCATTTACCCTGTTACAACTCAATAGGGCGCACAACCATATACTCTAACACTCCCCCTCAAGCTGGAGCATGCAATGCTCAGCTTGGACAAACAGAAAGAAACTCAACTCAACACTACAGGACACTACGGACAATATCAACCCAACGCGCACATGCTGCAGTCGAGGACGTTGCTTCTCATGCCGTGCAGGTGAGGAGGACGAACGGGCTGGAGTGTGAGTCAACTGAAGACTCGGAATCTGACCATCGAGTCTGAACTTGCGCCTGAAGTCTCCTCGTCGGAGAACTGGTCTCTCCCATCTGGCTCAGAGAATGGTGCACTGCTCTGGTGTACCTATGATACCACATGAAAACCCTTGCCTCAAGGGAATGGTCCTCTGCTCTAGAGTCCCTATGGCTCACATGAAAACTCTGGCCTGACAACTAGAAGAATGATGGGGACCTCTGACAATGATGGCAACATATGCTCATCTGACAATGACCGCACACTTGTGCGTGTCTGAAACTGGACTCGGAAGACAATCGTCGAGTCTGAAACTGGAATATGTAGAGTCTGAAATATGTAGGCTGGTCTGGAGACTGACATCTGCATCTGAATTTGGATCTAGACCTGTGACTCTACATAACACTCCCCCTTTCTCCCATACTTGTCGACAAAGTTGGGAGAAGACAAGATAGATAGGGGTAAACAAAACATACTTGCGGCTTTTCATTTTTTTTAAGCCGTCATCATTTTTTTTTAACTTTTTTTTAAAGCCGTTTCATTTTTCTTTTCGGCTTTCAATTTTTTTTTCTTTTTTTTTTTGAAATATGTGCGTTTTTTTTTCATTGCACACGCCTTTTTTTTCAAAAAATTGCAACCTTCGACCTTCTTCTTGTTTTTTTTATACATACGGCGATAATGGGCCCAAAAGCTCAACCCCCCCCTTTTTTTTACTCGCACGGCACAACTTTTCTCTCTCCCTTCCTTTTTTTTTGCTTTTTTTAACTGTCTCATCTCTTTTTTTTTTAATCTGCTCTCCCCTCTTTCTTTTATGCCCCACAATTTTTTTCTTTTTTTTCTTTTTTTTTAAAACTAAACAACCAACTTGGGCTTTTCATACAAATAAAAACCCCTTAGGGTTCCCACGATGGGAACCCTTCGTATCATGCGCCGCCACTCCATGTTTGGGAGTTCTTCGTTCAGGAGGAGAGGCGAGGATCGCTTGGACAACGCCGCCTGCACGTGCGCCCTGGAGGAGATTTCTGGATGTCGGCGGCTGGAGTACGCCTGGAAGGCCGCCGCCTAGGATGGTTCGAGGTCGCCGCCTGCGAGCGCCGCGCGTTCTCGCGCGCTGCCCGCGACATCAACAAAGCCTGGAGGGATTTGCGGCTTCAGCGCCGCCTTGAAGTCGCCTGGGCTTCAGCGCCGCCTTGAAGTCACCTAGGATGGTTCGAGGTCGCCGCCTGCGTGCTCTGGGAGGTTTCGCGTGGTGCTGCGACGAGGGTAGGTGTGCGCAGGGGCCCGTGTTTGGAGATGTGCGGACGAAGCTTCAAGATTTGGTGGGGCGCCGCCAGGAGCGATGCGGAGCCCCGGTTTCACGAAGGGGCTGCGCCATCGCGCGATTGAGTTTCTGACACTGGAGCACCGATTTGGAAGGGGTTGCGCCATCGAGTCTGGGATGCGTGCCTTGGAGCATCGGTGCTGCTTGGAAAAGTTACTGCCTGTTGCGCGAGATATCTGTATGGAACTTGGACGTAGCCGATGGGGCTTTGCTGCTTGACGTAGAAGAGCCCCTCGATGGGGATGATGGGTTCCAGTGATCAAACCAGTTGTGCGCCACAATCTCACGAAAACTAGGGTTCATCAGGAACCGCAAATCAGAGGGAAAAAAATTCTGCTGTAGGGTTCATGGAAAAGGAAATTAGGGTTTCTGAATACCCTTGAATCTCTGCCACTTGAATAATATAAACAGATCTCGAAACATAATCAACCGATATAATCGAATCTCGAGCAAATTAATAAAGAACATGAAAACTCCTCAAGAATCTACCCGCTCTGATACCATGTTAGAAAATCGGAAGCGGAAGCGAACATGGAAAAAGATAATAAAAGAAAAGAACAGCGGGATTTTTACGTGGAACCCTACTCCGTGAGGAGCGGGATGAAACCACGGGAGAAGCCCTCAAAGGGCGGATACTTCATTCCTTTTTCTCAATGGATACAGGAGGTCTGGGGCTCCTTATATAGCCTCCACAGGACCTCCAAGTCCCACCACTGGACGATGTGGGACTAAACACTAGATGGGGTAAATGGATCTCCTCCAGGATCCATTTACCCTGTTACAACTCAATAGGGCGCACAACCATATACTCTAACATCAATCAATAGTAAAAAAATCTAAATCCATCAATTGATTGTAAATCAAAAGTCATTCGGTCGCAATCGACCAAAAGTCGATTGCATCGTAATGTGTGCCATGAAAAAGCTGCGACGTAAATCGGAAACCACAAAACAAATCAAGACCACCCAAAAATCTGAATCGACGAAATAAGACCAACGAAATCGACCGCTCGTCAATCGGAGATCGATTGATAACTTAAAATCAAAAAATTTAGTCACAAATTGAGACTGTATCTTGAGAATTTCGAGAACTCATACCCAATCCAAAGTATATGAATACTATACTCATCTTGATCGTTGTTCAGAAACGGTCAAAACGAGATATTGCACATCGAAATCGGAGATTCGAGGGGCGTATATGATCAACTTTGATTTTCAAATAAAAAATAAATTAATTAACTAATTATAGAATTTCCAGATCAACAATTCCAGACAGCAGACAATAGCCACAACATGTATTTTTTTATCTCTCCACTTGGTAGTGCTATATCCCTCCATTTGGTCCATTCATTCTCCATTTGTCAACAAAGAGCCCCTATCCTTATTATATAAACACCCAACACACAACCCTTCATCTCTTCTAATTCAAACGAAGGAATCCCAAAACTTTTCCCCCAATCTTCTCTCAGTTCCACCCTCCTCCCCAACGGTGGAAGTGCAGCTCCAGGCAGACTTGTTACAGCTGTTGGAGCCTCTTCCCTTTGTTGCACAGCAGCTAGAGGGCAGCTGCTACCAACCAATGAAGGCCGTATCGATATCGATATCGTTTCAGTCTGCCCGGAAATGGATATATCGGGATATATCGCCGATATATCGAAGATATCAACGGAAATGTTGGAAATGATTCAAAAAAGCCATTTTTTGTCGTTTTTTCAGAAATTAAGATCATCCAAGATACTAAAACAACAAATAACTTATAAATACATGCTTATGTCACACATATAGGTCATTTATAGTCTATATATAACACATATCGGTAATATCGAACATATCGTTGTTAATGTTTATTCCTGACCTATAGATATTGGAAATGGATTCCATTCAAGTTCTTATAACATTAAATAACCTACAAATATACACTTAAATGACACATATAGATCATTTGTGAAGATTATGATCCTTATATTGCACATATCGGTCATATCGAACATATCGCTGGTATTATTTGTTGTTGACATATATATATTAAAAATGGAGTTCATCCAAGTTCTTATATCACTAAATAACTTGCAAATATACTCTTAGACCGCACTCTATGAAGCTTATATCGCATATATCGATCATTTCGAACATATCGATATTAATGATGATTCTTGACTTATATTTTTTTTTTGAAGAATTGACTTATAAATATTGGAAATGGATTTCATTCAAGTCTTACAACATGAAATAACTTGCAAATATACTCCAAGTTGAAGAACCATTGTACCCTCCTGTCGCACCATACCCTACCAGTACGGGGGTCTTGTTGCGTGTTTTAATACTAGGTGTAGCTAGGTATGTGTTTTAATACTGGGTAGAGCAAAATAAGTAGTGGAATCAATCTTGCATGAATAATAGCATTGATATATAGAGATATCGGCGAAATATAGGCAATATCGATCGATATCCAGGATTTTTATACGGAATCCCGTCATTTTTGACTGATATGAGTCGATATGGCGATATATCGTCGATATCCTTGTAAAAGGATATACTGGGTGATTTCGATACTCCTACCCTGTCGAAACCGATATATTGACGATATATCACTGATATATCGCCAATACGGCCTTCTATGCTACCAACAGCTAATGCTACTGCAGCCCTTGGAAATCCCTGGAGCCGATGTTCTCTTCAAATTCTGCAAGCAAGTTGCTACTCTAATCAAGCCACTTTGCTACTTCATTTTTCCTTCCAAATAGGAGGATAAAGGTACAAATCCTAAAACCCTTCTTCTTGATGCCATACATGATTGATTTACACATTTTAAACTGCAAGTTTGAAGATTTACTAAATAACAAGTACAAAAAATGTGAGTGGCAATCATCTATTTCAAATAAAATTGTCTGGTAACTGAACATTGTCGCATATGGCCGCGGATGCATTGGCTGTATTGCTCAAGCGGGCTGTTAGCAGTGGGTGGTGTGAGGGCTTCCGGATAGAGAATATTTCCATTCCGATCCTCCAATATGTGAATGATACTCGGCTATTTCTTGGTGGTTCGCCGGAGCAAATGGCCAACATGACAAAGATTGTACAAATTTTCAACAGCATATCGGGGCTTCAGCTAAACAGGTACAAGTCGACGCTGGTACCCTTCCACCTGGAGGAGGTTGAACGTGCAGATCTTGAAAGATCCACGGGTTGCCGTTGTGGTGATTTTCCGATTTCCTACTTGAGCTACCGTTGGTTGCGGGTAAGCTGAAGAAGTCGGACTAGGACAGCATGATCCAGAGGATGGAACAAAGGTTGGCCGGCTAGAAGGCAATAACACTTTCGAGGGGAGGGAAGCTGATACTCATGAAGCACGTCCTGGCGGCGATCCCGATCTTCTTCTTCTCGACCCGGCTGATGCCTGTTGGGGTCAGAAAGAAGGTCGAGTCACTGATGAGAAGATTCTTTTGGTCGAGCAGACAACATCAGAGGGCAGGGATGCACCTGGTGAGCTGGGAAGACGTCACCAGGGGTTACGATGAAGGGGGGCTTGGTGTGCGGGATATCAAATGCATGAATAGGGCCATGATTGCAAAATGGGCTCTATGCGCCTGGGGGTCATCGAACTGCCTCGCGGTTGCACTGATCAGAAAACTGTACGGTGTCAAAGGGGAGTTGATCGCGGGAAGTAAGCATTATCAGTCTGCACTTTGGTCTGGAATTCGTAAGGTTTTGCCGATGTTGGCTCCAAAAATGCATCCATGCGTAGGGGACAGCAACGTATTCGGTTTCTGGCAGGACGACTGGACCGGGGATGGTTCCTTGGAGATTAGGTTCCCACGTCTTTTCGCTTTGGCATCTATGAAGGACTGCTCGCTTCTTCAAGCCGTTGAATCGGGGCATTGGATGCCAACTTTCATTACGGGCTTATCTGACAGGCGTATGGAGGAGTTTATCCGAATAGTGGGGGAGGTTCCACCGACGGGCCCTTTCACTGACGTTCGGGATCACTTCCGATGGGGCGGGGTTGGCCGGTCGGTTACAAAGCTATATAAGGAGTTGCGGATTGAGTGTGCGGAGCGTGAGGCGAACATGTGCCAAGATCTTAAAATTGTGTGGGCGGCTCATATTCCGGGCAGAGTCAAGGTGTTCCTGTGGTGTCTCAGAAGAGGTCGACTGCTTGACAAGGCAAGGAGGAGCAGATTGCTTGGAAGATGCATCGTGCGACAGATGCGACGGCACTCTGGAGGACTCCGACCACCTGTTCTTCAAATGCCCCGCATCGACGCGGGTCTGGAGGGAGGTGGGGTGTGACTGGTGGTTTGGTGGACTTCTGGAGCTCTGTTAGACAGGTGGGGAGCAACTCGCATGCGGATTGCGCCAGACCTTTCGCGGTGCTGTGGTGCATTTGGACAGCTAGAAACGATGTTATCTTTAGCAACCACACGTTTCACTATGAAAATGTGGTCAGTCATTTTAACTCATTGTATCGCCTTTGGCTCTCACGGTAATGTACACTAACCTTAATTAATATAACAGGTCTCGTGGTGAATCCCGCATGGGGATACCACCCTCTTTTTCATCAAAAAAAATATGTATATACATGGATAAATTCTGGTGGTATTTATTATTTACAGAAAGTACATAAGATAGCCTTTGTTGCTTAGAAGATTTTGAATTCTAAGTTACCTGGTGACAATGCAAAAAGGGATGCTTCTAGGAATGCTCTCTGTTTCTTATTAAATACTTCTATAAATCAACACATATATATATATATACAGCCGGGACAGGAACATGCTTTAGGATGGATTAAATACTGATTTACTTGTTTAAACATTTGTCAAATTTGCATCATTGGAAAAGTATTGTTGGATTTCAGATCAAAGAAGAGGGTAATGTATCCAAACCTTTCTTTGGATGATGCATATATATAGATAGCCTGGACGGACAGGAACATACATTAGGATGAATTAGGTTTGGCAGTAGTGAAGAAGAGTTAGTTTGTTAATAGTTATGAGCCTTGATCTCATTATGCTACTCAACAACTACTACTCATGCTGGTCACGATGCATATAACTGACCAATCAATCCCTTCCAAATCTCAACAGCTTGGATAGTATTTCTGAACTTGTGCCGGCTAACAACTGCACAAACGTTTGAATCATTTTGATCTTCCACAGGTTTCGAACTCTAAAGGAGCATGAAGAAATCAACCTTTCGTTTAACTCTTTTCACGTTATTCAAATCTAGTTCATAACCTATCATATATAGAGGGCACGATAGTGGGATACTCACAAACCAAAGGAGAATATAAACCGCACATCGCTTTTAACTCTTCCTCACATAGTTCAACTTTGGTATCAAGGAACAGAGCAGAAGACTCTCAACAAAATGTTGTCACAATTATTAATATCCATCACCAGCTCTAATGAGAACTCTTGATAATGATATGCTAAGATGGGCATGGAAACTGTGTTTTATGGTGCTTCATGGCTGTTGTTGTGGAGATGAAGAATGAAGTAATTAATAATAACCTCCATATCCGCTGGCCTATCTCATGCATCCCTGGGATTCTGAACAACATGCTGAGGAGTTAGGAATTCTAGTCTAAAATGATTTGTTCCACCTTAATCATTTCTCTTTGGTGCTGGGGACAGAGCTGGAGCCCCCTCTCCCTAAGATCCTTCCAATTCTTGGATTTAGTTAGTAAATTCTTTAGATTCCTTGAGTAAATGCAAATTAGTAATGAGTCCTTTATTAAAAGCTTCATTCCCGATGTAAACCAAACAATGGAATGGAAAATTACATTCCTTTTTTAATTCCATTCTTGATTTAATTATAGTCCATTGTGATTCCATTCCTATCAAACAAACGGGAGTGTGTACTACAACAGCAAAGCATTTTTCCACCATTACGTAGGATCGGCTACATGGATTTTTTTGCCTCCATTCAGATCTATTTTGGACCATTTTCAGGCTTAAATCCAAATAATTAAGATCCTTTCGGATAGTCTCATTCCAACACTTCTTGGGCCTTCGTTGCCCTTTCTTAACTAATGCAATATCCCAAATCTCGCATCTTCTAACCGGTGCATCAACCTACTTCCTTTGCAAATGGTCAAACCATCTTAAGTGGTTTCCTCTCATCTTATCCTCCATCAAATCTACACCAACTTTCTTTTTGATCGCATCATTCCAATCGATCTTCTTATATATGATCACACATCCACCTTAGCATTTTCATTTCTATTGATATCATTCTCTACGCATGTTTATGGTCCACAAGCAAACATTCTGATCTAATAAGCATAGCCGGTTTCACGACTATTCAGTAATACGTTCCTTTGACTTTCAAATGGAGTTTCTTATCACAAAGAACAGTAGAGGCTCCTCTCCACTTTAGCCAGCCTGTACTTTTATGAGTAATATCTCCATCAATTTCCCCATTTTGTTGCAAACTAGATCCCAAGTATCTAAAATAATCTTTCTTCTGGATGTTATTGTTTCCAATCTTCACCTCGAATCCTTCACTATTGTTTCCATCAAAGGTGCACTCCATATATTCAGTCTTAGCCCTACTTATATGAAATCCCTTAGTCTCTAAGACATGTCTCCAATCCTCCAGCTTATCATTTACTACCTCTATTGTCTCATCAATCAACACAATATCATCGGCGAACAACATACACCAACATATCTCATCCTGAATGTTTTTTGAAAGAAAAAAGGATCTCCACCGTATAGGTGTGTGCCCAAAAACTTCGTCATTTATCACCAAAAGTATTACAATCATATGTCATAACAACCGCAAAGCCTTTTCTCACATTAAGTAGGGTCGGCTACATAGATTCTTTGCCTCCATTCAGATCTATCTTGGGTCATTCTCAGGCTTAGATAAAAAAAACTAAGATCCCTTCGTATAGTCTCATTAAAATACTTCTTGGACCTTCCTCTCCCTCTCTTAATGGGCTCAACATCCCAAAACTCGCATTTCCTAACTGGTGTATCAGCTGACCTCCTTTCCAAATGGCCAAACCAACTTCGGCATTTTTTCTCGCATCTTATCCTCGATCGGAGCTACACCAAATTTCCTTCTGATTGCATCATTCTGAATCTGATCTTTACGTATGTGTCCACTGTATAGTCTCATTAAAACACTTCTAGGACCTTCCTCTCCCTCTCTTAGTCGGCTCAACATCCCAAAACTCGCATCTCCTAGCCGGTGCATCAGCTAACCTCCTTTGCAAATGACCAAATCACCTTAAGCGTTTTTTCTCGCATCTTATCCTCAATCGAAGCTGCACCAAACTTCCATCTGATTGCATCATTCCGAATCTGTTCTTTATGTATGTGTCCACGCATCCACCTTATCATTTTCATTTCTGCTATAGTCATTCTCTACACATGTTTATGGTTCACATGCCAATATTCATATCCATAGAACATAGCAGGTCTCACAGCTGCTTTGTAAAACTTTCCTTTGATTTTCAAAGGTATTTTCTTATCACAGATAACAGTAGAGGCTTCTCTACACTTTAGCCAACCTGCATTTATTCTATTAGTAACATTCTCCATCAATTTCCTCATCATGTTGCAAAATAGACCCCAAGTATCTAAAGAATCTCTCTTCTGAACGTTATCGTCAACCAATCTTCACCTCGATTCCTTCACCATTGCTTCCATCAAAAGTGCACTTCATAAATTCAGTCTTAACCCTACTTATACGAAAACCTTTAGTCTTCAATGC
Organism: Ottelia alismoides; assembly: GCA_037367405.1. Taxonomy (NCBI): domain Eukaryota; kingdom Viridiplantae; phylum Streptophyta; class Magnoliopsida; order Alismatales; family Hydrocharitaceae; genus Ottelia; species Ottelia alismoides. Next base: position 109,358 of record JAZKJV010000136.1, read on the forward strand.
ATGCCTCCAGACCTTAAATTTCTCACTTACTCCATCTATAGTCCCATCAATCAACACAATATCATCAACGAATAACATACACCAATGTATCTCCTCCTGAATTTGACTTGTCAACTCATCCATAATCAAATTAAAAAGGAATGGACCCAAAGTTGAACCCTGATGCAAACCAATGTTGATGTCAAAATAGTCAGTCTTCTAGAATGTATCCTTACACAAGATGAAGCCTAGCCTTATCATACATATCCTTTATGAAGTTAACGTATAGGACAGGTATCCGTCTCTTCTCCAAAACTCTCCTCAATATCTCCCTTGGCACAGAATTATAAAATTCTCACAGCTGCTTTGTAAAATTTTCCTTTGATTTTCAAAGGTATTTTCTTATCACAGATAACAGTAGAGGCTTCTCTCCACTTTAGCCAACCTGCATTTATTCTATTAGTAACATCTCCATCAATTTCCTCATCATGTTGCAAAATAGACCCCAAGTATCTAAAGAATCTCTCTTCTGAATGTTATTATCACCAATCTTCACCTCGATTCCTTCACCATTGCTTCCATCAAAAGTGCACTTCATAAATTCAGTCTTAACCCTACTTATACGAAAACCTTTAGTCTCCAATGCATGCCTCCAGACCTTAAATTTCTCACTTACTCCATCTATAGTCCCATCAATCAACACATTATCATCAACGAATAACATACACCAATGTATCTCCTCCTGAATTTGACTTGTCAACTCATCCATAATCAAAGTAAAAAGGAATGGACCCAAAGTTGAACCTTGATGCAAACCAACGTTGATGTCAAAATAGTCAGTCTTCTAGACTGTATCCTTACTCAAAATATTCAGTCTTCTAGACTGTATCCTTACACAAGATGAAGCCTAGCCTTATCATACATATCCTTTATGAAGTTAACGTATAGGACAGGTATCCGTCTCTTCTCCAAAACTCTCCTCAATATCTCCCTTGGCACAGAATTATAAAATTCTCACAGCTGCTTTGTAAAATTTTCCTTTGATTTTCAAAGGTATTTTCTTATCACAGATAACAGTAGAGGCTTCTCTCCACTTTAGCCAACCTGCATTTATTCTATTAGTAACATCTCCATCAATTTCCTCATCATGTTGCAAAATAGACCCCAAGTATCTAAAGAATCTCTCTTCTGAATGTTATCGTCACCAATCTTCACCTCGATTCCTTCACCATTGCTTCCATCAAAAGTGCACTCCATAAATATAGTCTTAACCCTACTTATACGAAAACCTTAATCTCCAATGCATGCCTCCAGACCTCAAATTTCTCACTTACTCCATCTATAGTCCCATCAATCAACACAATATCATCAACGAATAACATACACCAATGTATCTCCTCCTGAATTTGACTTGTCAACTCATCCATAATCAAAGTAAAAAGGAATGTACCCAAAGTTGAACCTTGATGCAAACCAATGTTGATGTCAAAATAGTCAGTCTTCTAGACTGTATCCTTACACAAGATGAAGCCTAGCCTTATCATACATATCCTTTATGAAGTTAACGTATAGGACAGGTATCCGTCTCTTCTCCAAAACTCTCCTCAATATCTCCCTTGGCACAGAATTATAAGCCTTCTGCAAATCAATAAAAATAATATGGAAGTTTTTCCTTTTATCTCTATAATCTCCATTGTTCTCCTCACCAAGTGGAGGGCTTCGATAGTTGAGCGACCTGGCATGAATCCAAATTGATTTTCTTTGACCCTGGAAACTAGCCTCAACCTTCTTTTGATCGCATGTTCCCAAATTTTCATAGTGTGACTCATCAATTTTATACTTTTATAATTTGAACAATTTTGAATGATCTCATTTGTTCTTATAAAGATGCACCATAACGCTTCTCCTCCAATCTTCAGGCATTTTCTTGCTTTGCCAAATAACATTGAATAAATTTGTAAGCCAAGTCAAACCACACTCACCTAAAACTCTCCATATTTCTACAGGGATCTCATCACGTCCTACACCTTTCCCATGTCTCATAACCTTCAAAGCCTCATCTACTTCCTTTCTTTGTATTCGTCTATAGCTTGCACGATTCAAGTAATTTTTACTACTAGCTAGATCACCCAAAGTGATCTCTCTATTTCCTTCCCCGATGAAAAGTTTATGGAAGTACTGCTCCCATCTAGTCTCTATATCCTTCTGAGTAACAAGCATGTGACCTTCCTCATCCTTAATGCATCTCACTTGAGTAAGGTCTTTGGTCTTCCTATCTCTTGCTTTGGCCAACTTGAATATATCATTCTGGCCCTCCTTAAAGTCGAGGTTTTTATACAAAACTTCATAAGCTTTTGACTTAGCTTCGCTTACAGCCTTCTTTGCTTCCTTCTTCGCTATTTTATAGTTTGTGACAGTTTCCTCTGTTCTATCCTTAGACATAGCTTTAAAGCATGCTCTTTTAATTTTTAGCTTCTCTTGCACCCCTTACTCCACCACCAAGCCTCCTTTTGACATGGAACTCATCCCTTTGACTGGTCTAGCATCTCTTTGGCTACCTTTCGGATACAAGATGCTACTGCCTCCCACATCTCATTTGTACTTCTGCTACGAATCCCAAGATAAGTCTTCTAAAACCTTCTTCCTGAAGCTTGATTGCTTCAGTGGAAGATTCTACCATCTAGTTCTAGTGATCTTAGGAACCCTCCTTTTCTTTACCAGCCCTTTTATTTGCACGTCCAAGACTAACAAGCGATGTTGGGTTATCAAACTCTCTCCTGGGATTACTTTGCAGTCTTTACAACACAACCGATCACTTCTCCTCAACGCAAAGCAATCTATTTGTGTTCTAGTTGGCCCACTCTTATAAGTAATTAAATGCTCCTCTCTCTTCTTGAAGAGAGTGTTTGCTATGAAAAGATCATGTCATTACAAAATCCAGAATGACTTTTCCCTCTTCAATTCTATCCCCAAAACCATGTCCTCCATGAACACTAGCATACCCCGAAGCGTCTTTTCCCACATGTCCATTAAGAACTCCACCTATGCAAATCATCTCTTTGTGGGATTCCTTGTAAAATCTTATCCAGATCCTCCTAAAAAACTTGTTTTGTCCTTTCATCTAAATCGATTTGTGGTGAATAAACTGAGATGATATTCAGAATTTGTTCTTCAAGCACCAATTTTAGCAAAATAATCCGATCCCCGAATCGTTGCACCTCAACCACAAAATTCTTAAAATCCTTATGAACAACGACTCAAACACCATCTTTGCCCTTATCTTTACCTGAATACCAAAGTTTAAATCATGTCCCCTCAATCTCCCTTACTTTCTCTCCAACTCACTCGGAGACATTGTATATAAATTTTCCTTCTTTCCATCGCATCTACTATCCATCGATTTGCTAGTCAAAGTACCAGTATTCCAACTACCTATCCGCAACTTCCTTTGCAACCTCTTTTGAACTAACTTCTTTACTCGTGTGCGTCCATCATGCGAGAACCCTTGCAAATTTTCGACTGCATCCGGGCAACGATCCAACGAAACTAGCTTATTTACTCGCATGCGTTCCTCAAGCGAGAACGCTTGTAAATTTTGAATTAAATTCCGAGCAGCGATATAGTGGCCCTTGCCAACTTCTCAATGAATTCGGGAGATGCAATGCGTTGCTAGTAGGAAACACCCCAAAGAAATCTAAATGTTTGCTTAAATCCATGTTGAAAGATCTGAAACGATTTCGAGACAAATTCATAAATAGTATTCTATAAAAGAACACTAGTTAAGAATTTGTCCCTCTTGCGTTGGTTGCCGGCTATCTAACGCGCAACCCTCAATTTATCTGGGCTTGGGACCGGCCTGTGTTGGTAACAAATTTTTTGAATCAGGTAATTATTAGTCTAATTTTTTACAAACAGCAAGAAAGAGACGAAGTTGTGTTATTAAAACTATATTGGTTAGTCACCAAGCATGATTGCCTAACCTAAAATCGATGCTACAGCATGTAGATGCACGAAGAAAAGCAATAGAATATGATATGTGATTAAGCACACCTGAATTGCTAAAGTAATAAAGAAATGTTAAGTACAAAGTCTTAAACAACGTCCTTAAGAGCGGTGAGATTCCTTATTGTTTAAATTGAAAAACACAATGCAAAAGAGATAATAGTCAAGAGCAATATACAATGAAGAACACAGAAGATTTTACCTGGAACCCGAATTCATGAGGAGCGGGATGAAGCCACGGGAGAATACCTCAAAGGAGGATTCCTCTATTTCATTCTCTCAATGAGTACAAGGGTGTGGAGCTCTTTATATAGCCCCATTGACTCTCCAAAGTCCCATTAACCAATGATATGGGACTAATCTCATGGTGTGATAATTGGATCATGAAAAGGTCCAATTGCCCACATAGGTCATTCTCCAGCATTCCCCCTCAAGCTGGAGCATGCAATACTCAGCTTGGAAAACAATAAGAAGACGCGAACTCATTTAATGAATACATGACACTATGAACCATAATGACTCAACATATACTATGCCAGTTGTTGAGGATGGTACTTCGCATGCCATGCTGGTAAGGAAGAAATGGAGATCTGGCCTCTTTAATGAGTCTTTCTATTGTCCAAACCCGTGGGATGCAGCGTCGTAGCCTATGGGGTATGTATTGTTGATATCTAAATGTAAAACGCTCTCATTAAAACGCTTTCACTCCCCCTTTCTTCATACTTATCGGAAAATGAAGGGTACCCGATCAAGTTTGGAGAACAAATAAAGGGGTAAGGAATAAACTTCATCCCTTTTTGTTCTCTCTTTTTTACATAAATCATCTTATTTTTCATTGTCGTCCATTTTTTTCATTTTTTTCTTTATTGTTACATAAGTCATATTTTTTTCAGCTTCCACTTTTTTTAATCGACAATTCCTTTCTCACTACCCTCATTTTTGCACAAATCAACTCCTTTTGTTTTGGACATTCACAGTATCACTAGGCAATGCCTTTTCAAACTAGGTCTCACTTGGGTCATTGCAACATTTTAAACAAAGAGGAATAAGCATCTCCAATAATAAGGGCTTCTAAAAGCACACAGTGCCCTGCTCGTTTTTTTCTACACATGGGATTATGGTTCCCGATGGGGGACCTCCTTCTCCAACCACAAGAAGCCACCGCCACCATCGCCTAGAGAGGTCGGGGCATTGTGCACGAAGATGCGCCTGGAGGGGAGGTGTGCCACTTGCACAGGAATTGGTGGAATGGGGAGGAGCCGCCGCCTAGGTTGCATCGCGAAGGAGATGGGGTTGCATCGCAAAAGAGGAAGTAGGGTTGTGCCATGAATTGGGGATGTGGCATACGTGATGCGAATGTACATGCTCGAGGTGATCTGGAGAAGGCTATTTGCAGAGGAGGTCGTTGCCCGTTGACTGGAGGAATCACGGAGGAGGTCATGGGCCAATACATGCGTGGCTTGGCAGAAGTTCAAGGGCTAGGCGGAAGTGTTGACTATGTAAGGAGGAGGTGCATATGCCCCCCCAAGCTCAGCATGCATACAAAGAGGATGGTGACAGATTTCTGAATGCTCGGTGCTAATTCGTATATGTGGAGATGTTATCAAGATAGGGTTCGAAAATGCAAAATTGGACCTCTGTTGTTGAAGGTTCGGCAGTCGGCGGCTCTTGGAGTCGATGAGGGCACCGGTTTGGAAGTGTTCGCACTGAGAGATGCCTAAAGGTGCCCCTTCTTATGCGGAGGGACTAGAGCATGGGGACAGCGCCACCTCAAGCAACGCATAGAGATGAGACCTGGAGGAGGCACATAGATCGCACCTCGAGTCGAGATCTAAGGTTCCGATGGAACTCTTTGCCTGTCCGGAGGAGCCGTGACATGGAGGTGTTTTCACCTACGATGTTTGTTGATCAGAAACATTGCCGGGATGGAGGACTTCGCCAACCATATCTATAGGGTTTCGTGAGGGAACCCAACGGCACCTTGACGAGCAAGTGGACCATAATCTCCATAAAACTTTGATACTAGACCAGATCTTCGAATATCCACGAACACCTTCATAACCTTTGATTCAAAAGAACGTGAATAAAAATCGAACTTGAAAATAAAAATCGAATCTCCCAAAAACCAACTTTCTCTGATACCAAGTCAAAAAAACCAAATGTGAAAGCAATAATAGATTAACAGCAATAAACAATGAAGATCACGGAAGATTTTACATCGAAGTCTACTCCATGAGGAGCGAGATTAAACCACAAGAGAATGGGATACTCCAAGAGTGTGGGCTCTTCACATAGCACATTGTGTCTTCAGAGACCCACTAGGTCATTCTCCAATAATTTTGAGTTATGTAAAAAATGGGAGTCTCTTATTATTATTATTATTTAATCCAAGCTTCCACCATTTTCCCCCGTTAACCTCCCCATATAGAAGATATGTTCAAATGAATAATAAAATAAGTCACTTCTCTTTTAAACATGGCACCATAGCTAATCACACAAAATCCCAGACATTTCCTAAGCCCCATTAGCATCAAATTGAACATGGGCGATGATGGCCCATCTTCCCTCATGCATTGATTACCCTCCACCACTAGTGTTTATCTCCTACTAACGACACATGCTTCGCCTTACGATTATCTCCATCGCAAGGCTCCATCTCACATCAAGTTGAGTTCCTACAGTGGCTACCACATTACCCCTCCCTTAACGGCAACTGCATCGGCCCCAATCCAGCAGAGGTAATGTCGCCTGATCAGACAAATGTCGGGAGCAATCTGATGGTCTCATCGCATCGGTCCAATAGGCTATTTCATGTTTTATGACATCTTATATCAATATGTAATTATTAACTATTGACTCTATGTGGTTAATTTTCCGTACAAACTACTGTGATTTTGGCTCTTTTTATAAAAATTACATCATCTTCAGATTTTTTGTGATTTTTTTCCTAATATTTGTATTTGTAATGATAGTTTAGAGTTTAATGATAGCTTAAGATCAGACATTCTCTCAATTTCCAACAGGGTTCTATATTTACCATCTCGGTTCTCTTCTTTCGACAAGCAATGAGTAATAAAGGAAGACTGTATACCATCCTTTGGATTCATAAAGGGGTTGGGTTCTATTGTCAAAATGGATGAAACCATCATGACCTATAGGTCATGTGAGCACAATGAAATTTACAAGGAGTGTATGCTTATGAAATCATAAATGACTACCAAAACTAGAGTCAATCCATCTTGGAAACAAGGCAACGCTTTTGCAGAAGGCTTGCTAACAAGTCCCCTCTCCCTCTACAAATTTGCAAATGTTGTTCGCAATCAACAAATGGAAAAGCTTTTTTAAGGAAGAAGAGCGCAAAATAGTAAAGGTGGACTAACGACAAAAGCTATATATAGGATGTCTTAAATACAACCAATTTTTAAGCCAAGATTGAGACCATGATACTCCACCCTACCATGGCATTTATCTTGCAAAACAAGATGGTCAACTACTTCACATCTACTATGCCATTTTGAAAGGCATCTTTCAAAAACTACATAGCATGGTAAGAGACACTAAGATTCTTCATTGCATGTCTACGATTTACCATATAATCAGTAACTAAGTATAGCCATAACACCACCATTGCATGTCTTTTAGTTTATAATCAGTATCCTAGTAGTGCCACAACACCAAGGGAGGAAGCCTGTGGCAGACTTAGTAGGAGTGTCATTTGACTCATCTCTACTACTACCTCACATACTTCAGCTATGATTGTACCACGTAGCAGAGGAATTACATCTAACAAAAATGACATGTTGACAAAGGGAAAGGTGGTGGTCCTGTAGGGCCTCGTCCTCATTGTGCTTACTGCCAGAGACTAGGGCATACCAAAGATACATGTTGGCAAAAGCATTTTTGACATGCTTTATCGCATAATATAGCAGAGCCCATTGATACAAGGTATGACCAATCCAATCCATAATATGTGTCATGTCATTTTAAATAAATGGATCTCTCTCATTTAGAGATTAGCGCTCCTTCAGCTTTGAATTGAATTTCACAAAAACCAAGTCATTCATTCTCTTGGTTTCAAGTTTGTTTCCTTTTTGAGTGTTAATCTTCCAGTATGAATAAAAGTGCTAAGCCTTCTCCCACTATAAGTAGGGTCGGCTACATGGATTCTTGCTCAAGGCCATGTTGAAAGATTCGACTATTTTTTACACTTCCAGTATGAATATTTAAAATTAATCAACGATAAATTATAATGAGTCAATTGTAGAGGATGTGATTATGTACATGTAATGTTTTCTCTGTTCAGTTTTGTTTCGTCTACCTTATGTAATTTACCCATGGGCTTCTCCTCTATATAAGAGAGCCCTAGGGTTCGCTGGAATAAATAACTCTCGTTATTTTTCCCAACATGGTATTAGAGCGGTGGTCCTAGACCGGAGCTTTCGTACCCTAACCCTAATTGCCACCCTCCGGTCCTTCTCTCTCTCTCTCGCCCGTTGTCCCCCGACTCTCCTACTCGATGATGCCGTCGTTGGCCCCTCTCTCTCTTGCTGGCGCAGCCACTGTCGTCGGCCTCTCTCTCTTGTTTTACTGCAGCCACCGCCACCAGCCCCTCTCTCCTTCACCGCCGCCAGTCCCCGCGGTTGTCGCATGTTGTCCGCGGTCGTCACCTGCAGCATCCACGGTTATCTTCTGCAGGTTTCGCCTCCGTCCGCTCCTTGGCGATGGGATTGGTTGCATCTTGAGTTTAAACATGCAACTGAATCCCCAATGTGTAGACATATTTCTCTTGGTCTACAAAACCTAGTTTTCTCCATCCGACGGTATGTCAAAGAGCAAAGTTGATGTCCCTGCCACATGCGTATTCAGAGGTCCAGTGCCAATCGTCAAGATGGACGAGACGAATTACGAGTTATGGATCAAGCAGTTCATGAGCCTAATGAAGTCTACAGGTAAGAAATATATTCTTATCGGGGAGGAATCGATTGAGAAAACCGGGTTAACACCTCGTGGGAGGCGGATGATTCGTATGCAAGGTTTTGTTATCTAGTATATTGACGACAAAGATCGCCAATGATAATTTTATATCAGCCCACCGCCAAGGCGATGTGGGATATCCTCGCAACAACCTATTCGGCTATTCCCAAGGGAGGAATGAGACAGATTTTGCAGTTGCAACATGACATATTCACTATCAAGCGGAATGGACGGCCTCTTCATTTTCTATACACGTTCATACATGCCATGTTCGAGAAGCTCCACAGTGTTATGCCTCTCTTCTACTCCTGACCAGATAAATGCTTGTAGGAATGCCACTATGGTTAGTGTATTTCTCGTTTGTCATGGGTTTTCTTATTAAAGAATAAATCTGAGGGATGAGGCTGGGGATGTGATCATATCTTTTATAAATGAAGTGCAGAATGATTTTTCCTCTTCAATCAAATTTATGCGAACTGACAATGCATTGGAATTTTGTACTCGTGTACTTTCACAGTTCTTCTCATCTTGCGGCATAGTTCATCAAACTTCATGTGCCTACACGTCTCAATAAAATGGTGATGCAGAATGAAGGCATCGTCACTTACTTGATGTTACTCGAGCTCTTCTTATTCAAAGTCGTGCTCCACATTCGTTTTGTGATGATGTGGTTCTTACATCTTGTTATCCTGTGAATCGCACGCCCTCGTCTGTACTGGGTGAGAAAGTTTCTTTCTCCCTGTCATTTATAAAGAAGAAGTTGTTCTCACTCACTTCTCATATTTTTGGCCATGTTGCCTTTGTACATCAGTTGTCTCCTGGTCTTGACAAGCTCTCTCCTAGAGCTGTCAAATGTGTTTTTGTTGTGTACTCCAAGACACAGAAGAGATATATATATATGCTATGATCCATTGTGCATAAATTATTACGTTAGTGATGATGTCATATTTTTTTATTCGATGGTGTTTTTTCTCCTACAGGTGATAGGTTGACTTCATCAACTTCTGATGATGAGGTCTACATGCCACCTCCTCCTCCAAGCCCATCACCACCTCCAACTCCACTTGCAGTTGTTGTTCCAACTCTACCACCTTCACCACCTCCTTCACCTCCTCCTGCACTACCACCTCCCACTATCTTAGATCCACCTTTGCCACAATTCTATACAAATCGGCATGCTTCTGCTCACGGTCCTCGCCTGTCATCCAGCATGCCTCATGTTTATTCTGAATACATTGTTTCTAACAATGGATCTGGCAATGTGTCTGAGCAGGAATCTTTGCAGGAGGTTGGCATACAGATTGAGGAGATTCCCAATGACCCGGATGTATTTATTGCCCTTCGGAAGCAGAAACATGATGTGCATTGCACCCTCTCGCATCCCATGTTTCCTTTGATCGCTTGTCAGGGGCCTTCAGGAGGTTCGCAGTTGCTCTATCTGCTGTGGAGATTCCATGGAATTACCAGGACGCATTGAGAGACAATTGGTGGTGTCTTGCCATGGACGAGGAGATGGCTACACTACAATCGCGTGGTACCTGGAGTTCGGTCCCTGCTCCCAATATTGCGACTATTGTCAGTTGCAAGTGGGTGTTTACAGTCAAACACTAGGCATATGGAAGTCTCAATCATTACAAGGCCAGAATGGTTGCGGGTGGATTTACTCAGGCTTACAGGGTGGATTATCTGGGCACATTCTCCCTTATTGCTCGCCACTCCAAGTTCTTCTTCCAGTTGTTGTGGTACGTGATTGGCCTTTATTTCATCTTGATGTTAAAAATACCTTTCTGTAAGGAGATCTTCAGGAAGAAGTCAACATGTAGTAACCTCCGGGGTTTGTTGCTGAGGGGGAGTGTCAGCAGGTTTATAGACTTCACAAGGCAATATAAGGCCTTAAACAGAGTCCAAGGACCTGGTTCTAGAAGCTCTCGAACCTAATTGAGAAGCAAGGAATCAAGAGATCAAATGCAGACCATTCATTGTTTGTTTAGGGGACCCACAGAGGTATGATTGTCTTTATGGTATGTGTTGATGATATAATTATTACAGGAGATGATGAGCAGGGGATCAAGAAGGCAAAGAAATTTCTTGGCCGACAGTTTGTCACCAAGGATCTTGGCACCCTACGATTACTTTCTGGGGTTAGAGTTTGCCAGAAATCAGCAGGGACTTGTGATGACTTAAAGAAAATATATTACAGACATGCTAGTTGAGACAAGCATAATTGGAAGTCGACATGCCACTACTTCTATGGATCCTAGCATGAGGATATACGATGATGATACAGAGGAGGTGGCTAGGAGAAGATACCGAGAATTGGTGGGAAAGCTTCTTTACGTTACCATCACAAGGCCAGATATCCCCTTTGTCGTTAGTTGGATCAGTCAGTTCATGGAGCAGCCTCAACAGGTACATATGGATGCAGTTTATATGATCTTGAGGTACCTAAAGTCATCCCAAGTGTAGGATTGTTGTTCGAGAAATGGGCATCCCTCACTATCACAGCTTGTGCAGATGCAAACTATGCACGATATCCTAAGGACAAGAAGTCTACCTCAAGCTTTATTGTATTTGTTGACGACTCTCTAGTATCATGGAAGAGTAAGAAACCGATTGTGGTCACCAGGTCAAGTGTTGAATCAAAATATAGGGGTATGGCACAGGGGAGCACAGAGATAATGTGGGTCCGATCTGTCCTAGCTGACCTATATATAGATACGCCTCTTCCTATCCAATTACAATGTGATAATCAGGCAGCTTTATTCATTTCAAACAATACTGTCTTTCATGAGAGAACTAAACATGCCGAAGTTGATTGTCACTATACACGGGATATGATTCAAAAAGCTTTATTTCTACTTCACATGTTAGTTCAGGAGAACAAACTGCAGATATCTTCACCAAGGCTTTGCTCAGATGACCCTTTCAGAAATGTACGTCCAAGCTGAGCGAGATTGACATATGTGCTCTATCTTGAGGGGAAGTGTAGAGATATGATTATGAATATGTAATGTTTTCTCTATTTAGTTTTGTTTCGTTCGTCTTATGTAATTTACACATGGGCTTATCCCATAGAAGGCCATATCGATATCGTATCGGTCTGCCTGGAAAAGGATATATCGGGATATATCGTCGATAATGGCTCAAAAATGGCATTTTTTACCATTTTTTCAGAAATTAAGATCATCCAAGATATTAAAACAACAAATAACCTACAAATACACTTATACACACATATTGGCCATTTATACCCCATATATCGCACATACCAGTCATTTCGAACATATCGATGTTAATGTAGATTCATGATATATAGATATTGGAAATGGAGTTCGTCCAAGTTCTTAGAACACTAAATAACTTAGAAATATACTCTTAGATTACACATATCGATCATCTATGACCCTTATGTCGCACATATTGGTCATATCGAGCATATCGTTGGTATTGTTAATTGTCGAACTATAGATATTGGAAATGGGGTTCGTCCAAGTTATTAGAACACTAAATAACTTACAAATATACTCTTAGATCACATCATCGATCATCTATGACCCTTGGATCGCATATATCAGTCATATCATTGTTACTGTTGATTGTTAACTTGTGGATATTGGAAATGTAGTACATCCAAGTTCTTATAACACTAAATAACTTACAAATATATACTTATATCACACATATCGATAATCTATGACACTTAGATTGCACATATCTACCATATTGAGCATATCATTGTTAATGTTGATTGTTGACTTATAGATATTGGAAATGGAATTCATCCAAGAATTATATTGCATCACATATTATGTATAAACAATATGTTTGAGCTATTTTTGGAACCAAACAAATAAAAAGCATGATATCATTTTTTAAAAGAGACATAATTCATAATAAAATTTTTCGAAGGGGGAAGAAGATGAATAAAAATCGATTGGACCCCTAAGTTGAAGAACCGTTGTATGCACCCCCTATCGCACCATACCCTACCGGACAGGATGTGTTTTAATACTAGGAGTAGCAAAATAAGTAGTGAAATCAAGCTTACAAGGGTACTATTCATCTATATATAGATATCAGTGAAATTTTGACGATATCAGTCGATATCCGGGATTTTTTGTATTGAATCCAGTCATTTTTTATTGATATGGGCCGATATGGCGATATATCGCCGATATATCAGTCATATATCGTTGATATCATGGTAAATGAATATGCACCTTGATACCAATATCATATTCCTCTCGATACCAATAGGCGATAAATCGACGATGTATCGCCGATATATGGTGATATGGCCTTCTATGGCTTCTTTATATAAGAGAGCCCTAGGGTTCCTTGGAATAAATAATTCTCATTATTTTTCCCAACATCAACGAATGTATTCAATAGTGCATCCAAATGGTGAGAATCATACCACTATGAATGAGCTTCAATTCCTCTCACATCCAGAAGAGGATGTCAACTTCATAATTGTCAAAATCATTGCTTTCAAATATGGTGTAGTAGAACCATATAACAACCACACAAGAGCTATTAGGCAGTCGATTTCTTACATAATAGTAAATCTAATTTAATAACTTCAAAGGAATTATTTAAGTCAATAATAAGTTTAAAATGTATATTACCGTGATTGAAATCATCATCATTGGTGGTTTCTCTGATAGCTAATGACTTTCCAAATGCTCATTTTCTCCCTAGGTAAATATGAATCTCTCTCTTCATGTATGGCATCATGAATTTCCAACTCAGGATGAAAAATCTCCAAGCATTCCAATAACCATCAACGACAAAGCTATCTTTAGAAATTACATCATTATCCCTGTAAAATAACATGGATTAAGATAGAAAGTTGCACGATTGAGTGGGCTTGAGGAACGAGTGAAGATGAGGGGTGGGGAGAGAGAGGGTAGAGGGGGAGAGAGAGCGATTGCGGAGGAGAGAGCATCTTCGTCTAGAGGCGAGACGAGGAAGGGAGCATCTCCATTGGGAGGTGAAGAGGGGTTTCTTGTCTTGGAAGTTGGTTGTTGAAGTTGGAGAAAAAACGCGCTCAAGGGCTACCTTTCAGGGAGATAAGAGGAAGGAGGACAAATGGACGGGACGGTTGTCTCGCACCGCAAGCGAGGCAAGCGTTGCTACCGTTGCGGGTTCTATGGTCATTTGGCTTCAGGGTGCTCCCTTGCTCCTAGGTGCTTCTCCTATTGAGTTGTTGGTCATCATCAGTCTATTTGTCATCGGAAGTTGGAAGAAGCGTAATACGGGCCCAACTTGGTTTGTTCTATGAGGGAAGGCTTGAAGTCGGGGGACCATCATAGATCATATGCATCAATGGCAGTGGAGTGTTGAGTATTTCATTGTTATACGGGAGATATTTCTAATTGGATACAAACATAAGGGTTTTTTGGACGTATCCATGGTCTGTGACCAAGTTCGATTGTTGTTGGGTTCGTCTTCCATGGGAGACATTGTAGCATTGGACGCAAGTCACTGCTGTGCTAGAGGCTTGTCGAAGTCAGAGGCATCGGTTCTTCTGAATGAAAGCGCAAAGGCAGAGTTTTACTGGCGGATTCCTTGTTTTGCATATGGCGAAAGAGAAAATGGTTTCTTGTGGGTGGCCCGCATTTCTGGCATGCCTTTCATGTCCCGTATTTTGGAGGTACTTCAGCCAGTTTTGAGGAAACTAGGAAGGGAGAAGAAGATTTTGTCTGATGGTCGACGGTCAAGTTCCAACCCAAACTTGATGTTCGCGCTTATCGAAGGAAGGGCTCCATGTGTTTTTGACTCATCATGTTCTGTTCGGGTAGGTTGTGCCACCTTCAGCCTAGTGGTCGAGGTTGTGGCGCCTCCGACTCCGTCGTCCAGCTATGCATGCCTTTCATCTTCTCCAAAAATCACGCTTGAGCATTCATTGCGCCTGAATCCTATCATTCCAATTCACCCACTTTTGGGAGGTTTTCAAAAAATCATGTTTTCTGAGGATCATACAGCTAAGATGAGTAATGCGGAGGTAGGCGGTGTACCTTTCGGTTACGCGTCGCCTCACCATCTGTCTTTGGAGATAGGAGCGGGTCCTTCGCATGATTTGTTGTATCAGGATGCAACACCCTCGGAAGAGTCCGCTTCGAAGAGCGCTAGGAACCCTAACATTTCTTTCAAGCCCGATGGTTCTCCTTTGAACCCAGTATTCTCTTATCGAGTGAAGACTTCGGATCCGCTATCCAAGTGAACAAGGATCGGTTGGCCCTTTCGGATCTGACTGTTGGGGAGTACCTCTCCGGGTTCGGGTGAGGAAATTTGCCCAATCTGTAGCGGGCCAAACCTTCACATGCTTGTGTCTTATCGAGCCCTTGATAGGTCCGAACATGTTGCTACAGCGAGCTTTCTATAGGGGTGGCTCTTTCAAGCCTCCTTCTATGGAGGTGGCGGTGTTTGCCGGGGAACGCTCTTTTAAGAAGATGTTGATTTTTGTGCCTTACGCCCAGGAAGAAGCTCCCTTTGCCCTTGAGAAATCAGCTCCTAATCGACCCAAGAGAGGCATGCCCCAAGGGGTCGGATCCTCGATCTTTGTTGGTTTCATCACAGTTCCGGGATTAGAGTCTGAACCTTAGCAAGGCGGTTCAATTGCTGGCAAGCGTGGTTGGAGAATGCAATGTTCAGTCGGCAACCTCATCCATTTCAAAATCGATGCCCTCGCATTGGGTTTTGACAGAAGACATAAGCGCTACAAACCTAGGAAGCAACAGAATAAAAGTGGGGTGGTGACTAAAACAATCCATGATAACACAGTAAAGGCAGCGTCTGCAGCAGGAGTGGTGTAGGCTTCGAGAAGCAAGCAGGTGTTTCTATTGCCGTAATCTTTACTCATGATTTTACAAACTTTTGTATCCTCATTGCTTGGGTTAATGTCCACCTGGTAATGCTTTGTTAGACATGAGTGGATGTGTTTTTGTTTTGAAAGGAAAAGTCTGGCTTCTTGTGTTGGATAATCGTCCAAATTTTTTTTTGAAAGGAAAAGGCTGGCTTCTTGTGATGGATAATCGTCCGATCTCATCAAGGTGGGATAATGAGTACTTGTTATGGTGGAACATAGTGGCCCAGGAACACATTGACTCCTGATGCAATGACTTAACATTGTGATATGTGAACAGTATTTTCGACATAGTTGCTCTCAATCTTGAAGAACACAACGTTAATCTGGATTTAAATTACTCACCAGTTTGCCAAAGACATGGACACATATTTTCTCCTCATGTAAGTGTGGACAATGCCAATGATCATTCCCTCTACGTAGATTTCCCAAAGACAATTAAAGTGTATCATCTGCCCATAAGGAACATCTTAAATAATAGTCATGATGCAAATTGGGACTAATTTGAAATTTGGAAGCAAAGACGGTAAATTATCGAAGAGTTCTCCAAATAATGATGAATCAACTTGACAATAATTCAAATTAAACCCAAAGTTGACATTCGGCTACACCAGGATAAAACCAATTAAATGTCTGACATTATTATGGAATTAAAACAAATGGAGGGGAAGAATTGTCAAAGCGACAATATTGATATGGTGTGGGAGGAGAATGGTGTCAGAGAAAAGAAAATAGAATGATTAGGGTTTCTTATGAGCATGTGAAAGAGAAGAGGAGAGGAGAGAGAAAGAGATAGAGATAAGTTATGGAGAAAAATGATTCTCATTCAATTGCCTTCCTCTTTCAGTGGTTGGGGTTCTCACCAAAGTAAACAATAAAAATTGGACTCCAATAAAAAATTGAACACAACCTTTTATAATGGGCCTTTTCCCTATTCGTATCTATTTAGGCAATGACTCGACTCAAAGTAAATGAAATAAAAATAGTTAAGCTCCTATACTGCATCGGCTCCCTATTGAATCTGTGATTCATCACACTAAAAGTTGAAAATAGAGCTTTGTTCCCAAGTAAATAGCAGCATTTCATCACTTATATTGCATAATTAGCATTCATGCATGTGTAAATAATATGTGCATTTTAGCATTCATATTTGCATTAAATAAGAAGCCAAATTCCATTGTAAATATCACATATAAATCACCGTATTTTCCTTATTTTTATTTATTCTAACTCAGATCCAATAAAATTGATGCAATATTCCCAAATTGGCAGGGCAAATCAAATTGAATCAGAGGGCTGATTTGGGGATTTTTCAAATTAGGAAATTTCGTCCTCAATTAGTTATTTTCTATTAATTGCATATTTTATTTAAATAAATTGAGATCGTTATCTCAACATTTGGTAGATAAAATTAGTTAGAGACTAATTAAAGTAAATTATTTAGAGTCTAAGAGTCAATTAGATAAGTTGTGATTTAAATTTGATTCCTTTTCTATTTTTATAATTCCACCCCTCCTATATAAAGGGGTTGATAGTTTATTGTAAAGGGAGTTCAGTTGCTATGAAAAATCGAGTTTATCTCATTATCTCTCTTTATCTCTCTTTGTTTCTATCTCTCCCTTGACGCGATCTTGGCGATTCCTCTCCAAAATCCCGCGCAACCGGCGCGATCTTCTCTTCTCTCATCCTCTAATTTCTTCTCCGTCGATATTTCAACCGTCAAAATTCTTATTTCCCGCTGCCGCAAATTTCCATCTGCATCATTGGTATCAGAGCATGGCAACCGAATCGTTCCTACGATTCGACGATCCCGTCGCGTATTGGAAGATACAATATGATTTGAGTTGCATATCTCATGGTTCGCGTTCACGTGCGCGTCAACAAAAATTCAAGCGACGTCTTGTATCAAGCATTAAAGTCCAAGAATGGCTGGACGCAACAATCAACGAAGATTCGCTCGACGACGACAAAATTCAGATCATCGAAGCTGCTGACCAAGGGCCCATCTTCGACGAAGATCCAACCGTCTACGACGAACTGCCCGTTGTTCAGATCAGTTCGGAAGAAAAAGAAGCCGAAACGGTCGATGTCCCGGAGGTTTCAGATCAAGCCCCATCACCAACGGCGTCGCCGATGGCAGCCCCAACGCCCCCAGCGGTTCCCCAGGCCATCCAGACCCTCGTCGCACCGCCGGCGGCCCCTCCCGCAACCCCGGCGACCCCAACCCAGCCCCCAGCCTCGCCGGCGCCTTCCCCCACCCCCGCAAAGCCTGCGGCCCAGAACCCAACACCCCGGGTCCTTCCGCCCCTCCCTGCGCAAGTCAGCCCGCAATCCCCCGCATGCCAAGCTGCAATCCCGCCCACTGTCCCCTACCACGACACCCACATCGCCATCACAAAACCCAGCCCCGCACCATCGGGCATTCTCCTCACATCCCCGGTCTCTCCTCCCTCCCCGCGATCACCCTGGTGGTACCCCGCACAGCTCGCGCCTCTCCCACGCACAGGCCCCCCGCGCCCCGACCCCCCTCGTCGCCGCCCTTCCCCGCATCGCCTCCCCCTCGCCTCGCGCCCGCGTACCCTCTCGCCCCTCCCCTCCTGCAGCCCCCACTACCACCGTCCACGGAAGAAGCCCCACCGCCAGTTGCCCCTGAGTTGCCGTCGTCGACAAGATCTCATGGGGAGAAGAACCCTAACGAGGGTTGGAGGGTCCTCTTCCATCGATTCCCATAAAATCTGGGATGAAGATTTAATTTGGGACATTTGCAGGGAAGGTCCCCCTTACAAAAGTTTTTATCAAAAAGGGCAATTGAAGGATACATTATGTTATGGAATCCTTTTAAGTGAAGGGGTAAAACATTTGCAGCCATACCCCTCCGTGGAAAGAAATCACAAACGTAACATGGAAAAGGAGCAAAATTGAGGCTTTTTGCTCAACCAATCCAGATGAGATTCTCCACCGTCAGAACGAAAATAAAATAATTCGTCGGGAGACGAATTTTAAAAGCGGAGGAGAGTTGATGCAGCGTCGGACCCAAGTATAGGGCCGAATTTCTAATTAATTTCAATGGTCAATTTTATTTACGTTTATTTAAAGTTGTCAGGTATTTAATTAAATAAATGGGATCGCATGTGATCTCAATTAGTAGTCAATTTGAATTTCGAATTTGTCGGTTAATTGGTTAGAGTCCATTTAGGATAATTAATTGTCAGTTTAATTTTGATTTCTATTTTTGTAATCCCATCCCTCCTATATAAAGGGATGGTGGTCCATCGTTTTTAAACAGTTCAGAATTAATGAAAAATTGAGATCTTTATCTCCTTCTCCCTCTCCCTCTCCACGCGATCTCTGCGTCTCTTCTCCTCCAACCTCGCGC
The DNA here is from genome assembly GCA_037367405.1 of Ottelia alismoides. NCBI lineage: Eukaryota > Viridiplantae > Streptophyta > Magnoliopsida > Alismatales > Hydrocharitaceae > Ottelia > Ottelia alismoides. Next base: position 128,557 of record JAZKJV010000136.1, read on the forward strand.
ATCCGGCGTGTTCTTCTCAACCCCTCCATCTTCTTCCACCAAATAATTTCCACCAAAATATTTATTTTTGTCAACGCGTCGAATCCATTCTGCATCAAGGGGGCAGCCTTGCCGCACGCCTCTTCTAGGCTGGAAGCGATCACCCACGATGCGGCCATTGATCATAATGGAGAACGACCCCCAGGGGCATGCCCAAGTAGTCAATCGGATGAGCGGAAAGGGGGGAGCCGAGAGCAAGGCCACAAGCGCTCGACGCCTCCGAATCCAATGCAAAGGGAATCACCATGGACTTGCTTTGATTGATGAGCAAACCCGAAAGCTCGCTGAAAATTTCCAAAGTTGCCGCCATGCCCCTGACCTCATCGAGACCCCCCTCGATGAACACGATAGTGTCGTCAGCGTACTGGAGGGTCGGGATGACCCGATCGCCGCAGGAGAAACCCATGGAAAGACCATGATCAACCAGGCGAGCCGCCATCCGGGGAAGCACGTCAACCGCAATAACAAATAGGAGGGGGCCAGGGGGCAGCCTTGCCGCACGCCTCTTCTAGGCTGGAAGCGATCACCCACGATGCGGCCATTGATCATAAATGGATGCCAACATTTTTAGCGGACTTCTCGGACCAATGGCTTGAAAAATTCCTCCTTTTACTAGAATCTGAGACTCAATGGTAGAGCTTCTATGGGCATAGATCACATGGTGGGGTTGGATAACTCCTTCAGTGACAAGAGGGCCTATCAGACAATTTACAGCCCCCCTCCCATAACAGACTCTTTGATTCGTGATTGCAACCTCATCTAGGAGATTCGCCTACCTACCAGAATAGTTTTTTTGTGTCTATTGAGGAGAAGAAGTATTACGACTAGGGATCGTTGTGTAAGACTTTTTCTAGACATTTCCAACCGATGCCCAGACTTTTTCCAGACATTTCCAACCGATGCCCTATTTGTGAGACAAATATCAAAACGATGGATCACCTCTTCAAATGTGCTAAGACCGTTGCAATCTGGGAGGAAGCAAACATGAGATGGATGAACATCCAAGACCTGAACCTCTTTTGGGAGCCCTGATTCCTTGCAAGGAATCGTATTAAGACGAATATCCTTCGCCAATTGGCAACAATCTGGGCTATTTGGCTGGGCAGAAATGGTTTTCTTTTTTCCAAATGAGTGTTTTTATTGCGAAAATGTTATTTTTCATTCTAAGTCTCTCCTTGAGTCCTGGTCATTGTATGTCTTTCTGCAACTTCTCCGATTTGAAATAAAGTAGGACAAACACCATAGCGTGTGTCCCCCTTTTTTGGTTTCAAAAAAAGATTGAGTGGGCTCTCTAATTTTCTTTTCGTCTTCAAGGTAATGGGGCATCTGTAAATGACTTGGGAAAATGTTTGGCATCTTTAAAAATAAAGACTATTTCTTTTTTCCATCCACCAATCATCCATATAAAAAATACATTAGTAACTTCCTTTCCCCGTCAACAACACGTAGGAGGTAGACTAGCGGAGAGAAGATCTTCAACAAAAAGGACACTTGGCTCCAAAATGATACACAGAGGACAATTAATGCAACTACCTCACTTTTTCCGGTTTTTTACCGCTTGCATTCCCTCCACTCATCAGAAGAGAACATCAACCGCATTTCTCTTTCTAGTCCATCACATTTTGTAGTGTGAGGAAAGTGATGACAGGCCTTGTTTGTCATGGCACAACAATTTCACCCTTCTAAGTAAACTGTCTCATCGAGCTTAATGCCTCCGAATAATTATAGAGAAAGACAGTAACAGTCCTGGCCTTTGTGATGCATTTTTTTCTTTGATTCCTAGCCAGACTCTTCAAGAACAAGATCAATGCAAAGACTCGCACATGAAGACTATTATATCCTCGGATATTTGGTCTTAAGAAGCCTCCCAAGTGTTAATATTTGTATAAGCCAAAATGATACACAGAGGACAATTGATGCAGCTACCTCACTTTTTCTGGTCTTTTACCGCTTGCATTCCCTCCACTCATCAGAAGAGGACATCAACCGCATTTTCTCTTTCTAGTCCATCACATTTTGTCGTGTGAGGAAAGTGATGGCAAATCTTGTTTGTCATGGCACAACAATTTCACCCTCCTAAGTAAATTGTCTCATCGAGCTTAATGCCTCCGAATGACTATAGAGAAAGACAATAAGAGTCATGGCCTTTGTGATGCAATTTTTTCTTTGATTCCTAGCCACTCTCTTCAAGAACAAGATCAATGCAAAGAGCCGCACATGAAGACTAAAATATCCTCGGATATTTAGTCTTAAGAAGCCTCCCAAGTGCTAATATTTGTATAAGCCTTCGATAACAACTTGTACAATATTATCTTCTCCAACATCCTCAAAACACTCCTCAACGAGAGATGAGATGTATTCAACGGTGTGAGAGTCGACAGATGTGTTAACAGACTTTAACAAAGTTGTGCCCAATTCACGGTCCACACGCAAGCTCATAATGTCCCCCCCTCATATCAGTCCATTCATTGGTCATTATTGAATAACTAATATTTTCCCATGAATCGCTGACTCTTTAAAATTCTTTTATTTCGTCAACTTCCTCATTCGGCGAAGTTTCTGCAATTTCATAATATGGAGGCAACTTGTATCCACTTCCATATTGTTCGATTACCTCACATATTCAGATAAGGGAATTCTTGGTCAACATATTTAAGGGAATGCCAACATCATAAAAGAATTTTGCCATGAACTTGTTGATGTGTGCACATTCCTTTTGGCTACAGCATCTTTTATCACTGTGTGTGGCATTGTTGTGCCCAAAGAACTATCATCTTCAGAAACTCGAGGCATTTTCGCACCACTTCCTAAGTTTCGTCCTTGATTTGGATTGTTGGAAGATCCATTAGATGCTTTGATCGGCACTTCCTCTCGCAATTATCTCTTGCTAACGACTTTCTCATTCTTTTTCATGATATGTTCCACATAATCTCTTGTTTCCTTCTACACATTTGTCTTCCTTCGGACATTATAATACCCTTGATGTGTGCTAAATGTAGCCTCATCCTATTAGTGCCTTCTTTCTCGCATAAACGACATGTAAATGGGTTTGTATCCGTCCTCTCAACGAGGTACATATATTTCCAACTTGGATCGGTAGAGTCGGATGAAACATAGAATATGGATTCCACATTAGGCATGGAAAGGGCAGCCATAACAAAAATCATAAGACATGAAAAATATTGAATTCATCAATCTTTAGAAGAAAAAATGTCAACAATTTGATTACAAAACTCTATTTAAGAAGGTGGTTGATATTCCATAAAAAACTCTACATACTGGTTGTTATTCCAAGAAAGTTCTTCCAAACTCAGAAGAAAATCAATTTCTGAAGTCACAATCTCATGGCATGTGATAGGTAAAAAAACATCCTAATAGTGAACAAAGGCATCTAAAATTTATTTAATAGTAGCATCTAAAATTTACTCCCAACTCAGTGAAGAGATTCGATTTCTAAAATCACACTCTCATGGCATGTGATAGACAAAAAAACATCCTAATACTGAACAATAGCATCTAATTTAACATTTTACTTGGCATCTACAAACAAAATGCAAATATCATTGTTAAACTTATCTGGAAAGGAGAAACTTAGACTATGCACTTTCAACTCCAATATTAGCTTGCAATAGCTTTAAAAAAATGTGACAATAACTAACATAATACATGCAAGTCTTGCATAGCTGCACCTGGAGATGAAATGCTCATGTCATCAATGGCGGCTGCATAGACCGCACGGTGAGGTGGCGCAAGGAGAACCGAATTAGAAGACCAGCACAAATACGATCAGAGCGGCGAGGGCTTTTGTATGAGTGTTTTCGTGGGTTTTTCATGCAATGGTGCTAAGCAGAGGAAGACCGGGTCGATAGAGAGGGGTTTATGCGGTGCAATGTCCTGATCGGTCTGCTTAATCAGGTCCCTAAATGGATCTAAATAATCGGATCCCCTGCTATTTATGCGTGAACCGCAACAAACCGAGTTAACCGCATAAACGTGTGTATATGCGGCCTGAATATGCGTTGAGATCGTATATTGACTACATATTAAGCATGTGGTCTGGATGGGGGACCAAATACGGAAATGTGGCCGCATGAACCGCATTTCTGAAGATTGTAGTCGATTGGCATCACTCATCGATTAGTTCAGTGTTCAGAAATGCAGTCTCTGTGGCTGCATATGTGCATTTGGGCTCCCATCCGAACTCCATGGTTAATATGCAGTCAATATGTGAACGCAACGCATATTCAGACCACATATACCACATATGCGCCCGTTTATGCAGTTAACTCGGTTATGTGGCAGTTCACAAATAAGCAGTAATCGGATCTGTTTAGGGGGCCGATTAAGCAGGTCGATTAGGATATTGCACCACAAAAACCCCTCTCATCGACCAGATCTTCCTTTTTTTAGCACCCTCATACGAAAATCGATGAAAACCCTCGCATGAAAAGCCACCACGCTTTGGTCCTCCTTACATTAGTCATCTGCTTTGGTTCTCCCCGGGCCACCTTACCGCGCGGTCTATACATTAATCCTCAAGCAGCGTTACTGCGCCAGCTCCCCTCCTTGCATGTCACCCCTACGCCAAATCAGTGTGTCACCTCCCTTCCTCTTGGTCATCTACGGATCATCACATGAGTTTTTCATCTTCAAGTATAGGCGTGCAAGACATGCAGGTATTAGGTTAGTTATCGTTATATTTTTAAAGTTGTTGCAAGCTAATATCTTTTAATTGGAGTTTATTGTGCATAGTCCAAGTTTCTCTTTTCCATATGAGTTTACCAATCATATTTGCATTTTTGTAAATGCCAAGTACAGTTTTAATTTGCATAGATTTTGTTAGATGCTGCTATTAAATAAATATATGTCTAAATGAGGAATATTATGCAACGTACAAAGTGAGTTGGGAATAAATTTTAGATGCCAATGTTCACTATTAGGATGTTTTTATCTATCACAAGCCATGAGATTGTGAGTTCAGAAATCGAATCTCTTCACTGAGTTGGGAGTAAATTTTAGACGGCATTGTTAAATAAATTTTAGATGTCACTATTCACTATAGGATATTTTTTATCTATCACATACCATGCGATTATGAGTTCAGAGATCGAATCTCTTCACTAAGTTGAGAACAACTTTCTTGTAATATCAACCGATATGCAGAGTTTTTTAATGGAATATCAACCACCATAGAGTTACGCAATCAAATTGTTGACATTTTTTTCTAAAGATTTATGGATTCAATATTTTGTCTTGATTTTTTTTATTGATACCCCTTCCATGACTAATGTGTAATCCACATTCTATGTTCCACCCGACTTTACCGATCCGGATTGCAAATATGCATACCTCATTGAGAGGACGGATCCAAACACGGCTACGTGTTACTTATGCAGGAAAGTCGTGAAAGGACGCACAATTACGATGAAGCAGCATCTCGCACGCATCAAGGGCAATACAAGAGCATTTCCAAAGGAAGACACAAATATGCAGAAAGAAACAAGAGATTATGTGGAAGATATCATGAAGAAGAATGAGAAAGTTGTTAGCAAGAGAAAACTGCGAGAGGAAGTGACGATCAAGCATCTGATGGATTTTCTAATAATCCAAATTAAGGAGGAAGTTCAGGAAGTGGTACGAAAAGACCGCGAGTTTCTAAAGATGATAGTTCTTTGAGCACTACGATGACGCACACAGTGATAAAAGATGTAGCCAAAAAGGAGTGTACACACATCAACAAGTTCGTAGCAAAATTCTTTTATGATATTGGCATTTCCTTCAATATAGTGACCAAGAATTCCCTTATCAGAATATGTGAGGCAATTAGACAATATGAAAGTGGATATAAGTTGCCTCCAGACTATGAAACTGCATAAACTTTGCCAGAGGAAGTTGACGAAATAAAAGAATTTTAAAGAGTCAATGATTCATGGAAAAATAGTAGGTGTTCAATAATGACTGATGCATGGACTGATATGAGGGGGGAGAATTATGACATGTGTGTGAACTGTGAATTGGGCACAACTTTCTTGAAGTCTGTTAACACATATGTCGACTCTCACATTGTTGAATACATCTCATCTCTCGTTGAGGAGTGTTTCGAGAATGTTGGAGAAGATAATATTGAGCAAGTTGTTATCGACAATGCTTATGCAAATATAGCAGTTGGGAGGCTTCTTAAGACCAAATATGCAAGGATATTTTGGTCTTTGTGTACGCCTCATTGCATCGATCTTGTTCTTGAAGAGATTTGCAAGAAATTAAAGAGAAAAAAATGCATCACAAAGGCCAAGACTCTTATTGTCTTTCTCTATGGTCATACGAAGACACTGACCTTGATTAGACAGTTTACACATAAGGGTGAAATAGTTAGGCCATGGCAAATAAGATTTGTCACCACTTTCCTTACACTACAAAGTGCGATGGATAAGAAAGAGAAACCGTGGTTGATGTTCTCTTCTGATGAGTGGTGGTTAAAAATCATGAAAGGTGAGGTAGCTACATCTGTAGTCCTTGGTGCATCATTTTGAAGCTAAGTGTCCTTGACGTTGAAGATCTTCTTTCCACTAGTCTACCTCCTACATGTTGTTGATGGGAAAAGGAAGATGTCAATGGACGTTGTATATGGAGGATTGGAGGATGTAAAAAAGGAAATAAAAGCTATTTTAAAGATGTTGAACATTTATACAAGCCATTTACATATATCATTACATTGAAGTCTAAAGGAAGAAAGGATATTCCCCTCCATCTTGCCGCTTTTATCTTAATCCCTATTATTTTTACAAGCATAGCAATGCAAATTCTAAAGATAGCTTTATCGTTGATGATTTAATAGAATAAAAAATGTGCTAAGCCTTCTCCCACTATAAGTAGGGTCGGCTACATGGATTCTTGCTCAAATCCATGTTGAAAGATTAGAATATTTTTTACGATGGCCGTCGACTACCTAACGCAACCCCTACAAGAGTGGGATTTGAACCCTGGTCTTTTATGTGGTAGACACAATGTACTACCACTAGACCATTAAGTGGGTTCAAATCCCACTCTTAATGATTTAATAGAATGCATGGAGATTTTTTATCATGAGTTAGAAATCCAAGATGCCGTCATGAAGAGAGATTCATATTTATCGAAGGGGAGAATGAGCGTTCAGAAAGCCATTAGCTATTAGACAAAGATCCACCGTTGATGATGATCTCAATCATGCTAATATATATTCTAAACTTATTATTGACTTAAATAATTCTTTTAAAGTTGTTAAATTAGATAAACTATTATATAAGTAATTGACTACCTAATATCTCTTGTAGTCGATTGGTGGTTGCTATATGGTTCTACTGCGCTATATTTGAAAGAAATGGCTTTGAGAATTCTGAAGTTGGCATCCTCTTCTTTTGAACGTGAGAGGAATTGAAGCTCATTCATAGCGGTATAATTCTCACCATTTGGATGTACAACTGAATACATTCGTTGAGTCATAACTTATCGTTGATTAATTTTAAATATTCATGCTAGCATATTAACACTCAAATAAGAAACAAACTTGAAACCAAGAGATTGAATGACTTGGTTGTTGTGAAATTCAATTGAAAGCCGAAGGACCGCTAATCTCTGAAGGCGAGAGATCCATTTATTTCGAAGGATAGGACGCGTGTTATGGATTGGATTGGTGCCAATGAAGAAGAAGAAGAAGAAGAACCTTCCAAGTATCAAAGCTCACGAGGAACTTGGTTGCTGAAGCAAATTCGGCAGATGAATTTGTTGAACATGGGAGGAGCCAAGGGAATGTACAAGCTTTGCCAGCTTTGGATGGGGAAGACGAATTATGAGTGATCCAGATTGCGATGAAGATATTCCAGCAACTAATTGTGAAAATGAATAATATTAGAAGTTGGTTTATATACTTGACATTCTTCGATCGGAAACATGTTTTGATATATATGTGTGTGTGTAGGAAATATTTAGCTTTTTTTATTGTGGTCCCTTTTTATATAGATGAATGTTTAAAAGCGTGTGTGGGAATTTAAAGGAAACTTGTAGCTCTTTTGTTCTCTAGCAGCATAATTAAATATATTTCTTTAATATTTCTGATTAAAATAATGAAAACCGCAAATGCATATTCTTTTGCATATCCGCTTACTCGCTTTAGACCGCCAGAGCGAACGAATTTCACATACTGACTTTCTGAACCTTGTCGATTACTGTACATAGGGAGGTTCAAATAAACCCCCATATGCAGTCGTTTCATGTTCTTCATGAACTCTATTTTCCTTTGATTTTATTATAGCTTGGGCCCTTGACGCAAAATCAATGCAACTGCGAAGATTGATGATGAGAATCTAAATAGGAATGGTAGACCTGACTGATGCTGAGAATACATAAATCACAGACCAAGGTTTTAAATGCTTTGGAGCTGAATCAAAATGCTTGAACCAAATAAATGAAATCAGGAAAAGAATAGGAAATTTATGTGTCTTCACGTCGAGGCAAACAAATCCAGGCAGTCTTTGAATCCAAATTAATGAGAGCATGCAGAGAAAAGAAACAGAATATAAATAAAAAAATGCCAGGCACTTTATCCACCAGATGTCCATCCCGAGTAGTTAATTGACGATTAGGGTTTATTGTTCCGACGGCTACAGGCAACGAGTACTAATTCTCAACCAAACCAACAACGGTATAAAATCCACAGTTAGGAGAATAAAACAGAGACAAATGCGGGAACTCACTAACAATTGGCACGCTCTGCAGGGGATGAAAGCCAGAACCTGGACCCGGTCGAATCGGCAACAGTGAGGGCGGAACGGCAGTGGCGGCAGTGGAGTTGTTGCGCTGGCTGCACGATGGTGTCGTCGATGTCCCGGCGAAGGGAAGGGTGAGGTTCGGTGTTGGCAGGATTGGGGCGCAGGCGGTGACTGGGTGGCAGCGGGAAAGGTGCGGGGATGGAGGCTGGAGAACCGGCGCGGCGAGGTGAGAAGAGAGGCGGCGTTAGGTAGGGCGAGGAGGATAGGAAGGTTTAGGACGGCGGGGAGGGGAGAAAAGGGAGGAAGTGTTGCGGGCGCGTGAGGGGGAGATGCGGAGTCGACGTCGGGGTGGGAAGAAGAGGGGAGGGCGGCGGGCAGAAAATGAAGAACGGAGAGATGGAGAGAGGGGGAGAGAAAATGAAGAACGGCGAATGGAAATTAGGAGGCGTTCGGGTGGAGAAAGGGCACGGGTAGAATGGAGAAGAGAGAGAGAGACGGGAAACGAGAGAGATGGAGAGAGAGGGAGAGAGAGAATAAGTGATGGGGAAAATGTAAACTTCATTCGATAATTCCAACCCTTCTCACCTTCTCAGTGGGGTGCCAGGCCAAATCCCTCCAAACAAGCAACTACTCTACTATAAATAGAAAAAAAGAAAAGATGATAAGGCTTTATATAATGAGTCTATATAATGAGTCTTTTACATAAATAAATAAAAATGAATAAATAAATAAAAAAACAAGTGTCCGACTAAAAAAGAAAACACCACATAGCATCATGATGCATCAGCTCCCCCTACTGAGAAGAATCCCGCTCCGTCGAGATGGCGTTGCGATAATTCTGAAGTATATCAGGGCGGAGTTGTTGAAGTTCATCCTCGTCAATTCAGGTGCAATCTGTCAGAGGTCGTCCCTTCCACTTGACTAGATAGCAACGGAAGAGATCACGTTTAGCCGCCATATCTCGTATGTCGGCAATATCTTCTATCTGATCGGCATCAGTCACGGCTGGTGGTTGGTGCGTATCATCAGCGGGAACTAATGGCGTGGTTGCATATGTCTGCTCATCTCCGTGATATAAGAAGATATCTGAAACATTAAAGACTGGCGACGTTTGGACATCTGGCGGTAGATCAAGTAGGTAAGCATTCTGCCCAATCTTCTTGAGGACTCGAAATGGACCAATCTTTCGGACACTCAATTTCGGGTGGACACTCAAAGGAAGCCTCTCTTTTTTTAGGTGGACCATCACTAATTCTCCAACTCTAAACTCGCTCTCTCTACGATGGAGGTTGGCTTGGGTTTGGTATTTCTGGGTCATGGTTTGAAGTTTGGCTCGGATTTCGATATGGATATGGGTTAGGTGTTCAACCAGGTCCTCAGCGGCTGCACTACTCCTCCCTTGTATGATTGTGGGTGTAAGGTCTAGAAATTGGGTAATTGGAAAGTCGTACACACTCTCAAATGGCGATTTTCCGGTGGATCTATTGGAACTGTTATACGCGAATTCGGCTTGGGGAAGAATTCGATCCCATTTGGACGGAGAGTCTCCTGCAAGACATCGCAATAAATTCCCTAAAGATCTATTAACTACTTCGGTTTGCCCATCTGTTTGTGGATGATAAGCAGTGTTGTATTACAAACGAGTACCAATACGAGACCAAAGCGTGCGCCAAAAATGACTCAAAAATCTGGTATCACGATCCGAAGTGAAAGAGTGAGGAACACCATGCAATCGAACATCACGAAAAAACAAATCAGCGACATGAGATGCGTCTGAGGTTTTTTTACATGCAATGAAGTGTGCCATTTTGGAAAACATGTCCACAACCACAAAATAGAGTCAACTTTCCGTACCGTGAGGGGTAAGCCTAGCACGAAATCCATGGTGATGTCTTCCCAGGGTCGCAGAGGGATCGGTAGAGGCGTATACAACCCAGTATTCTGCCTGTGGCCTTTGAATCTTTGACATATTTGGCATTTTTGTACAAATTTTGTAACATCCTTTCGTAATTGCGGCCAATAAAATCGCTCTTGGAGAAGAGTCAATGTCATCATCTCCTCCCCAAATTCACATATCCACTTAGAAATCAGCATCTTATTCATTTGCTTGGCCTTAAAAAGGTGAACATGTTGTGCCTGAGTCAATCACTGGCATAAAATCGAATGCTAATACAAGGAAAAAAGGTAACACGTGGATGAAAAATAAAAAGAAGAATTTCAACCCTTTTGCTCATTACTTACCTCTGTCTTTAACAATCCAACAAGTATGGCGAGATTTCTCAAGGATAGTAGCTAGCCAATCACTAGCAAGTCGGCCATTGGCTTTTACGTACACACTTTTTAGGTCGCATTGTATTCCTTTCGGTATTTTCTTTCATCTTTCGAAGTATGATATAGTATTGTTATATTAAAGCATGATTTTCTTTTTTTTTCTACGCAAGCCCAGTAGGGAAACTCCGTAGCCCAATAGGGCAACCTCATTCTCTTCTAAGGGTTTCCTCGTTATATACAGAGGACCATATGCACCGTAATAAACAATTCTCTTATTCCTTTCTGCATGGTATGAGAACGGTGGTCTTGGACCAGAACTCCGGGCCACTCTTGAAACCCCAGCCCTACCTCGAGACCCTCCCATTGCCAGAGCAAACACAACACACATCAAACATACAACAGTTGCAGCCAACAGCAGCAACAACAATAGCCCAATCAACGACAATCGCAGCAAGCAGCAATGGCATCACCATCCTAACGGTGGCATTGCTAACTTAAAGAGCTCAAGTGGCCGCTATCGTGAACCCTTAGCATGACCAACACATGCCTTGGGGTCTCATGACATGATCATATACACCTGTGGTGTCAATTTCTCACTGTAAGCATGTTTGAAATTCTCCACTTTTCATATCAAGAGCTTTGGGACAGTCTGGTTCAGAGTGGACCATCTAAATTGAGTTTTGAGCCTTCTATAGTGCATATAGTGGTGATGGGAGTGTTCTAAATCTAAGTTTACACAACAATCTCCCGAATATGGGAGTATTTTAAATAAAAGAAAAATGAGGGTGACATGGGGCAGTTCTAGGAGCTAACTGATAAACCTCAAAATCGGCCCTTTAAAAGTGTGTAATTAGCACTTCAAAATGTCGTAGCAGTCGGGCCAATTGGGGTCATCAAAAGACTATCTGTTTGATATGTCAAATAAGAATGAGAAGGTCGTATTATTTTTACTTGGTAAGAAACCAAGGTCGAACTCAGGGACACGAGCCTCTCTCGTATTAGTCGGATTTTTTATCTATCTAATTAAGCATTGAGTTAAAGCACATATAGGTCAAATCAGGCAAGGAGACACACAACAATGCATTAAATAAATAAACATGCAATTTTTTTTATTTTATTTTATTAAGCAAATGAATGCACATGCAAAGCGAATAATATGCCCAAAATGATAATTACTTGAGCCATAAAACATGCGAGTCAAACAAAGTCAAATAATGAAGCACTCTACATTTATAAAGCATCTAAGCATGAGAACCACGGAAATCAGGACACGTAGATAATGAAATAATGCACTACGGATCATAGTGTCAAATCTGAAGTTAAAGCATGCCATAAGAAAGACAGCAAGGAGAGCTTCAAAATGGAATTGAAATCATCTCGATCGGACATATATAGCTCAAGATATGCAAGATCAAAGACAAGGACATAAATGAAAGAAAACATGAAATAAAAATTGCAGACAGGCCCCTGGGAGGGACTAAAATGAAATTACGTTAAAGAACAGGACCTTCCCTGTAAATTACCCCCACGCACAGGGGCGTCTTTGCAAATATGGAAACCTGCAAGGGTGTGGTTGCAAAATAACCGCAGTGCACGTGGACGACATGTGATAACATGACCTGAATGCAAAATGGAGAAGTTCGGGGGGCGTCTCTGCAAATTGCCCAGACGCGCACGTCCCAGGCACGTGCCATCCAGGCTCGGAGATAGGCTCGGACTCAGCAGAGGCTCGATGTTGCTTCGGCTTGGCTTGGACACTTGTTCGGTTCGATGCATGCTCATGAAGGCTCAGGAGCATCCAAGCCTGGAGGCTCGGACGCTGAGGCTCGGTGCTGGTCTGGATCCGACATGTGGCTCCTGGATGTCCGTCAGATCTACAGCATCCGATGGTGTACGGTGACCCTGCTGATAGGGTATGTGGTTGAACGGGACCCGTCGGATCTTGGGGATCCAACGGTACCTGGAAGATGTGCTTGGTTGACGATGTGGACGTTCTCGGACCGTTGGATGATCCCCTGGAGAGGGACATCCAACGGTAACTGCTTCTTCCCCACCATCCGCGGCTGGCGGCGAGGTTGGAGCTCCGGCGGAGGAGCTCCTCCTCCGCCGCTCCATCCTGAGCACGGTGAAGCTCGCTCGACGTTCCTGAAAGAAGGTCGATGAAGCTGGGAGCTCGGGCGAGGTGCTGGACTCTCTGGAGAGGGCCACCGGATCGCTGATGTCGAGAGCGGCTGTGACGAAGTGGTCTCCGGCGAAGCTCCGATCGTTGAGAGCTTCGAGGACCTGCAATGTTAGGAGTATAGCCGAAGCCAAGGGGGACATGTGCGTGAGTGAACTGGAAGCTCTTGCGGGCGAGAGAGATGGGAGCTCAGAGCTCGATCTTCGGGGTCGGAGATGAGGTGGGTCAAAGTTGGTCAGAGGCGAAGAAGTAGGGAGAAGGCGAGCGGAGGGTGTCGCGTGAAAGGGGGGATGGTGGCGGAGCTCAATGGAGGTTCCATGAAGGTCAAATGTGGCCAAGAAAGCCTAATAAAATAAGAAAAATAAGAAGAAAATGCAGAGTGAAGTCGAGGAGCTTACCTGAGGTATGGTGGGGCGATGGCTTGTGCTCGAGGTCATCGGAGGACCTCGGGGTCTTCGCTGGACACCGTCAGCCGGTTAGTGCAGCTCGGGCGGTCGCAAGGCATCGCAGCTCCGCCGTGGAGGTCGGAGGGTCATCACCGGGGGACGAGGTCGTCTTCGCTCTATCCAGTCGCCTCCCCCTGTCACAGGGAGGCCGAGGAGGGCCGGGCCCCTCCCCGCGTAAAGGTGGACCACTGGAAATGGAGGAGGCGGCGGTGTATTTGAAGGTTGATGGTGGCCGGTTATGGTGGTGAGGACGTGCTTTGTGAGGGCGATATGGAGTGAGTGGAGAGGTGTCGTGGGGTGTTGGAGAGTTCACGAGGTAGAGGGAAGAGTGGGGAAGACCGTGAGGCAGTTGGGTAATGATGGAGTCGTCGGGAACGGCGGGGGAAATAGGAAGGGGCAGGCGCATGTGCGAGGTGGAGATCGTGGGGAAGAAGGGGCATCGTGAGGTTGACGAAGGCCTCTGGCCGTTGGATCTGGAGATCCAACGGCGGACGTTTGCGCGCTGAAGGACGATCGAGATTAAATCCAAGGCGACGTGATCGGAGGGCTTCGAAGTGGCCACGTGGCGAAATATGGGAGCGGCGCTAAAGGACGGTGGAGATTAGATTAGGGGTTCGATCGGGTGGATGAGGCGCGCGATAGGAAGAAGCGGCTATGATGGAAGATCAGGGACGCGATCCAGCGATGTACACGCCGCCGCGTGGCGTGAGGGAAGAGAGGCGGCAACGAGCGACGAAGATTAAGGGCGGGGATGATCAGACAATTTAGGGACCCATGCCTGCGTCGAGGCAGCTTGGTCGTTGGATTCAAGACGAAATCCAACGGTCAAGAATGTGGGCAGATAAGACAAAGAAGCATGGGCCACGTGGCTCACCCAGAACGGGCCATGTGGCCCAATCAGATTATTGGGAGAGAAAAGTTGGTTTTTGAGGGGTTAGGAGGCCGAATTTGAGAAAACTCAAAACATGAAAGTTGTAGATCTCGATGAGATCTACAAGTTTCATGTTGTCCAAAACAGGAGATGAGATCATCTGAATGTTCGAAATAGTTTGGATGGTATTTTTAAGGCTAAAAATACCACGAATTTTTGATTTGCTATTTTTTTGCGATTTTTATTTTATTAAGGACTCTGATAATTACAGAACATTAACTGAGTTCTATTGACATAAAACTAAGCAAGGGGATTAATAATTGGAAATTAAAATGATGAAATTGGGTTTCATCACCCCCCTATACTTAAACTATGCTCGTCCTCGAGCATCAAAGAGAATGACTAAGTTGGATTAACCCCCTTGTGCATGTGAGTACAGGATCCAATCCGATCAAGTTGACTCAACTTTAGAGGTCCAAAATTCTAGAGTTCAACCCAGCCTTAATCAAGAGGCATCCAATTCCTCTACTTCGCCAGACTCTCTCTAATGTACATATAATCTAAAGGATATGACATTTTAGTGTTGACTGCGATTCTGAGAGTAAAGTCAAATTGTCACCCGAAGTCTTGGTCCGAGAAAATCTCCTAAGGACCCAATCCTCAACACTAGGGAATAAATCAAATCTTGCATTCAGTCCACCGTCTCTTTAGTTGTCAGACTTAGAAAATGTAGATGGCAGGCCAGTAATGGAGGGCATGGGATTGTTCATTTCTTCTCTCCCTCTCATTGGAACAAGGATTCTCTCTAGTACCTTTTACGCAACACATTTTTTTGGTGTTGATCAGTGCGTCTGTCAAGAGGAGTTGGAGCCGTCTGCACTTGTTTTCATGGGAGTACACCGGGGTGTGTCTCTTTTGAGTACCTATCGTACCTTCGACACCCAGACTTGTAGCATTTACGATGCAGAGCCCTTTTTTGGTGCAAGCCCGACTCCTGGTCCTAATAGCGGTGGTCCAAGTAGACACTTTAAAAAGTTTGGGAGCGCTCGCCTTTGGTGGAAGCTCTTTGATATTTGACTTTGTGGAAATGAGTTTTTCTTTGGAATTTCAATGACTTGTATAATTTGTGGCTAGCTCCACTGCTTTTACCAAGAGTTGGCACACACTGATCAACAATTTTTTTTTATTTATTCACACACCCTGGCACTTAGGTCAATATCAAGAGAATAGTATAAGAACCAAGTTCTCATACTGGCTAATATTGCTGACACTCAGGTTTCATGAAGCCTTCAAAGATTTTATCCCATCCTCGAGCATCATTAGATCAAATCCAAACTCGACTTCCTCATCCCAATCCCTCAGGTGAAAAATCAACTCATCTCATCAAAAAACCACAGTCGTGCATGTGATGCTGATCATATTCTTTTTGTCTGAGACTAAGCATGGAATATAGCATGCAAATCTAGAAACCTAGGGGAATGTGGATGATTAAGTCTAAGACCCTGATGGCTAAGGCTGGTTAACTTAAAATCTCAAAGACCTCAAAAGCTAAGTCTCCTTGATCATTTCAGATCCTGAGTGGAAGTGTAAGTGTAGAGGATTAATCCAACTCCTTCATTCAAAAACAAGATTTTTTTTGAACTTCAAGAGATATTAGAACTGCCTAAACTCAATTGAGCATCTGCAATTCAGCCAGTATGGATGTAAGTACAGGCCGAAGCCCGTTGCTTGAGGACGGGGCCTTACGCGATGTCCTCTAAACCATTCAATCTGCTAAGGGCGAACCCTCACTGAATGCGGCTTACTTAATTGGGTTTAGTAGTCACCAATGACTCTTAAAGGGTTTTGGGTTTTTCTCATTTTTATGGATTTTAATAAAGGTTAAAGCACAAGTTAAACTCAACTTTCCTTGAAAAGAGATGGAGATTTTTCAAAACCATGTCACACAAATAAAAAAGTTTTTCAAAATATTTTCAAAAGATTTTTTTCAAAACAAGGAAAAATCATTTTCGAAAATAATTTTATAAAAATAGCGTAATACAGTATCGGAAAGCCGCGAAATCATTTGAGTTCTCTTAGTCCAACGAATTTTACTTTAGCCAAAAAGTTTTAATTTTTTCCAAATTTTTCAGATTATAGCTAAAGTAAGTATACGGTATATACGGTATACCCCCCTATACTTAAACTTTGCTATGTCCTCATAGCACTATATGTTACAAGTACATAGGTCCATTTAAATATCTAGGAATATACGGGAGCTAAGAGGGGTTCCCCCTATACTTAGGTTAGAAATAACCTAAGTATAAAGGCAAGGAAAGGAGAGGAAAGAAAATCACGGGGACTCGGGTCCCCCCCCATACTTAGGCTGAGATTAACCTAAGTATAAAGATGGAATTTGATGTTGGGAGGGACCCTAGGAGAACGAAGAAGATGGATGGATGTACAAGTGAGCGGTTGAATCTACGGAGATGGATGGAGTGACTATGACTCTGGGGAGTGTAACGAAGCAATCATGGCTCAATCAAGTAAGCAAGACCCTCAGGTTCACCAACTCACACATGAAACCAACCGAGGTTGGTTTATTATCTTGTCGGTTTTATTGGTGATAAAACATTAGATATTTTACGCGGAGAAAATGTGAAGTGAAAACAATGCGTAAACGAGGGTGTTGCTCTCCCAAAACCAAAGTTTTACTCCATTTTATGGTTTAACTTGCAATTAACAGCCCCAATTTTTATTAAGGTTGTCACTGAATTAAGGTTAGCACATAAATCAAGAAATCATCGTCTACCGTTCATTCTCTTTTTCAATTAACCTAGGTGATCAAGCTAGGAGGGAGAAATTGAGAAAAAGCCGTGCATTCGATGAAAACCGCGATCTAGACTAAGCGAGAAAACATGCAGTGATTTGACGAGAAATACGTGAAAACTTGGGTTGTTTTGAAAACAAAAGCTCATGTATGCAAGTCATCGGAAAGCTGCACCTAACATGCTTCTATTAGCGAGGAAAATTTTCTTTTAATTTGACTAAGTGAAGCGATGCTACGTGCGTCTTGAATTAAGGTGTGTCCTACCTACGAGCAAGCACATAAAAATACAAAAATTAACTAAGCTCGAAGAGCCGCGCGCCTGGTCCTAGGTCTACACTCAAGTGGGGACGATCCCCACACAACCACGATCGTTCGATTACAACCGCGAGTCTTCGATCAAAGACCGTTGTAAAAGACGAATTATTACATGTAAAAATAATATGCGAAAATGTCATTTTTTTTCTTTCTCCACAAAGTGCTCCAAGTGTGCTTCTGCAGCTCCTCGCAGCGGGTAGCATCCTGCTCCGCGCCTCCTTGAATCATCAAGGGCTCTGCCACAAAAACAATAGTTAGAGATCGATAGAGAAGAAAATTTTACAATGCAAAATGAATTGACAAATTGACCTATAAAATGAACACTAAATTAAATAAACAAAAATCCAAAAAATACAAGAAATGAGCTGTGTCCCCGGCAACGACGCCATTTGATAAACCTCAAAATCGGCCCTTTAAAAGTATGTAATTAGTACTTCAAAATGCCGTAGCAGTCGGGCCAATTCAGGTCATCAAAAGACCATCTGATTGATATGTCAAATAAGAATGAGATGGTCGTATTATTTTTACTTGGTAAGAAACCAAGGTCGAACTCAGGGACACGGGCCTCTCTCGTATTAGTCGAATTTTTTATCTATCTAATTAAGCATTGAGTTAAAGCACATATAGGTCAAATCAGGCAAAGAGACACACAACAATGCATTAAATAAATAAACATGCAAAAAAATTTATTTTATTTTATTAAGAAAATGAATGCACATGCAAAGCGAATAATATGCCCAAAATGATAATTACTTGAGCCATAAAACATGCGAGTCAAACAGAGTCGAATAATGAAGCACTCTACATTTATAAAGCATCTAGGCATGAGAACCACGGAAATCAGGACACGTAAATAATGAAATAATGCACTACGGATCATAGTGTCAAATCTGAAGTTAAAGCATGCCATAAGAAAGACAGCAAGGAGAGCTTCAAAATGGAACTGAAGTCATCTCGATCGGACACATATAGCTCAAGATATGCAAGATCAAAGATAAGGGCATAAATGAAAGAAAACATGAAATAAAAATTGCAGATAGGTCCCTGGGAGGGACTAAAATGAAATTACGTAAAAGAACAGGACCTTCCCTGTAAATTACCCCCACGCACAGGGGCATCTTTGCAAATATGGAAATATACAGGGGTGTGGTTGCAAAATAACCACAGTGCGCGTGGACGGCATGTGATAACAGGACCTGAATGCAAAATGGAGAAGTTCGGAGGGCGTCTCTGCAAATTGCCCAGACGCGCACGTGCCAGGCACGTGCCATCCTGGCTCGGAGATAGGCTCGGACTCGGCAGAGGATCGATGTTGCTTAGGCTTGGCTTGGACACTGGTTCGGTTCGATGCTGGCTCGTGAAGGCTCGGGAGCATCCAAGCCTAGAGGCTCGGACGTTGAGGCTCGGTGTTGGTATGGATCCGACACGTGGCTCCTGGATGTCCGTCAGATCTACAACATCCGATGGTGTACGGTGACCCCGCTGATAGGGTATGAACGGGACCCGTCGGATCTTGGGGATCCAACAGTACCTAGAAGATGTGCTTGGTTGACGACGTGGACGTTCTCGGACCGTTGGATGATCTCCTGGAGAGGGACATCGAACGGTGATTGCTTCTTCTCCACCATCCGCGACTGCCGGCGAGGTTGGAGCTCCAACGAAGGAGCTCCTCCTCCGCCGCTCCATCCTGAGCACGGTGAAGCTCGCCCGACGCTCCTGAAAGAAGGTCGATGAAGCTGGGAGCTCGGGCGAGGTGCTGGACTCTCTGGAGAGGGCCACCGGATCACTGATGTCGAGAGCGGCTGTGACGAAGTGGTCTCCGGCGAAGCTCCGATCGTTGAGAGCTTCGAGGACCTGCAATGTTAGGAGTATAGCCGAAGCCAAGGGGGACAAGTGCGTGAGTGAACTGGAAGCTCTTGCGGGCGAGAGAGATGGGAGCTCAGAGCTCGATCTCCGGCGGTCGGAGATGAGGTGGGTCAAAGTTGGTCAGAGGCGAAGAAGTAGGGGGAAGGCGAGCGGAGGGTGTCGCGTGAAAGGGGGGATGGTGGCGGAGCTCAATGGAGGTTCCATGAAGATCAAATGTGGCCGAGAAGGCCTAATTAAATAAGAAAAATAAGAAGAAAATGCAGAGTGAAGTCGAGGTGCTTACCTGAGGTATGGCGGGGCGATGGCTTGTGCTCGAGGTCATCGGAGGACCTCGGGGTCTTCGCTGGACACCGTCAGTCGGTCAGTGCAACTCGAGCGGTCGCGAGGTGTCGCAGCTCTGTCGTGGAGGTCGGAGGGTCATCACCGGGGGACGAGGTCGTCTTCGCTCTATCCAGTCGCTTCCCCCTGTCACAGGGAGGCGGAGGAGGGCTAGGCCCCTCCCCGCGTAAAGGTGGACCACTGGAAATGGAGGAGGAGGCGGTGTATTTGAAGGTTGAAGGTGGCCGGTTATGGTGGTGAGGACGTGCTTTGTGAGGGCGAAATGGAGTGAGTGGAGAGGTGTCGTGGGGTGTTGGAGAGTTCGCGAGGTAGAGGGAAGAGTGGGGAAGACCGTGAGGCAGTTGGGTAATGGAGTCGTCGGGAACGGCAGGGGAAATAGGAAGGGGCAGGCGCATGTGCGAGGTGGAGATCGTGGGGAAGAAGGGGCATCGTGAGGTTGACGAAGGCCTCTGGCCGTTGGATCTCGAGATCCAACGGCGGACGTTTGCGCGCTGAAGGACGATCGAGATTAAATCCAAGGCGACGTGATCGGAGGGCTTCGAAACGACCACGTGGCGAAATATGGGAGCGACGCTAAAGGACGGTGGAGATTAGATTAGGGGTTCGATCGGGTGGATGAGGTGCGTGATAGGAAGAAGCGGCGATGATGGAAGATCAGGGGCGCGATCCAGCGGTGTACATGCCGCCACGTGGCGTGAGGGAAGAGAGGCGGCAACGAGCGGCGAAGATTAAGGGCGGGGATGATCAGACGGTTTAGGGACCCAGGCCTGCGTGGAGGCAGCTTGGTTGTTGGATTCAAGACGAAATCCAACGGTCGAGAATGCGGGCAGATAAGACAAAGAAGCCTGGGCCACGTGGCTCACCCAGAACGGGCCACGTGGCCCAATCAGATTATTGGGAGATAAAAGTGGGTTTTTGAGGGGTTAGGAGGCCGAATTTGAGAAAACTCAAAACATGAAAGTTGTAGATCTCGATGAGATCTACAAGTTTCATGTTGACCAAAACTGGAGATGAGATCATCTGAATGCTCGAAATATTTTGGATGGTATTTTTAAGGCTAAATATACCACGAATTTTTGATTTGCTATTTTTTTGTAATTTTTTATTTATTAAGGACTCTAATAATTACAGAACATTAACTGGGTTTTATTGACACAAAACTAAGCAAGGGGGTTAATAATTGGAAATTAAGATGATGAAATTGGGTTTCATCACCGACATATGTTGCTCCCATAAAAATTGAAAATTAAATCAAATATAAAATCAAAAAGAAATAACAGAAGCGTTCAAATCAAAAAGTGTCAACATGGAAGTTGCTCATCTCGACGAGATCTACAACTTTCGTGAAGGATCGAAAATCAAAAGAAGTCACCTGTACAAAAAAAGTATTTTTGGGGGTACCTTGTAGATATAAAATAGTGCATTTTTTATCTTTTGTAGATTTTTTTGTCATTTTTAAATAAGGGAAAAATCAAAATAAAATTAGAGAAAACATGAAAGGAATATTTACAACTCGGTCTAATTTTTTTGAATTTTTACTAATTAAGAAAAATAAAAAGATAAATAAATGGTATTTTGGTCAATATGTACAATATACAATAGGGGCCAAAAACCCAAATTTTACATACAAACTATGATTCTTTTAAATTTGGTCTCATTTTGAATGTATTTGAATGTACATTAATTCAAAAGTGAGTAGGGGTCCATAGGATATTGTATGAGAGAGATATTCACATTTTAAGGTTCTTAGGCTCAAACTAGGATTTGGTTTTTATTAGTCAATTTTACAAGTTAGTATTATTTTGATATTTTTCATTTATTAGTGTTAGTAGTATATACACTATATAGTTGATTTTTGATGCAGAATGGATTCGGCGCGTTGACAAAAATAAATATTTTGGTGGAAATTATTTGGTGGAAGAAGATGGAGGGGTTGAGAAGAAGAACACGCCGGATGCGCAAGGTTGGAGGAGAAGAGATGCGGAGATCGCGTGGAGAGGGAGAGGGAGAAGGAGATAAAGATCTCAATTTTTCATTAATTCTGAACTGTTTAAAAACGATGGACCACCATCCCTTTATATAGGAGGGATGGGATTATAAAAATAGAAATCAAAATTAAACTGACAATTAATTATCCTAAATGGACTCTAACCAATTAACCGACAAATTCGAAATTCAAATTGACTACTAATTGAGATCACAGGCGATCCCATTTATTTAATTAAATACCTGACAACTTTAAATAAACGTAAATAAAATTGACCACTGAAATTAATTAGAAATTCGGCCCTATACTTGGGTCTGACGCTGCATCAACTCTCCTCTGCTTTAAAAATTCATCTCCCGACGAATTATTTCATCTTCGTTCTGACGGTGGAGAATCCCATCTGGATTGGTTGAGCAAAAAGCCTCAATTTTGTTACTTTTCCATGTTACGTTGGTAATTTCTTTCCACGGAGGGGTATGGCTGTAAATGTTTTACCCCTTCACTTAAAAGGATTCCATAGCATAATATATCCTTCAATTGCCCCTTTTGATAAAAACTTTTGTAACGGGGACCTTCCCTGCAAATGTCCCAAATTAAATCTTCATCCCAGATTTTATGGGAATCGATGGAAGAGGACCCTCCAACCCTCGTTAGGGTTCTTCTCCCCATGAGATCTCGTCGACGGTGGCAACTCAGGGGCAACTGGCGGCGGGACTTCTTCCGTGGACGGTGGTAGTGGGGGCTACGGGAGGGGAGGGGCGAGAGGGTATGCGGGCGCGAGGCGAGGGGGAGGCGATGCGGGGAAGGGCGGCGATGAGGGGGGTCGGGGCGCGGGGGGCCTGTGCGTGGGAGAGGCGCGGGTTGTGCGGGGTACCACCAGGGTGATCGCGGGGAGGGAGGAGAGACCGGGGCTGTGAGGAGAATGCCCGATGGTGCGGGGCTGGGTTTGGTGATGGCGAGGTAGGTGTCGTGGTAGGGGACGGTGGGCGAGATTGCGGCTTGGCGCGCGGGGGGTTGCGGGCTTACTTGCGCAGGGAGGGGCGGAAGGACCCGGGGTGTTGGGTTCTGGGCCGCAGGCTTTGCGGGGGTGGGGGAAGGCGTCGGCGAGGCTGGGGGGCTGGGTTGGCGTCGTCGGGGTTGCGGGAGGGGCCGCCGGCGGTGCACGAGGGTCTGGATGGCCTGTGGAACCGCTGGGGGCGTTGGGGCTGCCATCGGGGACGCTGTTGGTGATGGGGCTTGATCTGAAACCTCCGGGACAGCGACCGTTTCGGCTTCTTTTTCTTCCGAACTGATCTGAACAACGGGCAGTTCGTCGTAGACGGTTGGATATTCGTCGAAGATGGGCCCTTGGTCAGCAGCTTCGATGATCTGAATTTTGTCGTCGTCGAGCGAATCTTCGTTGATTGTTGCGTCCAGCCATTCTTGGACTTTAATGCTTGATACAAGACGTCGCTTGAACTTTTGTTGACGCGCACGTGAACGTGAACCATGAGATATGCAACTCAAATCATATTGCATCTTCCCAATACGTGACGAGATCGACGAATCGTAGGAACGATTCGGTTGCCATGCTATGGTACCAATGATGCAGATGGAAATTTGCGGCAGCGGGAAATAAGAATTTTTGACGGTTGAAAATTCGGTGGAGAAGAAATTAGAGGATGAGAGAAGAGAAGATCGCGCCGGTTGCGTGGGATTTTGGAGAGGAATCGCCAAGATCGCGTCGAGGGAGAGATAGAAACAAAGAGAGATAATGAGAGATAATGAGATAAACTCGATTTTTCATAGCAACTGAACTCCCTTTACAATAAACTACCAACCCCTTTATATAGGAGGGGTGGAATTATAAAAATAGAAAGGGAATCAAATTTAAATCCAAACTTATCTAATTGACTCTTAGACTCTAATTAATTTACTTTAATTAGACTCTAACTAATTTTATCTACCAAATGTTGAGAAAACGATCTCAATTTATTAAATAAAATATGCAATTAATAGAAAATAACTAATTGAGGACGAAATTTCCTAATTTGAAAAATCCCCAAATCAGCTCTCTGATTCAATTTGATTTGCCCTGCCAATTTGAGAAATATTGCATCAATTTTATTGGATCTGGAGTTAGAATAAATAAAAATAAGGAAAATACGGTGATTTACATGTGATATTTATAATGGAATTTGGCTTCTTATTTAATGCAAATATGAATGCTAAAATGCACATATTATTTACACATGCATGAATGCTAATTATGCAATATAAGTGATGAAAAGCTGCTATTTACTCGGGAACAAAGCTCTATTTTCAACTTTTAGTGTGATGAATCACAGATTCATCAGGGAGCCGATGCAGTATAGGAGCTTAACTATTTTTTTTCATTTACTTTGAGTCGAGTCATTGCCTAAATAGATACGAATAGGGAAAAGGCTCATTATAAAAGGTTGTGTTCTATTTTTTATTGGAGTCCAATTTTTATTTGTTTACTTTGGTGAGAACCCCAACCACTGAAAGAGAAGGCAATTGAATGAGAATCATTTTTCTCCATAACTTATCTCTCTCTCTCTCTCTCCTTCCTCCACATGCTCATAAGAAACCCTAATCATTCTATTTTCTTTTCTCTGACACCATTCTCCTCCCACGCCATATCAATATTGTAGCTTTGACAATTCTTCCCCTCCATTTGTTTCAATTCCATAATCATGTCAGACATTTAATTGGTTTTATCCTGGTGTAGCCGAATGTCAACTTTGGGTTTAATTTGAATTATTGTCAAGTTGATTCATCATTATTTGGAGAACTCTTCCATAATTTAACGTCTTTACTTCTAAATTTCAAATTAGTCCCAATTTGCATCATGACTATTATTTAAGATGCTCCTTATGGGCAGATGATACACTTAATTGTCTTTGGGAAATCTACGTAGAGGGAATGATCAATGGCATTGTCTACACTTACATGAGGGGAAAATATGTGTCCATGTCTTTGGCAAACTGGTGAGTAATTTAAATCCAGATAAACGTTTGTGTTCTTCAAGATTGAGAGCAACTATGTCGAAAATACTGTTCACATATCACAATGTTAAGTCATTGCATCAGGAGTCAATGTGTTCCTGGGCACTATGTTCCACCATAACAAGTACTCATTATCCCACCTTGATGAGATCGGTCGATTATCCATCAACAAGAAGCCAGCCTTTTCCTTTCAAAAAAAATTTGGACGATTATCCAACACAAGAAGCCAGACTTTTCCTTTCAAAACAAAAACACATCCACTCATGTCTAACAAAGCATTACCAGGTGGACATTAACCCAAGCAATGAGGATACAAAAGTTTGTAAAATCATGAGTAAAGATTACGGCAATAGAAGTTTAGTTGCCAAATATATAATGACATGCACGTAGAAATGTAAGTAATATAGCAACATCAGTACCGGTACCTGACTTTGTTGGTCGCTCACATGCAGCTGGAGAAGGGTGCGTTAGAGTTGGATGACTACCTCTTGAGTCACTCGATGTGAAAGGGTCTGTCATAGCTATCACTACAGGAAAAATCCCTTGAGATGTCAACGCTGCATCAACCAAAAAAAACAAAGTAACAAGGATTGCATTTCAACAATGTGCATTTATTGACTTTATAAGCTTTAGATACATATATTTCAGTTGTATCACTGTTCTATGACCAGAACAGCTGACCATTGGAATACAGCAGAATGAGGCAGACGATTCACACGTTAGTTAAGGTGAAACGAAAGTAGAAAGAGCATATTGCCTTCATTAAGAATGAAATGTCGTTAGCAGAAAAATGGGACATTAGAAACAGTGATACTACTGCTCCCAAGCCAATTACAAGCAGTATGAATGTAGGTATCCGCTTATATGTAAAAAATGTCGTCAGAAAATGCAACATCAGCATATTATCGATAAGACAATGGGTAAATGATGCAACATCAGCATATTATCGATAGTAAGACAATGGAAGATAATGCAGTATCAGCACATTATCGATATTAAGACGATGAAATATTATTATCATAGGAGCCATTACGCTCTAAAGTAGACATTATACTTCATCAACCTTAATTCTAATCAAGAATCATAAGGTCAGATATAGCAATAAGAGTGCCGGTTAGAATCAAAACATTAGAACCGGTGTCATTAAATAGTTTGATCTTCCCCTAGTTGGAACACGCGCAAAAAGGTGGCGTCTTTCCTTCTGTTGCAGGCTTTCCAAAAAAATCATGATCTTGGAAGAAGACACGCCTAATCCAACAAAATAACGCAACAACGATCGAGGTCGAGTATATGGGACCTGGCGCCGCTAGTGCAGAAGACTAAACAACCCGAAGGAGGAGCATCGATCTCCGTCCCGAGTGGAAGAGGATGGCGAAAAGGCCGAGGGGAAGCGAACGGATGGACTCGTCGTCAGCGAGCGAGCGAGAGAGGGGAGGGGGATATAAATGGGAAAGAGGATCAAGGGGCACTTGTATTAGGTTTGTTTTTTCAGAATTTTACCTTATATTAATTACTCTTTAGATGAAACATATTACTATTATAAAAAATACTAGTGCATTTTGAATGATGTTGTTAAAATATAATGATGGTATATTGTGCGTAATATTGGTAAATTATCATAAGATATGACACTGAATTATACGGTATTATTGCAAATCAAAAATTATAATTGGAAAATCACCATTCAAGTGTAAAGATAAGTAAGCTTTAATAACAGTTGATGCTTATTTTATGAACCCTTCTGTAAGGAAGCAAAGAACATGAGAAGTTTACATGACTGAGATGGAGTGTACGTTACGGAGCAAAGCATTTTATTGAAAAAATGAATTGAATGAAAATAATTACATTAAGATTTTATTGGGAAAAAAGGAAAAATGACATTTTAGGAAATATTTCATAGAAATAGTTAGATTTTAAACGCTTCATGAAATGCACACCCCTCCCCCCACCCTCTCATATCGAGCACTGTCATCGTGATGATAAAAAATTGATGCATATAATGGGGTACTTTACAAAAAGAAATAGTAAATAAAAGAGGTGTTATGGCATGCATTATTTGTCACTGTTGGTATTCATTTGCATTCTCCCGTTTTTATTTATTAACTTAAAATAAAAGTAAAATAAATACAGTAAAAAATAAAAAATTATATAATGAGTGTTAGGTTGCTTCCCACCCAATAATAAGTTTAACACCTTAAGTCGCGGGAGTTTGATGGTCGAAACTCACCACAAAATTAAATGGGCATGCTTGAGTTGTAAGAAACTTGTGGAGGTTTTGTATGTGTTTACAATGAGGCACGAAAGTACAAGAACCACCGGAAAGAAAGGGATCAAACTTTATCAAGCATATGATCAATCCCATATTCATCTCTTCATTCATTCGTTCGTTTTATTACAAATCCTACTAAAAATACACGTGAATGCTCATTGATTTTCATTATTTACAAAAAAATGTTAAAATGTGTTTTGAACACGTAAACAACATGAACAGGATAAGAGAATAAAAAGAAAATAAAACAAGAGTAGAAAGTTGTAAATATGTATAGAAGGATCCTAACATATAGACCAATTCTATCTGACTTTGACATAGCAAAAATATTGGAAAGATCAAGTAGAATAAAGAAAATCACAAAAAGAATTAACATTGTACATAATTAAAACTCATTACACCCATTTATATGTTTATATTAAATATAAACTTCAACGGATTTTTATCACGTGTGCCCTTTTTTACGCCTGAAAGATCAATTATGCTCCTTCCTTTTTTGAAATATCACTCAAACCCTTATATTCTTACAAATTTCACGGTTTTCTGCAGTATCACTTATGCCCCTACTTTACCTTAATGGAAGGGCAGAATTGTGAATTTCGTAAGAAGGTAGGAGCATAAGCGATATTCCAAAAAAGAGAGGGATGGAACTGATATTGCAGAAGTTAATAAGGCAGCAAGTGATAAAAAAAGCTTAATAATTAATATTGTTTTATAAAACTATCAAAATAATCAAGATCCAACTAGGGAAGAAAACACAAAACATGATCTATATTTGTTAACTTCACAAACTCAAATCTAATTATAAAAAACTTCAAATTGACCAAAATCACCAAACTCATATTTAAACTTAAAAATACAATAAACACTATTTTAAAAAAATAATACAAAGAAGACAAAAATGGTGCTTTGGTCAAACTCACATTTAAACTTGATATGAAAGCAAAGTAAACTATCATACATAACCACAAAAGAAAGAAAAATATTGTGCTTTGGCAAAAATAAGACCTTGCATACAGTCGAGTTATACAACTACCAAATCTATTAAATGTAAAAAGGAAAACAAATCCTATTATAACTTCAATCTTCTCCATCATTTATTATGTATTATCCTTGCAAATCAATTATGAGAAAGGGAAAGCTGGTCTCCTCTCAAGTGGTGTAGTCCTCCACGGAAGATCAATCACCTGTAGAAGGTTACTTACAATTGTCACCTCGAAGAGAAGTATAAAGAATAATACAAAGTAAAGAAATGAATATGAAAATGCACACACAACAAAAATGAAAGAAAGTTACTTATTAAAGTCCAAATATCCCCTAATTAATTAGGTGGATTTGTTGTTGTAGTTCAAGATCTCATGTTGATTTAAACTACACGGAAATAATTCAACTAATGTGATGTGGTCAATTTGTTTATTTTACTTGGATAAGTCCCAAAGCCGATCACATGGAGGCAAAAAATATGGGCTAAAATTCAATTCAGATAACCAGTCAACTAGCTTTTCGATAAATGGATTTTTTACTCTTTTTTGTGAAATGCAAATCCAAAATGATACGTATAAATATCAATGAATGCAAAATAAAGGTAAGTGTGTTTTGAAATCAAGATGTAATATTTGTAAGGATTGTTTAGCATAATTTGGTTTTGGGCTCAAAATACAATACAAAAATAGGATAAAAATATCTTATAATCTCAAAATAACATAACTTGTCTACGAAATATGTTTCCAAATTTTAAAAATAATTATTGAAGAAAGTGAAAATAAAACATAAAAAGCTTGGGCAAACACATAGTATCAACTTCCTAATTATCCAGAAAATACATAAGGCATGTGATTTTGGCAAAATGGTATTTTTTACAAATAAGGAATCCCATATCTTATATGAAATGCATATTTTATAGTCTAACTTAAAATGCATGTATGAAAAGAGGATGGAATTTTTGGGTTTTTGAGAAATTTTCAATGCAAACATTAATCAAAATTCATGAAATTTAGATAGATGGTAAAATGAGATGAAATGTGTTGGTATAGTATTTATGGAGTTCTTGGAAGCCCACCCGGGGATCCGGGTTACCCGTTCACACATCATTCGCAATAGTATATTTCGCTACCGATCGCATTAGGTTATTGAAATTTAGGGAAATTTTTTTTTGCGATTTCGGAAAAAAAACATTCACAGTTGATGTAAACAACCACAGAACGAACAAGTGTCACCTATTCATATTTTATTAATTTTCATATAATTTAAATCTAACAAAAGAAGCTGCAATATGTACATGTATCTCAAAATATAGAAGAGAAGGAAAAGCATCTTACACTATCATGGACAAAAACTACATAGTGTGCACTGTAACAGAACTGTGAAACTCGGTGACTAGCTGCCAGTCTACTGCGATGCAAGCACTTTGTCTGTCATACATGCAAGGGACAAAAGAATGTCAACAATTGCTGAATACAATCCATATCTATATAACAAGTAATTTAGTAGTTTCAAAAGTAAGCAAGTAGATAAGTATTGAAATTTAAATTTAATAAGCTACTTGCACAAAAATGATTTTCAAGTTGTTATGTATGTAATTCCTATAATCACACATCACCCCATCACTTTTCATATATAACATTTTCATGTATTAATTTATGACCCATGAATAGGTTATTATCTTTTTATCACTTGGAAATGATGTGGATGGATTTTGGTATTGAGGATGACGAGTCTCTAATCTGATATTTATTTCTGTCTAATTTTTCAAATTTAGTGGATAGTAAGTGGTCTTGGTCTGAGTATGACCTCACACTATGACTCTAAGGCATGTAGAATACCTTAGGGTTGGGGTGACTCTATAGGCAGGCGACGGAGTATAATGCATCCTAACTAAGTTCCCGACACGTCCACTAGCTTTTCCTAACATTTGTAGTAGTAGATCTAAATTCCAATTAAACGTCTAAGATCGAATGATTATTAATGATTGATGATTTCTGCCTCAAGCTCAATTGTAACCAACTGTAAACAAACTCAATTGTAATCAAACTCTCAATTGTAACACATATCCAAGCCTATTGGCGGAATGATGACCAAAACTCAAGAAATGAGGAAGCCTCCTAAGAGGCTCTTCCGTCTCGCCCTCTAAGTGAGAGTATGGTCCAATAGAGGGCTAGGACTACTTCAAAACTATGCCCATGGGATGGATGGGAGAGACTCTCCGAAAAAGCCACTCCAAAAACCGGCATGACCGGTACGGGCAAACGAGCTCGTAAAGAAAAATTAAAATCGAGGGACCCCCAGGCTAGGCATCCTAAAAACATAGGGTCAACGGAATTGGTAAAAAACAGGGATCCCAACAAAGTGTAAAAACATTATGAGCTCGTGTAAAATCGTAAAAAAGACTGGACCTAAACCCGCATACTTGGTGGTCGATGTCCTAATTGGGCTTCCTATCTCTTGCCCGTTTGAGGGTCATCGTGCCCTCGCAAGGTCAGGTGTAAGAGTCACCATAACCGACATTATTAGTGGTCATTACACATTCACCATCATCTTTCCTTCCTTGACTATTCATCTCATTTTTAGTCTTTTATGCGGTTGACTATTCAGATCTTGGTATTTTATCACATTTTATCTTTAGCGATATATATAATAGTATATTATACTCAAGGATCAATTGATTAAGGATTACTATAAAGATCTGTTAGGATAATTATCTCTGTGATGACAAAACGTGTATATTTTAATTTAAAGAAACTCCACACTCATAGTCCGTCAACTCGAGGAGCATCTCCATTTTCTATCTTTGAAATAAATATTCCAAAACAATGCTACTTCTAACGTACTAACCCATGTTGACTAATGCCACAAACACCATAAAATTTTCATCTGCATTATTTTGATTTTTTAATGCACTTTATAATAAACTTGTCATTACATGAATAAATGTAAATAAAGTTAGAAGGAAACTTTATAGATACGCATACATGAACATATTCACTGCACCTGCTTGTGTAGTGTCGAGATTTGACAAGGGTGTCCGTGAAAGTCCTTATAAATATTATTCAATAATTAACATTCTACTCTTCAAGGACGTGATAACTGCTCTCAGGCCTAAGTAGTGTTTCTAAGTGAAGTAAATAAAGTAGATTTCTATTTTTCACCAATTCTAACAGTGGCATTATCTACCCATGAAATATATCAGATAATGACGAGGCAACTACATCTCACATACAAAGTAGAAGCTATCAATCTTCTCATTACTTCAATTATCAGTCACCAGAACCAATCGAATTGATGAAGTCATCATATTCTTTCCATCATTTTTTTATTTCAATGTGTGCAAGTAATCTCCAAAACGTCAAATAAATATTGAATTTTTTGGGTCAAACTAAGGTTACCATATAATTTGAAATTCCTATGCAACTTTATGTGACAAATAGTAACACTACTTGAGGGTCTAGTCCATGATTGAAATGGAAAATAATTAGAGATTTGCATCTAATCCAGCTGAAGAATAAGATGAGGACTGGACAAACAATAATGAAGTTGACCTTTTTATTTCATGAAAGAGAACAGTACAAACGACTAAAGAAGCTATTGGGCAGGTTTGTCAAGAGAAGTTGTGAGCCAACCATTTTTTTTACAGGATGCAGCTTAAATAAGCGGACAGAAAACAAATCACCCGAGATAGAACATCCAAGATAATCCGCATTGATAATTAGATTACAACATATCAACCATCTGATATTCCCATCATTATCTAGTACAAGTAATCGAGGGCATAACCTACATTTTATCAATTTCATTTCCATATAGCTAACACGGTGCAGTGTAAAATTCTACAGTTCTTCATCCAGATCGTAGAACAAACATTACCCTCAACAAAATTATGCACCTTCCTTAAAAATTACAGCATTCAAATATGTCAATTACTTGCTTGTGCAAATATGCCAATTACTTGATTGTGCAGTAAATTTGTAACATCATTTAAGGAACTGAATAAATAATGTAGGAACAAAACATAGAATAACACCAATATTTACAAGGGAGGGCAACATGGAGGGATTTTAGAATGTACATGCATGGCAACTAGGAGGAGGGAAATAGGATTGTACCTCTTTGGATCTAATTTTGGAGAAAGGGGACTGATCTTGCAAGCAACTCCTTAGCAAGGAGCAGTAGATGACTATTGCTATTGCAGCAGCAATAGCAGCATGAAATGGTTGTTGGGAGCAGCTCCATGCAGCAATGAACTACATATGTGGTTGCATGTTGCAGCTCCAGCAAGAGGGGTAGCAGTTGTGGCTCTCCCAGCTGCTTGGACAACAGCTCCAACATGAGCAAAAAGAGGGGAGGGGGATCTTCGGTGGAGAAAAAAGAAAGGGATTTGAGGAAAACTTTATAGAAGAATGAAGAGGGCCTTGGTGGTATTAATAAGAAGAGAGGGGTCTTGGGGGGTTGCCAAGTGGGAAAGAAAAGAGGGCCCAAGTGGAGGGAATTAGAAAGGCCAAGTGAAAATAAAAAATATTAGGCCAAGTGAAAGAGTTGCTAGTTGGAAATTCTGAATAAATAAATTTATTATATATATTATCATTTTCTCTTTTATTTGCCATACCAAAGTCCTCCGCATTCGCGCCTTGGGTCTCAGATTCTGGTGCATAATACATTGTTTCGATTGTCTATGTATGACAATCAAAATAAATATAATATTCATATACTTTGGATTGAGTACGAGTTCCCAAAATTCTCTAGATATGATCTTATTTTGTCGAATCAAATTTTGGGTGGTCTCGATTTGTTTTGCGGATTCCA
The DNA here is from genome assembly GCA_037367405.1 of Ottelia alismoides. NCBI lineage: Eukaryota > Viridiplantae > Streptophyta > Magnoliopsida > Alismatales > Hydrocharitaceae > Ottelia > Ottelia alismoides. The sequence continues at coordinate 161,496 of JAZKJV010000136.1, forward strand.
ATTTACGTCGTAACTTTTTTGCTGGCATGCTTTGTGATGCAATCAATTGATCCCAAACAACTTTTGATTTTACGATCTATTAATCAATTTAAATCATTTAATATTGATCGATAGTTTTGTCAGATCAAATGGACTCTAATCGACTCGAGTACAGGTTTTTTTCATATCCGGATGTCACAAATATAAAAACCTCAATGAGAGTCTCATCCTCGAGACTCAAGTCAAGGTCACTTTGTATTTTATCTTAGTTCCGTGTTGCCATAAAACCTCAAAGGGTTTTGAACTCATAAAAACCTCAAAGGGAAAATAAGCCATATTCTTTCAACATGTATATAATTAAATAGGCTTTTTTGATGATTACCTAAAAAGAGTTGTGGGTATCATGCCCGCATGTCAGCTTCAGTCTCCCATGTCGCCTCCTTGATTCTATGTTCGTGCCATACCACCTTGACCAGGGAGATCTCCTTGTTGCGAAGCTTCTTCACAACACTATCAAGTATCTATACTGGCTTCTCCTCATATGTCAAGTCTGGCTCCACATCAAGGTTCTCATAGTTGATGACATGTTGAGGGTCGTGCACATACTTTCTCAAGTTGGGCATGTGAAAGACATCATGAATGGTCGAAAGGTATTGATGAAGGGATACTCAGCAGGATGCCTTTCCAACACGAGTAATAATCCCAAAATGTCCAACATATTGTGGCGCCAACTTACCACGAACACCGAATCTCTATACTCCCTTCATGGTAGATACTCATAGGAAAACCCAATCTCCTACATGTATTTGCAGGAATTTCATCCGTGTACGAGATTGAGTTGAATATTAACATGTCATATTTTAAAATAGTTTAAGCGAAGATGTTCGGATTACATGAAATTCCAAGTCTCTTCTCCGATGATCTGCATAGCTCTTCTTATAGATTTGTGCCGTCAGAAGCATCCGTCTCACAAGATCAACAACTCTCGCGGTCTCCTCCAAGAGATCTACGGAGTAAAGAGCGTGGTCACCTACCTCACGTCAATTGAGAGGTGTGAGGCATCTCCGCCTATATAGGGCTTCTAATGGTGCCATACCGATACTAGAATGATAGTTGTTGTTGTACGTGAATTATACCAACGGGAGGTGGTCTTTGCAAGACCATTTCCACTCTAGGGTACATGCACGTAGTAAATTCTCAAGCACATGAATGGTGCGCTTGCTCTGTCCGTCGGTCTGCGGATGGAATGCGGAACTCATCTTCATCTCTGTCTGCCGTGCCGACATGAACTGATGCCAGTAGTGAGATGTAAACCTTGAGACTCTGTCAGAAACCACTTCACAAGGTATACCATGAAGTCTAATGATATTCTGCATATATAATCTGGCCAATCTAGATGGAGTGTAGGTCACGCTGATAGGTATGAAATGTGCTGACTTGGTCAACCTAACAACCACAACCCAAATAGCATCATGGTCACCTTGTGTCCTTGGCAGTCCAGTGACGAAATCCATAGAGATACTCTCCCACTTTCACTCTGGAATCGGAAGAGACTATAATAACCCTAGTGGTCTCATGTGCTTGGCCTTGACCATATGAGATGTCATACATATGCTAACATGATGTGCCACATCGTGCTTTATCCCATCCCATCAGAAATGTCAGCGCAAATAACGATATATCTTTGTGTTGTCAGGATGAATAAATAATCGTAAATTGTGTGCCTCATCAAGAATATCTCTGTGTAACTGCTCATCATTGGGCACAATGACCTGCCAGCTTTCCACAAAATAGACTTTGTAACCACAAAATCATCAAATTCGTCCTTGACGGCTCACATATATCTATCTCAAATCCAAGGATCTATCCTCTAGCCTTCTACTATGTGATCCCACTAACTGCTGAATTGTGGAGGCACGATAATAGATACGGATGCAGTCTCATGAGGATACCAATTAGTCAATGATACGAGCATATCCCACGTGTACAGCCAGTTTGTCGTACCCTCAGCATGAGCTCTCCTGCTAAGCGCATTAGCCACCACATTTCTCTTATCGGATGGTAAGAGATCGTGACATCGTAATCATTTAGTAGCTCAAGCCATCTGTGTTGTCTCATGTTCAATTACTTATAATAAAAAAATACACTTCATTCTCTTGTGATCTGTAAAAATATTGAAATTCACCCCATAAAGATAGCAGCGTCAGATCTTCAAGGCAAAGACAATTGCTGCCAACTCCAAGTCATGGGCGGGGTCATTCCGCTCAGGCAGCCTAAACTAAAGTGATGTGTATGCAATCACATGACCTCTCTACATCAATACCACTCCTAGACCTTCTCCTGATGCATCTGTATGAACTACATAATCTCGAGTGCTTGAAAGAAGTGCAAGAATGGGTGCAGTAGTCAATCTCTCCTTCAATGTCATGAAGGCTTGCTCGCATGAATCATCTCAACTGAAAGGAACTCCCTTTTGTGTCAATCATGTCAAGGAAAGAACAACGCGTGAAAACCTGCAGACAAAGCATCTATAGTAGTCTGCTAATCCAAGGAAACTTTGTATCTGGGTGATTGTCTTGGCTACTCCCAATACATGACTGCCTTAATCTTCGCAGGATCAACAACGATACCTGCTCTAGAAATGGCATGCCCAAGAAATTAGACCTGGACAACCAGAACTAGTACTTGCTCAGCTTGGCATACAACTTGTGCTCTCGCAATGTGTCCAGGACTATCTTCAGATCGTTCACATGATCCCATTCATTCAGAGAATATATCAGCACATCATCGATGCATAACACCACAAACTTGTCCAAGTATGGACGGAAGATCCTGTTCATCAGAACATCATCATGCCACGAATGTTGCTAGATCATTGGTAATCCCAAACACCACCAACACAAAACTCAAAATGTACATGTCGTCCTGAAAGTTGTCTTTGGAAACTCTGACTTTCGAATTCTTAGCTGATGGTATCCAGGTCGAAGGTAGATCTTCGAAAATAGTGAAGATCTTTGTAGCTGATCAAATAAATCATCGATGCATGGTAATGGATAACGGTCCTTCATCGTTTTCTTGTTCACCTGTCTGTAATCAACGTACAATCTCATTAATCCATCCTTCTTCCTTACAAAAAGAACTAGAGCACCCAAGGTGAGTGCTTGACCTTATGAAACCCAAGTCAAATAACTCCTGCAAATGCACCTTTAACTCTCTCAACTCAGCCAGTGCCATGCGATATGGAGCCATCGAGATCGATTGTGTATCAGGTAATAATGTGATGTCGAACTCAATCTCTCTCAGGAGGTAAACATGGCAACTCATCATGAAATACATCTTGGTAGTTTGATACTACTCTGATGTCCTATGTCATCGGATCATGATCAGATGTCTCTCAAACAAATGCTCAAAATTAATCACATCCTTGATCAACTAGTCTCTAGGCTCTCAACACTGAGATGTACTCCATTTTGGAGTCATGTAATGTACCCTAAAAAATGAACTCAGGAAAGTCTAGAATCATGAAGACACCTGTCTTCCTAAAGCAGTCAACAAGAACATGATGAGCTGATAACCAATCCATGCCCAAAATAAAGTCAAACTCATTGAGTTGTAGTAACAGACAGTTTGCGATCATCTCGTGATCGCCAATCAACACCGGTAAGCCTCTGACTATCAGTGAAATGACAAATAACTGGCCACCTATCTCGTGGATGTGGTAAGGAGGATATAGAGCCTCTGCAACTAAACCTAATAAAGCTAGTAACTTTGAAGCAATGAAGGAATGCACCACTCCAGAATCAAACAAAACATGGAAAGGTCGGCTCAGGATTGAGACCATACCTTTCACCACAGTAGCTGTTGATTGTGCCGGCTCCTTGGTCACTACATGTAACTGTCCCTGTCTAGCTGGTGCAGTACTCGAATCGGCCACACTCTGTGTCTGTCTTGGTGGCCTCCAGAAGTTGGAGTTTCTGCCACGAGAACTCCTAGTACATTGTGCATGCGGTTGTAACGGTTGTGGTTGCGATCGAGGCTCACCAGAAGCACGGTGGCATTGAGACCGATAATGTCCCCACTGGTTGCACAAGTAGCATCGTACAGACGAGGTTAGCGTGGTAGTCGTGTATGTACTCTGAGTCGGCCCTACCGGGGGGGTCTCTCCACTCTCTACGACCCAGATGGTTGTGTTGAACTGGTGCCATGTCCGACAAGTGCTCCTCCTAGAGTAGTCAATGGAGATGAGCGAGCACTACCTGAAAATGCCGAACCTGAAGGATGAAACCACGTGGCTAACCTCTACTACTGAAACTACGTCGAATCAGTACAAATGATCGTTGTGATGTAGGTGTCATTCCAGATGAACCCCTAAGCGTCTCTCTCTGATGTTCTCAAACTTCCCTATTGTTTTTGTAGCCTTGGAGATGGAAGTGATACGTAGACCGACCACCTTCTCCTGCACCTTCTCCCTCATACCTCTGATGAACTTCTCCATATTCTCATATAGAAAAGCAACAACTGCTGGTGTGTGTCGTGACAGCTCGGTGTAGTGAACAAAGTACTCTCTACTTGTCATCCACCCCTGTCTGAGATCTGCAAATAGTCAGCGTTGGGACTCCTTCCACTTCCTATAAAAGAAGTGGGATCCGAATCTTATCTCAAAATCATCCCATGTAGGTTCACGTCCCATCTCGGAAACTATCACATCTCACCAACTCTCGGCAAATGATGTCAGTGAGTATTCCATACAAGATAACCACGAGTTTCGTGGTGTGCTAATCATCTGAAGTACCTTCATCACCCTCTTCTACCACTGCTCGGCCTCATATGATGTTCCGATGCCCTCGAACATGAGCACATTGGCTCGCTGATAGGAAGTGAAAACTGGCTGATGCCTGTGAATAGCGGATGTATCCTCATATGTAAAGAGTACATGGTCATGCTCCTTGCCAAAATCTCCATCCTCGGCTCCATGTGCCGGTATCTTCACATGTGGATCATCGAACTGAGGGTTCTGAACCTCAACAGATTGTGGCTGATCTTGTGTATGTTCCATCCTGAGATGGATGGTAAGTGAAATAAGATAGCTCCTCGACTTCGTCTCCATGTCAGTATGTCTGTCAGCAATCTCTGTCTGTTGAGCTAAAATCTGGTCCTGCTGACTTCGTATAGCAGTCTGCTGCTGTTAGAGGTCGGCGAGGGTGGTCAAAATGCGTTCCAAGCAACCCGTCATCTCCTGACCAGCTCTGGACATCATGGTTCTGCATGAGAACCAATAGTATTAGTCATGTAAATTGATGTTCGTAGATACCATCAATTGTGTTTTCCTCTTCTTCGGACACTGTATGAAAATTAATTGCAATTGGTGACGTCTATGATTATTGAATTCGAATGTCATATTTCCCTCTCGGACTTGCGACAAGTCAGAAGACTATCGCTATCCGAGAACTTAATGCGATCAGAATGTTATACTACGAATATGTGTAGCTGGGTACTACTGCTCTGATACAAGCAGTGAAGCCCGTCCGCAGATACGGGTTATCCGTTTACACATTATTTGTAGTATTATATTTCGCTACCGATCACATTATGTTACTGAAACGTAGGGAAAATTCGTGATTTCGAAAAGACATTCAGAATTGATGTAAGCAATCACAAAACCAACAACAAGTATCATCAATTCATATTTCATTAATTTCCATATAATTTACATGTACCAAAAGAAATTGCAATATGTACATGTATCTCACAATATAGAAGTGAGGGAAAACCATTTTATATTATCCCGAACAAAACTATAGAATGTGTACCGTAACAGAACTGCGGAAGCTCAATGACTAACTGTCAGTCTACTGCGATGCAGGCGCTTTGCTTGCCATACATGCAAGGTACAAAAGAATATTAGCAATTGTTGAATATAATCCATCATATATATATATATATCATGTAATTCAGTTGTTTCAAAAGAAATCAAAAAAGTATTAAATTTAAATTTAACATGCTACTTGCATAAAAATAGTTTTCAAGCTATTGTGTATGTAAATCCTCTGATCACCCATCACCTTATCACTTTCCATGTATAACATTTTATGATCCACAAGTAGGTTATTATTTATCTATCACTTAGAGATCATGTGGATGGATTTTTGCATTGAGGATGATGAGTGTCTGATCTGATCTTTATTTATGTCTATTTTTTCAAGTCTAGTGGATAGTATGTGATCTTGGTCTGAGTGTGACCTCACACTATGACTCTAATGCATGAAGAACACCTTAGGTTGGGGTGCCTTCGTAAGCATGCAGTAGAGTATAATGCATCCTAACTAAGTTCCCAACACGTCAACTAGTTTTTCCTAACATTTGTAGTAGTAGATCTAAATTCTTATTGAATGTCGAAGATTGATGATTGATGATTTCTGCCTCAAGCTCAACTGTAACCAACTTATCTGTAACACATTTCCAAGCCTACTGGCAGAACAGTAATCAAAACTCAAGTGGTGAGGAAGTCTTTTAAGAGTCTCGTCTGTCTCGCCCTCTAAGTGGAAGTGCAGTCCATTAGAGGGCTACACCTACTCCAAAACTACACTCCTGAGACGGGTGGGAGAGACTCTCTGGAAAAGTCACTCAAAAAACCGACCCAACCGGTATGAGATTGAACTCTTAAAGAAAAATTAAAATTGAGGGTCCCCCAGCCTAGGCACCTTAAGAACAGAGGGTCATTGGAATTGATAAAAAACTAGATCCCAACGAAGCATAAAAACACAACGAGCTCGCATAAAAATCGTAAAAAAGATTGGGATCCTAGGCACACGCACTTGACGACCACTGCCCTAACTGGGCTTTCTATCTCTCGTCCAGCTGAGGGTCACCATGCCCTCGCACGGTCAGTGTTAGAGTCACCATAACTGGCATTATTAGTTGTCATTACTTATTCACCATCATTTTTCCTTCCTTGACTATCCATCTCATTTTTAGTCTTTTATGTGGTTGCTATTCAGATCTTGGTATCTTATCATAATTTATCTTTAGTGTTATATATAATAGTATATTATACTCAAGGATTAATTGAATGAGGGTTACTACAATGATCTGTCAGGACAATTGTCATTGTGATGATAGAACGTATGTACTTTAATTTAAAGACACTCCACACTCATAGTCCATCGACTTGGGGAACATCTCCATTTTATATCTTTGAAATAAATATTCAAAACAATGTTACTTCTAACGTACTAACCCATGTTGATTGATGCCATAAACACCATAAATTTTCCATTTACAATATTTTGATTCTTTAATGCACCTTATAATAAACTTGTTATCACATGAATAAATGTAAATAAATTTAGAAGGAAACTTTGTAGAGATGCATATATGAATATATTCACTGCATCTGCTTGTGTAGTGTCGAGATTTGACAAGGGTATCCGTGAAAGCCCATATAAATATTACTAAATCATTAACATTTTACTCTTCAAGGACATGATATATGCTCTCAGGCCTACACAGTGTTTCTATGTGAAGTAAATAAAGTAGCTTTCTATTTTTCACCAATTATGACAGTGGCATTTTCTACCTAGGAACCCTATCAGATCATGACGAGGCAACTAAATCTCACAAACAAACTAGAAGCTATCAATCTTCTCCTTACTTCAATTATCAGTTACCAGGACCAATCGAATTGATGAAGTCGTATTCTTTCCATCATTTTTTATTTCAATGCGTGCAAATAATCTCCAAAAAATCAAATAAATATTAAATTTTATGGATCAAACTGAGGTTACCTGATAATTTGTCCTATGCAATTTTATGTAACAAATAGTAACACTACTTAGGGTCCAGTCCATTATTGACACGGAAATTAATTAGAGATTTGCATCTAATTCAGTCGAAGAATAAGGAAGAGACGGACAACGCTGAAAGTGATCGTTTTATTTCATGAAAGAGAACATTGCAAATGACTAAAGAAGCTATTGGGCAGGTCTGTCAAGAGAAGCTGAGCCAAACGGTTTTTTACAGATGTAGCTTAAATAAGGAGATAGAAAACAAATCATCGCAGACAGAACATCCAAGATAATCCACATTAATAACCTGATTACAATAGATCAACCATTTGATATTCCCATCAGTGTCTGGTACAAGCAATCGAGGGCATAACCTTCATTTTCTCAATTTCATTTGCATATAGCCAATACGATGCGGTGTAAAATTCTACACTTCTTCATCCAGATCGTAGAACAAACATTATCCCCACCAAATTATGCACATTCCCTAAAATTTCCAGTGTTCAAATATGCCAGTTTCTTGCTTCTGCAGCAAAATTATAAGTTCATTTCAAGGAAGTAAATAAATAATATAGGAACTAAACTTAGAATAGCACCAATATTTCCAAGGAGGGCATTAGGAAGGGATTTTAGAATGTACATACATGGCAACTAGGAGGAGGGAAATAGGAGTGTAACTCTTTGGATCTAATTTTGGAGAAAGGGGACTGATCTTGCATGCAACTCCTCCAAAAGCAAGGTGCACTAGATGGCTGCTGCTATTGCAATAGTAGCAACAACATGAAATGGTTGCTGGGTACAACTCCAGGCAGTAAGGGACTGCAGCTGTGGCTGCCTGTTGGAGCTCTAGCAAGAGGGGTAGCAGCTGTGTCTCTCCTAGCTACTTGGACATCAGCTCCAACATGTGCAAAAAGAGGGGAGGGGGCTCCTCGGTCGATAAAAAAAGGAAGGGATTTGTGGGAAACTTTAGAGAAGAATGAAGAGGGACTTGGGTGATATTAATAAGAAAAGAGGGATCTTGGAAGTTATCAAGTGGGAGGAAATTAGAAAGGCCAAGTGGAAATAAAAATATTAAGCCAAGTGTAAGAGTTGCCTACTGGAAATTCTGAATAAATAATTTTATTATAGATATTATCATTCTCTTTTTTATTTACCATACCAAAGTCCTCTGCATTCGCACCTCGAGTTTCGGATTCTGGTGCATAATATCTTGTTTTGATCATCTCTGTATGATGATCAAAATGAGTATAATATTCATATATTTGGATTGAGTATGAATTTCCGAAATTATCGAGATACGATCTTTTGTCGAATCAGATTTTGGATGGTCTTGATTTGTTTTGCGGTTTTCAATTTGCATCATGGCTTTTCTGATGGTACGCTTTACGATGCAATCGAATTTTGATCGACTGATCTCATCCGACTTTTATGTCTGCCTACTGCAGCTCCAGCAATATGGACAATAGTTGTGGCTTTCCCAGTTGCTTGGATAGCAGCTCCAACAGGAGCAAAAAGACAGGAGTAGGCTCCTCCGTGGAGAAAAAAAGAAAGAGACCAGAGGAAACTTTAGAGAAGAATGAAGAGGGACATAGGTGGTATTAATAAGAAGAGAAGAGTTTTGGAGGGTTGCTAAGCGGGAAAGAAAAGATGGCCCAAGTGGAGAGAATTAGAAAGGCCAAGTGGAAATAAAATTAGCAAACCAAGTGGAAGAGTTGACTGCTGGAAATTCTAAATAAATAATTTTATTATGAGGAGAGGGAAGCTACAACATGATGTAGCTAACCTTAGCTACATCAGGGGAAATTTCATTCTTTTTTTCCGAAATTTCCACAATGGATTTTCATTACTATATCCCTCTAATATGTCATTCAAATTTCGTCAGATACAGAGACTCCTACGGCCTCCATCCTGACAATCATTTTTTAAACAGTCACAGATTTGCTGTATTTTACCTGTTCTGGATGGAGGCCGTAGGAGTCTTTGTTTCTGATGAAATTTGAATGACATATTAGAGGGATATGGTTATGAAAATCCATCGTGGAAATTTCGAGAAAAAAATAAAAAAAGAGGACGAAATTGCCCTTGATGTAGCTAAGGTTAGCTACATCATGATGTAGCTTCCCTTTCCTCTTTTATTGTATATATTTTGTACCATTCTCTCTTTTATTTGCCATACCAAAGTCCTCCGCATTCACGCTTATAGTCTCGGATTTTGGTGTACAATATCTTATTTTGATCACATCTCTATGACGATTACAATAAGTATAATATTCATATACTTCGAATTGAGTATGAATTCTCGAAATTATCGAGATACAATTTTATTTTGTCGAATCAAATTTTTGGGTGGTCTCGAATTGTTTTGCAATTTCCAATTTGCATCGTGGCTTTTCTGATGGTAGTTTTACGATGCATTCGATTTTTGATCGATTGATCCCGTACGACTTTTGATTCTATGACATATTGATCTGATTTATATCATTTAATATTGATCGATAGTTTCATCGGATCAAATGGACCCCAATCGGGTCGGATTCGAGTTTATTCAGATCCAGATGTCACAGTTTTTGGGAAATATATGAATTTTTTGATGGATTTTTGAATAAAACTAAGCAATTTGAGGTAATTTAATTCTAATAAATTCAAATACCAATGATTATAATCCAGAAAAATTACAAGTGGAGATTTTAGTGAAGAATCAAGAACACTTTGAATCTTTACAAAATATTGATCGAAGATATGAATTGACTACCGCATTTACCCATCATTTATTTCAGAGCACATGGTAACTTATTTTGAAAATCTTTTTGGGCACAAAGACATAATTTTCTTACAATGAGATTGAATTTTTTATGAATTAAATAACTCGAATTGGGAAAAAATGTTGTTTTTAACTAATCCAGCTTTATGAAATCAACTGTAAGGTGTAAATTTCTAAACCAAAGCTCCACAGACACTAAACTTCTTTATAACATGCTTAAATTTTGAAAATGATGAAACTAAGAGGTCTAAATCATTGCTCAAGTTCAAGGGTATTTCATCAATAATAAAAGTTAAATTAAACACAAGTTCGATGCTTATTGAGCATTTTTTGTAAATAAAATTACCCGCTATGTAACGCACACAATTTTTTTCTAGGAGGGGGGCAACGTCAAATAACTGAAGAGCATGGGCTTAGGCATGGAAACCCCACTCATGTGAGTAGGGTTTCGATCCTACAATTCAACTGGCCATTTTTCTTCATCATCGAGGACTTTGCATAGCTCTGCTCTAATAGTTTAGTACATCCGCCAGGGTGCGGGAAAGCATGTCTGAGTCCTGATCTCTCTCTCACCCCTCGCACATATATACTATGACTAAGGCCCTGACTATACATATACTACTAGCCTTTCTTTGAAAGACTTTCTTATTGCCTTTGACTGTCTCATCAGTGGGCTTTTCAAGGGTAGTCCTAGATGCCATAATAATTCCTTCCACTATCAATTGGGAATCAAAGAATAGCCAAGCATGACGTCTCCTCGGTCATTCTTATAGATTGATCCCTGGGGCTTTTCCTGAAGTGAATCAAGACTATTCCTTTGCGTATTCAATTGGATGGAAATGACAAAACCACCTAGAAGCTAAAGAAGATGCCGTTGGAGCTCAGATCCTTCGGCGGTGATTTCTCAACACATCAACGGTGGATAATGGATCTTCTAGATCTATATGCACGCTGCATGCGAGGACATGTGCCTCGATGTCATCCGCTAATGCTATAGATCAACAACTATAGGTGATTGTGCTCTGAAGATAGGGATTAGGTTGCACATCCAATTCTACGGTGCTTGAAGTTATAAAGATCTAGACCCCTTCCTCATTTCAACTCAGGTAATGATAGACGTGGGGTGAAGTTCCTCCTCTCCTAAGAGGTTTATTTAATTGATGGTAACTGCAGGCGACTCCTATGAGAGCTCGATGGGGAGAAGGAGCTTTTACTTTAACTAGCAGTCCTAGAAAGACTCGGTCGAAGAGGAAGGTGCTGAAAATGATCTGAGTGTGATACTCGCTTAGGTCAACACATGATCAGGCGCTTCTTGGGAGAAAGAAATTCAGAGTAGAGGTCCAACTTGTTCAAAAAGTTGTTGTGGCTGAACGAGGATATCTTAAAATGAAATGAGGCTCGCATTGGTGATCGTAGATGCTAATCGAGGAGTCGTTGTGATGAGTCCTTGTTCTATGATGCTCGAATCTAGCATACCTACAAGAAGGATGAGGGATGCTTGACCTAAGCGTAATGGTTGCGGAGGAATGGAGCGAATAATGGAGGTCCTAATGATGTGATGAAGGTGATGGACTAGTGATTTTTGCAAGAATTATGCGCGACTTTTAATTTAATGAAGAAAATATAAACACTGTGATGTCGCTGTAACCCATAAATTCTATAATTAAATATATTTTTATTCTAACATAGAGAACAAAATGCTATTTATTTTACTTGCTATAGCAATGGGATCGAACTTAGAGAGGTTACAAAATACGAGAGTCAATTTATTTTTGCTAATTAATGAAGAATTTTCTTTTCTTTTTCTTTTTGTACTTTTTTATGTTTTAATGCTTTTATATTTTTTTATAGATTTTTAATATTTTATATACTTTTTATATTTTCTGATTTTTTTATAATTTAATGATTTTAATTTTTGCAAATTTATATATTTTTAATTTCTAAAAATAATTTGTAAGAGATATATAAACCAACGATAAAAAACAACTTTTTGTATTTTTAAAAGTAACGAAAATGCTCAAAATGCAAATTCAAATCTTTTTGTGTTATATATATTTACATTTTTGTGATTTTTGTGTAATTTTAATAATTTTTATGGATTTTATACCGAATTAAAATAGAAAACAATCAATAAAGTAAAATTAACCTACATTATTTGTATTTTTAAAATATAAAGTTAGATCAATTCAACTTAAAATCAATTTTAAATAGAAGAGAATTGATTAATCTTTAAACAAGCCAAAGTAGGTGTCTTTTTGAATTTTGTTTGAATTTATACAATTTTTATAAGATTTTATATATTTTCAATTTTTATGGTTTTCTGAAAGTATTTTTATTTGAAATTTGTATAGGTGATAAAATAAGGTAAAGCAATCTATTGGAATTTTTAGATTTTTTCAAAAAGTTTTCAAATTTTTATGAATTTTCAAAAGTAACCACGTAAAATTAAAGTTATTTTTGAAATTTTAAAATAACAAAGAAAAATGAAAATTATTAGGTGTAAAACAAATAAATAGGAACTTAAAGTGATTTTTGTGGATTTTATGGAATTATCTAAACAATTATAAGAAGCAATTAATAAGAAAATAAAATCAGTAGAAATAGAGCCTAATCGCAATTATTATAAACTATCTATACTATTTATTAAAAACAAATAAACTATAGAGCAGATAATGCAAATAATCCAAGATTTCACGTGTTTGCGCACGTGAATCAAGCAAACATGGACCGATTTGCAATTTATTAAAATACATGATCAATCAATAACAACATTCTACATGGATTTTTGTTGCAATTTTCTCAAGAAACGCGTGTTGACGCACGTGAGTTCGGATTAGAAGGACTAAACTACAAATAACAAAACAATAAAGAGCATAATTGTAATTATTCAAGCAACCCCGATTGACACGTATCCAACTTGGACTTATTTACAATCAAAGAAACTGTAGAGGAAGGGAGTGTAAAATCATCAACAACTTGTGCAGAGCACGTGGAACACGGGTGACAGGGATCGGCATCTGAGGATCTGATCGTGCGACTTTTATTTGGGCATGAACGTGCGGTCGTGATCGAATCTGCATGTTATTGTTCTTGATTGGACGTCTCTGAAGACTAATGGAAGGGCACATATGAAGATCCGAGTCCATTTGAATCTCCTCGATCTCCACCGATTTAACTCATATACTTTTCTGATGATCTCTCTACATCTCAAATCCGATTCGGCATCCATCTGAGGACAGAACACTGTCATATCCCACTGATCAGGGATCTGGATCTCAAGATCCTATCCTCTTGTAAGTTGACCTCCATATCCCGATTCCAGCTCCAAACCACTACTCCAAAACCTACAGATGATTCGTTGCTTGAACTTCGACTATGCTTGTTGAGAAAAAACAACACGAAAAGGTGGATGAATGGATCAAGTTCAGGGATGGTGAAGGTTTGAACCTAAAATTCCTTGGATCTGATGATATGAGGTTGATCAGATTGTGTGCAAGATGACTATGGTGAGGTGATGGAATAATCGGATTGGGTTGAAAACAAGAGATAATCTCCGATCAAGTTGATGGGTGGCAGATCTACAAACTACTGATCTGAATCAAAATGAAATGAAATGCGGCAAATTTAAAATGCAGATGAAAGGAAAATTAACCCACAACTACCTATGGTCAAAATGCAAAGATTCTGACCTCAATCAGGTTATGAGTCGGTCGAAGAAGCTATGCACGACGGAGAGCTCCGGTCGGTCATGAATCGTGTAATTCATCTGCCTTCTCGTGCTCCTGATCGAGGGATGCCATCGCTGTCACCTCGACCAAGCTCTTAGAATCGATGGGAGAATTGTAGTGAAAAATGGATCAGAACGCAAAATGGGATCTTGAGCACTATTTATAGAACTAGGAATTAAGAAAAATTCAAATTGGAAAAGGATGCATGAACCGAGGCGAAAGGAGTGAAAATTATTTGGGTGTGAATGTGGCGTATTCAGATAATCAAAAGGCGAAGGAATCATGTTTGAAAGAGATATGAAATGGGTGAGAAAAATAAGAGAAGGAAGCATGTCGAGTTTTTATTTGGGTAAAGAGTGAAGAAGGGTTGAGTTGACTCAGATCAACGGAACCGGGTCTAGCCAATGAGAGTGCAACCCGAATAGGGCCAAGCACTACATGACAAAGAGTAATTAGATAAATAAGAATAAATAGAAAATAAATCTAAATTAAAAAGTTTTCAAAAGAAATAATGTTTATAAATAAACAAGTCAATTTTTAGTGATTTTTAATAAATTAAATAAACTATTCAATGAGGTCAATATAAAGAAAAACCTTTATTCATGGGTATATAATACTTATATATACATTATACATTTTAAATTAATTATTTTTACAAAAATATACATTATTTCATATTTTATTTATTTACAGAATAATTAGAGGGTTTTAAACATATTTGTATTTTATTTTTATTAATTTTATTTAAGGAGTTAAATAAATAGGTTTATGTACAATATGTGTACATTATACCTATAGTATGAATACACTTATTTTATTTTTGGTTATTTTCAGTTTTGTTATCTTTATTTGTATTTTATATAAAAAACATAAAATATATACAAAATTTTCAAAATTACAGTATATGCAAAAATATGAAGAAAGAAAGAAATAAATAACTAGGTACAATATAGACAACTATGTACAACAACACTCCAAAAAGCTACATTTCACATCTTAACTCCAAATTTTATGAAACAACATTCATTTTAAAACTTATTTAATTTAAAACGTAATGAAAGTGAGTTTGTTTAATTTGAGTCTGTATGGAGTAGATATTGATCTTTCAATTCTGGATTTATGATTTTTTTGTAGTTTTGTCTTTCTTATTTCGTACAAGATTTATTTTTGCAATTATTTTTATTATTTACAACACATTTTTTGTACAAGTTTCAAGAAGAAAATAATTTTATTTTTAGGTTGAATGGATGATAAATAAAATAATACAAAATATATGCATGAATAGTGGTGATGAATATATACATATGATATTGATTTTATAGAATTTTAGTACATTAGTGACCATATCTCCCCCTGCTTTATTCCTCGTCAAGTGGGTCAAGTCTTGACCTACTTTCGGGGTTATGATCAATATGTATTTATCTCATATATACTATCATCTTTTCTTTCTTTTTCTTTTATTTCTCATTTATTTATTTTGGGTTAAAATAATGATATTAATACACTATTTACAAATGAATATGGATTATTAAAGAGAGATAATTAATGTTATTTACAGGTATTTTCTAAGGGATTTCAAGCTAAAATATATGAATAAAGACGATGAACGGGTGATTCATCACCCCCCATACTTTACCTATGCTAGTCCCCTAGCAAACATTCATTAGAAGAATAAGCGACTAAAAAAGAAAAAGAAAAAGGAAAATGAAAGAACTTAGAAAAATTTTGATTTTTAAACTAATCTTCATAAAATCAATATATGGAGCTTGGTCAGACCTTTGATTATTAGTTTGTCAGAACCTTATTGGGAATAAGATTAAGACTCATTGACCTTTAAGTTCCACAAGTCTATTCAGTCCGCCTTGACGGTCAAGTTAGAAGTCTTCATACGTAAATTCTGAAGACTATGAATCTTACTTGTACTGTGAATGGGAAATATAGCTCCCCACATCTGAAAATGACAAAGAACAACCTTCTCTAGCAAGGTGACCCTAATTCCCCAGTCTAGCCACTCTTTCCTCAAGGAGCGAGGTATTTCCTTCTAAGTTCACATACGTGTTGTCTCCACAATCGAAATGGGGAGAAGATAGAAGAATGAGAAAAGAAGTGGAGTGTGCCCATCGTAGGCACATCTCCTTGTGAAGCTTGACTAGTTTATCCAAGTCTCCACTATGATATGCAGGTTCTTTGAAGCTTGGACCATTGTGGTCATGTATATGTATTTGGTGTATGGCTTCTTTTTGATTAAAAATATTGTTGCACTGCATTGATCATTTGTGCCCCGATGGATATAGAATCTTTTTTCTGTCCATGTTTGGGGTCTTAGAAAAAATTGTGCCAGCAGATAATCCCTCATTCGAAGCTTTATTTCAACCCACAACATCTTGTTTTTAGACGTCCATGCCACTAGACTAGGTTGGTGTGCACTGGCCACATAAAGTGAATGTGTATGTTTCCATTTGTATGTGTCTCAAGCTAGTGGATTCCGCCCCTCACCACCTCATATGTGTTGATCTATGTGTAAAATGCTTGTCCAAGTTAGTCATTGTCTAAAGGAGTCATACATGTGTATAGAGATATTCTACTTAGATCAATCAAGATGACATGTGAACATAGTCTTATGGACCCAAAGAATTAAGTCATTATGACATGAAAGTCTCAACTCGAGCTCCTATAAAATTCCTCTAAATTAAGTGGATTAAGATCTTAACCAAGCTCAATTCTTTAAACCTTATTCCATACTAGTTTAACCATCAATATCATTCCAAAAAATATGAATGCAAACACAATAAATTTTCACTGAAAACAATTTTCTGATTTAAGCTTGTTATGTGGGTTTCAAAGAACTTTTGCATATTTTTACGATTTTTATGATTTTTATGTATTTTAAGAGAATTGGATATATTTACAAGAATTAACAAGGATTTTACACATGGATATATACAAGAGTTGTACAAATTTTATACAATATTTTATTTACAAAATTAATTTTATTCACAAGTTTTATGTACAAATTTTACAAAAGGATTTTATTCACAAGAGAATTTTACATACCACTTTTATTTAGAATTTTATATACATAGGATTTTATACACATATTTACAAATAATGACATGTTTTATTTACACAAATTTTACAACAAGTTTATACACATATTTACACAACTTTATTTTTATACAAGGTTGGAAAATAATTTTACAAAATGAGTTTACACAAGATGTTTACAAACAATTTTACAAAAATCTTTACAACATATTTTGCAAAATATCTTACATAATATTTTATAAAACAATTTTACAAAAAAAAACTACAAATATTATACAAACCAATTTTTCTCAAACATTTTATAAATAATTTGAAACTAATAATAATTTTGCACAACAAAAAATTTTAGAAAACAATTTACAAATAAAATGATTTTACCAAGATTCTACAATAATTTGTACACAAATAATTTTACAAAGATGTTTATAAATACTTTACAAATGTTTAAAACAATTACAAAATATTTTATAATTTTTTACAGATCTTTTTACAACATTTTTATTACAATTAATTATCCATATTATTAAATACAAAAAGTACGAGTTATGGCTAAGTATATACACAATATATATGGCATCCCCTATACTTAGCTCGAACTATGTCCTCTTAGCAACCAAGAAGCGACAAAGGAAGATATAACTCGTGCTAAGTATAGAAAAGTGAAAAGAATCATACACTACAATGGCTCAAAGAATAAAGAATAAAACGAATAGAAGTCAGTTATCCCCCTATACCTTGGATCAAATAATCCTAAGTATATAAGACTGTACAATCAGGGAAATCGAGGAAAAGAATGTACAAATTCAACGTCTCGACTAGTCCCTCCCATACCTAGGGTAAAAGATCTCTACGTATAGAAAAGAATATCAACAATGTTGAGGGACAAGCGAGAGAACATACGAAAATAAAACGAAAATAAAGAAGATGAAAAGAACAACATCACTCCCCCAATACTTAGGGTAAAGGATCCCTATGTGTAAGCAATAACATGAGTGATGAAATAGAACGAAAATAGAACAACTCAAGTCATTCACCTCCCATATACTTAGGATATAGTCATCCTAAGTATAGCACAAACACACGCAAAACTTGTGAATGATAAAAACAAAAGAAAAGAATAAAATGAAAGGAATATACAAGGTGAGTAGAAATACAATGCTCAAGAAGGAAGAAGCTTGACCTTCTTTCACGTCCGTTGAGTTATAGAGTCAATGAGATGTATATCGACATTGGTGTCGTCCTTATATGTGTCCATGTTTGAATCCTCAAACCTCCTATCAAAGTCGATGTGGTGAAAGTACTCAATGGATTTGTAACGATCGGGAAAAATATAAAAGGTAAGAGTGAACCAAAGCTAGCCTCAGCATAATCACATCCATAAACCATCATCATCTCTTTGATGTACTCAGGAATTGCTGAATCTTCTTCCGACACTTTGTGCACGTCATCAACAATAACTCACATCTTTAGTAAGTGGACTACAGACATTGTGTTGTCCAAGTTTTCCTCTTTAGAGAGGAATTCCTGAATCTCAATATCATCCAAATATAATGGTTCTTGTATGATCTATGCTATCAAATCATAGTCTTCTATATCGGATGAAATAAAAACACTCTCGACTCGGAGATCGTCTCTACAATAACACTTTCATTGTGAGAATGAAAAGTTATCTTATCTGCCCCAAAATCAATGTCAGCTTTCAATGTACACAAAAAGGGTCGTTGATGAACTGCGAAAATTTCCCTTTGTTAACATGTCAAATTAACCTATGTTCGTTGCTAGCAGGCAATCACATATCAATCAAAAAGATCACTTAAATTATTATTTAAGTAAAGCAAGCAGTCAAATTTATTTTACTTGGGCGAGCCCAAGGTTAAACTCAAGGAGGACACTATCTCCTTAGGTTGATTTTTAGATCGATTAGGAACTAGGCTTTTAGATGAAGTTCTTTTTATTTTTATACAATTATTGATGAAAATGCATTTTTGGTAAAGTTTAGGGGCTAAAATGCAAATTTCAGTCAGATGATATCTAAAAAACTAAAACTTGGTTAGAATGTTAAAAATGATGAAAATTAAGATACTATGATTTCTTTGATTTTTTGGATGCAAAATGAATTTACACTGAACTAAATATGACGATTACGTAATTTTTAGTAATTTAATTTAATAAATAACAAAACTCAATAATTTCACGAACAAAAATTATCTAAAATAACTCTAATCATGAGGAATTCATAACAACTTTTAATTCCTTAAAATATTAAGTTTTTAATCAATTAAAAATCCATTACTCAGTTCACAAAATAATTTATTGGATGCTCAATATGCATGTAAATGAGATGATTTTTGGTTATTATATAAAGCACACCTAATTCTACCTAGTATGTTTTTTAGATTTTTTGGAGCAATTATCAATTTACATAGAATTAATTACTCGTACATGGGCAAAATATGCAATTTAACACCAAAGAAATTGTAATAAATTGATCACCGATCACAAAATTGCTAATAAATAATCACTAGGTAAAGAAATAATTGAGCTACAGCAAGCAATTTATAAAAATGAAATATGATGACAAATGAGGGTCTGAACAATAGTGCAAAGATAAGGGAGTAAATGTAATACAAAGAAAAATGAAATAAATAAAAAATGTTGACAAGGACTAAAGGGCAATTACTAAGACCCAAGGGGCTTCTATGCCAATGTCCCACGTGCGCACGTCCGCAACACGTTATCTCCATTCGGATAAGTTGGCATGATTTCTTGGAAACACGAGGGTCGTGGTGCAATTTCCCCCCATCCCACGTGAATCTCATGCACTCTTGAAGGCTTGGGCAGCGACTCGAAAGGAGATGATGCTCGGATGGTCGAGGTTGAGGCACGGAGCCCTGAGCCTCCATGCGGCTTCTTCTCGTCACTTTGGATCAGTGAGGCTCGAGGCTCGAGTGGTGATGACGTGGATGCGATAATGGTCATCCGATTATTCATGATCGACATGTCATGTCAAGGGTGGTGGAGGTGCTGTAAGCGAAGGTGATTGGTGCTCGTGGACGACGAAGGATCAAGCGTGCATAGGCTGAACGCGGTGGTCGACAAAGGCTGGCGACAATGGAATTGTTGCTGGAGGAGCTCGCCTGGTCGGCAGGGAATGTATGAGAATAAGGTGGTGGCGTTGCTCCAGGCGCAATGGGAAGAGGTGTGTCAGGCGATTGGTAGCGGACGGTGGCGTGAGGGTTGAGGGCGGTGTGGTTGCGGTGAGCAAGGGTACAGAGATGGAGGCGGTGTCATGACGAAGAAGAAGAGCAGGAGATGTTAATAGGAGAAGAAAAAGGAGATAGAGCAGAGGAAGAAAAAGAAGAAGAACGAAGAAGAGGAATAAGGATGAAGATAAAGAAGAGCAGAGGACTACTTAAGGATGGAGTTTATCTCGGGGGGTGGATTAGCGAGTCAGTTGCAGCGGTTGCGTGAGGGAGGTGCACTACTGCTTTCGGAGGAACAGACAAGGTCGTGGGAGGTGATGATGGGCTATTGGAAGTGGAAGGGGGTGGGTTGCAACAAAAGCAGGAGGCACGATGGTTGTGGAGCGGTAGGCGCGGGAGGAAGGGGGAACACACAACGCACTGAGGAGTGGCCACATGGCACGTTGCGGCTCCAGGAGCCGCCACATGTCGCTCCTAGGAAATTCAGAAATTAAATCAAAAGAAATAACAAACGAGGTCAAATCAAAAAGTGGTGACATAAAAGTTATTTGTGTCGACGAGGTATACAACTTTCACAAAGGGATCAAAACTAAAAGTGATCATATATACAAAAACAATTTTGGTTGTACTCTATTAAAATATTGTATTTTTGTATTTTGCAAATTTTCTGTCATTTTTTAATAAGATAAAAATCAAAATAAAATCATATAAAATATAAACTAAATATTTATACACTAATATTTTTTTTGGTATTTTTAACAATTAAGAAAATAAAGAAATAAAATATGGGGGATTTATATACAGACTCTTTAGACTTAGGGTCATTTATTTTATTTGCTATTTGCTTCAATTTCTATTTGAATTTTTACACAATTTATTAAAACATAAATCAAAGGAAACAAATGCAAAAGAGATAAATCAAAAAGATTTATTTTGTACATAAAATAATAAGGTCAAATTGATCAAAATGTACAATATACAATAAGGTATCAAAACTCAAGTTTCACATATGAACTCCGATTCTTTTGAACTTGGTCTTGTTTTGTAGATAATTGAATGTATATCAACTCAAATTTCATATGAGATTTTATGAGAGAGATATTGACATTTATGGTTTTTTGTCTCAAAATTATGATTTAGGTTTTATTGGGCAAATATACAAGTTAGTATTTTTTGGTATTTTTCCTTGATTAGTATTATTAATATGTACAAAATAAAGTTGATTTTATTGTGTTTTAAGTTAGTGAAAAAATAATTAAAAATCAAGGAAGATATGGTATTATACATGTGATATGGTATAAGATTTTTGACTTCTTATTTAATGTAATTCCATATGCTAAAATGTGGATCTTATTTACATATGCATGGATGATAATAATGAAATATAGATGGATAAGTGCAGTGAATACTAGATATCGATGCTCTATTTTCATCTTTTAGAGTGATGAATCGTCCAAGAATAATTGGGTGTGATGAAACCGTACTGTAGATTCCATATCTACAACAACAAAGTCTACAGGAATGCTCATGCCTTACATCGTTACGGCAACGTTTTCAAGTATGTCCTTTGGCCTCTTGATAGATCGGTATGCAAATTGAAGTATCATTCTGTTCCTCTTAATAGGTCCAAGCTTGAGATGCTCAAGTAATGAGAAAGGCATTAGGCTAATCGATGAACCGACTCCTAAAAGAGTACATGATAAATCCCCATTTCGTCACCTTTATTCTCTCATTTTGACCTTAAATCTCCAAATAAATGCATGAAAATAACACTAAATTTCACAAATAACACTCATTATTTATACTGTAAAGAATATATAAATTCATTGACTTAAATTCAAAATAAAAGAAATGTATGAAAGAAAATAAAAAGAAATGAAATACCAGAGGTATTGAATGGCCCTAAACCCAAGACGAAGCCAAATATTGGCTTGATCGATAAGAAATAAAGTAGGGGGATATAAGGGCTAATAACTGCATAGAAATCCTAATTTTTAATTCATCAATAATATGTTCTTGGCACCTATTATATTTTCCTATTTAAAACTTCAAATCAGTAAACTTTGAACACGAACAATGCACATGAAAATGCAAAGAAAAATACAAATTTTATTTCATTAAAAAATAATGCAAAGTATGCCCGAGACACGCAAAATAAAAAGCCACAAAGAAAACTTTCCAAAAGCTTATCATCTCCATACAAACTCAAAATCAGTATGCAAATTGAAGTATCATTATGCTCTTCTTAAGAGGTCCAAGCTTGAGATGCTCAAGTAATGAGAAAGGCATTAGGATAATCAATGAACCGATATCTAAAAGAGTACGTGACGAATCTCCACTTTGTCACCTTTATTCTCTCATTTCGACCTTAAATCCCTAGTTAAATGCATTTAAATAATTACATGCATTTAAATTGCACAAATAACACTCATTATCTATACTGTAAATAATATATAAATTCATTGATTTAATCCTAAAATAAAAGTAATAAAGGAAAGAAAAAGAAATGAAATGTCAGAGGTATTGAATGACCCTAAACTCCAACACTAAGTCAAGTATTGACTTGATCGATAAGGAATAACGGGGGGGGGGGGGGGGGGATAAGGGCCAATAATTACACACAAACCCTAATTTTAATTCATTAATAATAGATTTTTGACACCTATTTTATTTTCTTATTTTTAAATTTCAAATCAATAAACTTTGAACATGAACATTGTACATAAAAATACAAAGAAAAATACAAAATTTATTTCATCAAAAATAATGCACAGTGCGCTCGAGACATACAGAATAAAGAGTCTCAAAGAAAACTTTCCAGACCTATATCTTCTCCATACAAAATCAAAATTTACCAAACTCGCCTTTATTATTCATAAAATTAAATTATCTATTTAATGAAGTGGTTTCATTTAATTTAGAGTTAAGATACAAAAGTTGACTTTTGGGCCCTCATTGTGCAATATACTTATATAAAATAATCAATATATTTATTCTTTATATTTTTCACTTATTTTTTTAGAAATCTGTAAATAAATATTATTTAAAATGCTTGTACATAATAAAATTAAAATTGAACATAAAAAATAAAACAAAATAAATGATACACTTTAATATAGAGGTAAATAATACGTATAATACACCTATATATTATATGCATACCTATTTTTAAGTAAATAAGCAACTTCAGAAAAATAAAATAAAAATATGTAAATGTATGTCTAAATAATTTATAAATATAAAAATTATATATATATATATATATATATATCAATTAATAAAATATAAAATACAAAAACAAAAAATACAACATATATATGTAAATATACCTATAATTATACATGTAAAAACTAACACCTTATAAATTAACTTGTAAAAACAAATAAAAATCGTGATAAAATACTATATACATTAAGATTTTTCATGTCTTGACAAAAAATATAACAATATTTATTATTTCAATCTATTTAATAAGGGATTTAATCCTTGTTTTGTCTACTAGCGGCTGCGTGGACCAATGGGAGGTGAGTCCACGTTGATCCCGGTCAACTCCTTGCTCCCAAGGTCATGTGTCTGTCAAAGCTTAGCATCTCGATTTCTCCATTTTTCTCCGATTGAGACTTGCATCTTCTTGGCTCGACTCCTTCATGAATTTTAATCCTCTATTGTTGCTTTTGCACGTACACGCATTACCTCGATCAATGGATCATTGCATCGAACAGAGACCCTAGTCAAAGGACATCTTGTACATATATCCCCCTCCTCCTCCATTTTTAATTTGGCCCCGCTCTACCCTTTAAACTCTCGATCTTCCTTGTACTGGAGGTTGCTGGTGACGGCAATAGCTTAACCAAAGCTTTTCGTGGAGGAAAAGACCCAGAGGTGGTGATTCGAGCTCGCTGGAGTAGCTTCAAGCGGAGCTCCTCCTTGGCTCCCTGTTGTGCAGGTAAGATCCCTAGTTTTAGCTCCTTTCTTATAATTTCAGATTCCTAACATTAGCTGTAGAGTAGTTTAGCATTTTGTTTCTTTAGATTTTTTCAATCAAACCTTAAAACCCCCCAAAACATAGTTTGTCGGAGCTAGTTCTCCGGCCTTTGTCCTACGCCATTCTAGCCTTCGTCTTGACCCGCCAACCACCTCACAACCTTCCCCTTTAGCTTCTAAATGCCTCGCAACCACCTAATCCCCTTGACCTTGCACAGATCAGGAGATCAAGGTCTTCCCCTCAACCGCACGTCGGAGACTCTGCCACGCCTCATCCTCCCTCGTTTTTGTACCAAATCAAGCCCAGTATTCTTATTTTTCTTGTGCGACACTAAACTTGCAGGTTCTGGCACTTGAGAACCCAACTTGGGTCGATTTTTGCTCGATCGAAGGCAGTCTAAGAGCTCCTCCTTTCCAAGCCGTCTAGGACCCTACCAATGGGTCCTGACCTATCTAGGCATACCAATCGGCATGGAGAAGCATTAGCTCCATTTTACACCACCGACGAGCCTTCCAGGTGGTCGGAGTTGCGAGCTTTAGCCGATTGAAGCAACAAGGAAGAAGTGTTCTTCCCTGTTCTTCCACCTTGCTCTAGTGTCGTTCGATAAAGAACCCCCTCCAGGAGCAGCGGTTGTCATTGGATTGGAACGCCATTAGCCATCGGATCTCAGCTGGAGATCTAATCTCAGCCATCCAATAGAAGTGTCATCGTGCAACCAGAGCACAATGTGTGGCAAGTGACTTGATCCCTACTGTCCAAGCACGTACGTGGGGGTAATTTTGCTTGTATACCCCACCTTTTTATATTTACTTTTTAGCCTCGAAACCTTCCTCAACATTTCAAATATTCTCGTAATATTTGTAGTTCGAACATTATCTTTAGTTTACTTGCATTTAGATCCTCCACCACGTCACCCATGTGCACATACACGTGAGGTGGCGGGGTATTTTGCAGAGGGCCCCCTTCGTGTCTCATTATTTATTTTTAGTCCTGTAGTTTCTATATTAGATGTTATATTTTATGGAAAATTATATATAAGACTTGAAAGTTTTGTAATATTACATAAATACCCCTACTAATATTAAATTTTCTTTTTGTTGCTTTTATTTTTATTAAATATCTATGATGCTTATAAAATTCTAGGAAAAGTAGGATAGAGGCATGATATTTAACTTGATCACATGTGTTTTTATGGAGGCATTTTATTCTAATTTTCTAATTATTAAAATAAAAAAAACAGACCATCTATTCTCGCTTTACTTTTAAAAATAAAAAACTATAAAATCACTTCTAAAAAATCCAAAAAATAGGATATATTTATTACTATATGTTGTAACGCCAAACTAAAAATCAATAAAGATTGCAAAAGGAAGATGCTAAAAATTAAAAAATCCTATAAACCGTATAAAAATCATTAAAAATTATTTAGATGCTAAAATTATTTGTTTCTATTTTTGAATTTTGTCTATATTATATATTATATATTAAAAATAATTTTGGAATTTTTTGAGATATTTATCTATTTTTAAATTCCAAAACAATCGTGCTTATTATTATAAGTCCCTGTTTTGACATTTTTACCAATTAAAAATCCATAAAAATCAGCAAAAACTACCTAAACATCATAAAAATACAGAAAAAGATAAAAAGACAAAAGCATTTTATTGTGTATTTTTGGAGTATTTATAGTTATATTTATAATATAGAAGCTAGATTAACTATATATATCTCCATATACATATATACTTATTAACATTGATATTATTATTGTAAATATCTAGAAAATATTTTAAAAATCTTAAAAAATAAAAAGGACTGTACTTAATTGTATTTTCATGATTATAATAAAAATTATAAAATAAAAAATTATAAATTAAACATCCATAAAAATATAAAATAAAAACCCTATAAAGACAAAAAACACATTTGTTCATTTTCTTCCTGATTGTCAATTTTTATACCTATCCACATCCTATCCCCATCGCTCCTTTATGGTTCGACCCCTAGACTTGCGTGCTATACATAATTATTTGTAGGATATAATAAATTTTATCTCACTTGCATTCATTGTCCATTTATTTTGTGGGTGATTATCTCACTACATGCCGGTGGTTCAAAGGAGATGGTCAAGGACTGTCCTCTTTGTAGTTATAACCGTCCCTTTTGATCAGAGGGGACGGTCTCAGAACTGTCCCGTCTGCTACCGTCTCATTTGCTTAGATGGGACGCTTATCATGAGTGTCCCTTTTAATCAACCATTGGGGACGGTCGGAACCGTCCCTTTAATGATTAAGATTGGGGACGGTCACGACCGTCCCTAGTACCATGACTAGTAGGGACGGTTTCAACCGTCCCCATCTTAGAAGCTTATGGGACGGTTGTAACCGTCCCCAGTGGCCGGACATCATTTTGAGACGGCTACAGAAGACCTGTGGGAACGGTTTCAACCGTCCCCATTAGGTCCCACTGGTCGATATCCACGACAGTGAGTCGATGTCAAACGGAAGCGACGGTTGAAACCGTTGCCTACGTCACGTAACAGGGACGGTTGTGACTGTCCCTTCCATGAAGAAGTCCTTTTGAGATGCCAGTCTCCTTTACCTCCTACAATATGATAGAGCGATTCATATCGAAATGCCCAGTCTAAGAATCCGATAACTCCTTTGTTATATGTCCGATAATCATCGAATCTTTTGTTCATCCAACTTTTGTCCATTTCCTAAAGGTAAGATCCAAAGTTAATTACAATAATGCATGGTAAGTTTCAATAATGTATGGTAAGTTATATTTTTTTGATCCTCCGAACTAAACTATTAAGCATTTAACTACCGTGTTTTTGATCTAACTATGTTTTTGATCCTCTCAACTAAACTATTAATCAATTAAAATACTACATTACTAATACCTCTATTTTACAAAGATTAAGCTATTACTTTAAAAAATCTATACAATCATAAGCAAGAATAATATATTAAAAAATTATTAAAAAATAATTAAAAAATTTACAACCAAATAAGAGGATGAAATCAAGGCGGAGGGAGGTGGGCGATCGGGCGGAGGGCGACGGGCGGTGGCCGGGCAGGGGCTGAGGAGGAGGGCGAGAGGGCGGAGGAGGAGGGCGAGAGGGCGAGGGGGCGGAGGATGAGAGGGCGGAGGAGGGCGACCGGGCGGAGGGTGACGAGCGGCGGCCGTACGGGGGCTGAGGAGGAGGGCGAGAGGGGCTGATCGAGTGAAGAACGAGGAATGGATTCGACCGGAGAGGGTGTAGGACCATCGGGGACGGTCATCTGACCGTCCCCTATAAGAATAATCGGGGACGGTTATAAGTGGACCGTCCCCTTTGGTTGCAGATATTTGGAAGAGCGCGCCAATTAGACATGTATTGGAGATGGTTACACAACCGTCCCCTAAAACCAACTATAGGGGACGGTTGTAACCTTCCCCTATAGTTTGTATACGTGATGGCCACAGTTGAGTAACGGGGACGGTTCTGACCGCCCCCTAAAGTACCTCGGGTAGATAAAAACCAAGCTGGGGCTCTCCTAGTAAGGGACGGCTATATAACCGTCCCTAAAGGTCAAATTAACGACGACGGTGGTTAATGACCGTCACTATTACTCTAGAGACGGGACGGTTAGCCTACAACCGTCCCCTATACTATAGGGGACGGTTGCTACATGATCGTCCCCAATAAGCGTCCCCAAATGCCGTTCAGTTTGTAGTGTCTATAGGCATGCTTGAGTTGAGCGCCAAGAGCTGAGAGAGGCATCGGTACGACGATTGCTGGATCCGACTTGTTGAACACCGCAGGCCCTCCAAGATCGGAAGTTAGACACCTCTGATCTAAGCGTTCATCAGCATGATCGAACTATAAATCTGAAATCTGGCATCCTAACAATGGGTGCTCCTTTATCTTTCTTTTTGTTTGGGAGTTGATGTCTTATGGTATTTACAGTAGCCTTGGTTAAGTTGTGGTTTCTGTCCTGCTGCGTCCTCTCTTCCTTGATGGATGTTTGGGAGTACAATCTTCTTTTATCCCCTTCTTCATGGTAGGGATATACTCCATGGCTTTTTGGAGTGGCATCTCAAGGAAGATGGCCTGCAGAATTTCCATCACTACAGGATCAGATAGTGTTGTTTTTAATTTGTTAATGTTGTTCCTTTATTCAATGCATCAAGAAATGGAACAAAATGTGAATCAACTTTTTATTCATATCAGAACCAAAATGTACATATGGGCAACTAGAATCAAATTGTACAATGTCCTCCATAACACGTAAAGAAAAAGAAGAAAATCTCAAGTTGCTCTGTCTGGTGCTGAAGAAGATAAATCCATGACGTGTGTGCTCCCGTTCGTTGCTGACTCGACTTTGCATCTCCCATTATTGTATTGTTGGGCTTTTGAATTTCTTCATTTTTTGGTATTTGTGGATGTTCCTCCATTGATTTTAACGCTCGATCTCTGCTCACTGGATGAAGAAGATGAAGATGAAGCACGATTAGTAGCTTTATTCCCTAATGCCACTGATGCTGGCTGCTGCATTCTCCTACGCTCCTGAGAATGACAACATTAGATAAACATGAAAAATCGGAAGTCATACTTGTCTCGGGAGTGGATGGATCATGATGTGCTGCCTACTTCAGATTGCGATGAAGAATATTGGGATTGGTCAACTTCAAATCATCTAGCCTTTGATTCACTCTGGTCATGTTCTTCATCAACTGAGCAAATTGATCAAATGTTGGGTACACAGAAGGTGCCTCTTTCTGTTGTTGGTACCCATGATAAGATGAATACTGATACTGAGAAGGAGGAGGATATGAATATTGCACAAGTTGTTGGTGATATGGATGATATGAATATGCAGGTTGCGTCTGCTGGTAACCATGTCTCCAAGTTTGAAAGTGTGGTGGAGACTAAAACTGAGGTTGTGACCGGTGCTGATATTGTCGACCTCCATGAAATTGGTGAACTGGCCTAGGGTTGGCTTGGGAACCAACCGAGATGGTCCTGACGAATGGATCTGGCTATGCTCCTGACCGCTCCAAATACCATTCACCTTCTGTATATGAGGTGGAGGTGGAAACTATGGCTCTGAAAAATGCGGAGTCTCTGGATAGTACACCACAGTGTATGTTGGAATCTACTACTACGGGACATGATATGGAGTATGTACGTAGTGTACGTGCTGAATGGCGGGAGGTGCTCCAAAACTCTATTAAATTGGAGTGGAATAAGTAGACTCAGGTGCAGATGTTTTGTCTACAGCACTAGAACTCTAGGACGAATGGATAACACTAACAAGTAACTCCAGGTGCTTTGTGATCTCATCTATCTTATCCAGATGCTTTGTCCTCTGTTCGATCACATGTAATTTATCTAGTTATTGTGATCGCTTCTCGATTATATCAACTTTGGATAGTTGATTTTCCAATGATGCTCAATTCTGAACTATCCACCCTATCCACATCATGAAATGCCGTCACATTGACGATCTTATGGGGAATAAAAGATGAAGGATGCTTCTGGAATGTGCGGAAGAAGATAGTGCTGTTGAACTCTCCGTCATTCCTCAAATATCTGCCATATCCTTATTGAAGTGTGAACCCCTACAAGCATCATCTACTAGCTTCTGGTTCTCTAATCTCAAACCTCTAAAATAGTTCTGCACAAGACTAGTCTTCGGAATATCATGATGGGGGCACTTCTCTGTCAAATCTTTGAAGCGTTCCTACGCCTCGTGAATAGGCTCATGGGACATGTGGGATAAGTTGGCTAACAATGACTGCATTTGATTTAATCATCCCAGGGGATAATACTTGTTCAGAAAAGCTGATCTCAACTCTTGCCATGACGTCACCACCCTTTCTAAATGGTTAACCAGTAACACACCTTATCCATAAAGCTGAAGGGGAAAGCCATCATCTTCACTATCTCTAATAGAATGTTAGGGTAGTGTATAGTATTACATTTGCGGTCAAACTGCTGGAGGTGCATATATGGTTCCTCATTGACATATCCTTGGAATATAGGGAGAAGTGAAAGTAGCTGGGGCTTCAACTCGAAATGTCCATGAACCACAGGAATCTGTATCCAACTGACTCTTGGTCCTGCTTCTGGGTTATATGAATCTCTAAGAGTGAGCACAACCTCTACTCAAATTTGCTCAACAACTGGATCTGCTATGTTCTGCTCATTCTCTCCCTCATTCCCATCTCCTCTATGAACATCATCCTCTCTCTCCTCTCTCTGCCATTCATTATGTCTAAGATCATCTCTCTCAGTCCAGCCTGAATGTTGGCATGTTCTATCAAATGGGCTTGAATGGCTTGAATGGAAGCCAATGTGGTATTGTTGATCTCATTCTGGTCAGTCATGGGTGCCTTTCCTTTCAGTGCCATTGAATCCTTTAGCTCTGAACCAGTCTATGAAATATGAAAGGCACTCGATCGTTCTTCAAAAAAGTAGGAGTCTCGAAAGAAAGCTCGAGTTGGGAATCCATCTCGAACAAGGGATTTACTGGTGATAGAAATGGTGTAAAAGAAAAAGAAGAGAATTCAGGAAGAGAGTCATCCCAAATAGGTTAAGGTGAATGGAATGGAGTGTAAAGAGATAAGTTCGCGAAGTCTGAACAAAAAGTACTCCAATCCTACATCCTCGAAGCAAAAGGAAGATGCAGGAACACAAATGGTCAAATCAAAGAAGAGAAAATGAAAAAGGCACAAAGTGTGCAGAAGGATCTTTATTCTAGAAAACAGATACAAATCAAACCCTCAAATTCACCAACTTAACATTAATGAAGATCGTGAAAGTTAAGTCACTTATCTTTTCAGCTTTAGAGTGTAGTGATTCAAAAGTTGCTTAACTCAAACTCGCAAGTGATGTCGCCCTATCGCGCAGTGTATGTCCTCACACCTCCCCAAACAGTGGAACCATCTGCCCGGACTGTCATGCTCAAAGGAAAATACGAGGCGAAGCACATCAAAATGATTTTCTATGGTCAGAGGCAAGTGGTTGCAGCTGCGACTGTGTACCGAAAGTGATATACATGTGCTTAGGGCACAAGTCTAGGGATTTTTGGCTCCATCCTTAGGGCTACATGCTTACACGCACTGTATGGAGATAAGTACCTGTGATCAATGAGAGGGTTACTCTCCCCAATACAAAATGAATCGTCACGTTTAATTTAGGGTTGAGTGAAATTAGCAGTCCCAAATTTTATTTGGTTGTCACTTTTTTGGATGTTTTTCAATGAAAATCGTCTAATGGGATTTCCAATTTCTTTATTCCTTTGTCCATAATATCAGGGAAGGAAGTCGAAAAAATTGATGTGTGCGAAATCAATGATGCATGCATGAGTTAGAACATGTAACTTGCTCCAGCAGTATACATGCAAAATGATCCGCGCATGTAAAGTAAAACCAACCTATATGAAATGCAAATCGAGAACCATCCTAACATGAATTTCTATTATAGGGAAGAACCGATTATTCTGACTAAATCCAAATCGGAATGACTATAGGAACATGAAATATATTAAGTGTTTGGACTTATTTACCCGGCTCAACCAAGATAATAGAAACCTAAATCTAGAGGCTCAAACACACAAAATAAAATAAAAATAAAGTTGGAAAATTCAAATCACAGGAAATAAAGATAGAAAAATAGGGATGAATAAAAGAAGAAGGTGATGAAAACAAAACCGTGATGGGATCCCCCAAGTACACCGTTACATGATGAAACAGTTCCCGCACAACCACGATGTGTTTAATGTCTCTATAGAAAATGGAAAAAGGTTAAGTGCCAAAAATATATACAAATTAATTACAAGAATAACATGAAAATAATAAAATTGAAAGAAAAACTAGAAAGAAAATGACAGTTTTCAGCGACTCCTTCTCCTCGATTGCTCTCTCCTGCCGGTCGATGTAGAAGGACCGGCCTCCGCCAAGCTCGGGTATGTCGTCTCTCGTAGGATCGCCTCCCTCACTCGTCGGGTCCTTGCAACAATGGTGAAAAAAAAGATGCGTTAGAACATGTTACGAAAAGTATAGATGAAAATAGAAGACAGAAAATGAAATAAAGAAGGAAATAAACAAGCAACCAAATAAGAATAAAAAAATCAAATAAACTTATCTACCTTGTCGTGCCTCTACATCAACGACGTCATTTGATTATTGACATATATTATGCGAATCTTTTTATTTAGTGAAGACATTATAAATAATGTGATCTCGTTGCAATCCACAAATTCCCAAATCAAAATTTTATTTTTATTTTAACAAAGAGAACAAATATCATTTATTTTACCAGGTATAGCAACATGATCGAACTCAGGGAGGCTTCAAAATACACGGGTCAATTAATTATTGCTAATTAATGAAGAATTTTTATTTCCTTTTTCTTCTTGTACTTTTTATGTTTTTTACTGCTTTTATATTTCTATGGAGTTTTAATTATATTTTTTATGCTTTCTGATTTTTTATTTTTAATTAGTTTTAATTTTTGTATTTTTGTATTTTTAATTTTTGAGGACAATTTACAGGAGATATATAAACAAATGAGAAAAAATAACTTCTTGTTTTTTTCAAGAGCAACAAAAATACTCAAAATACAGAATTAAGACATTTTTGTGTTTTATATATTCTTTATTGTTTAGGATTTTTGTGTGTACTTTTTATGGATTTTATACTGAATTAAAATAAAAAACGGTGAATAAAGTAAAATTAAGCTATTATTTGGTATTTTTGAAATATAAAATAAGATCAAATCAACTGTAAATCTATTTTAAATAGAAGAGAACTTATTAAGATTTAAAACAAGCAAAAGTAGGTATTTTATGAGTTTTTTGTGAATTTATACATTTTTATAAGATTTTTTGTATTTTTCAATTTTTTGGTTTTCTGAAAGTATTTTTACGTGAAATTTATATAGGTGATAAAATAAGGTAAAAGCAATCTACTGTAATTTTTTTCAATTTTTCAAAAGGTTTTGAAATTTTTATGAAATTTCACCATGATCATATCCCGATGAGAGATCTATGGTCGAGATTACTAGGAGGAAGAAGTGAAGATTGTCCCTAAAGTGTTGAAGCAGTTGAATATGCAGACCACCTTTTCTTTGCATGCGAAAAGATAAAAGCGATTTGGCAAGAACTTCAGGTTGATTGGTTACCATCTACGATGCTAGATTTTGCAACATTAAGGAGGTGCTCCTTCCTGTAACTATAATGAGGAAATTTTGGAAGGTTAGAAGTGGTACTACCTTTACCTCTGATTGCTTTCATTAGAAATATAGTTGTATATACAAGGACTCTCCTCGAGTCATGGCTTCTATAAGGCAACACTTGTATATGTCCTTTTTTAACACATTTAGGGAAGACACCTTAGTGTGCTTCCCCTTTTTTTGCCTCAAAAAATAGAGAATGATAATAAGTTCTAAAAAGCAAATTGATTGATTTATGATGAAATCCCTCTGCGCCGTATTTATCAGAATTTTGACTTAGCAAGGGATCAAATGATATATTTAATTTACTCATTGTTTGGAGGATTACAAACATGATCATTGCTTTCCAGGTGGTTGTTTTCTATTAATTGCAACCTCATCAATTCTGTTTATTAATGTGACCGCTACATTTGCTTCATTTGAATCTTTCTCTAATCAAAAACAAAAAGGAAAAAGAAATATGAAATATACATCATGGATCGACCAATCCCTCTTGGGGGTTTGCTTAAGAAAGAGGAATCATGTAGACATATTATGAAATAAGGTTTGATCCTTTTCATGGGAATTATGTAAAAATTCCATTCCGAAAAATAGGAAGTTCTTTTTTATTTTCTTTCGATTGTAATTATATTCTTTATTCTAGTCCCATTTCATTATGGTAAGATCTTTTGTGCAAGAAGAATTGGATAGTGCGTATTGACTTAATTCTGCTTACTCTCCTCTTATTTTAACAATACCGAGACGGTTTCTTCTCCTATCAGTATCGAATAGAACATACAAAACAAAATATTCATGTAAAACCCGTTTAACAGATATGGGGAAAATAATCCATTTTGTTTTAATGAATAGAAAGAAAGTAAAAGAGTGACAGAAAGAACTGAAATCAATGAGTTATTTATCGAAGTTTAATTTAATTCAATGATTAATGTTAAGCGGGAATATATAGGTAGGATGTTGAAAACAAATTTACTTATTTACATCACATCAAATGGGATCGACATGGAAACATATTTCCATGAGTTCCATATACATCAATAACACTCATTGAGATAATAATTATTTAGTCTATAGAAAGAAAGCTTCACACTTCAAATGTGCGCTTTTGCCATGAGCATTATGTATTTCAACATATTTAGTAGTGGTTTGGAGGGGGTGTAAGAAAATCTTGAGCTCGATGAGCTAGACTTGACTCAATTCGATAAGAACCTGTGAGCTAGGCTCAAAAAGCTATCTGGTATGAATTCAAGTTGAATAAATTACCCGTTAAGGTTATCGAGTCGAGTTTGAGTTGAGCACGACTCAACTAGTTACTTAACTCGATAACTCGATTTCATTTTATTAGTTTTTTTAATATATTTTCACATTCTATGTGGACATATATGATGTATGAATAAGGAGAAAATGAAGTGGCGCGAGCATGCTATTTGGAGTTGTGTGATGTTTAAATGGCCTCGAATTTCAATGAAATTCCACCAAATTTCTCCGAAATTTTCATTTGTCCAGGTCACCGAAATCAAAATGCTACCTTATTTTTTCCCCACGATTTCAATGACTACCACCGAAATGTCAACGGAATTTTATCGAAAATGCATGTCGTTTCGACGAAACAACAAAAATAAGGGAATCTACTCTTCGCTTTCATCAGAATTTGCATATATTAATTAATTTTCAGTTATTTTAATCGATATTGAGTTGTTAGAGTGCTTTATCTTATTTGAAGAAATTTCTTTAGTTAGTTTCTAAATTTTAAATTTAAATCCAAACCAAATCAGTTAACCATAAGATTTAAGAGTTAAATTCTTTTTTTATTGGAGAGCTTATTTTTTATTCTTTCTTTATTTTAATATGTGTGTATGTGTTTTTATTAGTCGTTATTATATGTTTCATCTCATTCTTATAGAGAAGGTTATTATCATGGCTTTTGCTTCCACTTTAGCATACAGTTCTGACTCCATGCAACACGTTACTATCGATATCAATATGTGTGATGATTATGACAGTAATATTACTTTAAAACATATATTTACAATTCTATTTTACAAAGAAGTGTGCATTTATATTTTATTTATTGATTTCGGGGTACTAAAAACCTTAAATTTTGGGAAAAAGTCCAATTTAGAGACAATTTCTAAGATTCCCAACGATTTCACAAAAATTCTCCTAAATTTCTTTTTCCTAACATGAAGAAATAAAATCAAAATCTGAAATTTAAGGCTTTTCTTCTTGTAGCTTCTCTCTACTACAAGGAGTATGTATGGTTGTGTGAGGGCTAGGTTGTTAGCAACCTTCAAAATCTTATGATTGTAAGTATTTATCTACTATCTTGTTGGACATAGATTGTGTTTGTGAATGCTAAGTGATTTCTTCGTGTTAGTTGTTTTGTTTGTGTCTTGTATAGCATATATTATATGATCATAAGCTATATACTACATCTATTAGACGTACATGTTACAAAGTTTTGTGTTTGTGAGTGTATGTTTGTGCCTTTTTTATTCCTAAAAGTAAACATTTTTCTATGTTGAAAGCATTTTAGTTAGATACAAGTTCTAACCTATCATTTTAATCATTAATTCCTTAAGATATCATTTTGGTAGCATTATTTGTTGGCCTGTGTTTTTCTTTGTTATTATTGCACATATCACCATTCTCTTCATATTCAAGGGGTGAAACTAATGGCTTCTAATTTCGGTTCCAAATCTGATTTTGATTTTGAGCAGCATACTACTTACTTTTATTGTTGGAGCGATTTGAAGGGAATTTAATGTAACATATCATGTTGATATCTTACTATTAATAAAAAACTATGTATTTTTATGTCATTTATTGAGTTAAAGTATATTAAAAATCTTAGTTTTAGAAAAAAATGAGTTTTCAAGTAATATCTCCAATTTCCGGCCATTTCACTGAAATTCCACTAAAATTCCACCGAGTTTCTCTTTCCAAGTTTATCGAAACGAAATCGAAATCCAACATTTAAGACCTTTGTTTAAATATAATTGTATTATATGTTAATTTTTTATAGTTATTATAAAATGCACATGAATATATATATATATCGCCAAAAAAACTCAAACATTATTACTATTAATCAAATTCATAATGAGTTCAATTGCTTCTTTAAAGAAAGTCCACGAACAATGAATATAAAATCATCTTACAATAGGCTCATTAAGAGGCCCGTGAGCCAACTCAAACTCAGAGTTCAAGTTTGAGTCGACATTCTTGAACTCGAAACTTATCGACTCTATGCTCGAGTTGGATTATCGAGTTTGAGTTTGAGTCGGGACTGACTCGACCCGTTGAACTCAATAGACACCCCTATTAATTTGAAAGCTTGCACTAATATTGTTTTTTAAGGTGTGTATGCTTCGACATGCGCATTATGCGCATTATTGGTGCATTTACATGTGGAGAAATACACAAGAATATGAACATGTGAAGATGTACACAAGAATCTATTGAAGCTATTGCCTCTAAGAACATGCATGACAGTCAACAACTATATATCCATGTATGAATTATTAAAATTGACGCATGTTGATCAATGTACTGTTTGAAAAAAATGATACATGTTTTGGAGTCCTAACTAAGTCATAGCGCACACTCATTGATAAACGTTGCTAGGAATGCACACAAGTTGTGTCCAAAGGCGAAACCAAGAATTTCATCAAGGAGGGGCCAAGTATACAAATATTATGTATGCTCAAAAATGGAAAAAAACTATTTATTTTCAAATGATATTTTTAAATAGAATTAATATTTTTAAAATGAACCTTATTCAGTTTTGATAAATGTAGAATTTAAATCTATTATTAATGTTAGATTTTCAAATAGATTGGCATTTTCATCGGTAATTTTTTTAAATGGGTAAATATACTAATTTAAGCCTCTCAAAATCCATCCTAAACATGCTAAATTATCAAGTAAAATTTTGAAACAAAAAAGTTCATGGTTAAAAAGAAATAATAAAATTTATTTTATTTATAAGGAGTACTAAAAACAATAGGAGAGATAAATAAACTCCGAATACAATTTCATATCAAATTATTTTGACTCTTTGGAAGTGATTGGATAAATCATATAAAAGGAAAGTAAAATTGAGGGAGACAAGATTCGAACTCTGATCTCCAAAATAATAAGCATGTTACTCTACCTCTTGACCATTAAATGATTCTACAACATTTTTCTAATAACATTAATTATAATACAATTAAAGAGGGGACGTATTAAAAACTTAATACATTGTACAAGTGACATAATAATGGTGGGGGGGAGGGGGGGAAGGGGGGCACCCCCCATAACATATACTAGTTACGCCCATGGTTGTGTCTAATTCGCGCGCAATCAGTTAACACTGATACATATGTGCACAAGATAACACGAACTTGGAGGGCTGGCTAGACGAGGAAACTAGTCTTGCATGCCAATAAACCAAAATTCATGTTTCCAATAGGTGATAGCCTACATCGTGAATATAAATGATCTAGTAACCATCTTCGGTAATCCATATAAAGAATATCTAAGCAAGATAAATTGCAACAAATCAACACTTGGGAAGGTAAACATAACTTACGTTTATTTAATAGGCCGAGCTACTGGATTGTTAGTCAATTCTACCCACTGCCTCAAGGACAGATTTGTATGTAATAAGATCATATTCAAAACCAAGGAAGTTCATCTCTTTCATTAGTTTGGCTGCCTCTTCAAACATACCAGCATGACTTAGAGAACCAAGGACAGTATTGTAGGAGACAGCATCCGGTTTAAGGTCTGAACTTTTCATTCTTGATAGCTTCTCCATGGCGCGAATAGGTCCACCAGACTTTGCAATTCCATTCAAGATTATGTTATGTGAATTAACATCAGGAAGACATCCCTGCTCTTGCATCGAGTAAAGCAAGGACAAGGCTTCATCCACCTTACCAGCCCTCACCATGCCCGACATAAGAGCATTGTATGCATAAACATCTGGATTGCATCCGAGTTTCTTCATTTCATCGAACAAACTTACAGCATCTTCAAGGCGTCCACACTTACCGAGATGCTTGATCATCACACCATATACCCGGGAACTCGAAGAACCACAATTCTCTCTCAGTTCCTGAAACAACTCTCTGGCTGCATCGTAACGACCTGCTTTCCCAAGAGCGTTAATTAAACTACAATAAGCTGCAGGGCATGGTGGAAATCCTTTCTCATCCATCTCCTCTAGAAGTATAAGGGCCTTCTCCACTCTATTGGTCTTGCAAAACCCATCAATGAGGATGGAATATGTAAATTCACTGGGAGCAACCCCTCTATCCTTCATCTTCTCCAACCAGGATACAACCTCAGATACCCCAATCTTCGAGTCAAAGAGAGCTTTAATAACTGTATTGAAAGTCACCGTATTCGGCGAGCATTGGAAACTCTCCATCTCCCCAAACAGCCTGACAACATCATCCACCCTCCCAGCTCTTCCAAGAACACTCAGCAGATTGTTCACAAGCACCACATCCGGCTTGCAGCTGACATGCTTCATCTCATCGAAAATACCCATCGCATCATCCAACCTCCCTGCCCGCCCCAACCCCCTTATCAACTCCGTGTAGGTGAATACATTCGGCACGCATCCTGCATCCTTCATCTCCTTAAACAATGTCATTGCCTTGTCAAGGTTCCCCTTCCTGAAGAATAGCCCAATCATGTTGGTATACATCCGTGTTCTCGGCTGCATCCCGTATTCACGCATTTCATCAAGCACCCTGCGTGCACTATCCAATCTCCCCAGCTTGCAGAAACAAGTAATAAGCGCATCGTAGGTAGTGGTATCTGGGGAGCAGATGCCCTCGTTGCACATCTCATCGTAAAGTTCGTAGACCTTCTCGTAGTGCCCCTCCTGCATCAGCATGACGATGACGGAATTGTAGCTCTGCGCGGTGGGACGGCACTTGCGAGACTTGCACTGGTAGAAAACGGAGCACGCCTGGCGGATCATCTTGGCACGGCCGAGGAGGCGGACGATCTCGGAGAGATCGCGGGGGGCGATGACGCAGTCGCTCCGCAGCATGTCCTGGACGATCTGGAACATGTCGCCGAAGAGGGAGGCGTCGTGCAGGGAGCGGAGGAGGGCGACGTAGGCGGGGGCGTGGGGGCGGTAGCGGGGGCGGCGGGAAGCCCAGCGGAAGAAGTGGGACTTGGTGGAAGCGGGAAGGTCGGGGGCGGAGAGGACGTGGAGGACGAGGCGGTGGTCGAGCTTGAGGGAGAGCACGTCGAGGGCCTTCTGGGCGTCGGGGCCCCATTGGAAGATCTTAAGGATGCGGAGGAAGCGGGAGTCGAGGGGGCGGGAGGAGGAGGATTGGTGGCAGTCGGATTTGGGGTCGGGGAGGGGGAGGCGGAACATCTGGACGATCTCATTCTCTGCAGAATGCGGAAGAACATGGGATGCGCGCAGAGAGGGAGAGAGACAGAGTTGTCACGAGAGGAAGGAAGAACTTTACCTGTTTGGAGGATCCGACGACAGAGGTTGGGTGGAGAGGAGAAGGGTCCTCGCATGTCCGGATGAGAGGAGTTTTGTTGAGCTTAGACGACTGTTCTCGTTGACACCATGCCAACACG
Source organism: Ottelia alismoides (assembly GCA_037367405.1). NCBI lineage: Eukaryota > Viridiplantae > Streptophyta > Magnoliopsida > Alismatales > Hydrocharitaceae > Ottelia > Ottelia alismoides. The sequence continues at coordinate 201,804 of JAZKJV010000136.1, forward strand.
TAAAGCAAAACAGGCGCCTTCGGCTGGCTTACATTACAAAGAGCGGATCCTCTACCACAGAGGTCTGCTATAAATTCACCAAATAGGGGTTGTTTGGTTGCCTACCCTCCTTCCAACCCTCCCAATCCTCCTCACATATTACTATTTACATAGGTACCCCAACCCTGACCAACCCTGCAACCAAACGAAGGAGCCGCTCAATTAAGCTCAATTGGTTCACACAGTAAGGGTTTTGAAAAAATTGGATTTCATGATAGAGCGGTAGGGGTGCCTATTGAGATCAACAAGTCGAGTTGTCCTCAACTCGGGCTCGAACTCGATAAGAAAATTGAGGCTCGAACTCAGGCTCGATAAGGGTTGAGCCTTGGATAACCGACTCGAGGCTCACGAGCTTCTTATCGAGCCGTGGGCTTATTGAACTGATTCACGAGCCTCTTAATGAGCTGGCTCATGAGCCTCTTAATGAGCCGTTGTTCCATTTTGTAAATGAAATCGTGCAAATGCAATTTGCAACTTTGTTTTTTTTATATTCATTTCTGTAGCTCTTTACAATACTGTGAAGTTTTAGATTTGAGAGCAATCTGATAATCTTTTTAGATTTGAGATCCTCTTCTACAAACTGTGAAGTTTGTATGGCTTTGATGTTGAACAAGAAAAATCTATAATGTAATCCATTATCATCTTTCACAATCAAAGCATCATTAAGGAGGGGCCATCGGAACTCGAAAGTTAGGAGAAGGGGGAGATGGATGGTAGAGTCGAACCTGAAGGAGAGGGTCGTCAGGTTGGGTCGGTCAGTGCAACAAATCTGAGTGCACGACTCACGAGGGTCGGAGGAGCAGAGTTGTGGAGAGGAGGGAGGCCGTTGGATGGGTTGGGAGGAGCAGAGAGGAGGGCGGCCGCCGGTTGGGCTGGGAGGATCAGAGAGGAGGGTGACCGCCGGCTAGGCTGGGAGGAGCGGGAGCTGCGGCCTGTGGGGAGGAGGGCAGTCGCCCTTTGCCTAATTTCTAGGGTTAGGCACTTATGCATTCAAGTTTTGAGAGGAGAGGAGGGAGTCTAGGGAGATGCCTGAGAAGTGGGTCGAGAGGGTCGTGTTGGGTCCTTTGCCTTTATTACTCATGTCATCACGCGCAAGTGTTGTCGTATTGGGCCCTTTGCCTAATTGCCTCATTGTTTAACGAGTTATCGAGTCGAGTTTTTGAGCTGAACAATGCCCAACTTGGGCTCGACTCGATAAACTAACGAGCCAGAAAAACCAACTCAAACTCGGGCTCGTTATGCTTTCGAGTTAGGCTCACGAGCTCTTAACGAGCTGAGCCTGAGTTGAACTCAACAAGTTCGAGCTTTCCTAGAGCCCTATCGAGCAATTCACACGGCAAGGGCTTTGAAAAATCCGGATTTCGTGCGAACGGCTCGATCTTTATCGAGCGTCTCTGGGTTGGTGAGGATTTACAGCAGACCTCTGCAATACTGTAGATGATCCACTAGCTACATTACGTTGTCATTTATGATGTTGATAAAGATGGAGCTCGGTAGACTCAGTTAAACAAGATTATTATGCTAAAATTGGCTCCACTCGTTAACAACAAAGGTTGAGTAAAGAAAAAGAGAGCATATTCCGTACTCTTTGTTGATTGTATTGGTGGAATAAAGGTGGAATATGAGAGTTTATTCTTGGTTGAATAAAGGTGGAATATGAGAGTTTATTCATACTCTTGACGATTCGTTGCGCCGAAGAATATGGAATGAGTGGTAATTATTAATTCATGGTAATTATAAATGTCATATTACGAGAATATACCCTAAATCTAAGCAACAAATCTGCATGCTCTCCTGCTCTTCCTCCTTGCTCTAAACGCTTTCACCCCACAATGGCTAATTCACCCCTTCCTTTGATGTGGGCGGCATCAGAGTCATGTCTTGGCGCTGTGGAGACTGGACTTTGGTAAGGAAATCAAGGAGGTAAAATTGTTGACTATTTGGGTCAAAGTGTTGACTTGAAGAGGGTGAGTTAATTTAAAACCTAATTGTAGTAATCACGATGAGGTATACATCATTTGACCTAAGACAGATTTACATATTGTGACGCCTCATCCCTCCGGCTATCGAAACCGATGAGACGAGAGCGTCAGACCTACGGTCCAAATACACCCACGATCTATGATACTCAGCAAACTATCTTATGCACATTAGATCAACATTTGAAATATATATAACAACAGGAGAATAATATAAAATGGAAAGTAAAATGCATCATCCATTCTCAGTGATAATAATCATCAAGTCCATGTCTATACAAAATGAGATACGCCATATAATTATAAATTTGCAGAAGAAGTTCTCCAAATATCTCATTACATTATCTCTCGAATAGAATATGAAATAATGTAGGAATAAATAAAATACTCTAAGTAGGACGCACCATGTCTGGTGCAAGTACGACGTAGGAAGTCCGATCTCCTCAAAAAACCGCTACTGTTGCGGCGGCTGCTCAGGTACACCTGTTGGGTTCACACGAGGGTAACATTATGAGCAATTGCCCAATAACGAGATAAACACTATAATAACTAATGCAGAAGTAGTAAGACATGTGAACTTGACTCTATCTAGTGACTTTTGCATATATAATAGATACTAAAATCTATCGTATTATTCTAACTTACACGGGGTTAAATGGTCGTAAATTTCATTTATTAATATAATCATTATTTGAGGACTACCACGTTGGTCTTGATATTTCTATTCGTTAATTAGAATTCACGATGGTATACAAATACAGATTTTTGATATACGATCATGACATATTTCTAGCATTAATTTAGCACACGCAAGTACTCGACTCACAGGCCTTCGCTATGTGGGAACTTCTTATTCATCTTGAGTAAACCCTCAAGAACCTTTCTTCAACCAGAACATGAAAACGATCAAAAACATCATTCTCCAACTTGAAACCACATCTCTAAACACCTCTCACAATAATAATACTCAAAGTAAAGTTAGATGTGGCTGCATCTAATTTTAAATCGAGTCTTAAAATCGTGTATAAGTGGGAAATCAAGAACGCCAACTGCACCACCTGCCTACTCCGTTGAGCGACTCTGGCTACTACCATGCTGCTAGGTGCAACGCGTCGCCCAACTCGTCCGTTGGGGTTGTAACCTTCATGGCATCTACTTGAGCACAAGGGTGCATGCCCAATCCCTTGTGGTGTCTAGCTCCATCTACCCGGTCATGAAATTTCTCACTCGGAGGATGGTAATAATAAAGTATAACAATTGTATTTATTATCTAGAAATCTTCTAAGAAACGACTATGTTGGTACTGGTTGTTACACATGTCCCATGGTTACTAATTTAAGTATCATTACTGATTACAACTCATTGACTCATGTGTATATGTGTGCTTTGACGATCGTTGTGCACAACTAAGTCCAAAGATCACCAAAAAAATACTTTAACCCTGCCCTATAACAAATTGTGCTTACTCGTATACACCAGAGAATAAGGATGTGATGATTTAACAAAACTAACCCTATCACTATAGAGGTATATTAATCATATTATCCATTTATAAAAATACACATTCGACATTTTTATGAGCACTTCACTACTCCTTACCGTTAAAAATCATCTCAGTGAAACCCAAACCGTTAACTAAGTTTGTATAAGGAACATTTAACTTAAGAATAAGAATTAACTCTTATAAGACGCATCAACTTAATGAGATACATATCTATGTAAAGTAAGACAATCACCTATTGGTTCCTCAATTAAGATTGACAATGGGAGAAATCAAATTTGTTTAGGTATACAATTATTGAGGGAGTGTGATACTCCCCACCAAAAATACCAATCGTCAATTATGAAATGAGGTAAATACTAATGTAACGTGCATGAGTTATGTATACAGAGACATTGTATATAATCTCAAATGGTGTGTAACTCCTTTCTCCAATACTATCATGCATAACGTATGGCATATGGAATTGTAGAAATTTGAAGCGTGCACATGACCACAACATAATTATTTGATAATAATTGGCCCCCATTAATCTCTCCACAGGATGCAGATGTATTGTGTAACAACAATCCTGCTAATAAGAAAGGTCGATCAATATACTCGAATGACCAGAATAATCTCAAGGACAAAATCTGAGATGTATCCATGAACGTGGATGGCAACTTTCAATTTCTGATTTGAGTACCCATGCATTTATATCGATATTTTTAAGAAAAAAAACTTAATCTCATCAGTATTTCAAGCATGTAGTTAAAATACCAATAACATTTCATTTATAGACTACATCTGCAGAAACAAAAAAATAAAGAAACTATTTCTCGCATCCTATCATGCATATTGAATCAAGCAATACGAGTCCTGGATTAGTGTTTTATTGATATTATTGATCTAGGATCTCCATTGAGAGTCAATTCTCAGTGTTGACAAAGGAATTCACCGTGCAATACAGCCTAAGTAATTAAATATAAATCATACACCAATGACACCCATGGCTCTAAAGATGTTCAAGAACATAGGACGATAACTATGTGAAACCAACGTCAAGGATGGATAAAACTCCGTTATAATAACACATAAGGTTCTAGAGATCTGCAAAAAAATGTGGAACCCAACATCAAGAGGAAGGGTATAACATTATTACCTCCGAGGATGTTCCCTCAGGATCTCCTCTCGCACGGAAATGATATTCCTGTCGCTCAATCGTAATACGAATGCGCGTACAAAGGTAACCTCGAGCTTTTCTATTTGATAGTGGTCTTGGATCTTCGATCGGAGCTTCTTTTCTGGCGTCGATGACGATCCTCTACCGATTAATCCGGCCAAGGTGGCGGTGCTCCAATGAAGGAGAAGGGTACTGGTGGCTAGAGTTTGGAGATGGTAGCCTACCATGCCTTATTTATAGGAGGATTGGTGGAAATGGATCCAAATTCGGATCCGATTCAGATCCATATATGGATCTTGATCAACCAATTTAAAACATCGATATCTTGAGCTAGGAATATCGAAATTGGGTGTTCTTGAGTTTGTTGGAAAGATCTCGATGAGATCTACGAAATGACATGATTATTTGAATGTTTTGGATGTCAAAAATACTCCAGATTTTAGGAAAAAATATGGAGTTTCACATCATAAAAATCTTAAAGGAAGTCTCGTCCTCGAGATGTAGGATTTAACGTATATGTTTTGGATGTGACATAGATTCAGGCATAAAAATCTTAAAGAGAACGCAACCCATAAAAATTTTAAAGAGGATTGAAATAGAGTTTCGTGATCATACCTTCAAAAAGATTGGGGGTATTTCTATCGCATATCTGCCTCAGGCTCTCGTGTGGACTCCTCAACATTTTGAGTTTACCACAATACCTTTACCAAAGGAATGTCTTTTCGTCATAGCTTCTTAACTGCCCGGTTCAAAATTTGCACGGCTGCCTCAAGGAAGGACGAATTTGGTTCGACAATGAGATCCTCATAGCTAATCGCATGTCGATGGTCTCGAATATACTTTTGGAGATTTGACACATGGAATACAACATGCACGCTTTCCAGGTGAGGGGGAAGTGCTACTCGGTATGCTACCTTCCTAATATGGGCCAAAATCTTGAAAGGACCAATGAACCATGGTACCAACTTGCCCTTGACACCAAATCTTTGAATACCCCTCATTGAAGATACTTTCAAGAATATAAAGTCCTCGACCTCAAATTCAAGATCGTGATGTCTCTGGTCAGCGTAGCTCTTCTGCGGCTCTATGCAGTCAATAATTTCTTTCTAGTTATTTCTACTGCTCTTGTTGTATCCTCGATTATCTGAGTGAATGAATGTTTTTGTTACCCACTTCTTGCCAACACAAGGGAGTGGTACATTTTCGTCCATACAAATACCTCGAAAGGTGCCATGCCAATACTAGCATGCTAGCTGTTATTATAAGTGAACTTCGCCAAGGGAAGGTGTTCCTTCCAAGAACCTTGCCACTCAATGGCACATGCTCGGAGTAAGTCCTCAGTAATCTGAATTGTCCTATATGATTGTTCATCCATCTGTGGATGATATGCTGAACTAAGACATAGTTCAGTTTTTAGGGCCTCCATGAATTCTCCCCAATAATGTGACGTGAAATAAGGGTCTCTATCTGATACGACCTCACTGGGGATCCCATGCAAGCAAATAACATGCTGAATATATAATTTGACCAGATGTACCAGAGTGCAAGTCATGTTCTCTGGAATGAAATGTGCAGACTTGGTCAACCGTTATACAATAACCCAAAAGCATCATATCCACCTACTGTACGAGGTAAGGATGTCGCGAAGTCCATAGAGATACTCTCCCATTTCCACAATGGGATAGGAAGTGACTATAACAAGCCAGGAGGATGCTTGTGCTATGCCTTCACCAATTGACACGTGACGCAACGGTTAACATGTTCTGCAACATCTCTCTTCATCCCCTCCCACCAGAAGTGTTGATGGAGGTCTCTATACATCTTGGTGCTTCATGGGTAGATAGATAATGTAGAATAATGAGCCTCATCTAGGATGCCTATTCTTAACTCATCATCATCAGGGACACAGACACGATCTCCCTTCCATAAGACAGACTCATAAACACTGAATCCATCAAACTAAACCTTCAGACATCGATGGAACAAGTCTTGTAATTTCTGATTTGTCTGTTAAACATGCACAATCTTGTCCCATAATCCACTGTACTTGGCAGGTACAATTACGACATATGTAGTACTATCAAGTGGGTGCCACTCACTGAGTGTTGTGGGCATATCCCAAGTCTGTAGCCATGCTGTGGTGCCCTCGGCATATGCTCTCCTACTCAAAGCATCTGCTATTACATTTCCCTTACACGGATGATAAGATATCATGCAGTCGTAGTCTTTCATAGTTCCATCCATCGTCTTTCCCTCATATTCAACTCCCGCTGGTCAAAGATATATTTGAGGCTCTTGTGATCTGTAAAAATCTCAAATGTGACCCCATATAAATAGTGATGCCATACCTTCAACGCAGAGACTATAGATGTCAACTCCAAGTCATGAATAGGGTAGGTTAGTTCATGGTTCTTTAGTTGTCATGATGTATACGCCACGACATGACCACATTGCATCAACACTGCTCCTGAACCCTCCTTCGATGTATCAGTATACACCGTAAAATCTAAGATGCATGAAGGAATGGTGAGAATCGGAGCGCTGGTCAGTCTCTCCTTCAACGTGCGAAAGCTCAGCTCGCACTTGTCGCTCCAAACAAAGGGGACATCTTTCTGTGTTAGACGAGTAAGTGGTAGGGCTAGCTGCGAGAAGCCCCTAACAAAACGTCTGTAGTAGCCGACAAGGCCTAAGAAACTGCGTATCTCGGTAACTATCTTGGACTGCTCCCAGGACATTACTGCCTCTATCTTGGCTGGATCAACTGCCACACCTGCTCCTAAAATTACATAATCAAGGAAAGCTACTTCGGTAAGCCAAAACTCACACTTGTTATATTTTGCATACAACTTGTGTTCTCTAAGTGTCTTAAGAATAGTATGAAGATGTTGCTCATGCTCATGCTCATCACGTGAGTAGATCAAGATATCATCAATGAACCCCACCATAAAATGATCTAAGTATGGATGGAAAATTCTGTTCATCATGTTCATGAACATGGCATGTGCGTTCGTGAGTCCAAAAGTCATGACCACAAACTCATAGTGATCGTATCTGGTGCGAAAAGCAGATTTAAGCACATATGTGTCCTTAATTCTCAGTTGATGATAACCCGATCGTCGGTCAATTTTTTAGAATACCACCGCGCTCTGCAACTGATCGAAAAGATCATCTATTCGTAGAAGTGGATAACGGTTCTTTATCATCCTTTTATTCAATTTCCTGTAATCGATGCACAATCGCGTAGACCCATCCTTCTTCTTTACGAAGAGGACCGGTGCTCCCAAGGTGATGTACTAGGACGGATAAATCCCTTTTCCAATAGCTCATGTAGTTGTACCTTAAGCTCCCTGAGTTCGGCTGGTGCCATTCGATATGGAGGGATGGAGATGGGTTGTGTATTAAGTATCAATGTGATCTCGAACTCAATCTCCCTCCCTTGTGGTAGTTTAGGTAACTCCTCTGAAAAAAACATCTGGAAAATCCTACACAACTTTGACATCCTCAATCATGCGATCCTGGGCAGGTAACTTCATAGCATAGACGAGAAAACCTATGCAACCCTGATTGAGAAAGTGTTGGACCTTCAATGCCGATACATAAGACCTCACCATCTGGGGTACATCCATCAAACTGAAAGGTAGGTATGCATGGGAGATAGAACACTACCGTCTTCTTGAAGCAATCAAGACATGCGTGATGTTGCTAGAGCCAATCCATACCTAAGATGATGTCAAAATCTTCTAACTTAATGAGTAAAATATATGCGGGCATTAGGTGCCCACCAATATGCACTGCTACATTCTCCATTACTTGTCGTACTATGAATAATTGTCCCCCCGGGCCCTTGATGTAGTAAGGGGATGAAACACACACTGGCTCTTTATTTAACTTGCATACTAATCGATGTGCTAGAAAAGAGAGCGTAGCTCCCGAATCAAATAAGGCATGTAAGGATATACCATGCACTAAAATCGTACCTCACGCTACAGCTCCTGATGCGTGGGCCTGCTCCTGTGTAATTGCATTCAATTGTCCCTGAGGCTGTGGTGAGACATTAGAACCTGCAACACTGAAGGTTGGTCAAGGTGGAGGATGCTGAAAGCCTTGACCTCCACGACGAGAAGCTGATCCATTTGACTGCACATATGAGAAAGTCAGTCATACACTTGGTTGATGGCCACCTGAGTTGCTGGCAAGTAAGCGACACTTGGCCTTGAAATGTCCCGGCTGCTGGTAGTGGAAACACCTACGATCTCCTGGCTGAAAAAAGGAGCCTCCTGAGACAAGGCTAGCACCTCTCGTCTTGCGACTCTGGAAGTGTGTAGAAGAGCGGAAGGAAGTAGTACCATGACTCCTCAGGCCCTGCCCCAAAGTAGGTGTAGGAGCAAACTTGCTAACGGTAGGAGTGGTCACCATTGGGTGGAAACAACGTTCTCTGTGAGCTCTATAGAAATCTCAATGAGTAGATTTCCCTGACTGATGTGGCTGCAAATGTGATGGACTCCTCTGAAGCCGACTCTGAGTTGCCTCCATCTTGGTAGCCTTAGCAGCTACCTCCTTGATGGAAGTGAAATCCAATGCATGTAAATTCTCCTCAGGGAAAGCAGTAGTCGCTGGTGAGTGACAGGAGAGTTCAGTGTAGCGAATGAGGTACTCTTGGGCCGTCGTTGACCATTGCTTCAGTTCAGCAAACAACCTCCTCTTATCCTCAACCCAGTGATCAGGTAGAACTGGCTGCGGAACTCGTTAAGAAATATCTCCCATGTTATGGGATCCTCCAGATGTTCCTTGATGGGGTACCACCAATGTTCAGAATAGCATGCTAGTGAAAATTCCATGAATGTAATCCTAGACTCTTCAGGAGCATGGATCATCCGCAAAACCTTGGATATGTGATCCATCCACAGTTCAACCTCATCTGGTGTGTCGGTGCCAAAGAATTGAGGCACCTTAGACCTCTGATATGTTGCGTAGGTCGTCTGTTTTTTTGCAACGCCTATAGATCCTCTGATCCTTCGGGTCCAGAGACACCGAAGGGTGAATGTTGTCCTCTTCCTCAAGAGAGGGCTGATACGAGGAGTCATCCTGCTGAAGGAGCCTTTGCTCCAATACCTCCTGACGCTGCTGTATACCCTGTACGGCCTGAACTAGTAAGGCCAACTGCTGTGCAACATCAGGGTTAACACGTGGCGGCATGATTCCCCTACAGAATCATTATATTAGAAATAGTTTTCATGCTTAGAGGGACATTGGACACATTAAACAGAACTTGAATTATTCTCATTAACAAATGCCAAAGTCAGAAGACTTTGTTGCTATATTTATATTTCAAATCTCGTTGATATTTTAATATGCAAAATAGAGAATGGAGTATCGGGCTCTGATACCATTTGTGATGCCCCGTCCCTCCGGCTACCGAAACCGACGAGACGAGAGCGTCGGACCTATGGTCCAAATACACCCACGATCTATGATACTCAGCAAACTATCTTATGCATATTAGATCAACATTTGAAATAAATATAACAACGGAAGAATAATATAAAATGGAAAGTAAAATGCATCATCCATTCTCATTGATAATAATCATCAAGTCCATGTCCATACAAAATGAGATACGACATGTAATTATAAATTTCCAGAAGAGGTTCTCCAAATATCTCATTACATCATCTCTCGAATAGAATATGAAATAATGCAGGAATAATTAAAACACTCTAAGTAGGACACACCTTGTCTGGTGCAAGTACGACGTAGGAAGTTTGATCTCCTCAAAAGGCCACTACTGTTGCGGTTGCTGCTCAGGTACACCTGTTGGGTTCACACGAGGGTAACATTATGAGCAATTGCCCAATAACGAGACAAACACTATAATAACTAATGCAGAAGTAGTAAGACATGTGAACTATATTCTATCTAGTAACTTTTGCATATATTAAAGATATTAGAATCTATCGTATTATTCTAACTTACAAAGGATTACAAGGTCGTAAATTTTGTTTATTAATATAATCATTATTTGAGGACTACCACGTTGGTCTAGAAATGTCTATTCGTTAATTAGAATTCACGGTGGTATACAAATACAAATTTTTGATATACAATCATGACATATTTCTGGCATTAATTTAGCACACGCAAGTACTCGACTCACAGGCCTCCGCTACGCGGGAACTTCTTAGTCATCTTGAGTAAACCATCAAGAACCTTTGTTCAACTAGAACATGAAAACGATCAAAAACCTCATTTCTCCAACTTCAAACCACATCCCGAACCACCGCTCACAATAATAATACTCGAAGTAAAGCTAGATGTGGCCGCATCTAATTTTAAATCAAGTCTTAAAATCGTGTATAAGTGAGAAATCAAGAACGTCAACTGCGCCACCTGCCTACTCCGTCGAGCGACTCCGGCTACTACCATGCTGCTAGGTGCAACACGTCGCCCAACTCATCCATTGGGGTTGTAACCTTCATGGCATCTACCTGGGGCATAAGGGTGCATGCCCAATCCCCTGTGGTGTCTAGCTCCATCTACCCGGTCATGAAATTTCTCACTCGGAGGATGGTAATAATAAAGTATAGCAAATGTATTTATTGTCTAGAAATCTTCTAAGAAACGACTATGTTGGTACTGGCTGTTACACATGTCCCATGGTTACTAATTTAAGTATCATTGCTGATTACAACTCATTGACTGATGTGTATATGTGTGCTTTGACGATCGTTGTGCACAACTAAGTCCAAAGATCACCAAAAAATTACTTTAACCCTGCCCTATAACAAATTGTGCTTACTCATATACACCAGAGAAAAAGGATGTGATGATTAAAAAAAACAACCCTATCACTATAGAGGTATATTAATCATATTATCCATTTACAAAAATTAGCATTCAACATTTTTATGAGCAATTCATTACTCCTTACCGTTAAAATCATCTCAGTGAAACCCAAACCATTAACTAAGTTTGTATAAAGAACATTTAACTTAAGAATAAGAATTAACTCTTATAAGACGCGTCAACTTAATGAGATACATGTCTATGTAAAGAAATACCATCACCCATTGGCTCCTCAATTAATATTGACAACGGGAGAAATCAAATTTGTTTAGGTATACAATTATTGAGGGAGTGTGATACTCCCCACTAAAAATACCAATCGTCAATTATGAAATGAGGTAAATACTAATGTAACGTGCGTGAGTTATGTATACAGAGACATTGCATATAATCTCAAATGGTGTGTAACTCCTTTCTCCAATACTATCATGCATGCCTTATTAAAATTTGATCTACATTATTGTTTCTAACGTATGGCATATGGAATTGCAGAAATTTGAAGTGTGTGCATGACCACAACATAATTATTTGATAATAATTGGCCCCCATTAATCTCACCACAAGATGCTGATATATTGTGTAACAACAATCATGCTAATAAGAAAGGTCGATCAATATACTCGAATGACCAGAATAATCTTAAGGACAAAATCTGAGATGTATCCATGAACGTGGATGGCAACTTTCAATTTCTGATTTGAGTACCCATGCATTTATATCGATACTTTTAAGAAAAAAAACTTAATCTCATCGGTATTTCAAGCATGTAGTTAAAATACCAATAACATTTCATTTATAGACTACATCTGCAGAAACAAAAAAATAAACAAACTATTTCTCGCATCCTATCATGCATATTGAATCGAGCAATACGAGTCCTGGATTAGTGTTTTATTGATATTATTGATCTAGGATCTCCATTGAGAGTCAATTCTCAGTGTTGACAAAGGAATTCACCGTGCAATACATCCTAGGTAATTAAATATAAATCATACACCAATGACACCCATGGCTCTAAAGATGTTCAAGAACATAGGACAATAACTATGTGAAACCAACGTCAAGGATGGATAAAACTCCGTTACAAAAACACATAAGGTTCTAGAGATGTGCAGAAAAATGTGGAACCCAACATCAAGAGGAAGGTATAACCTCCGAGGATGTTCCCTCGGGATCTCCCTTCGCATGGAAATGATATTTCCGTTGCTCGATAGTAACACGAATGCGCGTACAAAGGCGACCTCGAGCTTTTCTACTTGATAGTGGTCTTGGATCTTCGATCGGAGCTTCTTTTCTGATGTCGACGACGACCCTCTAGTGATTAATCCGGCCAAGGTGGTGGTGCTCCAATGAAGGAGAAGGGTAGTGGTGGCTAGAGTTTGGAGATGGTAGCCTACCATGCCTTGTTTATAGGAGGATTGGTGGAAATGGTTCCAAATTTGGATCCGATTCGGATCCATATATGGATCTTGATCAATCAATTTAAAACATCGATATCTTGAGCTAGGAATGTCAGAATCGGGTGTTCTTGAGCTCGTTGGAAAGATCTCGATGAGATCTACGAAATAACATGATTATTTGAATTTTTTGAATGTCAAAAATACTTCAGATTTTAGGAAAAAAATACGGGGTTTCACATATGTATGTCTAAGTGTGTGCATTAGACAAACCATTAGGTTGAAGGTCTAACCACGGTACATACACTGACGCATTGTTGTGCATACAAGGACATATGAGGTGTATGACATCTGATGAATTTGTGATTCATCATACTAATTAGCTAAAAACAGAGCTTCATCCTAAGTAGTAGGTGCATTCATATGTTTATATCTCATAAGTAACATTCATGCACTTGTAAATAATGTGCATAAATTAGCATTTCATTCTAGATTCATATCCACTTGTAAATATTTACCTAACTTCACACATTTTTAATATTCTAATTTCTATCGACATGAAATTAATTCCATTGTGTACATATAACTAACATTTATCAACGAAAAATCTAAAATATACAAACTTGTATATATGTGAAATAAACCCAAACCCTAATTCCATAATAGAAAGCCGTAAAAGTTGATATCCCTCACATGCAATGTCCAATTTCACTCTACTCACTTTTGAATTAATAATGCTAAATTATCTACAAATCAAGATAAAATTTAAAAAAAATCAAAGTTCATTTGGAACCTGAATTTTGGGAGCTAACTGTATATTGTACATATTTACTTATTTTCACTTGTTATTTCATGTATATTTTAACTCTTCTTTATTTCTTTGTTTTTCATTTCTTTGTTTCATCTCATGTTTTAACTAATCACATAAAATTAAAAAAGTATAGAAAAAGATAAATTCTGACTTGCGCACATTAACCTAACCTATGTATATATATATATTTCACTTCACTAATTTATTCCAACTTTTCTTAACTCATAAAAATTTCAAAAAAAATACATTTATGTCCATTGCATTATTCTACATCATGTTTGATTTTTGCATGCATTTATTGTCCACAGAAAATCAAATAAAAATGTGAAATTAAAAATATTATATATTATATACATAGAAGAACACCAAAAAATCATAACTTGCACAGTTGAGTTCATTTGGTTCTGAGTCCTTGAACAATGTAGAATGCATTTAAGAAAATATTTTTCATTTTGGGCATTTTTACATTAGAGGTCGATTTCTATTTATTGTTTATATTTCTTTATTTTCCATGCATACTCAACATATTAACTCCACGTGTGCACTCCCATTCATTCAATTCACATGCTTGGTCAAAGCCTCCTTTCCCCCGGGTCAAAATCCTTTGTCTTCTAGCACACCTACCTTGGGTCATTTGATTGCCTTCGATCCAACGTCCATAATCCTTCTCGCCCTCCCCTTTATCCCCTCATGTGTCATACACTTGACTTCCTTTAACCGTTGGATCTAAAACAATCCAACAATCACTGCTTATCACCCCCTACCTCCAACCTCCACTAATGTTGCCCTCTCTACTTAGCCTATCCCCATCCTCGTTCTCCAGCAACTGACACTGTTGATGAATCCATGACTCACCAACACTTCTTGTGTATTTTACCTTAAAACCCTTAATAAATGCATGTAAATATCCATTAATTTCCATATTTTATCAAAACATCATTCACGAATAAAAAATGCACTTTTATGAATTAAAAACATGAAATAAAAAAAGAATAAAAAGAAAGAAAATAAAAAGAGGTAGACTATAAATATGTATGTATGTACAGTACAACTAAATTTAATATAAAAATAACTGAAAGATATTTCCTATAACCTCAACCCAAGACCAAGTCAGCATGGATTGGTCGACAAACAATAAAGTAGGGGAGATAAAGAAGAAAATAATAAAAATAATTAAGTATGCATATATTTTTTTAATTCATTTGTTTATATTTTTTACCAGACTCTTCTCCTATGCATTCATAAAAATATATATAAAAATATAAAAATCATTAAAAAAACCCGACGTGTATATATGCCAAGAAATCTGGTTTTCCAGTTGTCAATTTCTCAATTTCCGAACCTCATAACTTCTCCATACCAATTTCACTCTACTCACATTTAAAGTTCATAAAATAGTATCATCTAATTAATGATAACTGCTTTCTAGGCTATTTATTTCACTAAAATGGAGTCCGTTTGTAAAAAGTCAATTTTGGAACATAATGACGACTGTATTTCTGGGCTATTTATTTTATTATGTACATATTATTTATAATATCACTGCTTTTATAATTTTTAATTATTTTTTGGATATTGTATAGTATGTTTAAAAAATCAGAATTTAAAATATTTATTAAGTATTTTAAATAATTCAAAAACCCTAAATTATAAATGAATTTGAATTGTGTAGTATATACCGGTATTTATTAATGCATGTAAATTAATTTATTAATTTTCCTAAAAATTCACATCACTCATATTTATTATTATATTAATTAATTAAATTATTGAATTAAAATTAATAACCTATTTATTAAGTATACTACATATATTTATTAATATTATATTTATATTTTATAAATATTACTTATAGAAATAAAGTATACCATAATTTAGGTAAATTAATTATTTGCATTTTTTATATCTATACCTACCTAAAATAAGGTTATTTATTATATATCTAATAATATATTTATTATTCTGGCCTATGTGGTGCTGACCACATTCATCTTCTTCCTGAGAAGCTGTTAGAGGTTTCGTTTCAACCGGCCATCTTCACCTAATTAATCCTGCACCACATTCATCATCTTCCCAAGAAGTTGTTAGAGGTCCTGTTTCAACCGGTCATCTTCACCTAATTAACCCGACCATGCCTTTAATCCATTTTTTGACCCTAACCCTCCATTCTCTACTCCTAACTACCCTAATCCATGCCTACCCTCTGATCAACATCACTCCCTCTTCGATCGTTCTATTTATTCATCCAAAGTTCACCATTGCAAACCAACTTTTCCTAACCAGAATTCTAGTGATGGTCAACGACCTATTTCCCCGTTGTGCTCCGCCTCGACCCGATGGTGACAACACTTGAAGGGTGGTCTGCATGGAAGGTTGGATGACGGAGGAGAGTTCCAAGGTCATCCTTGGCCTTGCATCATTTCCAGGCGCGCGTACAACTCTGATGACCACCGCAACGTCGAGCGAGAACTTGAAGGTCCTAAACCTTTAGTCCCCCATGCGACTTCTTCCATTCAATTTACTCGTTCTTCGTGCCTTAATTAGTCATCTAATCACACAATTAGAGATTCCTAATCATCTTCTTTGAAAAACACTCAAGATCCATCTTTGATTCGATCCAAATCTGCCCCATTTTTTCCTGATAAACTCCTTGCCCATGGAACCCATTTAGAAACTGCAAGAGCAACTAAATCTTTGGCCAGTTCTTTGAAATCGAGCAATAACTTACATTGCAGGTCCATGATGAGCTTCTGAAACACATACACCTTCATCTTTATCATTTGGAGTATCCTTCTTCTTCTCCAATCAAAGCAATTGGTTGCAGCATTCGTTTCTAGAATTACCCAACCCTAGACGAGTTCAAATCCTTCGCCCATGCCTTCTCCATTCAGTCCCCACCACCGTAGGCGAGCTCAAAGGGGTAGGATCCCCCTTCTGGCCCTACAGGAGACTCGCCATAGTTGCCCTGTTGCCAGAGATCGTTGGAGATCGAAGAAACGCCATCATCATTGCAGATTTGCGGAAGAATGATGCCAAGAACACAACGTACAAAAGAGAGACACATGTCATCAGTGAACAACTCATATCGAGCCTCACAATCAAATCGCAGTCATCAATTACCAAGCGGAGGAATAATTGCATAGAAGCCCCCACAAGACTCCAGATTCAAACACACCCCAAATAGTTATCATATTACATTTAGGTCTCCACGTCGTGATCAAAGTATAAGATTTCGGACTTATTTTTCTTACAAATAGGTCCTTGACTGGGAACCTATTTGAAAGAAGCTTTATATTCTTTTTTTGTATTTTTTATACATAGCCACATAGACTATGAACATTTGTGGACACTTATAGACATTATTCTGAGAGCATTTTCTCTACATTTTATTTTATACTCGAATTTTGAAGTTTTAAACTACAATTTTATTGAGGTTTTATTCTTTGAACTCCGACTTTGTTTTGGTTCATTTTGTGTGCTTCGAGCCCGTTGCTCGAGTTTTTCGTGGATCTACTATATATCATCATTATACATATTCTACCATATATTACTATATTTGTAGATCATATTTGTTTGAAAAATATCCTTTTGAAAATAAAATAAAAATTGGAAACTAAAAATCAAATAAAAGTACCAAAAATTAAAATAGACGAAAAAGATTTTCTCGAAGAAGAAAAGAAATTAGACAAAAAATCTCAAAAATAATCTATTCACTCTAAAAATCAACGTGCAATTTTCTGCCTCCTTGAGTTCGACTTAGGAACACTTGCCAGGTTAAATAATTGATGGACAATAATTTAGGAGAAAGCCAATTATTTTCTCTTTCTCTCTCTCTCTCTCCTAATTTGTTGTATTTTGTTTGATAATTTTAATTGCTAGGCAATATGTGTATCTAAATGACGTCATTGTCGGAGAGGCATAGCCACATTTGATTTTTCTAAAATTTATTTTGTGATTTTTTTCTCTTTCTTCTCTTCTTTTTATTTTCTTGGTTTATCATTTTTTAGTATTTGTTATTCTCTTGATTTTTCTTTCTTTTCTTTCTTTTTTTTTCTTTAATTCTTTTTCTATTTTTTGTGAGTATTTTAATTTCTTGGGTTTTTTCTTGATTTTCTTAATTTTTATTTTATCGATTTTTTTTCGATTTTTACTGTTGATTTTCTTCTCGATTTTTTAGTTCTTTTTTACTTTTTGATTTTGCTTGAGTTTTGTGTTTGATTTTTTCTTTTATTTTATCTACGTTAACCTGTGTTGTAGGGCCTGTAGGAGTAGCCAGCTTCCTAGGAAGTCGAATCATCTATGATCACAGAGAGCTCAATCTTCTACGAGCCAGTTGCAGAGGAGCAATGCGAGCTAGTGCAGACAGTTTTATGTTTTTTTCCGAGACTTTATTTTTTCTATTTTCTTTTGAAAGATTGGGGCCTTTGCCTGTGTTTCTGTTTTTGGTGAGAGAGGAAGGGGCACTTGCCCGTTTTTATTTTTTGCAGCATGGGGTCCATTTAGGACATCCCAACTTGTATGTGGACTTTTACTTTTCTTCTCAGGGTTTATTTTGCCAAGTGCCGGTGCACTTGGGGGACCTCACCACGATGTTTGATTTTCCGATTTTCCTTCTTTCTTTCGCATGATTTTGTGAAGACCTAGGGGTGTATGCAAGACTGAATAGATGAGTAAAGTAGATCCGAATTCTCTAATCCATACTTAGGCGTAATTAACCGATTTGAAAATTAATCTATTCTTACGATAGAGTTACTGATTTAGGACATTGTTTTACAACTTTTTCATGCATTAGCTTAGGCTTAAATTTTCTGCACGGATCATTTTGCACACAAAGAGCTGGAGTCAGGTATGTCTACTTTCCCTACATGTATCATTATTTTTTGCTGCATCTTGTCCCTTATATGAGACACATTTTTTAAAAATAAGGTAAATCAAATCGCCATTAGATATTATTGAAAATATCCAAAAAAGTGAAACTCTAAAAAATAAAAATGATTCTTTTCTTTTGAAACTTTAACCCAAAAATAAAAATCCACACTTAACTGTATTGGGTACTCAGCCATGGTTGGTCCCAAGCCCGGGTAAATGAGGAGGGTTGCGTTAGGTAGCCGACAACCAGCGTAAAACAGTCGGAGACAACTTCCTAAATAATATTTTTTTAAAAAAATATTATTTAGGATGTTGCCTCATGACAGTCGGATCTTTTCAACATGGATTTAAGCAAACATACAGATTTTGTTGGGGCATTCCCTACTTGCGACGCGTTGCATCGCCTGAATGCAATGAAAAATTGGCAAGGGCCGCTACGTCGTAGCCTGGATGTAGTTCAAAATTTGCAAGGGTTCTCGCATGAGGAACGTATGCGGGTAATTAAGCTAGTTCCGCTGCATCACCGCCCGGATGCAGTCCAAAATTTACAAGGGTTCTCGCATAATGGACGCATGCGAGTAAAGAAGTTAGTCCAAAAGAGATTGCAACGAAAGTTACGGATTGGTAGTTGGAATATTGGCACTTTGACTGGAAAATCGATGGAGATAGTGGATACGATGGAAAGTTTCAAGAGACTAAATGGGTTGGAGAGAAAGCAAGGGAGGTTAAGAAGGCAAGCTTTAAACTTTGGTATTCAGGTAAAGATAAGGGTAGAAACTGTGTTGGAGTGGTTGTTCATAAGGATTTGAAGGATTGTGTGGTTGAGGTGCAAAGATTCGGGGATCGGATTATTTTGCTAAAATTGGTGTTTGAAGAAGAAATTCTAAATATAATCTCAGTTTATGCACTGCAAAACAAGCTTTTTGGGAGGATCTAGATAAGATTTTACAAGGAATCCTACAAAGAGAGATGATTTGCATAGGTGGAGATCTTAATGGACATGTGGGAAAAGATGCTTCAGGGTATGCTAGTGTTCATGGAGGACATGGTTTTGGGGATAGAAATAAAGAGGGAAAAGTCATCCTGGATTTTGTAACGGCATATGATCTTTTCATAGCAAACACTCTCTTCAAGAAGAGGGAGGAGCATTTAATTACTTATAAGAGTGGGCCAACGAGAACACAGATAGATTACTTTGCGTTGAGGAGAAGAGTTCGGTTGTGTTGTAAAGACAGCAAAGTAATCCCAGGAGAGAGTTTGACAACCCAACATCGCTTGTTAGTCTTGGATGTACAAATAAAATGACTGGTAAAGAAAACGAGGGTTCCTAAGATCACTAGTACTAGATGGTGGAATCTTCCACTGAAGCAATCGAGCTTCAGAGAGAAGGTTTTAGAAGATTTATCTTGGGATTGTAGTGGAAGTGCAAACGAGATGTGGGAGGTAGTAGCATCTTGTATCCGAAAGGTAGCCAAAGAGATGTTAGGCGAGTCAAAGGGAAGAGCTCCTGGTCAAAAGGAGGCTTGGTGGTGGAGTTAAGGGGTGCAAGAGAAGCTAAAAATTAAAAGAGCATGTTTTAAAGCTATGTCTAAGGATAGAACAGAGGAAACTATCACAAACTACAAAATAGCAAAGATGGAAGCAAAGAAGGCTGTAAGCGAAGCTAAGTCGAAAGCTTATGAAGTTTTGTATGAAAATATCGACTCTAAGGAGGGCCAGAAGGATATATTCAGATTGGCCAAAGCAAGAGAAAGAAAGACCAAAGACCTTTCTCATGTGAGATGCATTAAGGACGAGGAAGGTCACGTGCTTGTTACTCAGAAGGATATAGAGACTAGATGGGAGCAATACTTCCATAAACTTTTCATTGGGGAAGGAAATAGAGAGATTACTTTGGGTGATCTAGCTAGTAGTGAAAGTTACCTGAATCGTGCAAGCTATAGACGGATACAAAGAAAGGAAGTAGAGGAGGCTATGAAGGTTATGAGACCTGGAAAAAGTGTAGGATTGGATGATATCCTTGTAGAAGTATGTAAAGTTTTAGGTGAGCGCGGTTTGACTTGGCTTACGAATCTATTTGTTATTTGGCGAAGCAAGGAAATGCCTAAAGATTGGAGGAGGATATAGTGGTGCCTCTTTATAAGAATAAAGGAGACATTCAAAATTGTTCAAATTATAGAGGTATCAAGCTGATGAGTCACACTATGAAAATTTGGGAGCATGTGATCGACAGAAGGTTGAGGTAAGTTTCCAACGTCAAGAAAACCAATTCGGATTCATGCGAGGTCGCTCAACTATTGAAGCCATCCATTTGCTGAGGAGAGCAATGGATATTTATAGAGCTAAAAGGAAGAACCTCCGTATGATCTTTATTGATTTGGAGAAGGCCTATGATTCTGTCCCACGAGAGATACTGTGGAGAGTTTTCGAGAAGAGACAAGTGTCTGTCCTATACATTAACCTCATAAAGGACATGTATGATAGGGCTTTATCTTGTGTAAGGACCCCGTCTGGGAAGACTAGCTATTTTGACATCAATATTAGTTTACATCAAGGTTCAACTTTGAGTCCATTTCTTTTTACTTTGATTATGGACGAGTTGACAAGTCACATTCAGGATGAGTTACCTTGGTGTATGTTATTTGATGATGATATTGTGTTGATTGACGAGGCTAGAAATGGAGTAAATGAGAAGCTTGAGGTCTGGAGACATGAGTTGGAGAGTAAAGGTTTTTGTATAATTAGGGCTAAGATAGAATATATGGAGTGCACCTTTGATGGAAGCAATGGTGAAGGAATTGAGGTGAAGATTGGTGATGATAACTTTCGGAAGAGAGATTCTTTTAGATATCTGGGATCTATTTTGCAACGTGATGGGGAAATTGATGGAGATGTTACTAATAGAATAAATGCAGGTTGGCTAAAGTGGAGAGGAGCCTCTGCTGTTCTCTGTGATAAGAAAATTCCTTTAAAATAAAAGGAAAGTTTTACAAAGCAGCCATGAGACCTGTTATGCTTTATGGATCTGAATGTTGGCATGTGAACCATAGACATGTGCAGAGAATGGTTGTAGCAGAAATGAAAATGTTAAGGTGGATGTGTAGACACACACGTAAAGATCGGATTCGGAATGATGCAATCAGAAAGAAAGTTGGTGTTGCTCCGATCGAAGATAAGATGTGAGAAAACCGCTTAAGATGGTTTGGTCATTTGCAAAGAAGATCATCTGTTGCACCAGTTACGAGATGCGAGTGTTGGGATGTTGAGCCGGCAAAGAGAGAGCGGGGACGACCCAAGAAGTGTTGGAAAGAGACCATACGAAGGGATCTTTATTTTGTGTATATAAGTCCGGGATTGACCCAAGATAGATCTGAATGGAGGCGGAGAATCCATGTAGCCGGCCCTACTTAATTGTGGGGAAAGGCTTTGTTGTTGTTGGCTTAACTGTATTGGGAGAGAAGACCCCTCATTGTTGCAGGTACTAAACTCCAGACAGAGTGGAAGAGGATGCAACCCTAAGGATAGAGCAAAAAATTCTTAGACTTGTGCCCTAGGTACCTGTGTACCGCTCTTCGATACATGGTTGCAACTGCAAGCACTTGCCTCCAACCATAGAGAGTTGTTTTAGTGCATTCCGCCTCGCAGTTCCCTTTGGGCATGATATAACCCGACAGTCAGAGCAGACGGTACCAATGTTTGGGAGATTGTGAGGATGAACGCTGGGCGGCAGGGCGACCCCACTTGCGAGTCTGCTTAATATAATTGCTTGATCACCTAAATAAAATTGAAAAGATAAAAGACCGAACTCTTGTGGTCTCCAATGTATGAAGTTGGTGAATTGAGGATTTGCATTGTGTTTGTTTGCAGGGTGTATGTTTTTAGCATCTTATACGCCTTCACACTCATGTTCCTTCTTTGCCGTCATATTTTCTCCCTTATTATTTTGACATCGAGGATGACATTCAGACGGATTTTAATGTTCAGACTCTGTGTGCCTTCGATCTTCCACTGTCTCACATGCATCTCCACATACTCGAGATGACCCTCTTCCCGAGTCGGTCCCGCCTACTCATGAGGTGAGTCAGACCCAGACTCTCTCGCCTCACGAGGTAAGTCAGACCTAGACTCCCTTGTCTCTCAGCCCTTCAGTCGAGGCAGACCCATGCGTTGGCTTTTCATCTGTTTCTCCTACATATTTTTCCATGAGTGCTTATGAGACTTTTTCCTTCAAAGAGTATTCAACCGACATCATGGCTAGAGGGAATGCATATGTCGATGAGCGAGTGATGAGTCACGAAAACCCTACTTTAATTTACGTGAATTATCGTGTTAAATTTGTCGTTTCATTGTAGGCGGGTAATCAGAATCGATCAAGAAATAACCATAAATAATTTATTCAAATTTAATCGGAGTGGTTTTATGTTTGTTTTACTTGGGCAAGTCTCAATGTCGAACTCAAGGAGGCAAAGAAACAACCTAGCTTAATGTTAATCAATTTTAGTGTGCGGTTTTTGAGGCAAAATATTTTTGGTATTTTTAATGTAATTTTGGAATGTAAAATGAAATTGCAACCGATTTTAAGGACTAGAAAATCGATCTTTGTCAAACAATGATTGAAAATTACAAAACTTGGCTTATATGTTAATAATGATGAAATAAGTGCACTTTAATTTTTTTTGGATTTTTCGGATGTAAGATGAATAAATAATGAATTAAGGAATGCAAACCATGCGATTTTCAATAATTAATTATAATAAATATTAAATCCACTTATTTTCAAGAAATAAATTTTCTAAGATATATCACTAGGTGATCTATCTCAAAAAAATCCTAAACATTAAAAATGTTGGATTTAATACCCATTAAAAATTAATTATTGAAATATGCAAAATAATTTTTATAGAGCAAAATATGCATGCAAATGCCATTCTTGTTGGTCACGATGTTAAATACAATTAATTATACGGTCCATAATTTTTGGTAATTTTTGGGACCGTGATTAATTAATTATGAATTTTGAAGCACATAATGGACAAAATATACAAGATTCCACAAGAATGATTATTATTAAATAACCACATAACATAAAAATATGAAGCTAGTCACAATGTTAAGAATTAATTATTGGACAAGGTGCACTTTTTAGAATAATAAAATGATGCAAAATAGAGGCTTCAAATAACAAAGGAACACATGGTTCTGTTTGCAATAATACATAATATAAATATGTAAATAAAGACAGAGATGGGACTTAGTTGCAATTATCGAGACTAGTAGGGGGTTAGATGCAACATTTCTAGGAGTCACGTGACAAGCACATGACCCTGGAGATGCGGGGGCGTAATTGGAATAAGGCACTCCTCTAGGGGCCTTGTCGTAAAATAGCCACAGCCACGTGCATATCATGTGGCGAGGGATCTTATGGAATTATGCGGGTACTCAGGGGTGAACTTTGCAAAGTTCCCTCCACACACGTGTCACGCACGTGGGGAGGGCCTCGGGTTCGAGTAGGAGGAAAGTGAGTCTATCTTGATTTAGGGTTTCAAGTTATTTTCTTTTCTTATGTTAGTAATAACATAAAAGGGTGAGCATAGCCTTGCTTGGGTGCGGGAGGTTGTGCCATCAGTGAACATACTTCACTCACCCATCACATGAGACTAGACGATTTTTCGTTGTATGATGATAGTGTTACTATATGATGTAGAAACTCAAGTAACGCCCTACTTGCGTACGAGCGGTTGGGTTATCGGTGAACATATATGCCACGCACCTATGATGCGAGGTGGACCTGTTATACATCATTTCTTCCTTTGATTATTATTCCAAGTATCATTTGTTCGAGTATAGTTCTACAAGAGGAAATTCTGTAAAATTTTTCTTAAAATATAACTCGATGTAAGGGTAAATTCTTCCGAAGTTTTCTTGAAATACACCCGATGTAAGGGAAACCTATGTCAAAATTACCTTGAAATATCACCCGATATAAGGAGAAACTCTGTCGAAATTCTGAGAGATTATGTTCTTCATGTTCTTCGCTCATTCTTTGCATTCTTCGTGAGTTCTTCGTGTTCTTGATGCAAAAATGGATTTCAACCATTTTAGTAGATGTTAATCATCTTATTTGGAAAAAAACCCAAATATGTTACAATGAACACGAAATCTAACATGTTAGGTAACGAAATCCTACCACTTGTTGTTGGGTTTAAGTTAAATTGGATAAAATTACTATTTATCGTTTTCATTCTTATGAAGAAAATTCACATACTTGCTTTATGATTTACTTTAAAATAATTGCTAAAATAGTGTTGATGTAATGAATCATCCTTGTAGTTGCCATGATTTATGTGCAATATTACACTGATATTAGATTAACATTAACATGACACAAATGGGATCCAGTTAAGATTTTCGTACGATATTTTATGATAAGGATGACTTGGAGTAGATACTACATATCGGGCATGCAACCTGAGATTTCTCAGAAGAACATCTGTATCGGCAGGACGCACCTATTGATATAGGGTTGCCCAGATATGTTGAGCGCGCGAAATAAATTGTTTGCAACGCAAGGTAATCGACTGCCATTAGGCATGTTGACTGATTGAAGATGTGGTCGTGCCATGTGGAGGCACAAGTGGTTTGATAACAGTTGGATCATGGTAACATACATTTAAAGCCTCTAGTATATGTGATTAAAGGTTAGCTTTTAAGCTATTAAGTCCCATATGATGTTGTACTTGTTTGTCAGGCTGAGGGTCTGGAACCCTGGGTAATAAAAAAAGAAAATAAATTGATAGGGTACTATTTGAGGATTGGTTGAGGTAATGTGCGACAACATAATCTCACCAGATCATCGCAATCTCCAATCCCCAAATGTCCACGACTTCAGAGTCTATCACATGTGAGGTAAACAAATGAGATAATCATCGATGTAAATAAAAGAAATAGGACTTAATGTAATGAGAAGAAACAAAGCTTTATGGTATAATGAGTTTTGCTAAATTATATTGCTTGTTTACTTTTCTCTTCTCCGTTACTTAGCACTCGCTACTCTTCATCCTATGATTTCTGGAAATCTAACATGTAGCTATGAGCCATTGCAAGGACCTTAGTCAACCAGCCAGCCAACCACAAAATAGTAGCTTCTAGTTTAAGGTAGTTAGTAATTATTTTGTGCCCTTTTCCTTCAGCTTGATGTACAATAAAATAGTGAGACATTTTGCTATGTAAGCATTATTTTGTGAATGGAAAATAATGAGTTTCTTTCTCTGTGTAACATTTTATTACAATCTGTTTCTAAATGTTGGCTATTATTATTGGATACAGCTATTGCGAGTAACCATATCCAGTAAATGGGAGGATCTGACGACCCGAAACTGGGGTCATGACATTAACTATTTCTTATCACAGTCCAAAATATTTGGAATTTAGAAATGAGCTCAAGGAGTGTATTTATTTACATTTTCATCATCATTTCTCTTTCCAACATCTGGACATTGAAATTAGAATTGGAATTGGATAATTGATTCAAATGAGATGAGACTTAATCCAATTAACTTTCAAATCAATAAGCTAAGAAAGTAAGCCACTAAAATCCATCCAGTTTCATCACTCCCTCGAAATGGAAGTGTCATAGTATATGATCTATTGTGATAGATTTAAACTCCAAGTATTACCAATACTCATCCATCCTACATACTGGAAGACTTTGATATATCAGAAGTTCAAAACCTAGTTTGACTATCTTCCTCATGATATGTCATTAGCTTTCTCATTCGATATTTGGATGACAATATTAATCATATACATTCAAAAGCACATACTAATATCTCGAATTCATGTCATATTTCATAAACAAGATGACCATGCATGGAATTCATAATGACCCAAAATTATCTCATGAGTAAGCTCTGTCTCTCGGTTTATCAACTATGAACTTGTATGATTCTTTTGAGAAATCATACCTCTCACATGTCTTCAGATGTGCATCAACTCATCGGTATATGACCTCGGTTAGGTCACCAACCTATTAGTCTGTAAAATGTGCATACTTAGAAATATAGATGTATATCGGTCCCCGGTCATAGGATGTGTGCTCGATCGTCAGGTCTTAGTTTATCTCGACCTCATGAAGTAAACTCTTTGACTGGACTATTCCGACACCTTAGAATCACAATTCCCATGCAGAGAACCTGCATCAAGAAGTCAGTTGGAAAACAATCTTTAGAGAAGATTGTCAGTTCTTTCTCATACTCGAGATTTTTATTGAATATCACATTTAGTTTAGTTGTGTCCTCCCAACTACATGGTACTCAAATGACCACGACACATAACCATATTTGTACAAAGGGACCTTAATATTAAGTGCATTCATAATCATTTATTTCAGATGGACATGATAAAACACTAACTTTTACTGCATTAATGGGTTGCCAAGGGTTTACAAGTCCAATACCTACATCAATAGGTAAGTCAGACATCAATCTTTAGAGAAAGATTGTCATCTCTTTCTCAGACCACATATCATTTCTTGATAATCATTTGACAATGTCGATTATGTCCTTTATCTAACTCTTTGGATCTACAACCCTGCATCAACCCCTATGATTGAACTTTTAGATCAACAACTATACGATACTAAGATGGTCATGTTACATAACCTTTATTTTAGAAAGGGGCCTATATATTTGTATATGGAAACTTAATTATAATTCATTATAGATGATGAAGTAGTTCACATAGCATTCATTGCACAATTTCCTATGGGCTTACATGTCCAACAGTTTACTAGGATGAAATCAAGTTATTTGGTCAATTGATCAGTGATTACCCAAATGGAATCATACCTACTTAGGGTGTGGCAATGATGTGACTAAGTCCATGGAGATGATCTCACACTTCCACATAAGAATTGGAAGAGGCTTTAAGAAATCGGGGGACGCTGA
This sequence comes from Ottelia alismoides, assembly GCA_037367405.1. Taxonomy (NCBI): domain Eukaryota; kingdom Viridiplantae; phylum Streptophyta; class Magnoliopsida; order Alismatales; family Hydrocharitaceae; genus Ottelia; species Ottelia alismoides. The sequence continues at coordinate 229,350 of JAZKJV010000136.1, forward strand.
TGCTTTGCCTTCACCATCTAATAAATGAGGTAACAACTGATGTGCTATGTTATATCCCCTTCATTCCCTCCCACCAAAAGTGATGGTGGAGATCTCGGTGTATCTTGTTGTGCGCCTTATAAAAGATATCTCTCTTCAACTCCTTATCATCAGGGATATATATATGGCTCCCTTCCATAGCACGGATCACAAACTCAGAATCCATCAAGCTTATCCTTCATGCAAATGATGGTACAAGTCCTGTAGACTCTAGTCTACCTGCTAACTATGTACAATCATGTCCCACAAGCCATTGTACTTGACTGACACTATCAATATATCTGATGTATTCCCCAACGGATGTCACTCACTAAGGATAATGAGAACCCAAGTCTATGACCAAGTTGCTAATACCGACATATGTGCTTGCCTACTCAAGACATTGACCCCAACATTTCCCTTAATAGGACTATAAAGAGATAATACAATCACAATCTTTCAACAACTTCATTCATTGCCTATGCCTCATATTCAACTATGATGAGTCGAAGATGTGCTTAAGGCTCTCACGATCGATGAAAAACTTAAATGACACACCTAGGTAATGGTGACATATCTTCAATGCAATGACTATAACCGCCAACTTCAAGCGATGAGTGGGATATTCACACTAATGGCTCTTCAGCTGACGTGACACATAAGCAACAATCAGCCCTTGTTGCATCAATACAATGCCCACTCCTTCCTTTGAAGCATTGGTGTACGCTTGAAGTCTAAAGGATCTCAATGGAGGGTAAGAACATGAACAATAGTCAACTGATCCTTAAGCACACATAAACTCAGCTTACATTTGTCGATGTAGACAAATGACACGTCCTTCTATATTAATCGGGTAAGAGGTGGAGCTAACTAAGCAAGACTTCCAATAAATCTCCTATAGTGCCCGCCGAGACCAAGAAAACCATGAACCTTTATAATTGTATTAGGCTACTCCCGAGACATCGCTGCCTCAATCTTGACAGGGTCGATGACTACACCAAAAATTTGAAATCATATGGCCAAGGAATGTCGCATCTGACAACCATATTTCACATTTAATGTACTTCATATACAAAATGATGCTCTCTAAGTGTATCTAGTACACTGTGAATATGTGGCTTGTGCTTGTGTTCATCATGAGTATGCCAAGACATCATCGACAAAACACAATCATGAACCTATCCAAGTATGGATGGAAGACTTTATTAATATAATATGTGAATGAGGTAGATGGTAGATGCATTCGAATGGCATCACTACATACTCGTAGTGATCATATCATGTACAAAATACAGATTTCATCATGTCAAAATCATTGATCCTCACCTTGAGGTATCCATATCGTATATCGACCTTGGAAAAAACTACAGCTCCGTGGAATTGATAAAAAATCATATATTCATGGGGGAGGAAAATGTTTTTTTACCATTTTCTTCTTCAAATATCTATAAATCAATGCATAACCTCATGGATCCATTCTTTATCTTTACAAAAGGGACTGATGTTCCCTATTGTGATGTACTTGGGTGGACGAATACCTCCCCAACAACTCTTATAGCTGCACCTTGAGCTCTCTAAATTTGGCATGTGCAATCCTTATGAAGGAATAGAGATCGGGTGCATGTATGAAAACAATGTGATCTCAAAGTTGATCTCTCTAATGTGGTAATCTAAGAAACTAATCTAGAAACATGTCAGGAAACTCATATACAACCCTAATGTCCTTGATCATCGAATCATATGTGATGAAATTAACCACGTAGGCAAGATAGCCTATACGCATGTGGCTGGGAAATTGGTCTTCCCTCAAGGCATATATATACTCGATCCCACCATCAAAAGTATGTCCATCAAATTGGAATATTGGCACTCCAAGCAAATGGAAGACACCCTCTCATGTATACAGTCTAGACATGCGTGGTGTCTCTCTAGCTAGTCCATGCCTAAAATGATGACAAAATCCTCCAACTAGATCAACAATAAGAATGCAAGCATCTCATGTTCATCTATACGTACTACCACGTCCTCAACGTATGATAAATAATTGGCCCCTAGAGCCCTTAATGCAGTATGGGGATGGAACACTCGACATAGACTTGCCCAAAGTAAGCACAAAACAATGTGTGAGAAAAGAGAGCATAGCCCTATAGTCAAATAGTTCATGAATCCCATGTATTGAAACCATACATATGATGATTGATCCATAATAATATGCCTTTTTCTGCATCACTACACTTAGGTGCCAGTGCGATAGTGGTAGCACTCTAGATCCTGTTTTATTGAACGCATGCTGTGGAGGATGGTGAAAGTCTTGGTTTCATGATGGAAACCCTGTCCTTGGGACTATCCAGAAGACCATGTTGGTCTCATACTCTGTTGTTGTTGTATTCCCAAACCACTTTCATAGAAAGGACACTAGACCTTGAAATGGCCCAACTATTAGCAATGGAAACAAACTCATTCACGTGGTTGTGAAAAGAGTCCCTCCAGAAACAAGCTGTCGCCCCCAAATATACGACTATGTGGATGTGTACAAAAATGGGAAGAAGCCGCGACACAACTAGCTAAAGCCTACCCCATGGCAGGAGGGTATGGAGTAAGACCACTGGTGGGTGGTGCCATCACCATTGGGTGATTGCAACATTCTCTACGAAAATGAGAGACATTTTGACGATGGGCTGCGGAGGCGGTAAATGTGCCTGGCCTCCCTACATTCTACTACATGTAGCCTCCGCCTTTGTTCCTTTAGAAACAACCTCCTTGATGGAGGTGAGATCAAATGTAGACAACATGTTCTAAATTTTCTTAAGCATGCCAAGGATGAACTTCTGCAAGTTTTCCTTTGGATAGGTTGTGGTGGCTGAGTTATGTACTCCTGGGTTGTTATTGACCTATGTCAACGATCTAGATAGAACTCACTATAGAAATCATCTACGAACATGTCCCAAGTTATGGGATTGGCGTAGCCAGCCAACGAATACTCTACGAAAGTCAGCTAGATATCAACGGTGCATGATTAATTTTTAGCACCTTCGATGAATGGTCTATCCGTAGCTTGGCATCATATGACGTATTGGTATTGAATTACAGTACATGAACCCTTTGGTAAGCATTGTAGGTGCTCAGATGCTTCTACAATGCATCCATATACTTTGTCCTTCCTAGCTCTAGGGACATTGATTATTGTATGATATCCTCCTTCATGCGAGAAGGATGATATAAAGAGTCATCCAGTTATTGAAACCTCTGCTCCATTGCCTCCTAGGACTGCTGAATGCCATGTACTGCATGTACAAGCAAAGTCAACTATTGCGCTACATCTAGGTCCACATGAGGGGACATGGTTCTGCACAAAAAAGTCATAGCATCAATATAACTTTCACTTTATGAGAGAGACATGGATGTGGATGCTAAACTTAAACTATTTTGCTCGTACTCATGCAGAGAAGATCCAAACACTATCATGCATTTTGAACACCGCTAAGGAATTATGTACGCGAAAGGAATTGGACTATCTATGCTCTGAACCAAACTGTGAAGCCACTAGGATCTAAATACCCAACAAACATTCCACGTGCATAGTTCAACATTTGAAATACATTATGAGAGAGAAAAGCAAAAGAAAGAGAATGTAAAATGTTTCCTTTCACATAAACGCCCATACAAAATTCCAAGTCCATAGATATATGCATGCATTCTAAAAGCCCTTCCTAGAACAATCTCAATTGATAAAATAGTTAGCATGTGATGTAATGTTAATCACCATTATATAAGTACCAAATACCATAAAATGATACAAATAATTAAAAACTAGACAATGTATGTATTCAAATAATTATATATATGAATCTACATAATCAAATATTGGCGACATATAATAACAATCTTTTGATAAACTTTAACGTCGAATACTTAGAAAATGCCTTGAACATGTGCTACAAACTTTATCTTTAAAAAACTATAGCACTAAATAACTGAGATGAGAAGAACACAAACAAGTTATCATTGGTGCTTCAAACGAAATGGCTTAAACATGTGTAGAGAAATAGGTTAATAGAAACACTATTAGGAAGATGAGAGATAATATGTAAAGACAAAAGATCAAGTCGTAAGTGCAACAAATAAGATAATGGTTGCAAAAATGTAGCAGAAAAACTGATTTATATATTTAAATTTAATTTAAATGGTAATTCATTTGTAATGATTTATTTGTTTGAATAAGATGGAATTTCCAAGATTCAGAAATATAAGTTAATTAAGCTTTATGTAAACATAAATTTCGATAATAAAATCATGTGAACATGGATTGTATGTAAGTTTCATTCTCCTTATTGGCATATATACATGTCTCTCAAAAAGCGCAAAAGATGCTAAATGAATGTCCTTCAAATCTATGCGCACCCTGTCTGGTGCAACTACTGCAAAAACTGTGTCAAACCAACAACCACTCACTACCTTGACTGCTCTTGAACACTTAGCGGATGCACATAAGTAGGTATATTATGAGAAATTGCTTGATACGATGTTAAACAACAATTGAAAGCAAAGGTAGACTAAATGCATGAAATGAGGTAGAAAGGGAAACCCTTCGCCTCCAATGACACTACCTTGACCACGATCTCACTACAGAATGCCCTCAACTGAGATCGTTGAAGTCCACCAGCCATTAGTAGTCGGCAATGGCGTAGGGAACAAATCAAAGTACTAAAAACAAAACTTAGAATGTGAGAACTACATTCCTCTTCGCTATTCCACTTCCCTAAACTCCCTTCACAGAGATGAGGACTAATTTGAAGATGTGGTCAACATCCACAACATCTAAATATCAAACATGTAGGGTAAAGCGAAACTTAGAGTACCAATCATGGCTACTTGACTGCCACAAAAGTATACTGCTAAAGAGTACACTGAAGGCATGATAAGGGAACATCACCATTGTGCGCCAAGTAGAGTGTTCCCCAGTTCACAACCTTTTGAGATCGTGGTCATCTGAGCTTCTATCCAAAGCCCCAAGGGTGAATGCTTCTCCCTTTGTGGCATCTATTCCAACTACCCACATGTCACTGAAGGAAGTTGAAACATCGTGACATGTAACATTCATCACGGGAACAACTCGTCTGCTGAAATCAAGTAGAGATTAGAACAACCAAATCTTGAAACACATATGCATACATAGGGGATGATCTCACTCAAGAGGCTCGCCAAGTATATTTCAATTTTAAAATTATGGTCGATCTCATTTCATTTCTTTTGGCAACAAGTTACATCATTTCATAATATTTATGAATGTCATAACATCCTAAGTGGATCTACCTTTTTCCATATTCCAAAAATAACCATTTCTAAAATCCAAATGAGTCCCAAAATCCTAGAATGGTCTATCATAATACATGACTGATCGATGAATCATTACCATAAGATCGATCATTCTGGTCTCACTAATCGATCAGTTTGGTCAGCATGATCAATCAATACTGATTGATCAGTTAGGTTTGACTTATCAGTCAAATCTGTAGCTAGTGACCAGGGTTATCGCACGAATCTGCACAGATCTCCATTCCGAGCACGTGCATGTGATCCTCGCTCTAATCTCAAAATAGTGATATGATTTTTATTTTGACTCATTATCTCAATTCCCCATAATTATGTCAAAGATGTCGTAATATGAATTGTAAGTCTGTCAAAACATGCCTTGAATGCGAATAAAACACTGTCAAATGGTCACTTGCGATATCCCCATAGGTATAAAAACACACAAACTCAATAACAAGAGGGAGGAAAAAACTTTACCTCCAGGGACTTCTGGGACTTTCCTCCAGTTGGAACGATAGTTTCATGGTGATGCACACAAAATACACACCTCTATAATGATCCCCTCATTAAGATTTTCATAGTGGCGGTCTCAGATCGCCAATCGGGCAACTTTTGATGATGGTGGTGGAGCTCCACGACTTCCTCTCCTTGGGAAACCCACCCATCCCCTTTATAGGGCGAGGATGGGTTAAACGGATATGGATCTGGTTTATATTCGAATCGATTAGCTTACCCACAATCTTCAAACACATAACATTCACATACAAACTCAGATTTCAATGTTCTTGGACTTGTTGGAAAGATCTTGCCGAGTACTACACAATAGAGTGGTATCAAATCAAGAGATTGATGAATATCTGATTTATCATTTCTATACTCCCTTATTATCCTCAAAATACAAGAATTCATTGTAAATCTTCATTAATTCCGTATTTTTATCAATAATAATTCTTCTTATAATAAACCCTAATTAATAATCCTAATTATTGTTTATCTATCACTAATATTTTCTTTTTTCTCTTTTATTAAAAATCTCCCAAAAAAGATAAATATTTTATATATTTATTTTAGCTTTAATAGAAATTAAAAATACATAAATAATAAAACCATTAAAAGCAATGTTCTTATCTATAAAAAACACTTACCCAAAATATTTCTTTGAGTATTTGATCTTTTTTGACTTTTTGCTCAACATGAAACTTGTAGATCTCATCGAGATCTACAACTTTTATGTTTTGACATTTTGTTAATTCAACCTCCGTCTATTTCTTTTTGAATTTTTCTTTATTTCTTCTTTTCCCTTAATTTTCAATGGGCCCCGTGGCGCTCCCTGGAGCTACCACGCAGCCCAGCTCTTTGGCCGCCACCCAACCTCTCCTCTGGTCGTCCATCTCCTTCTACCCACCTTCATCTCAGCCACTCATTTTCCCTTATCTCTCAACCGTCGGATGCGATCATCATATCTCATTAGAGCCATCCACTTCTGCCTTCATCTCCAACCGTTAGATGATTCCTCATCTAATGGTTCCATTACCTCCACATCACCCATTCCACCCCCACCATAGGATGAAGCCACCCGCTTTTATCTCAATCACACATCCATACCTCACTTCCCACCGTTGGATTAGATTCCCTGATCTGATCCCATCCCTCACTTTGCGCTCCCATCTTAGCCGTTGGATCACTCGATCCAACGACCATCAGGCATCTTCCTCCTCCAAACACCTCCCTTCTAGACGTTACACACGATGAAACCCTCGCCCCCTTCCAATTTTTGCCACACCATTTCACAACCTCTCAGCTCCGCAACGACCCTTCCTTGTAGCCTTAATACCCTTAACCCTCGGCAGCCATCATTGCCATCAACTTACGACCTCTCTGCTCTAGGCTACCGTTACAAATCTTCTCCTCCACCAGTGAAATGACCAGAGCCATACCCTATAAATACAAGCCCTCAGCCTCAGTTTTTGTTGGCCCACCAACCCACAGGCGTTGGCCCAGCTTCCCTCGCTCCTCCAGTGACAACGAAGGGGTAAATCGTTGAGGCGATGACGACCTCCCTGCTTAGGTGAGACCCATGACCATCCGGCCATATCACAGCCGACCCTACCACCGTTGAGATCCTTGACATGGCTGCCTGATGGCACGAAAATCCGAGCGACTAAGGCAATCAGGTATATCTAAGATGGTCGTCGCGGCCTCAGTCACTCGATCGTGTCGATCAAGAAAAATATACCACCAAACAAGATGAAAAATCAATCAAACACAACAGCGGTCTTGCTATTAATTTAACCTGGTATAGCGACCAGGGTCGAACACAAGGAGCACGGATTGGCCTTGCGGCCTACGAAGTAGTCAAAAAAGAAAGGAAAAAGAAATAAAAATGTATTTTTAGTGGTTTTTAATTATTTTATATTTTTTTGGTTTTTAAGATATTAAGAAAATAAGAAAAGCAACTAAACAACACACTTCAACAATTTATCTAATGCACTAAAAATCAACCAAAAATTCTAACAAAAATATTTTTATGTGTTTTATAATTTTTACTGTCTTTGGTGAATTTTTGGGATTTTTCTGATGTTTATTTAATTTTCTAAAAATAAAACAAGGACTGAAACTGTAGGCACTGTCCAACCGAGCTAAAAGGACCTAGATAAAATATCTAGAAGCTCCAAATTAGCTGGAAGGTAATTTTCCTGTAAAGATAAGAAAACAAGGAAAATTTGGGCACCTAATTTATTATTTTTTGATTTTTAATTTGTTTACTAGAATTTTTATGAGGTTTTGAGTGTTTTCAATTTTTAGGTGTTTTAAGTAATGAAAAATAGCCAAAATTGGCTAGAAAATCAAGCAAGCAAAGAAAAACAGTAACTAATTTTTTTGTAATTTTTAAATGAATTTTAATATTTTTTGGGATTTTTAAAGTCAGACAGTAACAAAAATAGATGTTTTTGAATTTTTAAAAATATCAAACAGTGTCTAAAATGTCTCCAAAATTTATAGAAAATTTTACATCATGGCAGGAGCCATATTTCCAATTTTCATCAAATTTGGAGGTGATTTGCTATTTTATTCAAAAATAAAAAAGAGGGCACTGTGCACAGGGACCTAAGTGCAAATACCCGAAGTCCCGAGGGGTCTAGTGCAAAAATCCCAGGTAAACATGTGCGTCGCGCGTGCCTGAGGCACTCAGGGACCCAAATGTAATAAAAATTACTTCCAAGGGCTATTTGGTAACAGGTACCAAAAGTCCAGGGGGTAATCTGCAAATAACCCAAAAATATCCGCACATGCTCAAATGTTTCACGCACATGGGTATAAATGCAAATACTTAAAAACTTTCATTCATTCAGTAACATTCAGAACTACAGGGTATAAGATGCAAATACACCAGAAAGACACGTGTCGACGCACGTGCTACATAACACACAGGGGCATATCAGCAAATAAACTCAAGCACAAAGGTCTCTATGCAAAAGTACCAAAAACTAAACAACTACACTACGTATTTACGAGACTAATTACTAAATAAAATAAAAGAGGGGGCCTGAGGGTAATTTACCCTTTATTAATGGAGCCGTTGGATGGATGCCACGTGGAGCATCTGACGGTGGCGGGTGACTGGCGCTCCACAGCTGAGCTCCTCGGGCGAATCCAACGGCGAAGGCGTAGCCACGTGTCAGATCTAACGGTGGAGGGCGTCAGTGGCTAAACCTCGCGCATCGGGTGGTCCAGATTGCCTCGCCAACGATCTAACGGTGAAGGAACCTCCTCAGATGGACGGTCGGGATGAGAATTGGAGGTCCGAGGCTAATCGGACGGTCGGGGAAGATGCTGGAAGAACAGTTGGCCGGCGAGCTTTACCGGCCCGACGTACGCGATGCGATCCTCCCCTGCTGCTTCTGAAGATCGGAGAAGCTCCGGCGTGACGCTCCGCAGCTGATGGTGTCCTCCGATGACCCAGCCGAGCTCTGGGGAGCTCCGGCGAGGTCGGCGGAGGTGAAGCTCCTGGCCCGAATGACCCAAGCCCTCAGATGGGCTGGGAAGTACCTGCAAAGTAAACCAGGAGACTCGCGGGTCGAGGGCAAACTGCCTCGACCCGGTTAGGCGGAGTGACGATGGTCGGAGGGTCGGTATGGGCGAGCTCCCGCGAGGGTGGGGACGGAGGAGCTCGAACCCCAGCTCCTGTGCGAGCTGGGTTGGATGGAGGTATGGAGAAGGTGCGCGGGAGGAAGGCGAAGGCTATGGCGAAGCCTGATGATCGAACGGTGGTCGGACGTGGACGGAATCGACGACGAACGGCGGAGAAGCGAATTGGGGGTAATTGAAAATTAAAGAAAAAGAAAAGGCTAAGGGTCTACCTGGGTGGCTGATGAGACTGGGGATGAGCAGGAGATGCTCTGGGTCGTTGCCTCGAGGAGCGTCTCCCTCCGAGGCTCGAGCTCCAGCTCAGGGCGGAGCACGGCGGTGCTGGATCGCCGGATCGATGGGCCACTGCCCCTCTCCTCGCTGCGACACTTGCTGGAGCAAGCTGTCACTCTTGCCAATGCAGTGGAGGTCACGGGTAGCGAAGCAAATGAGCCAAAGATGCGAATGGTGAAGGCGGAGCTCGAGCTAAATATGGGTGCAGGTCCGGCTAGAAGAGGTCGGGTAGGGCATTGGAGCACGCGGATCCGAGGTGGAGGCTCCGGCGAGGGTCTCGGATGTATCATGAAGGAGTCGGACCCGGGAATTAGGCGAGGGTGAATCGGGTTTAGGCGCTAAAAAAGGGGGAAGTCGGGTCGGGCGCCTAAGACCGTGGGAAGTGGTCCTAGGGGGGGTAGTTGACCGGGCGGTCAACAATCCCCAGGGCCAATGGGTAGCGGCCACGTGGCTGAGATTTGAAAGTGAAATTAAGGGTAGTTAATGGCCGAATTATTAAAAAGTTAAAACATGAAATATTTTTATTTTATTTTTTTTCTATTTGTAGTGATTTTTAATTAATTTTTCGAAATAAAAATAAGGTATGTACATAGTAGGGTTAGATATAGGTATATATATAATGTAGGGTTTTTAATTTTTGATTTTTAATTGTTATTTTTATACAATTTTATTCCCATTTTATATTTTATTTATTTATATTATAAAATAAGGAATAAAAAGATATTTTTATTTTATTTTTATTATTTATGTACATAGGTGAAATAAATAGGTATGCACATATATATACATGGTATATTTACAAAGTCTTTTTGGATTTTTAGTTTTGTTATTTTTATTTTGTTTTTGTTTTAATTTATTTTATTTATTTACACCATATAATATAGAGCATTTACAAGATTTTTGGGAATTAATTTTATTTATTTACAAAGCTAGATAAATATAGATGTGATGGTCTATATACATGGTGAGTGGTGTTTTTGTCTTCTTTTTGTTTTTTATATTTTTATCTTGATTTTATATTTAGAAATATTTACAAATATTTACAAGCCAATTTGAGTCTATTTTTGTGAGGAAAATACTTTTATTTATTTACATAAATATTTACACACATGAGCCCCTATCTCCCTCTACTTTGGCTTTTATGCGGTCAGGCCCATGCTCAGCCCTCCCTTGGGTTAGGTTGCTCAATATTTATTCTAAATATTTCCCTCTTTTTCTTTTTAATCTTTATTCTTTTATTTTTGCACAAAAACATGCTAATTATAGGTTTTTACACAATGCATGCTTTTGGTAATTATTTCTATTTACAACTATATACATGCATTTGCAAAGGTTTTTGTAGCTAAAATATAAGAATAAAGAGTGATGAATGAGTATTCATCACCCCCCTATACTTAACTTTGCTAGTCCCTTAGCAAACACTTATTTGAAAAAGAAGTGAAAAAGAAATAAAGAAAAAGAAAAAGAGAATGTACATGGATCAAGGCTGATTATTAAACTTGCCTTCATTAAATTAAGGTATGGAGCTCGATCAGATCTTTGGATTATTAATGTGTCGGAACCTTATTTGGACTTAAGTCTAAAACTCAACAGCCTCTAAGTTCCACTATTCTATAACCAAGACTCCTCAATGCTCCAGGTCAGAACAAGTCATCAATCACAAACCCTGAAGACCATGAATCTTTTCTTGTCCTGTGAATGTGAGGTCTAAGCTCTCCACCTCAGAAATGGCAACTTAACAACCCTCCCCAACAAGGTAACTCTATGACCTCAATCTGGCCACTCTTTCCTCGAGGAGCGGGGTATTCCCTTCTAAGTTCAAGTTCAACCGGCTCAAGAAGAGGAGGAAGAAGAGAATGGGTCAAGGACAGTGTAGCCAAGTACCCTTGGGAGCTTGACCAGTGTAGCCAAGTCTCCCTGCTGCAAGCTACATCAGGTGGATCATGATACTCAAGCTTTGCTTATTGCACTCTATATACATACTCCGGTGGGATTATCATTTTCTCTCAGACCCACCATTTTTTTGGAGTTATTTTCTTTTTGCATTTTTTTTCAAGTGCATCTATACAACATATACATGTGCAGCATATATACAAGGAGTTTTCCTCTTGAGCCAGTAGACTATCCCTCTTTTGAAGCATTATTGCAACCCACAACTCCCGTCGTTAGACCTCATGGCAACCAGACCAAGTTGAGACGCACTTCCTTCACTAAAAGAAGAAGAGAGGTTCCGCCTAGAAGTACTACCCTCATATGCTACCCCAAGTCAAGGAAGACTGCCTCCTCACCACCTCATCCGTAGAGAGCTCGGTGCATAGTGCTGGTGTCCAAGTAAAGCCATAATCTATATGAGTCATGTGTTGTTGTGAAGTGCTCTACTTAGGCTCATTGAGATGACATGTGATCATAGCCTAGTGGACTCAAAGAATTAAGTCACCATGGACCTGAAAAGCCTTAAACCTAAGCCCTATAAGGTTCCTCTTGAAGTTAGGTGGATTAAGATCTTAATCAAGCTCCATTTCTCAATTTGATTCCAGGCTAGTTTAAATGTCAACTATCATCCAGAAAACTATATACATATATACAAAAGATACTATTTACACAAATTTTACAATCATGCAAAATTTTTGAAAAATGTTTTGAAATCATGAATGGATGATGCATGAAGTGCAAGTTTTGCAAAAAGATATTTACACACATTTACACAAGATTTTTGCAAACTTTTTATTTTCAAAACATTTTGGAAAAATTTTGTACTATATACATAATTTTGATAAGAAAATATTTGCACAAGCTTTACACAAAAGATTTTTGAAATCATTTTTACAAAAATAATTTGTACACTAGCTATTTATGTGCAAATAAAAGAAGTTTATATACATGAAAAATTTTTAATTTTTGTGATTTTTAGGGTTTTTAGCCATTTTATTAATTAACACACTCACACAAAGTACGAGTTATGGCTAAAGTATATATGAAATATATACACACCCCCCTATACTTAGCTCGAACGATGTCCTCAGAGTCAAGAGCGATGAAGAAGACATAACTCGTGCTAGGTATAGGGAAGTGAAAAGGAAGGCTATATACAAAGACGAATGAATGAATAGAAAGTCAAGAGGGTCTCGGGTCTTCCCCCTATACTTAGGATCAAGTAATCCTAAGTATAGCATGCTGTATACTAAGGGAAATCCGAGTGGAGAATGTACAGGTTCTACCCCCCCCTATACTTAGGGTAAAATATCCCTAAGTATAGGCAACAAAACAGGGGTAGAAAGAAACAAAAGAAATACCCAAAGGTCTCACATCCCCCCTATACTTAGGGTAAAGTGCACCCTAAGTATAGCATACTCACAAGATGAAGAAAGGGATGTGGGACTAAAGAATGTAGTGATATAGACATCTGGATCTATACAAGGCGGAAGATCAGTGAAACTCAGGCGTGAGATGCATTAGATGTGAGTCAAATACCACATCTCACGCAAAATGAATAGGGGCAAGATCAACGACTCGCGGCTCATGATCTAGAAATGGCTTGAGCCGCTGGCCGTTCACTCGAAAGGTACTCTCAGAAGACAACTCGGATATATCAATGCTACCGTTGTCGTGTACCTTTTTGACCAACTAGGGTCCCTTCCATTTGCTCTGTAGCTTCCCTGGAAATAAACGAAGCCTCGCATCAAACAGCCATACTCTCTGTCCAATCTCAAAATGCTTGTGGCTGATGTGAGAATCATGCCACTCCTTCACTCTCTCCTTATACTGTAGGCTGTTTGAGAAAGCGGTATCTCTCAACTCCTCCAGGGTTGCTAACTCTGCCCTCCTCTGGTCTCCTACACCATCTGGATCCATAAGAATATCAGTAACTGCCCATAGTGACATGTTCCTCAGCTCAACAGGTAAATGGCACGGCTTGCCATATACGAGGCGAAAGGGAGATGTGCCCAATGGTGTCTTGAAAGACGTCCTATATGCCCACAAGACCGAGTCCAACAGCTGTGACCAATCCTTTCGGTCAGGGCGGACGACTTTCTGCAATATAGTCTTGATCTCCCTGTTCGACACCTCGGCTAGACCATTCGTCCGTGGATGGTAAGGTGTAGCAACACGATGGTCTATACCGAACTCGCTAGCAAGGGCCTTCACCTGGTCGTTGATGAAATGAGACCCCCCATCAGAAATCAAAACTCGTGGAACCCCGAACCGCGTGATGATATGCTTCCTCAAAAATCAGCAAACTGTCCTCGCATCAGCGGCTCGGGCGGGGATAGCCTCAACCCAACAACTAACATAATCGATGGCCAACAGAACATACTCAAATCCCTGACTCTTAGGGAATGGACCCATGAAATCGATGCCCCATGCGTCAAAAACCTCACAGAAGTGAATGGGCTGCATCGGCATCATATCACGCTGTCCACAAGTGCCCATCCTTTGACAGTCAGTACACTGCTTCACGAACTCATCAGAGTCCTTGAAGAGGGTAGGCCACCACAAGCCGGATTGGAGCACTTTCTGTGCCGTTCTCCTCCCAGAATGATGTCCTCCTGCCTCAAGCTTGTGGCAGTAAGTGAGGACGCTATGGTGTTCCTCCTGAGGAATGCACCTACGCCAGACGCTATCCCCTCCTTCGTGGTAAAGGATGGGATCCTCCCAGTGGTAGGACTTGGCCTTCGCAAGGAAGGTCTCAAGCCTCTGCCTGGGCCAATCTTGTGGGACTTTCCCAGCAACGAGAAAGTTCACAATATTGGCATACCACGGGAGTGAGGCGATAGCAAGGATCGCCTCATCTGGGAAGGTCTCACGAATGGGATCTATCTGCTCAGACTTCTCAGGCTGCTCTATACGGGAGAGGTGATCCGCCACCACATTCTTGACTCCAGGCTTATCTTTGATCTCAATGTCGAACTCCTGGAGTAGAAGGATCCATCTAGTAAGTCTGGCCTTAGCATCCTTCTTTTCCATGAGGTATCGGATGGCGGTGTAATCTGTGTACAAGGTCACTCTAGATCCAATGATATAAGATCGAAACTTATCTAGGGCGAACACTACGGCTAGCATCTCCTTCTCTGTGACTGTGTAATTCTGCTGCGCGGAATCCAATGTGCGGCTAGCGTAGTGGATAGCAAACGGGACTCCATCCCTCCTCTGTCCCAGCACGGCCCCTACGGCAAAATCGGAGGCATCCGTCATGATCTCGAATGGGAGAGACCAATCAGGCGGCTGAAGGACAGGAGCCTCAATCACACACTGCTGGAGAGTCGCAAAGTACGAAAGACAGTTGTCATCGACAAGGAACTCGGTGTCTTTCGTCAAGAGGTCAGTCAACGGCCGGGCAATCCTGCTGAAATCATGAATAAATCTCCGATAGAACCCAACATGCCCCAGGAATGACCGTAGCTGCCTCAAATTGGACGGCGGTGCGAGTTTTCTAATGACATCAACCTTGGTCGGATCAACCTCCATGCCCCTGTTGGAGATGATATGGCCAAGCACCATCCCTTGAGTCACCATGAAGTGACTCTTCTCCCAAGAAAGCACCAAATGGACCTCTATACATCGCTGGAGTACTCGGTCTAGGCAGTCAAGACAGGAGTCGAATCCGTCACCCTAGACCGAGAAATCGTCCATTAAGACCTCCAAACACTCCCCTACCATGTCCGAAAAGATCGACAACATGCATCTCTGAAAAGTCGCAGGGGCATTACATAGCCCAAATGGCATGCGTCGAAAAGCATATGTGCCGAAGGGACAGGTAAAGGTGGTCTTCTCCTGATCCTCAGGAGCGATGGCCACATGGTTGTAGCCCGAGTACCCATCCAGGAAACAGTAATGGCTCTTCCCTGCCAGTCTCTCAATGATCTGGTCAATAAAAGGCAGGGGGAAATGGTCCTTCTTGGAGGCCTGGTTGAGTCTCCTGTAGTCAACACAGACCCGCCAAGAGGTAGGTACTCGAGTAGCAATCTCCTCTCCCGACTCACTGATCACAGTCGTGATGCCCGTCTTCTTGGGCACCACATGCAAGGGGCTGACCCACTTGGAGTCGGAAAAGGGATAAATAAAATCTGCACTCCACCATTTGAAAATCTCCTTCATGACGACCTCTCTCAGGTTGGGGTTCAGCCGCCGCTGGAACTCACGCGACGGCTTCGCCCCCTCCTCGAGATAAATATGGTGCGAGCACAACGATGGACTAATCCCATGGAGATCTGCTACGCTCCATCCGATTGCCTTGCGGTTCTTTTCAAGAACCCCCATCAAACGGGATTCTTGCTCTCCAGTCAGATCGGCGGAGATGATGACTGGGTACATCTCTGGCTCGCCCGCAAGGAACCGATACTTCAGCGAAGTAGGGAGCGGCTTCAGCTCTGGACAGCTGGGTGCTGGCAA
Organism: Ottelia alismoides; assembly: GCA_037367405.1. Classification (NCBI taxonomy): domain Eukaryota; kingdom Viridiplantae; phylum Streptophyta; class Magnoliopsida; order Alismatales; family Hydrocharitaceae; genus Ottelia; species Ottelia alismoides. The sequence goes on from JAZKJV010000136.1 coordinate 245,493, forward strand.
ATCTGGCTTCGGAAGAAGATGTGTGTATACTGCTAAATCTGCCATATCAGCCTGGGAGAATGAAAATGAACTCTCGCAAACTGAATCTGGAGAAGGCTGCTCAACTGTGCTGTCTCTGATCTGCTCTGCATCTACGTCCTCCGCAGCTGTAGGCTCTGTGGGACTCAGGTCTGGCATCTGATCATCACAATCTGCCCAATCAGACTCTGAATCCGAGGAATCTGCATCAAACAAGGTGGTAACAGTACCACCGTCACACAAGGTGGCCTCAGTACCACCATCACTAAACTCTGTGTCGCGGTCAAGAACCGGCTCTGCTGCCTCTGTAGTATCCTGGACCAGGGCTGTGCTCTCCAAGCTCTCCTCTGCTATCATCTCGGCATCAGCGGTGTCTGGAAATGAGAGGATGGCATGTGCTGAAGGGTCTGCCCATGCTGCCTCATCATCTGTGATCACAAAATCATAGTCCTGGTGGATGTCTAACCCGGCATCTGTCAGCTGCTCTGTATCTGTGCTGGTCTCTGAGCATGCTCTCTCTGGCTCTGTAGTCCTCGACCGTCTCTATTTGTACACTCTCACCCTTGACGCGAAAGTATACCTTCCCGCTATCATGATCAGTCACCGCCTTGGCTGTGGCCAAGAACGGACGACCGAGGATGATGGGGGTATCGGTCACTGAATCAGGGATCTCCATGTCCAACACTACGAAGTCCACGGGGAATTGCAGGCCCTGAATAGTGACGATAACGTCTCGCAACAACCCCTTCGGCCTCTTGACAGATCGATCAGCAAACTGAAGGACTGTCCTGCTCTGTCTAAGAGTGCCCAACTCGAAGCGGTCGAGAAGGGCTGCCGGAAGGAGGTTGATAGACGATCCGCTATCCAATAGAGTCCGGGCGAACCTCTGCTCACTAATCTGACATCTGACGTATGGGGCTCCTGAATCTGGCCTCTTGGCCGGTCGCGAAGCATGTAGCTTTCGTCAGCACATGTATCTCTGAATGATGGTTCCTCCTCCTCCTCCTGACTGTGGTCATGTCTCTCAACGATCGCTGAAGAAGGGGGATGTGCTGCAAAGCCTCCTGAAGGGTCAGCTGTATATGGAATCGATCAATCATGCTATGGCTGAACTCCTCCTGCTCTCTCTTTTTTGGGTCTTTTTCTTTTTTCTTCCCCTTCCCCATCAGAAGGGCTCTAGGGAAGGGGATCACAGGGTCCTTCTCAGATGAAGGACGAGGAAGAGGTCTAGACGGCTCGACGACCGGATCCGCACATACATCAATCACCACAGTGGGACCAGAAGAAACTAAACCTTTTCCTTTATTCAAAACAGTGTTCTGAGATACATCAGTGGAAGGAAAAACAACAACTCTCTCTGAATAAACACCGGTGGCCTCAGTACCACCACGGGCTGGCTCTGCTAGACGTCTCGCGGCCTCAGTACCGCGTGCTGGCTCGGCAACTCTGGTGGCGTTAGTACCACCTTCTTGAACTGGTGAAGCGGCGGCCTCAGTACCGCCGGTGGAATCAGCATCCTTGGTGGCATCGGTACCACCATCATCATCATGTGCGGCCTCAGTACCGCTCTCCTCCTCCTCATCTGGCACCCCGAATGTGTCCTCGTGGTGTAGCTCAGACGAGGCGCCGCCGCCTGCTGGTGTCCTACCGCTCCTAAGCGTAACAAAATCAGCATCAAAAAGATCCGAAGATGTATCAACAAATGGATCACTAGGAGTGGCGTGCTCAGTGTAAGCTACCTGCTCAGATTTCCGCTTCAGGCTGTTGGGATTCGGCTCTATCTGGGCAGGTATGGCGGCCTTCCCTCTCACAATGTCCCGCATCTCCTGGCGGAACTCGTCCATCTCCCGTCTGAAAGTAGCCTGCTGGTCCGTGAGGAGGCGGGCTATGTCGTCCAAGGCGGGGCTCTCGTATGGTGAACCATGAGAGCCCGACGGGTAGCCTCTCTGGTGATGAGGCTGCTGGAACTGGTGCTGCTGCTGAGAGGGGTGAGAAGGAGGGTGCTGCTGCTGGTGTGGCTGGTGAGCCTGCTGCTCACGTCTCCAAGACTGTCCCTGCTGCTGATAGGGACGAGGAACGAAGGATGACTGCGGCTATGACTGGTAGACTGGGGGCTGTTGCTGCTGGTCATCTCTCTGCTGGCTATACTGCCCTCTCTGACCGGATGACTGCTGCTGGGGCTGGGTACCTCCACTTCCCCACCTGAATCCGGGATGGTCTCGTCGGATCCCAGGCTGAGGACGGTCATACCAAATCCCGTTGACATCCATCAACGGCTCTGCATCGAACTGGGCTGGCGGGAGTACTGCCAGAAGCTGATCTGGCTTGTATACCACCATCTGCATGTCTGGAGATGGTGGAGACTGGCAAGAGGGTTGTTGCTGCTGGTACGGCTCCGCCTGTACAAGGTGAACCTGTCTAGGCTGCTGAAAGGAGCTGGAGCGCTGGGACGAGCTGCTGCTGCCACCGGAATCGCCTCGCGACTGAAGACGGGGCTGTGAAGCCGTCTGTGCCTCCTGGAGACACATGAGCTGGGTCTTCATGTCGCTCAGAGTCTGTGCCATCTGCTCCATCTGAGTGATGCCCTATTTTCATCAGATATCGATGGATAAGTGCAGTGAATACTAGATATCGATGCTCTATTTTCATCTTTTAGAGTGATGAATCGTCCAAGAATAATTGGGTGTGATGAAACCGTACTGTAGATTCCATATCTACAACAACAAAGTCTACAGGAATGCTCATGCCTTACATCGTTACGGCAACGTTTTCAAGTATGTCCTTTGGCCTCTTGATAGATCGGTATGCAAATTGAAGTATCATTCTGTTCCTCTTAATAGGTCCAAGCTTGAGATGCTCAAGTAATGAGAAAGGCATTAGGCTAATCGATGAACCGACTCCTAAAAGAGTACATGATAAATCCCCATTTCGTCACCTTTATTCTCTCATTTTGACCTTAAATCTCCAAATAAATGCATGAAAATAACACTAAATTTCACAAATAACACTCATTATTTATACTGTAAAGAATATATAAATTCATTGACTTAAATTCAAAATAAAAGAAATGTATGAAAGAAAATAAAAAGAAATGAAATACCAGAGGTATTGAATGGCCCTAAACCCAAGACGAAGCCAAATATTGGCTTGATCGATAAGAAATAAAGTAGGGGGATATAAGGGCTAATAACTGCATAGAAATCCTAATTTTTAATTCATCAATAATATGTTCTTGGCACCTATTATATTTTCCTATTTAAAACTTCAAATCAGTAAACTTTGAACACGAACAATGCACATGAAAATGCAAAGAAAAATACAAATTTTATTTCATTAAAAAATAATGCAAAGTATGCCCGAGACACGCAAAATAAAAAGCCACAAAGAAAACTTTCCAAAAGCTTATCATCTCCATACAAACTCAAAATCAGTATGCAAATTGAAGTATCATTATGCTCTTCTTAAGAGGTCCAATCTTGAGATGCTCAAGTAATGAGAAAGGCATTAGGATAATCAATGAACCGATATCTAAAAGAGTACGTGACGAATCTCCACTTTGTCACCTTTATTCTCTCATTTCGACCTTAAATCCCTAGTTAAATGCATTTAAATAATTACATGCATTTAAATTGCACAAATAACACTCATTATCTATACTGTAAATAATATATAAATTCATTGATTTAATCCTAAAATAAAAGTAATAAAGGAAAGAAAAAGAAATGAAATGCCAGAGGTATTGAATGACCCTAAACTCCAACACTAAGTCAAGTATTGACTTGATCGATAAGGAATAACGGGGGGGGGGGGGGGGGATAAGGGCCAATAATTACACACAAACCCTAATTTTAATTCATTAATAATAGATTTTTGACACCTATTTTATTTTCTTATTTTTAAATTTCAAATCAATAAACTTTGAACATGAACATTGTACATAAAAATACAAAGAAAAATACAAAATTTATTTCATCAAAAATAATGCACAGTGCGCTCGAGACATACAGAATAAAGAGTCTCAAAGAAAACTTTCCAGACCTATATCTTCTCCATACAAAATCAAAATTTACCAAACTCGCCTTTATTATTCATAAAATTAAATTATCTATTTAATGAAGTGGTTTCATTTAATTTAGAGTTAAGATACAAAAGTTGACTTTTGGGCCCTCATTGTGCAATATACTTATATAAAATAATCAATATATTTATTCTTTATATTTTTCACTTATTTTTTTAGAAATCTGTAAATAAATATTATTTAAAATGCTTGTACATAATAAAATTAAAATTGAACATAAAAAATAAAACAAAATAAATGATACACTTTAATATAGAGGTAAATAATACGTATAATACACCTATATATTATATGCATACCTATTTTTAAGTAAATAAGCAACTTCAGAAAAATAAAATAAAAATATGTAAATGTATGTCTAAATAATTTATAAATATAAAAATTATATATATATATATATATCAATTAATAAAATATAAAATACAAAAACAAAAAATACAACATATATATGTAAATATACCTATAATTATACATGTAAAAACTAACACCTTATAAATTAACTTGTAAAAACAAATAAAAATCGTGATAAAATACTATATACATTAAGATTTTTCATGTCTTGACAAAAAATATAACAATATTTATTATTTCAATCTATTTAATAAGGGATTTAATCCTTGTTTTGTCTACTAGCGGCTGCGTGGACCAATGGGAGGTGAGTCCACGTTGATCCCGGTCAACTCCTTGCTCCCAAGGTCATGTGTCTGTCAAAGCTTAGCATCTCGATTTCTCCATTTTTCTCCGATTGAGACTTGCATCTTCTTGGCTCGACTCCTTCATGAATTTTAATCCTCTATTGTTGCTTTTGCACGTACACGCATTACCTCGATCAATGGATCATTGCATCGAACAGAGACCCTAGTCAAAGGACATCTTGTACATATATCCCCCTCCTCCTCCATTTTTAATTTGGCCCCGCTCTACCCTTTAAACTCTCGATCTTCCTTGTACTGGAGGTTGCTGGTGACGGCAATAGCTTAACCAAAGCTTTTCGTGGAGGAAAAGACCCAGAGGTGGTGATTCGAGCTCGCTGGAGTAGCTTCAAGCGGAGCTCCTCCTTGGCTCCCTGTTGTGCAGGTAAGATCCCTAGTTTTAGCTCCTTTCTTATAATTTCAGATTCCTAACATTAGCTGTAGAGTAGTTTAGCATTTTGTTTCTTTAGATTTTTTCAATCAAACCTTAAAACCCCCCAAAACATAGTTTGTCGGAGCTAGTTCTCCGGCCTTTGTCCTACGCCATTCTAGCCTTCGTCTTGACCCGCCAACCACCTCACAACCTTCCCCTTTAGCTTCTAAATGCCTCGCAACCACCTAATCCCCTTGACCTTGCACAGATCAGGAGATCAAGGTCTTCCCCTCAACCGCACGTCGGAGACTCTGCCACGCCTCATCCTCCCTCGTTTTTGTACCAAATCAAGCCCAGTATTCTTATTTTTCTTGTGCGACACTAAACTTGCAGGTTCTGGCACTTGAGAACCCAACTTGGGTCGATTTTTGCTCGATCGAAGGCAGTCTAAGAGCTCCTCCTTTCCAAGCCGTCTAGGACCCTACCAATGGGTCCTGACCTATCTAGGCATACCAATCGGCATGGAGAAGCATTAGCTCCATTTTACACCACCGACGAGCCTTCCAGGTGGTCGGAGTTGCGAGCTTTAGCCGATTGAAGCAACAAGGAAGAAGTGTTCTTCCCTGTTCTTCCACCTTGCTCTAGTGTCGTTCGATAAAGAACCCCCTCCAGGAGCAGCGGTTGTCATTGGATTGGAATGCCATTAGCCATCGGATCTCAGCTGGAGATCTAATCTCAGCCATCCAATAGAAGTGTCATCGTGCAACCAGAGCACAATGTGTGGCAAGTGACTTGATCCCTACTGTCCAAGCACGTACGTGGGGGTAATTTTGCTTGTATACCCCACCTTTTTATATTTACTTTTTAGCCTCGAAACCTTCCTCAACATTTCAAATATTCTCGTAATATTTGTAGTTCGAACATTATCTTTAGTTTACTTGCATTTAGATCCTCCACCACGTCACCCATGTGCACATACACGTGAGGTGGCGGGGTATTTTGCAGAGGGCCCCCTTCGTGTCTCATTATTTATTTTTAGTCCTGTAGTTTCTATATTAGATGTTATATTTTATGGAAAATTATATATAAGACTTGAAAGTTTTGTAATATTACATAAATACCCCTACCAATATTAAATTTTCTTTTTGTTGCTTTTATTTTTATTAAATATCTATGATGCTTATAAAATTCTAGGAAAAGTAGGATAGAGGCATGATATTTAACTTGATCACATGTGTTTTTATGGAGGCATTTTATTCTAATTTTCTAATTATTAAAATAAAAAAAACAGACCATCTATTCTCGCTTTACTTTTAAAAATAAAAAACTATAAAATCACTTCTAAAAAATCCAAAAAATAGGATATATTTATTACTATATGTTGTAACGCCAAACTAAAAATCAATAAAGATTGCAAAAGGAAGATGCTAAAAATTAAAAAATCCTATAAACCGTATAAAAATCATTAAAAATTATTTAGATGCTAAAATTATTTGTTTCTATTTTTGAATTTTGTCTATATTATATATTATATATTAAAAATAATTTTGGAATTTTTTGAGATATTTATCTATTTTTAAATTCCAAAACAATCGTGCTTATTATTATAAGTCCCTGTTTTGACATTTTTACCAATTAAAAATCCATAAAAATCAGCAAAAACTACCTAAACATCATAAAAATACAGAAAAAGATAAAAAGACAAAAGCATTTTATTGTGTATTTTTGGAGTATTTATAGTTATATTTATAATATAGAAGCTAGATTAACTATATATATCTCCATATACATATATACTTATTAACATTGATATTATTATTGTAAATATCTAGAAAATATTTTAAAAATCTTAAAAAATAAAAAGGACTGTACTTAATTGTATTTTCATGATTATAATAAAAATTATAAAATAAAAAATTATAAATTAAACATCCATAAAAATATAAAATAAAAACCCTATAAAGACAAAAAACACATTTGTTCATTTTCTTCCTGATTGTCAATTTTTATACCTATCCACATCCTATCCCCATCGCTCCTTTATGGTTCGACCCCTAGACTTGCGTGCTATACATAATTATTTGTAGGATATAATAAATTTTATCTCACTTGCATTCATTGTCCATTTATTTTGTGGGTGATTATCTCACTACATGCCGGTGGTTCAAAGGAGATGGTCAAGGACTGTCCTCTTTGTAGTTATAACCGTCCCTTTTGATCAGAGGGGACGGTCTCAGAACCGTCCCGTCTGCTACCGTCTCATTTGCTTAGATGGGACGCTTATCATGAGTGTCCCTTTTAATCAACCATTGGGGACGGTCGGAACCGTCCCTTTAATGATTAAGATTGGGGACGGTCACGACCGTCCCTAGTACCATGACTAGTAGGGACGGTTTCAACCGTCCCCATCTTAGAAGCTTATGGGACGGTTGTAACCGTCCCCAGTGGCCGGACATCATTTTGAGACGGCTACAGAAGACCTGTGGGAACGGTTTCAACCGTCCCCATTAGGTCCCACTGGTCGATATCCACGACAGTGAGTCGATGTCAAACGGAAGCGACGGTTGAAACCGTTGCCTACGTCACGTAACAGGGACGGTTGTGACTGTCCCTTCCATGAAGAAGTCCTTTTGAGATGCCAGTCTCCTTTACCTCCTACAATATGATAGAGCGATTCATATCGAAATGCCCAGTCTAAGAATCCGATAACTCCTTTGTTATATGTCCGATAATCATCGAATCTTTTGTTCATCCAACTTTTGTCCATTTCCTAAAGGTAAGATCCAAAGTTAATTACAATAATGTATGGTAAGTTTCAATAATGTATGGTAAGTTATATTTTTTTGATCCTCCGAACTAAACTATTAAGCATTTAACTACCGTGTTTTTGATCTAACTATGTTTTTGATCCTCTCAACTAAACTATTAATCAATTAAAATACTACATTACTAATACCTCTATTTTACAAAGATTAAGCTATTACTTTAAAAAATCTATACAATCATAAGCAAGAATAATATATTAAAAAATTATTAAAAAATAATTAAAAAATTTACAACCAAATAAGAGGATGAAATCAAGGCGGAGGGAGGTGGGCGATTGGGCGGAGGGCGACGGGCGGTGGCCGGGCAGGGGCTGAGGAGGAGGGCGAGAGGGCGGAGGAGGAGGGCGAGAGGGCGAGGGGGCGGAGGATGAGAGGGCGGAGGAGGGCGACCGGGCGGAGGGTGACGAGCGGCGGCCGTACGGGGGCTGAGGAGGAGGGCGAGAGGGGCTGATCGAGTGAAGAACGAGGAATGGATTCGACCGGAGAGGGTGTAGGACCATCGGGGACGGTCATCTGACCGTCCCCTATAAGAATAATCGGGGACGGTTATAAGTGGACCGTCCCCTTTGGTTGCAGATATTTGGAAGAGCGCGCCAATTAGACATGTATTGGAGATGGTTACACAACCGTCCCCTAAAACCAACTATAGGGGACGGTTGTAACCTTCCCCTATAGTTTGTATACGTGATGGCCACAGTTGAGTAACGGGGACGGTTCTGACCGCCCCCTAAAGTACCTCGGGTAGATAAAAACCAAGCTGGGGCTCTCCTAGTAAGGGACGGCTATATAACCGTCCCTAAAGGTCAAATTAACGACGACGGTGGTTAATGACCGTCACTATTACTCTAGAGATGGGACGGTTAGCCTACAACCGTCCCCTATACTATAGGGGACGGTTGCTACATGATCGTCCCCAATAAGCGTCCCCAAATGCCGTTCAGTTTGTAGTGTCTATAGGCATGCTTGAGTTGAGCGCCAAGAGCTGAGAGAGGCATCGGTACGACGATTGCTGGATCCGACTTGTTGAACACCGCAGGCCCTCCAAGATCGGAAGTTAGACACCTCTGATCTAAGCGTTCATCAGCATGATCGAACTATAAATCTGAAATCTGGCATCCTAACAATGGGTGCTCCTTTATCTTTCTTTTTGTTTGGGAGTTGATGTCTTATGGTATTTACAGTAGCCTTGGTTAAGTTGTGGTTTCTGTCCTGCTGCGTCCTCTCTTCCTTGATGGATGTTTGGGAGTACAATCTTCTTTTATCCCCTTCTTCATGGTAGGGATATACTCCATGGCTTTTTGGAGTGGCATCTCAAGGAAGATGGCCTGCAGAATTTCCATCACTACAGGATCAGATAGTGTTGTTTTTAATTTGTTAATGTTGTTCCTTTATTCAATGCATCAAGAAATGGAACAAAATGTGAATCAACTTTTTATTCATATCAGAACCAAAATGTACATATGGGCAACTAGAATCAAATTGTACAATGTCCTCCATAACACGTAAAGAAAAAGAAGAAAATCTCAAGTTGTTCTGTCTGGTGCTGAAGAAGATAAATCCATGACGTGTGTGCTCCCGTTCGTTGCTGACTCGACTTTGCATCTCCCATTATTGTATTGTTGGGCTTTTGAATTTCTTCATTTTTTGGTATTTGTGGATGTTCCTCCATTGATTTTAACGCTCGATCTCTGCTCACTGGATGAAGAAGATGAAGATGAAGCACGATTAGTAGCTTTATTCCCTAATGCCACTGATGCTGGCTGCTGCATTCTCCTACGCTCCTGAGAATGACAACATTAGATAAACATGAAAAATCGGAAGTCATACTTGTCTCGGGAGTGGATGGATCATGATGTGCTGCCTACTTCAGATTGCGATGAAGAATATTGGGATTGGTCAACTTCAAATCATCTAGCCTTTGATTCACTCTGGTCATGTTCTTCATCAACTGAGCAAATTGATCAAATGTTGGGTACACAGAAGGTGCCTCTTTCTGTTGTTGGTACCCATGATAAGATGAATACTGATACTGAGAAGGAGGAGGATATGAATATTGCACAAGTTGTTGGTGATATGGATGATATGAATATGCAGGTTGCGTCTGCTGGTAACCATGTCTCCAAGTTTGAAAGTGTGGTGGAGACTAAAACTGAGGTTGTGACCGGTGCTGATATTGTCGACCTCCATGAAATTGGTGAACTGGCCTAGGGTTGGCTTGGGAACCAACCGAGATGGTCCTGACGAATGGATCTGGCTATGCTCCTGACCGCTCCAAATACCATTCACCTTCTGTATATGAGGTGGAGGTGGAAACTATGGCTCTGAAAAATGCGGAGTCTCTGGATAGTACACCACAGTGTATGTTGGAATCTACTACTACGGGACATGATATGGAGTATGTACGTAGTGTACGTGCTGAATGGCGGGAGGTGCTCCAAAACTCTATTAAATTGGAGTGGAATAAGTAGACTCAGGTGCAGATGTTTTGTCTACAGCACTAGAACTCTAGGACGAATGGATAACACTAACAAGTAACTCCAGGTGCTTTGTGATCTCATCTATCTTATCCAGATGCTTTGTCCTCTGTTCGATCACATGTAATTTATCTAGTTATTGTGATCGCTTCTCGATTATATCAACTTTGGATAGTTGATTTTCCAATGATGCTCAATTCTGAACTATCCACCCTATCCACATCATGAAATGCCGTCACATTGACGATCTTATGGGGAATAAAAGATGAAGGATGCTTCTGGAATGTGCGGAAGAAGATAGTGCTGTTGAACTCTCCGTCATTCCTCAAATATCTGCCATATCCTTATTGAAGTGTGAACCCCTACAAGCATCATCTACTAGCTTCTGGTTCTCTAATCTCAAACCTCTAAAATAGTTCTGCACAAGACTAGTCTTCGGAATATCATGATGGGGGCACTTCTCTGTCAAATCTTTGAAGCGTTCCTACGCCTCGTGAATAGGCTCATGGGACATGTGGGATAAGTTGGCTAACAATGACTGCATTTGATTTAATCATCCCAGGGGATAATACTTGTTCAGAAAAGCTGATCTCAACTCTTGCCATGACGTCACCACCCTTTCTAAATGGTTAACCAGTAACACACCTTATCCATAAAGCTGAAGGGGAAAGCCATCATCTTCACTATCTCTAATAGAATGTTAGGGTAGTGTATAGTATTACATTTGCGGTCAAACTGCTGGAGGTGCATATATGGTTCCTCATTGACATATCCTTGGAATATAGGGAGAAGTGAAAGTAGCTGGGGCTTCAACTCGAAATGTCCATGAACCACATGAATCTGTATCCAACTGACTCTTGGTCCTGCTTCTGGGTTATATGAATCTCTAAGAGTGAGCACAACCTCTACTCAAATTTGCTCAACAACTGGATCTGCTATGTTCTGCTCATTCTCTCCCTCATTCCCATCTCCTCTATGAACATCATCCTCTCTCTCCTCTCTCTGCCATTCATTATGTCTAAGATCATCTCTCTCAGTCCAGCCTGAATGTTGGCATGTTCTATCAAATGGGCTTGAATGGCTTGAATGGAAGCCAATGTGGTATTGTTGATCTCATTCTGGTCAGTCATGGGTGCCTTTCCTTTCAGTGCCATTGAATCCTTTAGCTCTGAACCAGTCTATGAAATATGAAAGGCACTCGATCGTTCTTCAAAAAAGTAGGAGTCTCGAAAGAAAGCTCGAGTTGGGAATCCATCTCGAACAAGGGATTTACTGGTGATAGAAATGGTGTAAAAGAAAAAGAAGAGAATTCAGGAAGAGAGTCATCCCAAATAGGTTAAGGTGAATGGAATGGAGTGTAAAGAGATAAGTTCGCGAAGTCTGAACAAAAAGTACTCCAATCCTACATCCTCGAAGCAAAAGGAAGATGCAGGAACACAAATGGTCAAATCAAAGAAGAGAAAATGAAAAAGGCACAAAGTGTGCAGAAGGATCTTTATTCTAGAAAACAGATACAAATCAAACCCTCAAATTCACCAACTTAACATTAATGAAGATCGTGAAAGTTAAGTCACTTATCTTTTCAGCTTTAGAGTGTAGTGATTCAAAAGTTGCTTAACTCAAACTCGCAAGTGATGTCGCCCTATCGCGCAGTGTATGTCCTCACACCTCCCCAAACAGTGGAACCATCTGCCCGGACTGTCATGCTCAAAGGAAAATACGAGGCGAAGCACATCAAAATGATTTTCTATGGTCAGAGGCAAGTGGTTGCAGCTGCGACTGTGTACCGAAAGTGATATACATGTGCTTAGGGCACAAGTCTAGGGATTTTTGGCTCCATCCTTAGGGCTACATGCTTACACGCACTGTATGGAGATAAGTACCTGTGATCAATGAGAGGGTTACTCTCCCCAATACAAAATGAATCGTCACGTTTAATTTAGGGTTGAGTGAAATTAGCAGTCCCAAATTTTATTTGGTTGTCACTTTTTTGGATGTTTTTCAATGAAAATCGTCTAATGGGATTTCCAATTTCTTTATTCCTTTGTCCATAATATCAGGGAAGGAAGTCGAAAAAATTGATGTGTGCGAAATCAATGATGCATGCATGAGTTAGAACATGTAACTTGCTCCAGCAGTATACATGCAAAATGATCCGCGCATGTAAAGTAAAACCAACCTATATGAAATGCAAATCGAGAACCATCCTAGCATGAATTTCTATTATAGGGAAGAACCGATTATTCTGACTAAATCCAAATCGGAATGACTATAGGAACATGAAATATATTAAGTGTTTGGACTTATTTACCCAGCTCAACCAAGATAATAGAAACCTAAATCTAGAGGCTCAAACACACAAAATAAAATAAAAATAAAGTTGGAAAATTCAAATCACAGGAAATAAAGATAGAAAAATAGGGATGAATAAAAGAAGAAGGTGATGAAAACAAAACCGTGATGGGATCCCCCAAGTACACCGTTACATGATGAAACAGTTCCCGCACAACCACGATGTGTTTAATGTCTCTATAGAAAATGGAAAAAGGTTAAGTGCCAAAAATATATACAAATTAATTACAAGAATAACATGAAAATAATAAAATTGAAAGAAAAACTAGAAAGAAAATGACAGTTTTCAGCGACTCCTTCTCCTCGATTGCTCTCTCCTGCCGGTCGATGTAGAAGGACCGGCCTCCGCCAAGCTCGGGTATGTCGTCTCTCGTAGGATCGCCTCCCTCACTCGTCGGGTCCTTGCAACAATGGTGAAAAAAAAGATGCGTTAGAACATGTTACGAAAAGTATAGATGAAAATAGAAGACAGAAAATGAAATAAAGAAGGAAATAAACAAGCAACCAAATAAGAATAAAAAAATCAAATAAACTTATCTACCTTGTCGTGCCTCTACATCAACGACGTCATTTGATTATTGACATATATTATGCGAATCTTTTTATTTAGTGAAGACATTATAAATAATGTGATCTCGTTGCAATCCACAAATTCCCAAATCAAAATTTTATTTTTATTTTAACAAAGAGAACAAATATCATTTATTTTACCAGGTATAGCAACATGATCGAACTCAGGGAGGCTTCAAAATACACGGGTCAATTAATTATTGCTAATTAATGAAGAATTTTTATTTCCTTTTTCTTCTTGTACTTTTTATGCTTTTTACTGCTTTTATATTTCTATGGAGTTTTAATTATATTTTTTATGCTTTCTGATTTTTTATTTTTAATTAGTTTTAATTTTTGTATTTTTGTATTTTTAATTTTTGAGGACAATTTACATGAGATATATAAACAAATGAGAAAAAATAACTTCTTGTTTTTTTCAAGAGCAACAAAAATACTCAAAATACAGAATTAAGACATTTTTGTGTTTTATATATTCTTTATTGTTTAGGATTTTTGTGTGTACTTTTTATGGATTTTATACTGAATTAAAATAAAAAACGGTGAATAAAGTAAAATTAAGCTATTATTTGGTATTTTTGAAATATAAAATAAGATCAAATCAACTGTAAATCTATTTTAAATAGAAGAGAACTTATTAAGATTTAAAACAAGCAAAAGTAGGTATTTTATGAGTTTTTTGTGAATTTATACATTTTTATAAGATTTTTTGTATTTTTCAATTTTTTGGTTTTCTGAAAGTATTTTTACGTGAAATTTATATAGGTGATAAAATAAGGTAAAAGCAATCTACTGTAATTTTTTTCAATTTTTCAAAAGGTTTTGAAATTTTTATGAAATTTCACCATGATCATATCCCGATGAGAGATCGATGGTCGAGATTACTAGGAGGAAGAAGTGAAGATTGTCCCTAAAGTGTTGAAGCAGTTGAATATGCAGACCACCTTTTCTTTGCATGCGAAAAGATAAAAGCGATTTGGCAAGAACTTCAGGTTGATTGGTTACCATCTACGATGCTAGATTTTGCAACATTAAGGAGGTGCTCCTTCCTGTAACTATAATGAGGAAATTTTGGAAGGTTAGAAGTGGTACTACCTTTACCTCTGATTGCTTTCATTAGAAATATAGTTGTATATACAAGGACTCTCCTCGAGTCATGGCTTCTATAAGGCAACACTTGTATATGTCCTTTTTTAACACATTTAGGGAAGACACCTTAGTGTGCTTCCCCTTTTTTTGCCTCAAAAAATAGAGAATGATAATAAGTTCTAAAAAGCAAATTGATTGATTTATGATGAAATCCCTCTGCGCCGTATTTATCAGAATTTTGACTTAGCAAGGGATCAAATGATATATTTAATTTACTCATTGTTTGGAGGATTACAAACATGATCATTGCTTTCCAGGTGGTTGTTTTCTATTAATTGCAACCTCATCAATTCTGTTTATTAATGTGACCGCTACATTTGCTTCATTTGAATCTTTCTCTAATCAAAAACAAAAAGGAAAAAGAAATATGAAATATACATCATGGATCGACCAATCCCTCTTGGGGGTTTGCTTAAGAAAGAGGAATCATGTAGACATATTATGAAATAAGGTTTGATCCTTTTCATGGGAATTATGTAAAAATTCCATTCCGAAAAATAGGAAGTTCTTTTTTATTTTCTTTCGATTGTAATTATATTCTTTATTCTAGTCCCATTTCATTATGGTAAGATCTTTTGTGCAAGAAGAATTGGATAGTGCGTATTGACTTAATTCTGCTTACTCTCCTCTTATTTTAACAATACCGAGACGGTTTCTTCTCCTATCAGTATCGAATAGAACATACAAAACAAAATATTCATGTAAAACCCGTTTAACAGATATGGGGAAAATAATCCATTTTGTTTTAATGAATAGAAAGAAAGTAAAAGAGTGACAGAAAGAACTGAAATCAATGAGTTATTTATCGAAGTTTAATTTAATTCAATGATTAATGTTAAGCGGGAATATATAGGTAGGATGTTGAAAACAAATTTACTTATTTACATCACATCAAATGGGATCGACATGGAAACATATTTCCATGAGTTCCATATACATCAATAACACTCATTGAGATAATAATTATTTAGTCTATAGAAAGAAAGCTTCACACTTCAAATGTGCGCTTTTGCCATGAGCATTATGTATTTCAACATATTTAGTAGTGGTTTGGAGGGGGTGTAAGAAAATCTTGAGCTCGATGAGCTAGACTTGACTCAATTCGATAAGAACCTGTGAGCTAGGCTCAAAAAGCTATCTGGTATGAATTCAAGTTGAATAAATTACCCGTTAAGGTTATCGAGTCGAGTTTGAGTTGAGCACGACTCAACTAGTTACTTAACTCGATAACTCGATTTCATTTTATTAGTTTTTTTAATATATTTTCACATTCTATGTGGACATATATGATGTATGAATAAGGAGAAAATGAAGTGGCGCGAGCATGCTATTTGGAGTTGTGTGATGTTTAAATGGCCTCGAATTTCAATGAAATTCCACCAAATTTCTCCGAAATTTTCATTTGTCCAGGTCACCGAAATCAAAATGCTACCTTATTTTTTCCCCACGATTTCAATGACTACCACCGAAATGTCAACGGAATTTTATCGAAAATGCATGTCGTTTCGACGAAACAACAAAAATAAGGGAATCTACTCTTCGCTTTCATCAGAATTTGCATATATTAATTAATTTTCAGTTATTTTAATCGATATTGAGTTGTTAGAGTGCTTTATCTTATTTGAAGAAATTTCTTTAGTTAGTTTCTAAATTTTAAATTTAAATCCAAACCAAATCAGTTAACCATAAGATTTAAGAGTTAAATTCTTTTTTTATTGGAGAGCTTATTTTTTATTCTTTCTTTATTTTAATATGTGTGTATGTGTTTTTATTAGTCGTTATTATATGTTTCATCTCATTCTTATAGAGAAGGTTATTATCATGGCTTTTGCTTCCACTTTAGCATACAGTTCTGACTCCATGCAACACGTTACTATCGATATCAATATGTGTGATGATTATGACAGTAATATTACTTTAAAACATATATTTACAATTCTATTTTACAAAGAAGTGTGCATTTATATTTTATTTATTGATTTCGGGGTACTAAAAACCTTAAATTTTGGGAAAAAGTCCAATTTAGAGACAATTTCTAAGATTCCCAACGATTTCACAAAAATTCTCCTAAATTTCTTTTTCCTAACATGAAGAAATAAAATCAAAATCTGAAATTTAAGGCTTTTCTTCTTGTAGCTTCTCTCTACTACAAGGAGTATGTATGGTTGTGTGAGGGCTAGGTTGTTAGCAACCTTCAAAATCTTATGATTGTAAGTATTTATCTACTATCTTGTTGGACATAGATTGTGTTTGTGAATGCTAAGTGATTTCTTCGTGTTAGTTGTTTTGTTTGTGTCTTGTATAGCATATATTATATGATCATAAGCTATATACTACATCTATTAGACGTACATGTTACAAAGTTTTGTGTTTGTGAGTGTATGTTTGTGCCTTTTTTATTCCTAAAAGTAAACATTTTTCTATGTTGAAAGCATTTTAGTTAGATACAAGTTCTAACCTATCATTTTAATCATTAATTCCTTAAGATATCATTTTGGTAGCATTCTTTGTTGGCCTGTGTTTTTCTTTGTTATTATTGCACATATCACCATTCTCTTCATATTCAAGGGGTGAAACTAATGGCTTCTAATTTCGGTTCCAAATCTGATTTTGATTTTGAGCAGCATACTACTTACTTTTATTGTTGGAGCGATTTGAAGGGAATTTAATGTAACATATCATGTTGATATCTTACTATTAATAAAAAACTATGTATTTTTATGTCATTTATTGAGTTAAAGTATATTAAAAATCTTAGTTTTAGAAAAAAAATGAGTTTTCAAGTAATATCTCCAATTTCCGGCCATTTCACTGAAATTCCACTAAAATTCCACCGAGTTTCTCTTTCCAAGTTTATCGAAACGAAATCGAAATCCAACATTTAAGACCTTTGTTTAAATATAATTGTATTATATGTTAATTTTTTATAGTTATTATAAAATGCACATGAATATATATATATATCGCCAAAAAAACTCAAACATTATTACTATTAATCAAATTCATAATGAGTTCAATTGCTTCTTTAAAGAAAGTCCACGAACAATGAATATAAAATCATCTTACAATAGGCTCATTAAGAGGCCCGTGAGCCAACTCAAACTCAGAGTTCAAGTTTGAGTCGACATTCTTGAACTCGAAACTTATCGACTCTATGCTCGAGTTGGATTATCGAGTTTGAGTTTGAGTCGGGACTGACTCGACCCGTTGAACTCAATAGACACCCCTATTAATTTGAAAGCTTGCACTAATATTGTTTTTTAAGGTGTGTATGCTTCGACATGCGCATTATGCGCATTATTGGTGCATTTACATGTGGAGAAATACACAAGAATATGAACATGTGAAGATGTACACAAGAATCTATTGAAGCTATTGCCTCTAAGAACATGCATGACAGTCAACAACTATATATCCATGTATGAATTATTAAAATTGACGCATGTTGATCAATGTACTGTTTGAAAAAAATGATACATGTTTTGGAGTCCTAACTAAGTCATAGCGCACACTCATTGATAAACGTTGCTAGGAATGCACACAAGTTGTGTCCAAAGGCGAAACCAAGAATTTCATCAAGGAGGGGCCAAGTATACAAATATTATGTATGCTCAAAAATGGAAAAAAACTATTTATTTTCAAATGATATTTTTAAATAGAATTAATATTTTTAAAATGAACCTTATTCAGTTTTGATAAATGTAGAATTTAAATCTATTATTAATGTTAGATTTTCAAATAGATTGGCATTTTCATCGGTAATTTTTTTAAATGGGTAAATATACTAATTTAAGCCTCTCAAAATCCATCCTAAACATGCTAAATTATCAAGTAAAATTTTGAAACAAAAAAGTTCATGGTTAAAAAGAAATAATAAAATTTATTTTATTTATAAGGAGTACTAAAAACAATAGGAGAGATAAATAAACTCCGAATACAATTTCATATCAAATTATTTTGACTCTTTGGAAGTGATTGGATAAATCATATAAAAGGAAAGTAAAATTGAGGGAGACAAGATTCGAACTCTGATCTCCAAAATAATAAGCATGTTACTCTACCTCTTGACCATTAAATGATTCTACAACATTTTTCTAATAACATTAATTATAATACAATTAAAGAGGGGACGTATTAAAAACTTAATACATTGTACAAGTGACATAATAATGGTGGGGGGGAGGGGGGGAAGGGGGGCACCCCCCATAACATATACTAGTTACGCCCATGGTTGTGTCTAATTCGCACGCAATCAGTTAACACTGATACATATGTGCACAAGATAACACGAACTTGGAGGGCTGGCTAGACGAGGAAACTAGTCTTGCATGCCAATAAACCAAAATTCATGTTTCCAATAGGTGATAGCCTACATCGTGAATATAAATGATCTAGTAACCATCTTCGGTAATCCATATAAAGAATATCTAAGCAAGATAAATTGCAACAAATCAACACTTGGGAAGGTAAACATAACTTACGTTTATTTAATAGGCCGAGCTACTGGATTGTTAGTCAATTCTACCCACTGCCTCAAGGACAGATTTGTATGTAATAAGATCATATTCAAAACCAAGGAAGTTCATCTCTTTCATTAGTTTGGCTGCCTCTTCAAACATACCAGCATGACTTAGAGAACCAAGGACAGTATTGTAGGAGACAGCATCCGGTTTAAGGTCTGAACTTTTCATTCTTGATAGCTTCTCCATGGCGCGAATAGGTCCACCAGACTTTGCAATTCCATTCAAGATTATGTTATGTGAATTAACATCAGGAAGACATCCCTGCTCTTGCATCGAGTAAAGCAAGGACAAGGCTTCATCCACCTTACCAGCCCTCACCATGCCCGACATAAGAGCATTGTATGCATAAACATCTGGATTGCATCCGAGTTTCTTCATTTCATCGAACAAACTTACAGCATCTTCAAGGCGTCCACACTTACCGAGATGCTTGATCATCACACCATATACCCGGGAACTCGAAGAACCACAATTCTCTCTCAGTTCCTGAAACAACTCTCTGGCTGCATCGTAACGACCTGCTTTCCCAAGAGCGTTAATTAAACTACAATAAGCTGCAGGGCATGGTGGAAATCCTTTCTCATCCATCTCCTCTAGAAGTATAAGGGCCTTCTCCACTCTATTGGTCTTGCAAAACCCATCAATGAGGATGGAATATGTAAATTCACTGGGAGCAACCCCTCTATCCTTCATCTTCTCCAACCAGGATACAACCTCAGATACCCCAATCTTCGAGTCAAAGAGAGCTTTAATAACTGTATTGAAAGTCACCGTATTCGGCGAGCATTGGAAACTCTCCATCTCCCCAAACAGCCTGACAACATCATCCACCCTCCCAGCTCTTCCAAGAACACTCAGCAGATTGTTCACAAGCACCACATCCGGCTTGCAGCTGACATGCTTCATCTCATCGAAAATACCCATCGCATCATCCAACCTCCCTGCCCGCCCCAACCCCCTTATCAACTCCGTGTAGGTGAATACATTCGGCACGCATCCTGCATCCTTCATCTCCTTAAACAATGTCATTGCCTTGTCAAGGTTCCCCTTCCTGAAGAATAGCCCAATCATGTTGGTATACATCCGTGTTCTCGGCTGCATCCCGTATTCACGCATTTCATCAAGCACCCTGCGTGCACTATCCAATCTCCCCAGCTTGCAGAAACAAGTAATAAGCGCATCGTAGGTAGTGGTATCTGGGGAGCAGATGCCCTCGTTGCACATCTCATCGTAAAGTTCGTAGACCTTCTCGTAGTGCCCCTCCTGCATCAGCATGACGATGACGGAATTGTAGCTCTGCGCGGTGGGACGGCACTTGCGAGACTTGCACTGGTAGAAAACGGAGCACGCCTGGCGGATCATCTTGGCACGGCCGAGGAGGCGGACGATCTCGGAGAGATCGCGGGGGGCGATGACGCAGTCGCTCCGCAGCATGTCCTGGACGATCTGGAACATGTCGCCGAAGAGGGAGGCGTCGTGCAGGGAGCGGAGGAGGGCGACGTAGGCGGGGGCGTGGGGGCGGTAGCGGGGGCGGCGGGAAGCCCAGCGGAAGAAGTGGGACTTGGTGGAAGCGGGAAGGTCGGGGGCGGAGAGGACGTGGAGGACGAGGCGGTGGTCGAGCTTGAGGGAGAGCACGTCGAGGGCCTTCTGGGCGTCGGGGCCCCATTGGAAGATCTTAAGGATGCGGAGGAAGCGGGAGTCGAGGGGGCGGGAGGAGGAGGATTGGTGGCAGTCGGATTTGGGGTCGGGGAGGGGGAGGCGGAACATCTGGACGATCTCATTCTCTGCAGAATGCGGAAGAACATGGGATGCGCGCAGAGAGGGAGAGAGACAGAGTTGTCACGAGAGGAAGGAAGAACTTTACCTGTTTGGAGGATCCGACGACAGAGGTTGGGTGGAGAGGAGAAGGGTCCTCGCATGTCCGGATGAGAGGAGTTTTGTTGAGCTTAGACGACTGTTCTCGTTGACACCATGCCAACACGTAAAGCAAAACAGGCGCCTTCGGCTGGCTTACATTACAAAGAGCGGATCCTCTACCACAGAGGTCTGCTATAAATTCACCAAATAGGGGTTGTTTGGTTGCCTACCCTCCTTCCAACCCTCCCAATCCTCCTCACATATTACTATTTACATAGGTACCCCAACCCTGACCAACCCTGCAACCAAACGAAGGAGCCGCTCAATTAAGCTCAATTGGTTCACACAGTAAGGGTTTTGAAAAAATTGGATTTCATGATAGAGCGGTAGGGGTGCCTATTGAGATCAACAAGCCGAGTTGTCCTCAACTCGGGCTCGAACTCGATAAGAAAATTGAGGCTCGAACTCAGGCTCGATAAGGGTTGAGCCTTGGATAACCGACTCGAGGCTCACGAGCTTCTTATCGAGCCGTGGGCTTATTGAACTGATTCACGAGCCTCTTAATGAGCTGGCTCATGAGCCTCTTAATGAGCCGTTGTTCCATTTTGTAAATGAAATCGTGCAAATGCAATTTGCAACTTTGTTTTTTTTATATTCATTTCTGTAGCTCTTTACAATACTGTGAAGTTTTAGATTTGAGAGCAATCTGATAATCTTTTTAGATTTGAGATCCTCTTCTACAAACTGTGAAGTTTGTATGGCTTTGATGTTGAACAAGAAAAATCTATAATGTAATCCATTATCATCTTTCACAATCAAAGCATCATTAAGGAGGGGCCATCGGAACTCGAAAGTTAGGAGAAGGGGGAGATGGATGGTAGAGTCGAACCTGAAGGAGAGGGTCGTCAGGTTGGGTCGGTCAGTGCAACAAATCTGAGTGCACGACTCACGAGGGTCGGAGGAGCAGAGTTGTGGAGAGGAGGGAGGCCGTTGGATGGGTTGGGAGGAGCAGAGAGGAGGGCGGCCGCCGGTTGGGCTGGGAGGATCAGAGAGGAGGGTGACCGCCGGCTAGGCTGGGAGGAGCGGGAGCTGCGGCCTGTGGGGAGGAGGGCAGTCGCCCTTTGCCTAATTTCTAGGGTTAGGCACTTATGCATTCAAGTTTTGAGAGGAGAGGAGGGAGTCTAGGGAGATGCCTGAGAAGTGGGTCGAGAGGGTCGTGTTGGGTCCTTTGCCTTTATTACTCATGTCATCACGCGCAAGTGTTGTCGTATTGGGCCCTTTGCCTAATTGCCTCATTGTTTAACGAGTTATCGAGTCGAGTTTTTGAGCTGAACAATGCCCAACTTGGGCTCGACTCGATAAACTAACGAGCCAGAAAAACCAACTCAAACTCGGGCTCGTTATGCTTTCGAGTTAGGCTCACGAGCTCTTAACGAGCTGAGCCTGAGTTGAACTCAACAAGTTCGAGCTTTCCTAGAGCCCTATCGAGCAATTCACACGGCAAGGGCTTTGAAAAATCCGGATTTCGTGCGAACGGCTCGATCTTTATCGAGCGTCTCTGGGTTGGTGAGGATTTACAGCAGACCTCTGCAATACTGTAGATGATCCACTAGCTACATTACGTTGTCATTTATGATGTTGATAAAGATGGAGCTCGGTAGACTCAGTTAAACAAGATTATTATGCTAAAATTGGCTCCACTCGTTAACAACAAAGGTTGAGTAAAGAAAAAGAGAGCATATTCCGTACTCTTTGTTGATTGTATTGGTGGAATAAAGGTGGAATATGAGAGTTTATTCTTGGTTGAATAAAGGTGGAATATGAGAGTTTATTCATACTCTTGACGATTCGTTGCGCCGAAGAATATGGAATGAGTGGTAATTATTAATTCATGGTAATTATAAATGTCATATTACGAGAATATACCCTAAATCTAAGCAACAAATCTGCATGCTCTCCTGCTCTTCCTCCTTGCTCTAAACGCTTTCACCCCACAATGGCTAATTCACCCCTTCCTTTGATGTGGGCGGCATCAGAGTCATGTCTTGGCGCTGTGGAGACTGGACTTTGGTAAGGAAATCAAGGAGGTAAAATTGTTGACTATTTGGGTCAAAGTGTTGACTTGAAGAGGGTGAGTTAATTTAAAACCTAAATTGTAGTAATCACGATGAGGTATACATCATTTGACCTAAGACAGATTTACATATTGTGACGCCTCATCCCTCCGGCTATCGAAACCGATGAGACGAGAGCGTCAGACCTACGGTCCAAATACACCCACGATCTATGATACTCAGCAAACTATCTTATGCACATTAGATCAACATTTGAAATATATATAACAACAGGAGAATAATATAAAATGGAAAGTAAAATGCATCATCCATTCTCAGTGATAATAATCATCAAGTCCATGTCTATACAAAATGAGATACGCCATATAATTATAAATTTGCAGAAGAAGTTCTCCAAATATCTCATTACATTATCTCTCGAATAGAATATGAAATAATGTAGGAATAAATAAAATACTCTAAGTAGGACGCACCATGTCTGGTGCAAGTACGACGTAGGAAGTCCGATCTCCTCAAAAAACCGCTACTGTTGCGGCGGCTGCTCAGGTACACCTGTTGGGTTCACACGAGGGTAACATTATGAGCAATTGCCCAATAACGAGATAAACACTATAATAACTAATGCAGAAGTAGTAAGACATGTGAACTTGACTCTATCTAGTGACTTTTGCATATATAATAGATACTAGAATCTATCGTATTATTCTAACTTACACGGGGTTAAATGGTCGTAAATTTCATTTATTAATATAATCATTATTTGAGGACTACCACGTTGGTCTTGATATTTCTATTCGTTAATTAGAATTCACGATGGTATACAAATACAGATTTTTGATATACGATCATGACATATTTCTAGCATTAATTTAGCACACGCAAGTACTCGACTCACAGGCCTTCGCTATGTGGGAACTTCTTATTCATCTTGAGTAAACCCTCAAGAACCTTTCTTCAACCAGAACATGAAAACGATCAAAAACATCATTCTCCAACTTGAAACCACATCTCTAAACACCTCTCACAATAATAATACTCAAAGTAAAGTTAGATGTGGCTGCATCTAATTTTAAATCGAGTCTTAAAATCGTGTATAAGTGGGAAATCAAGAACGCCAACTGCACCACCTGCCTACTCCGTTGAGCGACTCTGGCTACTACCATGCTGCTAGGTGCAACGCGTCGCCCAACTCGTCCGTTGGGGTTGTAACCTTCATGGCATCTACTTGAGCACAAGGGTGCATGCCCAATCCCTTGTGGTGTCTAGCTCCATCTACCCGGTCATGAAATTTCTCACTCGGAGGATGGTAATAATAAAGTATAACAATTGTATTTATTATCTAGAAATCTTCTAAGAAACGACTATGTTGGTACTGGTTGTTACACATGTCCCATGGTTACTAATTTAAGTATCATTACTGATTACAACTCATTGACTCATGTGTATATGTGTGCTTTGACGATCGTTGTGCACAACTAAGTCCAAAGATCACCAAAAAAATACTTTAACCCTGCCCTATAACAAATTGTGCTTACTCGTATACACCAGAGAATAAGGATGTGATGATTTAACAAAACTAACCCTATCACTATAGAGGTATATTAATCATATTATCCATTTATAAAAATACACATTCGACATTTTTATGAGCACTTCACTACTCCTTACCGTTAAAAATCATCTCAGTGAAACCCAAACCGTTAACTAAGTTTGTATAAGGAACATTTAACTTAAGAATAAGAATTAACTCTTATAAGACGCATCAACTTAATGAGATACATATCTATGTAAAGTAAGACAATCACCTATTGGTTCCTCAATTAAGATTGACAATGGGAGAAATCAAATTTGTTTAGGTATACAATTATTGAGGGAGTGTGATACTCCCCACCAAAAATACCAATCGTCAATTATGAAATGAGGTAAATACTAATGTAACGTGCATGAGTTATGTATACAGAGACATTGTATATAATCTCAAATGGTGTGTAACTCCTTTCTCCAATACTATCATGCATAACGTATGGCATATGGAATTGTAGAAATTTGAAGCGTGCACATGACCACAACATAATTATTTGATAATAATTGGCCCCCATTAATCTCTCCACAGGATGCAGATGTATTGTGTAACAACAATCCTGCTAATAAGAAAGGTCGATCAATATACTCGAATGACCAGAATAATCTCAAGGACAAAATCTGAGATGTATCCATGAACGTGGATGGCAACTTTCAATTTCTGATTTGAGTACCCATGCATTTATATCGATATTTTTAAGAAAAAAAACTTAATCTCATCAGTATTTCAAGCATGTAGTTAAAATACCAATAACATTTCATTTATAGACTACATCTGCAGAAACAAAAAAATAAAGAAACTATTTCTCGCATCCTATCATGCATATTGAATCAAGCAATACGAGTCCTGGATTAGTGTTTTATTGATATTATTGATCTAGGATCTCCATTGAGAGTCAATTCTCAGTGTTGACAAAGGAATTCACCGTGCAATACAGCCTAAGTAATTAAATATAAATCATACACCAATGACACCCATGGCTCTAAAGATGTTCAAGAACATAGGACGATAACTATGTGAAACCAACGTCAAGGATGGATAAAACTCCGTTATAATAACACATAAGGTTCTAGAGATCTGCAAAAAAATGTGGAACCCAACATCAAGAGGAAGGGTATAACATTATTACCTCCGAGGATGTTCCCTCAGGATCTCCTCTCGCACGGAAATGATATTCCTGTCGCTCAATCGTAATACGAATGCGCGTACAAAGGTAACCTCGAGCTTTTCTATTTGATAGTGGTCTTGGATCTTCGATCGGAGCTTCTTTTCTGGCGTCGATGACGATCCTCTACCGATTAATCCGGCCAAGGTGGCGGTGCTCCAATGAAGGAGAAGGGTACTGGTGGCTAGAGTTTGGAGATGGTAGCCTACCATGCCTTATTTATAGGAGGATTGGTGGAAATGGATCCAAATTCGGATCCGATTCAGATCCATATATGGATCTTGATCAACCAATTTAAAACATCGATATCTTGAGCTAGGAATATCGAAATTGGGTGTTCTTGAGTTTGTTGGAAAGATCTCGATGAGATCTACGAAATGACATGATTATTTGAATGTTTTGGATGTCAAAAATACTCCAGATTTTAGGAAAAAATATGGAGTTTCACATCATAAAAATCTTAAAGGAAGTCTCGTCCTCGAGATGTAGGATTTAACGTATATGTTTTGGATGTGACATAGATTCAGGCATAAAAATCTTAAAGAGAACGCAACCCATAAAAATTTTAAAGAGGATTGAAATAGAGTTTCGTGATCATACCTTCAAAAAGATTGGGGGTATTTCTATCGCATATCTGCCTCAGGCTCTCGTGTGGACTCCTCAACATTTTGAGTTTACCACAATACCTTTACCAAAGGAATGTCTTTTCGTCATAGCTTCTTAACTGCCCGGTTCAAAATTTGCACGGCTGCCTCAAGGAAGGACGAATTTGGTTCGACAATGAGATCCTCATAGCTAATCGCATGTCGATGGTCTCGAATATACTTTTGGAGATTTGACACATGGAATACAACATGCACGCTTTCCAGGTGAGGGGGAAGTGCTACTCGGTATGCTACCTTCCTAATATGGGCCAAAATCTTGAAAGGACCAATGAACCATGGTACCAACTTGCCCTTGACACCAAATCTTTGAATACCCCTCATTGAAGATACTTTCAAGAATATAAAGTCCTCGACCTCAAATTCAAGATCGTGATGTCTCTGGTCAGCGTAGCTCTTCTGCGGCTCTATGCAGTCAATAATTTCTTTCTAGTTATTTCTACTGCTCTTGTTGTATCCTCGATTATCTGAGTGAATGAATGTTTTTGTTACCCACTTCTTGCCAACACAAGGGAGTGGTACATTTTCGTCCATACAAATACCTCGAAAGGTGCCATGCCAATACTAGCATGCTAGCTGTTATTATAAGTGAACTTCGCCAAGGGAAGGTGTTCCTTCCAAGAACCTTGCCACTCAATGGCACATGCTCGGAGTAAGTCCTCAGTAATCTGAATTGTCCTATATGATTGTTCATCCATCTGTGGATGATATGCTGAACTAAGACATAGTTCAGTTTTTAGGGCCTCCATGAATTCTCCCCAATAATGTGACGTGAAATAAGGGTCTCTATCTGATACGACCTCACTGGGGATCCCATGCAAGCAAATAACATGCTGAATATATAATTTGACCAGATGTACCAGAGTGCAAGTCATGTTCTCTGGAATGAAATGTGCAGACTTGGTCAACCGTTATACAATAACCCAAAAGCATCATATCCACCTACTGTACGAGGTAAGGATGTCGCGAAGTCCATAGAGATACTCTCCCATTTCCACAATGGGATAGGAAGTGACTATAACAAGCCAGGAGGATGCTTGTGCTATGCCTTCACCAATTGACACGTGACGCAACGGTTAACATGTTCTGCAACATCTCTCTTCATCCCCTCCCACCAGAAGTGTTGATGGAGGTCTCTATACATCTTGGTGCTTCATGGGTAGATAGATAATGTAGAATAATGAGCCTCATCTAGGATGCCTATTCTTAACTCATCATCATCAGGGACACAGACACGATCTCCCTTCCATAAGACAGACTCATAAACACTGAATCCATCAAACTAAACCTTCAGACATCGATGGAACAAGTCTTGTAATTTCTGATCTGTCTGTTAAACATGCACAATCTTGTCCCATAATCCACTGTACTTGGCAGGTACAATTACGACATATGTAGTACTATCAAGTGGGTGCCACTCACTGAGTGTTGTGGGCATATCCCAAGTCTGTAGCCATGCTGTGGTGCCCTCGGCATATGCTCTCCTACTCAAAGCATCTGCTATTACATTTCCCTTACACGGATGATAAGATATCATGCAGTCGTAGTCTTTCATAGTTCCATCCATCGTCTTTCCCTCATATTCAACTCCCGCTGGTCAAAGATATATTTGAGGCTCTTGTGATCTGTAAAAATCTCAAATGTGACCCCATATAAATAGTGATGCCATTCCTTCAACGCGGAGACTATAGATGTCAACTCCAAGTCATGAATAGGGTAGGTTAGTTCATGGTTCTTTAGTTGTCATGATGTATACGCCACGACATGACCACATTGCATCAACACTGCTCCTGAACCCTCCTTCGATGTATCAGTATACACCGTAAAATCTAAGATGCATGAAGGAATGGTGAGAATCGGAGCGCTGGTCAGTCTCTCCTTCAACGTGCGAAAGCTCAGCTCGCACTTGTCGCTCCAAACAAAGGGGACATCTTTCTGTGTTAGACGAGTAAGTGGTAGGGCTAGCTGCGAGAAGCCCCTAACAAAACGTCTGTAGTAGACGACAAGGCCTAAGAAACTGCGTATCTCGGTAACTATCTTGGACTGCTCCCAGGACATTACTGCCTCTATCTTGGCTGGATCAACTGCCACACCTGCTCCTAAAATTACATAATCAAGGAAAGCTACTTCGGTAAGCCAAAACTCATACTTGTTATATTTTGCATACAACTTGTGTTCTCTAAGTGTCTTAAGAATAGTATGAAGATGTTGCTCATGCTCATGCTCATCACGTGAGTAGATCAAGATATCATCAATGAACCCCACCATAAAATGATCTAAGTATGGATGGAAAATTCTGTTCATCATGTTCATGAACATGGCATGTGCGTTCGTGAGTCCAAAAGTCATGACCACAAACTCATAGTGATCGTATCTGGTGCGAAAAGCAGATTTAAGCACATATGTGTCCTTAATTCTCAGTTGATGATAACCCGATCGTCGGTCAATTTTTTAGAATACCACCGCGCTCTGCAACTGATCGAAAAGATCATCTATTCGTAGAAGTGGATAACGGTTCTTTATCATCCTTTTATTCAATTTCCTGTAATCGATGCACAATCGCGTAGACCCATCCTTCTTCTTTACGAAGAGGACCGGTGCTCCCAAGGTGATGTACTA
The DNA here is from genome assembly GCA_037367405.1 of Ottelia alismoides. NCBI lineage: Eukaryota > Viridiplantae > Streptophyta > Magnoliopsida > Alismatales > Hydrocharitaceae > Ottelia > Ottelia alismoides. Next base: position 274,507 of record JAZKJV010000136.1, read on the forward strand.
GGACGGATAAATCCCTTTTCCAATAGCTCATGTAGTTGTACCTTAAGCTCCCTGAGTTCGGCTGGTGCCATTCGATATGGAGGGATGGAGATGGGTTGTGTATTAAGTATCAATGTGATCTCGAACTCAATCTCCCTCCCTTGTGGTAGTTTAGGTAACTCCTCTGAAAAAAACATCAGGAAAATCCTACACAACTTTGACATCCTCAATCATGCGATCCTGGGCAGGTAACTTCATAGCATAGACGAGAAAACCTATGCAACCCTGATTGAGAAAGTGTTGGACCTTCAATGCCGATACATAAGACCTCACCATCTGGGGTACATCCATCAAACTGAAAGGTAGGTATGCATGGGAGATAGAACACTACCGTCTTCTTGAAGCAATCAAGACATGCGTGATGTTGCTAGAGCCAATCCATACCTAAGATGATGTCAAAATCTTCTAACTTAATGAGTAAAATATATGCGGGCATTAGGTGCCCACCAATATGCACTGCTACATTCTCCATTACTTGTCGTACTATGAATAATTGTCCCCCCGGGCCCTTGATGTAGTAAGGGGATGAAACACACACTGGCTCTTTATTTAACTTGCATACTAATCGATGTGCTAGAAAAGAGAGCGTAGCTCCCGAATCAAATAAGGCATGTAAGGATATACCATGCACTAAAATCGTACCTCACGCTACAGCTCCTGATGTGTGGGCCTGCTCCTGTGTAATTGCATTCAATTGTCCCTGAGGCTGTGGTGAGACATTAGAACCTGCAACACTGAAGGTTGGTCAAGGTGGAGGATGCTGAAAGCCTTGACCTCCACGACGAGAAGCTGATCCATTTGACTGCACATATGAGAAAGTCAGTCATACACTTGGTTGATGGCCACCTGAGTTGCTGGCAAGTAAGCGACACTTGGCCTTGAAATGTCCCGGCTGCTGGTAGTGGAAACACCTACGATCTCCTGGCTGAGAAAAGGAGCCTCCTGAGACAAGGCTAGCACCTCTCGTCTTGCGACTCTGGAAGTGTGTAGAAGAGCGGAAGGAAGTAGTACCATGACTCCTCAGGCCCTGCCCCAAAGTAGGTGTAGGAGCAAACTTGCTAACGGTAGGAGTGGTCACCATTGGGTGGAAACAACGTTCTCTGTGAGCTCTATAGAAATCTCAATGAGTAGATTTCCCTGACTGATGTGGCTGCAAATGTGATGGACTCCTCTGAAGCCGACTCTGAGTTGCCTCCATCTTGGTAGCCTTAGCAGCTACCTCCTTGATGGAAGTGAAATCCAATGCATGTAAATTCTCCTCAGGGAAAGCAGTAGTCGCTGGTGAGTGACAGGAGAGTTCAGTGTAGCGAATGAGGTACTCTTGGGCCGTCGTTGACCATTGCTTCAGTTCAGCAAACAACCTCCTCTTATCCTCAACCCAGTGATCAGGTAGAACTGGCTGCGGAACTCGTTAAGAAATATCTCCCATGTTATGGGATCCTCCAGATGTTCCTTGATGGGGTACCACCAATGTTCAGAATAGCATGCTAGTGAAAATTCCATGAATGTAATCCTAGACTCTTCAGGAGCATGGATCATCCGCAAAACCTTGGATATGTGATCCATCCACAGTTCAACCTCATCTGGTGTGTCGGTGCCAAAGAATTGAGGCACCTTAGACCTCTGATATGTTGCGTAGGTCGTCTGTTTTTTTGCAACGCCTATAGATCCTCTGATCCTTCGGGTCCAGAGACACCGAAGGGTGAATGTTGTCCTCTTCCTCAAGAGAGGGCTGATACGAGGAGTCATCCTGCTGAAGGAGCCTTTGCTCCAATACCTCCTGACGCTGCTGTATACCCTGTACGGCCTGAACTAGTAAGGCCAACTGCTGTGCAACATCAGGGTTAACACGTGGCGGCATGATTCCCCTACAGAATCATTATATTAGAAATAGTTTTCATGCTTAGAGGGACATTGGACACATTAAACAGAACTTGAATTATTCTCATTAACAAATGCCAAAGTCAGAAGACTTTGTTGCTATATTTATATTTCAAATCTCGTTGATATTTTAATATGCAAAATAGAGAATGGAGTATCGGGCTCTGATACCATTTGTGATGCCCCGTCCCTCCGGCTACCGAAACCGACGAGACGAGAGCGTCGGACCTATGGTCCAAATACACCCACGATCTATGATACTCAGCAAACTATCTTATGCATATTAGATCAACATTTGAAATAAATATAACAACGGAAGAATAATATAAAATGGAAAGTAAAATGCATCATCCATTCTCATTGATAATAATCATCAAGTCCATGTCCATACAAAATGAGATACGACATGTAATTATAAATTTCCAGAAGAGGTTCTCCAAATATCTCATTACATCATCTCTCGAATAGAATATGAAATAATGCAGGAATAATTAAAACACTCTAAGTAGGACACACCTTGTCTGGTGCAAGTACGACGTAGGAAGTTTGATCTCCTCAAAAGGCCACTACTGTTGCGGTTGCTGCTCAGGTACACCTGTTGGATTCACACGAGGGTAACATTATGAGAAATTGCCCAATAACGAGACAAACACTATAATAACTAATGCAGAAGTAGTAAGACATGTGAACTATATTCTATCTAGTAACTTTTGCATATATTAAAGATATTAGAATCTATCGTATTATTCTAACTTACAAAGGATTACAAGGTCGTAAATTTTGTTTATTAATATAATCATTATTTGAGGACTACCACGTTGGTCTAGAAATGTCTATTCGTTAATTAGAATTCACGGTGGTATACAAATACAAATTTTTGATATACAATCATGACATATTTCTGGCATTAATTTAGCACACGCAAGTACTCGACTCACAGGCCTCCGCTACGCGGGAACTTCTTAGTCATCTTGAGTAAACCATCAAGAACCTTTGTTCAACTAGAACATGAAAACGATCAAAAACCTCATTTCTCCAACTTCAAACCACATCCCGAACCACCGCTCACAATAATAATACTCGAAGTAAAGCTAGATGTGGCCGCATCTAATTTTAAATCAAGTCTTAAAATCGTGTATAAGTGAGAAATCAAGAACGTCAACTGCGCCACCTGCCTACTCCGTCGAGCGACTCCGGCTACTACCATGCTGCTAGGTGCAACACGTCGCCCAACTCATCCATTGGGGTTGTAACCTTCATGGCATCTACCTGGGGCATAAGGGTGCATGCCCAATCCCCTGTGGTGTCTAGCTCCATCTACCCGGTCATGAAATTTCTCACTCGGAGGATGGTAATAATAAAGTATAGCAAATGTATTTATTGTCTAGAAATCTTCTAAGAAACGACTATGTTGGTACTGGCTGTTACACATGTCCCATGGTTACTAATTTAAGTATCATTGCTGATTACAACTCATTGACTGATGTGTATATGTGTGCTTTGACGATCGTTGTGCACAACTAAGTCCAAAGATCACCAAAAAATTACTTTAACCCTGCCCTATAACAAATTGTGCTTACTCATATACACCAGAGAAAAAGGATGTGATGATTAAAAAAAACAACCCTATCACTATAGAGGTATATTAATCATATTATCCATTTACAAAAATTAGCATTCAACATTTTTATGAGCAATTCATTACTCCTTACCGTTAAAATCATCTCAGTGAAACCCAAACCATTAACTAAGTTTGTATAAAGAACATTTAACTTAAGAATAAGAATTAACTCTTATAAGACGCGTCAACTTAATGAGATACATGTCTATGTAAAGAAATACCATCACCCATTGGCTCCTCAATTAATATTGACAACGGGAGAAATCAAATTTGTTTAGGTATACAATTATTGAGGGAGTGTGATACTCCCCACTAAAAATACCAATCGTCAATTATGAAATGAGGTAAATACTAATGTAACGTGCGTGAGTTATGTATACAGAGACATTGCATATAATCTCAAATGGTGTGTAACTCCTTTCTCCAATACTATCATGCATGCCTTATTAAAATTTGATCTACATTATTGTTTCTAACGTATGGCATATGGAATTGCAGAAATTTGAAGTGTGTGCATGACCACAACATAATTATTTGATAATAATTGGCCCCCATTAATCTCACCACAAGATGCTGATATATTGTGTAACAACAATCATGCTAATAAGAAAGGTCGATCAATATACTCGAATGACCAGAATAATCTTAAGGACAAAATCTGAGATGTATCCATGAACGTGGATGGCAACTTTCAATTTCTGATTTGAGTACCCATGCATTTATATCGATACTTTTAAGAAAAAAAACTTAATCTCATCGGTATTTCAAGCATGTAGTTAAAATACCAATAACATTTCATTTATAGACTACATCTGCAGAAACAAAAAAATAAACAAACTATTTCTCGCATCCTATCATGCATATTGAATCGAGCAATACGAGTCCTGGATTAGTGTTTTATTGATATTATTGATCTAGGATCTCCATTGAGAGTCAATTCTCAGTGTTGACAAAGGAATTCACCGTGCAATACATCCTAGGTAATTAAATATAAATCATACACCAATGACACCCATGGCTCTAAAGATGTTCAAGAACATAGGACAATAACTATGTGAAACCAACGTCAAGGATGGATAAAACTCCGTTACAAAAACACATAAGGTTCTAGAGATGTGCAGAAAAATGTGGAACCCAACATCAAGAGGAAGGTATAACCTCCGAGGATGTTCCCTCGGGATCTCCCTTCGCATGGAAATGATATTTCCGTTGCTCGATAGTAACACGAATGCGCGTACAAAGGCGACCTCGAGCTTTTCTACTTGATAGTGGTCTTGGATCTTCGATCGGAGCTTCTTTTCTGATGTCGACGACGACCCTCTAGTGATTAATCCGGCCAAGGTGGTGGTGCTCCAATGAAGGAGAAGGGTAGTGGTGGCTAGAGTTTGGAGATGGTAGCCTACCATGCCTTGTTTATAGGAGGATTGGTGGAAATGGTTCCAAATTTGGATCCGATTCGGATCCATATATGGATCTTGATCAATCAATTTAAAACATCGATATCTTGAGCTAGGAATGTCAGAATCGGGTGTTCTTGAGCTCGTTGGAAAGATCTCGATGAGATCTACGAAATAACATGATTATTTGAATTTTTTGAATGTCAAAAATACTTCAGATTTTAGGAAAAAAATACGGGGTTTCACACATATGTATGTCTAAGTGTGTGCATTAGACAAACCATTAGGTTGAAGGTCTAACCACGGTACATACACTGACGCATTGTTGTGCATACAAGGACATATGAGGTGTATGACATCTGATGAATTTGTGATTCATCATACTAATTAGCTAAAAACAGAGCTTCATCCTAAGTAGTAGGTGCATTCATATGTTTATATCTCATAAGTAACATTCATGCACTTGTAAATAATGTGCATAAATTAGCATTTCATTCTAGATTCATATCCACTTGTAAATATTTACCTAACTTCACACATTTTTAATATTCTAATTTCTATCGACATGAAATTAATTCCATTGTGTACATATAACTAACATTTATCAACGAAAAATCTAAAATATACAAACTTGTATATATGTGAAATAAACCCAAACCCTAATTCCATAATAGAAAGCCGTAAAAGTTGATATCCCTCACATGCAATGTCCAATTTCACTCTACTCACTTTTGAATTAATAATGCTAAATTATCTACAAATCAAGATAAAATTTAAAAAAAATCAAAGTTCATTTGGAACCTGAATTTTGGGAGCTAACTGTATATTGTACATATTTACTTATTTTCACTTGTTATTTCATGTATATTTTAACTCTTCTTTATTTCTTTGTTTTTCATTTCTTTGTTTCATCTCATGTTTTAACTAATCACATAAAATTAAAAAAGTATAGAAAAAGATAAATTCTGACTTGCGCACATTAACCTAACCTATGTATATATATATATTTCACTTCACTAATTTATTCCAACTTTTCTTAACTCATAAAAATTTCAAAAAAAATACATTTATGTCCATTGCATTATTCTACATCATGTTTGATTTTTGCATGCATTTATTGTCCACAGAAAATCAAATAAAAATGTGAAATTAAAAATATTATATATTATATACATAGAAGAACACCAAAAAATCATAACTTGCACAGTTGAGTTCATTTGGTTCTGAGTCCTTGAACAATGTAGAATGCATTTAAGAAAATATTTTTCATTTTGGGCATTTTTACATTAGAGGTCGATTTCTATTTATTGTTTATATTTCTTTATTTTCCATGCATACTCAACATATTAACTCCACGTGTGCACTCCCATTCATTCAATTCACATGCTTGGTCAAAGCCTCCTTTCCCCCGGGTCAAAATCCTTTGTCTTCTAGCACACCTACCTTGGGTCATTTGATTGCCTTCGATCCAACGTCCATAATCCTTCTCGCCCTCCCCTTTATCCCCTCATGTGTCATACACTTGACTTCCTTTAACCGTTGGATCTAAAACAATCCAACAATCACTGCTTATCACCCCCTACCTCCAACCTCCACTAATGTTGCCCTCTCTACTTAGCCTATCCCCGTCCTCGTTCTCCAGCAACTGACACTGTTGATGAATCCATGACTCACCAACACTTCTTGTGTATTTTACCTTAAAACCCTTAATAAATGCATGTAAATATCCATTAATTTCCATATTTTATCAAAACATCATTCACGAATAAAAAATGCACTTTTATGAATTAAAAACATGAAATAAAAAAAGAATAAAAAGAAAGAAAATAAAAAGAGGTAGACTATAAATATGTATGTATGTACAGTACAACTAAATTTAATATAAAAATAACTGAAAGATATTTCCTATAACCTCAACCCAAGACCAAGTCAGCATGGATTGGTCGACAAACAATAAAGTAGGGGAGATAAAGAAGAAAATAATAAAAATAATTAAGTATGCATATATTTTTTTAATTCATTTGTTTATATTTTTTACCAGACTCTTCTCCTATGCATTCATAAAAATATATATAAAAATATAAAAATCATTAAAAAAACCCGACGTGTATATATGCCAAGAAATCTGGTTTTCCAGTTGTCAATTTCTCAATTTCCGAACCTCATAACTTCTCCATACCAATTTCACTCTACTCACATTTAAAGTTCATAAAATAGTATCATCTAATTAATGATAACTGCTTTCTAGGCTATTTATTTCACTAAAATGGAGTCCGTTTGTAAAAAGTCAATTTTGGAACATAATGACGACTGTATTTCTGGGCTATTTATTTTATTATGTACATATTATTTATAATATCACTGCTTTTATAATTTTTAATTATTTTTTGGATATTGTATAGTATGTTTAAAAAATCAGAATTTAAAATATTTATTAAGTATTTTAAATAATTCAAAAACCCTAAATTATAAATGAATTTGAATTGTGTAGTATATACCGGTATTTATTAATGCATGTAAATTAATTTATTAATTTTCCTAAAAATTCACATCACTCATATTTATTATTATATTAATTAATTAAATTATTGAATTAAAATTAATAACCTATTTATTAAGTATACTACATATATTTATTAATATTATATTTATATTTTATAAATATTACTTATAGAAATAAAGTATACCATAATTTAGGTAAATTAATTATTTGCATTTTTTATATCTATACCTACCTAAAATAAGGTTATTTATTATATATCTAATAATATATTTATTATTCTGGCCTATGTGGTGCTGACCACATTCATCTTCTTCCTGAGAAGCTGTTAGAGGTTTCGTTTCAACCGGCCATCTTCACCTAATTAATCCTGCACCACATTCATCATCTTCCCAAGAAGTTGTTAGAGGTCCTGTTTCAACCGGTCATCTTCACCTAATTAACCCGACCATGCCTTTAATCCATTTTTTGACCCTAACCCTCCATTCTCTACTCCTAACTACCCTAATCCATGCCTACCCTCTGATCAACATCACTCCCTCTTCGATCGTTCTATTTATTCATCCAAAGTTCACCATTGCAAACCAACTTTTCCTAACCAGAATTCTAGTGATGGTCAACGACCTATTTCCCCGTTGTGCTCCGCCTCGACCCGATGGTGACAACACTTGAAGGGTGGTCTGCATGGAAGGTTGGATGACGGAGGAGAGTTCCAAGGTCATCCTTGGCCTTGCATCATTTCCAGGCGCGCGTACAACTCTGATGACCACCGCAACGTCGAGCGAGAACTTGAAGGTCCTAAACCTTTAGTCCCCCATGCGACTTCTTCCATTCAATTTACTCGTTCTTCGTGCCTTAATTAGTCATCTAATCACACAATTAGAGATTCCTAATCATCTTCTTTGAAAAACACTCAAGATCCATCTTTGATTCGATCCAAATCTGCCCCATTTTTTCCTGATAAACTCCTTGCCCATGGAACCCATTTAGAAACTGCAAGAGCAACTAAATCTTTGGCCAGTTCTTTGAAATCGAGCAATAACTTACATTGCAGGTCCATGATGAGCTTCTGAAACACATACACCTTCATCTTTATCATTTGGAGTATCCTTCTTCTTCTCCAATCAAAGCAATTGGTTGCAGCATTCGTTTCTAGAATTACCCAACCCTAGACGAGTTCAAATCCTTCGCCCATGCCTTCTCCATTCAGTCCCCACCACCGTAGGCGAGCTCAAAGGGGTAGGATCCCCCTTCTGGCCCTACAGGAGACTCGCCATAGTTGCCCTGTTGCCAGAGATCGTTGGAGATCGAAGAAACGCCATCATCATTGCAGATTTGCGGAAGAATGATGCCAAGAACACAACGTACAAAAGAGAGACACATGTCATCAGTGAACAACTCATATCGAGCCTCACAATCAAATCGCAGTCATCAATTACCAAGCGGAGGAATAATTGCATAGAAGCCCCCACAAGACTCCAGATTCAAACACACCCCAAATAGTTATCATATTACATTTAGATCTCCACGTCGTGATCAAAGTATAAGATTTCGGACTTATTTTTCTTACAAATAGGTCCTTGACTGGGAACCTATTTGAAAGAAGCTTTATATTCTTTTTTTGTATTTTTTATACATAGCCACATAGACTATGAACATTTGTGGACACTTATAGACATTATTCTGAGAGCATTTTCTCTACATTTTATTTTATACTCGAATTTTGAAGTTTTAAACTACAATTTTATTGAGGTTTTATTCTTTGAACTCCGACTTTGTTTTGGTTCATTTTGTGTGCTTCGAGCCCGTTGCTCGAGTTTTTCGTGGATCTACTATATATCATCATTATACATATTCTACCATATATTACTATATTTGTAGATCATATTTGTTTGAAAAATATCCTTTTGAAAATAAAATAAAAATTGGAAACTAAAAATCAAATAAAAGTACCAAAAATTAAAATAGACGAAAAAGATTTTCTCGAAGAAGAAAAGAAATTAGACAAAAAATCTCAAAAATAATCTATTCACTCTAAAAATCAACGTGCAATTTTCTGCCTCCTTGAGTTCGACTTAGGAACACTTGCCAGGTTAAATAATTGATGGACAATAATTTAGGAGAAAGCCAATTATTTTCTCTTTCTCTCTCTCTCTCTCCTAATTTGTTGTATTTTGTTTGATAATTTTAATTGCTAGGCAATATGTGTATCTAAATGACGTCATTGTCGGAGAGGCATAGCCACATTTGATTTTTCTAAAATTTATTTTGTGATTTTTTTCTCTTTCTTCTCTTCTTTTTATTTTCTTGGTTTATCATTTTTTAGTATTTGTTATTCTCTTGATTTTTCTTTCTTTTCTTTCTTTTTTTTCTTTAATTCTTTTTCTATTTTTTGTGAGTATTTTAATTTCTTGGGTTTTTTCTTGATTTTCTTAATTTTTATTTTATCGATTTTTTTTCGATTTTTACTGTTGATTTTCTTCTCGATTTTTTAGTTCTTTTTTACTTTTTGATTTTGCTTGAGTTTTGTGTTTGATTTTTTCTTTTATTTTATCTACGTTAACCTGTGTTGTAGGGCCTGTAGGAGTAGCCAACTTCCTAGGAAGTCGAATCATCTATGATCACAGAGAGCTCAATCTTCTACGAGCCAGTTGCAGAGGAGCAATGCGAGCTAGTGCAGACAGTTTTATGTTTTTTTCCGAGACTTTATTTTTTCTATTTTCTTTTGAAAGATTGGGGCCTTTGCCTGTGTTTCTGTTTTTGGTGAGAGAGGAAGGGGCACTTGCCCGTTTTTATTTTTTGCAGCATGGGGTCCATTTAGGACATCCCAACTTGTATGTGGACTTTTACTTTTCTTCTCAGGGTTTATTTTGCCAAGTGCCGGTGCACTTGGGGGACCTCACCACGATGTTTGATTTTCCGATTTTCCTTCTTTCTTTCGCATGATTTTGTGAAGACCTAGGGGTGTATGCAAGACTGAATAGACGAGTAAAGTAGATCCGAATTCTCTAATCCATACTTAGGCGTAATTAACCGATTTGAAAATTAATCTATTCTTACGATAGAGTTACTGATTTAGGACACTGTTTTACAACTTTTTCATGCATTAGCTTAGGCTTAAATTTTCTGCACGGATCATTTTGCACACAAAGAGCTGGAGTCAGGTATGTCTACTTTCCCTACATGTATCATTATTTTTTGCCGCATCTTGTCCCTTATATGAGACACATTTTTTAAAAATAAGGTAAATCAAATCGCCATTAGATATTATTGAAAATATCCAAAAAAGTGAAACTCTAAAAAATAAAAATGATTCTTTTCTTTTGAAACTTTAACCCAAAAATAAAAATCCACACTTAACTGTATTGGGTACTCAGCCATGGTTGGTCCCAAGCCCGGGTAAATGAGGAGGGTTGCGTTAGGTAGCCGACAACCAGCGTAAAACAGTCGGAGACAACTTCCTAAATAATATTTTTTAAAAAAAATATTATTTAGGATGTTGCCTCATGACAGTCGGATCTTTTCAACATGGATTTAAGCAAACATACAGATTTTGTTGGGGCATTCCCTACTTGCGACGCGTTGCATCGCCTGAATGCAATGAAAAATTGGCAAGGGCCGCTACGTCGTAGCCTGGATGTAGTTCAAAATTTGCAAGGGTTCTCGCATGAGGAACGTATGCGGGTAATTAAGCTAGTTCCGCTGCATCACCGCCCGGATGCAGTCCAAAATTTACAAGGGTTCTCGCATAATGGACGCATGCGAGTAAAGAAGTTAGTCCAAAAGAGATTGCAACGAAAGTTACGGATTGGTAGTTGGAATATTGGCACTTTGACTGGAAAATCGATGGAGATAGTGGATACGATGGAAAGTTTCAAGAGACTAAATGGGTTGGAGAGAAAGCAAGGGAGGTTAAGAAGGCAAGCTTTAAACTTTGGTATTCAGGTAAAGATAAGGGTAGAAACTGTGTTGGAGTGGTTGTTCATAAGGATTTGAAGGATTGTGTGGTTGAGGTGCAAAGATTCGGGGATCGGATTATTTTGCTAAAATTGGTGTTTGAAGAAGAAATTCTAAATATAATCTCAGTTTATGCACTGCAAAACAAGCTTTTTGGGAGGATCTAGATAAGATTTTACAAGGAATCCTACAAAGAGAGATGATTTGCATAGGTGGAGATCTTAATGGACATGTGGGAAAAGATGCTTCAGGGTATGCTAGTGTTCATGGAGGACATGGTTTTGGGGATAGAAATAAAGAGGGAAAAGTCATCCTGGATTTTGTAACGGCATATGATCTTTTCATAGCAAACACTCTCTTCAAGAAGAGGGAGGAGCATTTAATTACTTATAAGAGTGGGCCAACGAGAACACAGATAGATTACTTTGCGTTGAGGAGAAGAGTTCGGTTGTGTTGTAAAGACAGCAAAGTAATCCCAGGAGAGAGTTTGACAACCCAACATCGCTTGTTAGTCTTGGATGTACAAATAAAATGACTGGTAAAGAAAACGAGGGTTCCTAAGATCACTAGTACTAGATGGTGGAATCTTCCACTGAAGCAATCGAGCTTCAGAGAGAAGGTTTTAGAAGATTTATCTTGGGATTGTAGTGGAAGTGCAAACGAGATGTGGGAGGTAGTAGCATCTTGTATCCGAAAGGTAGCCAAAGAGATGTTAGGCGAGTCAAAGGGAAGAGCTCCTGGTCAAAAGGAGGCTTGGTGGTGGAGTTAAGGGGTGCAAGAGAAGCTAAAAATTAAAAGAGCATGTTTTAAAGCTATGTCTAAGGATAGAACAGAGGAAACTATCACAAACTACAAAATAGCAAAGATGGAAGCAAAGAAGGCTGTAAGCGAAGCTAAGTCGAAAGCTTATGAAGTTTTGTATGAAAATCTCGACTCTAAGGAGGGCCAGAAGGATATATTCAGATTGGCCAAAGCAAGAGAAAGAAAGACCAAAGACCTTTCTCATGTGAGATGCATTAAGGACGAGGAAGGTCACGTGCTTGTTACTCAGAAGGATATAGAGACTAGATGGGAGCAATACTTCCATAAACTTTTCATTGGGGAAGGAAATAGAGAGATTACTTTGGGTGATCTAGCTAGTAGTGAAAGTTACCTGAATCGTGCAAGCTATAGACGGATACAAAGAAAGGAAGTAGAGGAGGCTTTGAAGGTTATGAGACCTGGAAAAAGTGTAGGATTGGATGATATCCTTGTAGAAGTATGTAAAGTTTTAGGTGAGCGCGGTTTGACTTGGCTTACGAATCTATTTGTTATTTGGCGAAGCAAGGAAATGCCTAAAGATTGGAGGAGGATATAGTGGTGCCTCTTTATAAGAATAAAGGAGACATTCAAAATTGTTCAAATTATAGAGGTATCAAGCTGATGAGTCACACTATGAAAATTTGGGAGCATGTGATCGACAGAAGGTTGAGGTAAGTTTCCAACGTCAAGAAAACCAATTCGGATTCATGCGAGGTCGCTCAACTATTGAAGCCATCCATTTGCTGAGGAGAGCAATGGATATTTATAGAGCTAAAAGGAAGAACCTCCGTATGATCTTTATTGATTTGGAGAAGGCCTATGATTCTGTCCCACGAGAGATACTGTGGAGAGTTTTCGAGAAGAGACAAGTGCCTGTCCTATACATTAACCTCATAAAGGACATGTATGATAGGGCTTTATCTTGTGTAAGGACCCCGTCTGGGAAGACTAGCTATTTTGACATCAATATTAGTTTACATCAAGGTTCAACTTTGAGTCCATTTCTTTTTACTTTGATTATGGACGAGTTGACAAGTCACATTCAGGATGAGTTACCTTGGTGTATGTTATTTGATGATGATATTGTGTTGATTGACGAGGCTAGAAATGGAGTAAATGAGAAGCTTGAGGTCTGGAGACATGAGTTGGAGAGTAAAGGTTTTTGTATAATTAGGGCTAAGATAGAATATATGGAGTGCACCTTTGATGGAAGCAATGGTGAAGGAATTGAGGTAAAGATTGGTGATGATAACTTTCGGAAGAGAGATTCTTTTAGATATCTGGGATCTATTTTGCAACGTGATGGGGAAATTGATGGAGATGTTACTAATAGAATAAATGCAGGTTGGCTAAAGTGGAGAGGAGCCTCTGTTGTTCTCTGTGATAAGAAAATTCCTTTAAAATAAAAGGAAAGTTTTACAAAGCAGCCATGAGACCTGTTATGCTTTATGGATCTGAATGTTGGCATGTGAACCATAGACATGTGCAGAGAATGGTTGTAGCAGAAATGAAAATGTTAAGGTGGATGTGTAGACACACACGTAAAGATCGGATTCGGAATGATGCAATCAGAAAGAAAGTTGGTGTTGCTCCGATCGAAGATAAGATGTGAGAAAACCGCTTAAGATGGTTTGGTCATTTGCAAAGAAGATCATCTGTTGCACCAGTTACGAGATGCGAGTGTTGGGATGTTGAGCCGGCAAAGAGAGAGCGGGGACGACCCAAGAAGTGTTGGAAAGAGACCATACGAAGGGATCTTTATTTTGTGTATATAAGTCCGGGATTGACCCAAGATAGATCTGAATGGAGGCGGAGAATCCATGTAGCCGGCCCTACTTAATTGTGGGGAAAGGCTTTGTTGTTGTTGGCTTAACTGTATTGGGAGAGAAGACCCCTCATTGTTGCAGGTACTAAACTCCAGACAGAGTGGAAGAGGATGCAACCCTAAGGATAGAGCAAAAAATTCTTAGACTTGTGCCCTAGGTACCTGTGTACCGCTCTTCGATACATGGTTGCAACTGCAAGCACTTGCCTCCAACCATAGAGAGTTGTTTTAGTGCATTCCGCCTCGCAGTTCCCTTTGGGCATGATATAACCCGACAGTCAGAGCAGACGGTACCAATGTTTGGGAGATTGTGAGGATGAACGCTGGGCGGCAGGGCGACCCCACTTGCGAGTCTGCTTAATATAATTGCTTGATCACCTAAATAAAATTGAAAAGATAAAAGACCGAACTCTTGTGGTCTCCAATGTATGAAGTTGGTGAATTGAGGATTTGCATTGTGTTTGTTTGCAGGGTGTATGTTTTTAGCATCTTATACGCCTTCACACTCATGTTCCTTCTTTGCCGTCATATTTTCTCCCTTATTATTTTGACATCGAGGATGACATTCAGACGGATTTTAATGTTCAGACTCTGTGTGCCTTCGATCTTCCACTGTCTCACATGCATCTCCACATACTCGAGATGACCCTCTTCCCGAGTCGGTCCCGCCTACTCATGAGGTGAGTCAGACCCAGACTCTCTCGCCTCACGAGGTAAGTCAGACCTAGACTCCCTTGTCTCTCAGCCCTTCAGTCGAGGCAGACCCATGCGTTGGCTTTTCATCTGTTTCTCCTACATATTTTTCCATGAGTGCTTATGAGACTTTTTCCTTCAAAGAGTATTCAACCGACATCATGGCTAGAGGGAATGCATATGTCGATGAGCGAGTGATGAGTCACGAAAACCCTACTTTAATTTACGTGAATTATCGTGTTAAATTTGTCGTTTCATTGTAGGCGGGTAATCAGAATCGATCAAGAAATAACCATAAATAATTTATTCAAATTTAATCGGAGTGGTTTTATGTTTGTTTTACTTGGGCAAGTCTCAATGTCGAACTCAAGGAGGCAAAGAAACAACCTAGCTTAATGTTAATCAATTTTAGTGTGCGGTTTTTGAGGCAAAATATTTTTGGTATTTTTAATGTAATTTTGGAATGTAAAATGAAATTGCAACCGATTTTAAGGACTAGAAAATCGATCTTTGTCAAACAATGATTGAAAATTACAAAACTTGGCTTATATGTTAATAATGATGAAATAAGTGCACTTTAATTTTTTTTGGATTTTTCGGATGTAAGATGAATAAATAATGAATTAAGGAATGCAAACCATGCGATTTTCAATAATTAATTATAATAAATATTAAATCCACTTATTTTCAAGAAATAAATTTTCTAAGATATATCACTAGGTGATCTATCTCAAAAAAATCCTAAACATTAAAAATGTTGGATTTAATACCCATTAAAAATTAATTATTGAAATATGCAAAATAATTTTTATAGAGCAAAATATGCATGCAAATGCCATTCTTGTTGGTCACGATGTTAAATACAATTAATTATACGGTCCATAATTTTTGGTAATTTTTGGGACCGTGATTAATTAATTATGAATTTTGAAGCACATAATGGACAAAATATACAAGATTCCACAAGAATGATTATTATTAAATAACCACATAACATAAAAATATGAAGCTAGTCACAATGTTAAGAATTAATTATTGGACAAGGTGCACTTTTTAGAATAATAAAATGATGCAAAATAGAGGCTTCAAATAACAAAGGAACACATGGTTCTGTTTGCAATAATACATAATATAAATATGTAAATAAAGACAGAGATGGGACTTAGTTGCAATTATCGAGACTAGTAGGGGGTTAGATGCAACATTTCTAGGAGTCACGTGACAAGCACGTGACCCTGGAGATGCGGGGGCGTAATTGGAATAAGGCACTCCTCCAGGGGCCTTGTCGTAAAATAGCCACAGCCACGTGCATATCATGTGGCGAGGGATCTTATGGAATTATGCGGGTACTCAGGGGTGAACTTTGCAAAGTTCCCTCCACACACGTGTCACGCACGTGGGGAGGGCCTCGGGTTCGAGTAGGAGGAAAGTGAGTCTATCTTGATTTAGGGTTTCAAGTTATTTTCTTTTCTTATGTTAGTAATAACATAAAAGGGTGAGCATAGCCTTGCTTGGGTGCGGGAGGTTGTGCCATCAGTGAACATACTTCACTCACCCATCACATGAGACTAGACGATTTTTCGTTGTATGATGATAGTGTTACTATATGATGTAGAAACTCAAGTAACGCCCTACTTGCGTACGAGCGGTTGGGTTATCGGTGAACATATATGCCACGCACCTATGATGCGAGGTGGACCTGTTATACATCATTTCTTCCTTTGATTATTATTCCAAGTATCATTTGTTCGAGTATAGTTCTACAAGAGGAAATTCTGTAAAATTTTTCTTAAAATATAACTCGATGTAAGGGTAAATTCTTCCGAAGTTTTCTTGAAATACACCCGATGTAAGGGAAACCTATGTCAAAATTACCTTGAAATATCACCCGATATAAGGAGAAACTCTGTCGAAATTCTGAGAGATTATGTTCTTCATGTTCTTCGCTCATTCTTTGCATTCTTCGTGAGTTCTTCGTGTTCTTGATGCAAAAATGGATTTCAACCATTTTAGTAGATGTTAATCATCTTATTTGGAAAAAAACCCAAATATGTTACAATGAACACGAAATCTAACATGTTAGGTAACGAAATCCTACCACTTGTTGTTGGGTTTAAGTTAAATTGGATAAAATTACTATTTATCGTTTTCATTCTTATGAAGAAAATTCACATACTTGCTTTATGATTTACTTTAAAATAATTGCTAAAATAGTGTTGATGTAATGAATCATCCTTGTAGTTGCCATGATTTATGTGCAATATTACACTGATATTAGATTAACATTAACATGACACAAATGGGATCCAGTTAAGATTTTCGTACGATATTTTATGATAAGGATGACTTGGAGTAGATACTACATATCGGGCATGCAACCTGTAGATTTCTCAGAAGAACATCTGTATCGGCAGGACGCACCTATTGATATAGGGTTGCCCAGATATGTTGAGCGTGCGAAATAAATTGTTTGCAACGCAAGGTAATCGACTGCCATTAGGCATGTTGACTGATTGAAGATGTGGTCGTGCCATGTGGAGGCACAAGTGGTTTGATAACAGTTGGATCATGGTAACATACATTTAAAGCCGCTAGTATATGTGATTAAAGGTTAGCTTTTAAGCTATTAAGTCCCATATGATGTTGTACTTGTTTGTCAGGCTGAGGGTCTGGAACCCTGGGTAATAAAAAAAGAAAATAAATTGATAGGGTACTATTTGAGGATTGGTTGAGGTAATGTGCGACAACATAATCTCACCAGATCATCGCAATCTCCAATCCCCAAATGTCCACGACTTCAGAGTCTATCACATGTGAGGTAAACACATGAGATAATCATCGATGTAAATAAAAGAAATAGGACTTAATGTAATGAGAAGAAACAAAGCTTTATGGTATAATGAGTTTTGCTAAATTATATTGCTTGTTTACTTTTCTCTTCTCCGTTACTTAGCACTCGCTACTCTTCATCCTATGATTTCTGGAAATCTAACATGTAGCTATGAGCCATTGCAAGGACCTTAGTCAACCAGCCAGCCAACCACAAAATAGTAGCTTCTAGTTTAAGGTAGTTAGTAATTATTTTGTGCCCTTTTCCTTCAGCTTGATGTACAATAAAATAGTGAGACATTTTGCTATGTAAGCATTATTTTGTGAATGGAAAATAATGAGTTGCTTTCTCTGTGTAACATTTTATTACAATCTGTTTCTAAATGTTGGCTATTATTATTGGATACAGCTATTGCGAGTAACCATATCCAGTAAATGGGAGGATCTGACGACCCGAAACTGGGGTCATGACATTAACTATTTCTTATCACAGTCCAAAATATTTGGAATTTAGAAATGAGCTCAAGGAGTGTATTTATTTACATTTTCATCATCATTTCTCTTTCCAACATCTGGACATTGAAATTAGAATTGGAATTGGATAATTGATTCAAATGAGATGAGACTTAATCCAATTAACTTTCAAATCAATAAGCTAAGAAAGTAAGCCACTAAAATCCATCCAGTTTCATCACTCCCTCGAAATGGAAGTGTCATAGTATATGATCTATTGTGATAGATTTAAACTCCAAGTATTACCAATACTCATCCATCCTACATGCTGGAAGACTTTGATATATCAGAAGTTCAAAACCTAGTTTGACTATCTTCCTCATGATATGTCATTAGCTTTCTCATTCGATATTTGGATGACAATATTAATCATATACATTCAAAAGCACATACTAATATCTCGAATTCATGTCATATTTCATAAACAAGATGACCATGCATGGAATTCATAATGACCCAAAATTATCTCATGAGTAAGCTTTGTCTCTCGGTTTATCAACTATGAACTTGTATGATTCTTTTGAGAAATCATACCTCTCACATGTCTTCAGATGTGCATCAACTCATCGGTATATGACCTCGGTTAGGTCACCAACCTATTAGTCTGTAAAATGTGCATACTTAGAAATATAGATGTATATCGGTCCCCGGTCATAGGATGTGTGCTCGATCGTCAGGTCTTAGTTTATCTCGACCTCATGAAGTAAACTCTTTGACTGGACTATTCCGACACCTTAGAATCACAATTCCCATGCAGAGAACCTGCATCAAGAAGTCAGTTGGAAAACAATCTTTAGAGAAAGATTGTCAGTTCTTTCTCATACTCGAGATTTTTATTGAATATCACATTTAGTTTAGTTGTGTCCTCCCAACTACATGGTACTCAAATGACCACGACACATAACCATATTTGTACAAAGGGACCTTAATATTAAGTGCATTCATAATCATTTATTTCAGATGGACATGATAAAACACTAACTTTTACTGCATTAATGGGTTGCCAAGGGTTTACAAGTCCAATACCTACATCAATAGGTAAGTCAGACATCAATCTTTAGAGAAAGATTGTCATCTCTTTCTCAGACCACATATCATTTCTTGATAATCATTTGACAATGTCGATTATGTCCTTTATCTAACTCTTTGGATCTACAACCCTGCATCAACCCCTATGATTGAACTTTTAGATCAACAACTATACGATACTAAGATGGTCATGTTACATAACCTTTATTTTAGAAAGGGGCCTATATATTTGTATATGGAAACTTAATTATAATTCATTATAGATGATGAAGTAGTTCACATAGCATTCATTGCACAATTTCCTATGGGCTTACATGTCCAACAGTTTACTAGGATGAAATCAAGTTATTTGGTCAATTGATCAGTGATTACCCAAATGGAATCATACCTACTTAGGGTGTGGCAATGATGTGACTAAGTCCATGGAGATGATCTCACACTTCCACATAAGAATTGGAAGAGGCTTTAAGAAATCGGGGGACGCTGATGCTTTGCCTTCACCATCTAATAAATGAGGTAACAACTGATGTGCTATGTTATATCCCCTTCATTCCCTCCCACCAAAAGTGATGGTGGAGATCTCGGTGTATCTTGTTGTGCGCCTTATAAAATATATCTCTCTTCAACTCCTTATCATCAGGGATATATATATGGCTCCCTTCCATAGCACGGATCACAAACTCAGAATCCATCAAGCTTATCCTTCATGCAAATGATGGTACAAGTCCTGTAGACTCTAGTCTACCTGCTAACTATGTACAATCTTGTCCCACAAGCCATTGTACTTGACTGACACTATCAATATATCTGATGTATTCCCCAACGGATGTCACTCACTAAGGATAATGAGAACCCAAGTCTATGACCAAGTTGCTAATACCGACATATGTGCTTGCCTACTCAAGACATTGACCCCAACATTTCCCTTAATAGGACTATAAGAGATAATACAATCACAATCTTTCAACAACTTCATTCATTGCCTATGCCTCATATTCAACTATGATGAGTCGAAGATGTGCTTAAGGCTCTCACGATCGATGAAAAACTTAAATGACACACCTAGGTAATGGTGACATATCTTCAATGCAATGACTATAACCGCCAACTTCAAGCGATGAGTGGGATATTCACACTAATGGCTCTTCAGCTGACGTGACACATAAGCAACAATCAGCCCTTGTTGCATCAATACAATGCCCACTCCTTCCTTTGAAGCATTGGTGTACGCTTGAAGTCTAAAGGATCTCAATGGAGGGTAAGAACATGAACAATAGTCAACTGATCCTTAAGCACACATAAACTCAGCTTACATTTGTCGATGTAGACAAATGACACGTCCTTCTATATTAATCGGGTAAGAGGTGGAGCTAACTAAGCAAGACTTCCAATAAATCTCCTATAGTGCCCGCCGAGACCAAGAAAACCATGAACCTTTATAATTGTATTAGGCTACTCCCGAGACATCGCTGCCTCAATCTTGACAGGGTCGATGACTACACCAAAAATTTGAAATCATATGGCCAAGGAATGTCGCATCTGACAACCATATTTCACATTTAATGTACTTCATATACAAAATGATGCTCTCTAAGTGTATCTAGTACACTGTGAATATGTGGCTTGTGCTTGTGTTCATCATGAGTATGCCAAGACATCATCGACAAAACACAATCATGAACCTATCCAAGTATGGATGGAAGACTTTATTAATATAATATGTGAATGAGGTAGATGGTAGATGCATTCGAATGGCATCACTACATACTCGTAGTGATCATATCATGTACAAAATACAGATTTCATCATGTCAAAATCATTGATCCTCACCTTGAGGTATCCATATCGTATATCGACCTTGGAAAAAACTACAGCTCCGTGGAATTGATAAAAAATCATATATTCATGGGGGAGGAAAATGTTTTTTTACCATTTTCTTCTTCAAATATCTATAAATCAATGCATAACCTCATGGATCCATTCTTTATCTTTACAAAAGGGACTGATGTTCCCTATTGTGATGTACTTGGGTGGACGAATACCTCCCCAACAACTCTTATAGCTGCACCTTGAGCTCTCTAAATTTGGCATGTGCAATCCTTATGAAGGAATAGAGATCGGGTGCATGTATGAAAACAATGTGATCTCAAAGTTGATCTCTCTAATGTGGTAATCTAAGAAACTAATCTAGAAACATGTCAGGAAACTCATATACAACCCTAATGTCCTTGATCATCGAATCATATGTGATGAAATTAACCACGTAGGCAAGATAGCCTATACGCATGTGGCTGGGAAATTGGTCTTCCCTCAAGGCATATATATACTCGATCCCACCATCAAAAGTATGTCCATCAAATTGGAATATTGGCACTCCAAGCAAATGGAAGACACCCTCTCATGTATACAGTCTAGACATGCGTGGTGTCTCTCTAGCTAGTCCATGCCTAAAATGATGACAAAATCCTCCAACTAGATCAACAATAAGAATGCAAGCATCTCATGTTCATCTATACTTACTACCACGTCCTCAACGTATGATAAATAATTGGCCCCTAGAGCCCTTAATGCAGTATGGGGATGGAACACTCGACATAGACTTGCCCAAAGTAAGCACAAAACAATGTGTGAGAAAAGAGAGCATAGCCCTATAGTCAAATAGTTCATGAATCCCATGTATTGAAACCATACATATGATGATTGATCCATAATAATATGCCTTTTGCTGCATCACTACACTTAGGTGCCAGTGCGATAGTGGTAGCACTCTAGATCCTGTTTTATTGAACGCATGATGTGGAGGATGGTGAAAGTCTTGGTTTCATGATGGAAACCCTGTCCTTGGGACTATCCAGAAGACCATGTTGGTCTCATACTCTGTTGTTGTTGTATTCCCAAACCACTTTCATAGAAAGGACACTAGACCTTGAAATGGCCCAACTATCAGCAATGGAAACAAACTCATTCACGTGGTTGTGAAAAGAGTCCCTCCAGAAACAAGCTGTCGCCCCCAAATATACGACTATGTGGATGTGTACAAAAATGGGAAGAAGCCGCGACACAACTAGCTAAAGCCTACCCCATGGCAGGAGGGTATGGAGTAAGACCACTGGTGGGTGGTGCCATCACCATTGGGTGATTGCAACATTCTCTACGAAAATGAGAGACATTTTGACGATGGGCTGCGGAGGCGGTAAATGTGCCTGGCCTCCCTACATTCTACTACATGTAGCCTCCGCCTTTGTTCCTTTAGAAACAACCTCCTTGATGGAGGTGAGATCAAATGTAGACAACATGTTCTAAATTTTCTTAAGCATGCCAAGGATGAACTTCTGCAAGTTTTCCTTTGGATAGGTTGTGGTGGCTGAGTTATGTACTCCTGGGTTGTTATTGACCTATGTCAACGATCTAGATAGAACTCACTATAGAAATCATCTACGAACATGTCCCAAGTTATGGGATTGGCGTAGCCAGCCAACGAATACTCTACGAAAGTCAGCTAGATATCAACGGTGCATGATTAATTTTTAGCACCTTCGATGAATGGTCTATCCGTAGCTTGGCATCATATGACGTATTGGTATTGAATTACAGTACATGAACCCTTTGGTAAGCATTGTAGGTGCTCAGATGCTTCTACAATGCATCCATATACTTTGTCCTTCCTAGCTCTAGGGACATTGATTATTGTATGATATCCTCCTTCATGCGAGAAGGATGATATAAAGAGTCATCCAGTTATTGAAACCTCTGCTCCATTGCCTCCTAGGACTGCTGAATGCCATGTACTGCATGTACAAGCAAAGTCAACTATTGCGCTACATCTAGGTCCACATGAGGGGACATGGTTCTGCACAAAAAAGTCATAGCATCAATATAACTTTCACTTTATGAGAGAGACATGGATGTGGATGCTAAACTTAAACTATTTTGCTCGTACTCATGCAGAGAAGATCCAAACACTATCATGCATTTTGAACACCGCTAAGGAATTATGTACGCGAAAGGGATTGGACTATCTATGCTCTGAACCAAACTGTGAAGCCACTAGGATCTAAATACCCAACAAACATTCCACGTGCATAGTTCAACATTTGAAATACATTATGAGAGAGAAAAGCAAAAGAAAGAGAATGTAAAATGTTTCCTTTCACATAAACGCCCATACAAAATTCCAAGTCCATAGATATATGCATGCATTCTAAAAGCCCTTCCTAGAACAATCTCAATTGATAAAATAGTTAGCATGTGATGTAATGTTAATCACCATTATATAAGTACCAAATACCATAAAATGATACAAATAATTAAAAACTAGACAATGTATGTATTCAAATAATTATATATATGAATCTACATAATCAAATATTGGCGACATATAATAACAATCTTTTGATAAACTTTAACGTCGAATACTTAGAAAATGCCTTGAACATGTGCTACAAACTTTATCTTTAAAAAACTATAGCGCTAAATAACTGAGATGAGAAGAACACAAACAAGTTATCATTGGTGCTTCAAACGAAATGGCTTAAACATGTGTAGAGAAATAGGTTAATAGAAACACTATTAGGAAGATGAGAGATAATATGTAAAGACAAAAGATCAAGTCGTAAGTGCAACAAATAAGATAATGGTTGCAAAAATGTAGCAGAAAAACTGATTTATATATTTAAATTTAATTTAAATGGTAATTCATTTGTAATGATTTATTTGTTTGAATAAGATGGAATTTCCAAGATTCAGAAATATAAGTTAATTAAGCTTTATGTAAACATAAATTTCGATAATAAAATCATGTGAACATGGATTGTATGTAAGTTTCATTCTCCTTATTGGCATATATACATGTCTCTCAAAAAGCGCAAAAGATGCTAAATGAATGTCCTTCAAATCTATGCGCACCCTGTCTGGTGCAACTACTGCAAAAACTGTGTCAAACCAACAACCACTCACTACCTTGACTGCTCTTGAACACTTAGCGGATGCACATAAGTAGGTATATTATGAGAAATTGCTCGATACGATGTTAAACAACAATTGAAAGCAAAGGTAGACTAAATGCATGAAATGAGGTAGAAAGGGAAACCCTTCGCCTCCAATGACACTACCTTGACCACGATCTCACTACAGAATGCCCTCAACTGAGATCGTTGAAGTCCACCAGCCATTAGTAGTCGGCAATGGCGTAGGGAACAAATCAAAGTACTAAAAACAAAACTTAGAATGTGAGAACTACATTCCTCTTCGCTATTCCACTTCCCTAAACTCCCTTCACAGAGATGAGGACTAATTTGAAGATGTGGTCAACATCCACAACATCTAAATATCAAACATGTAGGGTAAAGCGAAACTTAGAGTACCAATCATGGCTACTTGACTGCCACAAAAGTATACTGCTAAAGAGTACACTGAAGGCATGATAAGGGAACATCACCATTGTGCGCCAAGTAGAGTGTTCCCCAGTTCACAACCTTTTGAGATCGTGGTCATCTGAGCTTCTACCCAAAGCCCCAAGGGTGAATGCTTCTCCCTTTGTGGCATCTATTCCAACTACCCACATGTCACTGAAGGAAGTTGAAACATCGTGACATGTAACATTCATCACGGGAATAACTCGTCTGCTGAAATCAAGTAGAGATTAGAACAACCAAATCTTGAAACACATATGCATACATAGGGGATGATCTCACTCAAGAGGCTCGCCAAGTATATTTCAATTTTAAAATTATGGTCGATCTCATTTCATTTCTTTTGGCAACAAGTTACATCATTTCATAATATTTATGAATGTCATAACATCCTAAGTGGATCTACCTTTTTCCATATTCCAAAAATAACCATTTCTAAAATCCAAATGAGTCCCAAAATCCTAGAATGGTCTATCATAATACATGACTGATCGATGAATCATTACCATAAGATCGATCATTCTGGTCTCACTAATCGATCAGTTTGGTCAGCATGATCAATCAATACTGATTGATCAGTTAGGTTTGACTTATCAGTCAAATCTGTAGCTAGTGACCAGGGTTATCGCACGAATCTGCACAGATCTCCATTCCGAGCACGTGCATGTGATCCTCGCTCTAATCTCAAAATAGTGATATGATTTTTATTTTGACTCATTATCTCAATTCCCCATAATTATGTCAAAGATGTCGTAATATGAATTGTAAGTCTGTCAAAACATGCCTTGAATGCGAATAAAACACTGTCAAATGGTCACTTGCGATATCCCCATAGGTATAAAAACACACAAACTCAATAACAAGAGGGAGGAAAAAACTTTACCTCCAGGGACTTCTGGGACTTTCCTCCAGTTGGAACGATAGTTTCATGGTGATGCACACAAAATACACACCTCTATAATGATCCCCTCATTAAGATTTTCATAGTGGCGGTCTCAGATCGCCAATCGGGCAACTTTTGATGATGGTGGTGGAGCTCCACGACTTCCTCTCCTTGGGAAACCCACCCATCCCCTTTATAGGGCGAGGATGGGTTAAACGGATATGGATCTGGTTTATATTCGAATCGATTAGCTTACCCACAATCTTCAAACACATAACATTCACATACAAACTCAGATTTCAATGTTCTTGGACTTGTTGGAAAGATCTTGCCGAGTACTACACAATAGAGTGGTATCAAATCAAGAGATTGATGAATATCTGATTTATCATTTCTATACTCCCTTATTATCCTCAAAATACAAGAATTCATTGTAAATCTTCATTAATTCCGCATTTTTATCAATAATAATTCTTCTTATAATAAACCCTAATTAATAATCCTAATTATTGTTTATCTATCACTAATATTTTCTTTTTTCTCTTTTATTAAAAATCTCCCAAAAAAGATAAATATTTTGTATATTTATTTTAGCTTTAATAGAAATTAAAAATACATAAATAATAAAACCATTAAAAGCAATGTTCTTATCTATAAAAAACACTTACCCAAAATATTTCTTTGAGTATTTGATCTTTTTTGACTTTTTGCTCAACATGAAACTTGTAGATCTCATCGAGATCTACAACTTTTATGTTTTGACATTTTGTTAATTCAACCTCCGTCTATTTCTTTTTGAATTTTTCTTTATTTCTTCTTTTCCCTTAATTTTCAATGGGCCCCGTGGCGCTCCCTGGAGCTACCACGCAGCCCAGCTCTTTGGCCGCCACCCAACCTCTCCTCTGGTCGTCCATCTCCTTCTACCCACCTTCATCTCAGCCACTCATTTTCCCTTATCTCTCAACCGTCGGATGCGATCATCATATCTCATTAGAGCCATCCACTTCTGCCTTCATCTCCAACCGTTAGATGATTCCTCATCTAATGGTTCCATTACCTCCACATCACCCATTCCACCCCCACCATAGGATGAAGCCACCCGCTTTTATCTCAATCACACATCCATACCTCACTTCCCACCGTTGGATTAGATTCCCTGATCTGATCCCATCCCTCACTTTGCGCTCCCATCTTAGCCGTTGGATCACTCGATCCAACGACCATCAGGCATCTTCCTCCTCCAAACACCTCCCTTCTAGACGTTACACACGATGAAACCCTCGCCCCCTTCCAATTTTTGCCACACCATTTCACAACCTCTCAGCTCCGCAACGACCCTTCCTTGTAGCCTTAATACCCTTAACCCTCGGCAGCCATCATTGCCATCAACTTACGACCTCTCTGCTCTAGGCTACCGTTACAAATCTTCTCCTCCACCAGTGAAATGACCAGAGCCATACCCTATAAATACAAGCCCTCAGCCTCAGTTTTTGTTGGCCCACCAACCCACAGGCGTTGGCCCAGCTTCCCTCGCTCCTCCGGTGACAACGAAGGGGTAAATCGTTGAGGCGATGACGACCTCCCTGCTTAGGTGAGACCCATGACCATCCGGCCATATCACAGCCGACCCTACCACCGTTGAGATCCTTGACATGGCTGCCTGATGGCACGAAAATCCGAGCGACTAAGGCAATCAGGTATATCTAAGATGGTCGTCGCGACCTCAGTCACTCGATCGTGTCGATCAAGAAAAATATACCACCAAACAAGATGAAAAATCAATCAAACACAACAGCGGTCTTGCTATTAATTTAACCTGGTATAGCGACCAGGGTCGAACACAAGGAGCACGGATTGGCCTTGCGGCCTACGAAGTAGTCAAAAAAGAAAGGAAAAAGAAATAAAAATGTATTTTTAGTGGTTTTTAATTATTTTATATTTTTTTGGTTTTTAAGATATTAAGAAAATAAGAAAAGCAACTAAACAACACACTTCAACAATTTATTTAATGCACTAAAAATCAACCAAAAATTCTAACAAAAATATTTTTATGTGTTTTATAATTTTTACTGTCTTTGGTGAATTTTTGGGATTGTTCTGATGTTTATTTAATTTTCTAAAAATAAAACAAGGACTGAAACTGTAGGCACTGTCCAACCGAGCTAAAAGGACCTAGATAAAATATCTAGAAGCTCCAAATTAGCTGGAAGGTAATTTTCCTGTAAAGATAAGAAAACAAGGAAAATTTGGGCACCTAATTTATTATTTTTTGATTTTTAATTTGTTTACTAGAATTTTTATGAGGTTTTGAGTGTTTTCAATTTTTAGGTGTTTTAAGTAATGAAAAATAGCCAAAATTGGCTAGAAAATCAAGCAAGCAAAGAAAAACAGTAACTAATTTTTTTGTAATTTTTAAATGAATTTTAATATTTTTTGGGATTTTTAAAGTCAGACAGTAACAAAAATAGATGTTTTTGAATTTTTAAAAATATCAAACAGTGTCTAAAATGTCTCCAAAATTTATAGAAAATTTTACATCATGGCAGGAGCCATATTTCCAATTTTCATCAAATTTGGAGGTGATTTGCTATTTTATTCAAAAATAAAAAAGAGGGCACTGTGCACAGGGACCTAAGTGCAAATACCCGAAGTCCCGAGGGGTCTGGTGCAAAAATCCCAGGTAAACATGTGCGTCGCGCGTGCCTGAGGCACTCAGGGACCCAAATGTAATAAAAATTACTTCCAAGGGCTATTTGGTAACAGGTACCAAAAGTCCAGGGGGTAATCTGCAAATAACCCAAAAATATCCGCACATGCTCAAATGTTTCACGCACATGGGTATAAATGCAAATACTTAAAAACTTTCATTCATTCAGTAACATTCAGAACTACAGGGTATAAGATGCAAATACACCAGAAAGACACGTGTCGACGCACGTGCTACATAACACACAGGGGCATATCAGCAAATAAACTCAAGCACAAAGGTCTCTATGCAAAAGTACCAAAAACTAAACAACTACACTACGTATTTACGAGACTAATTACTAAATAAAATAAAAGAGGGGGCCTGAGGGTAATTTACCCTTTATTAATGGAGCCGTTGGATGGATGCCACGTGGAGCATCTGACGGTGGCGGGTGACTGGCGCTCCACAGCTGAGCTCCTCGGGCAAATCCAACGGCGAAGGCGTAGCCACGTGTCAGATCTAACGGTGGAGGGCGTCAGTGGCTAAACCTCGCGCATCGGGTGGTCCAGATTGCCTCGCCAACGATCTAACGGTGAAGGAACCTCCTCAGATGGACGGTCGGGATGAGAATTGGAGGTCCGAGGCTAATCGGACGGTCGGGGAAGATGCTGGAAGAACAGTTGGCCGGCGAGCTTTACCGGCCCGACGTACGCGATGCGATCCTCCCCTGCTGCTTCTGAAGATCGGAGAAGCTCCGGCGTGACGCTCCGCAGCTGATGGTGTCCTCCGATGACCCAGCCGAGCTCTGGGGAGCTCCGGCGAGGTCGGCGGAGGTGAAGCTCCTGGCCCGAATGACCCAAGCCCTCAGATGGGCTGGGAAGTACCTGCAAAGTAAACCAGGAGACTCGCGGGTCGAGGGCAAACTGCCTCGACCCGGTTAGGCGGAGTGACGATGGTCGGAGGGTCGGTATGGGCGAGCTCCCGCGAGGGTGGGGACGGAGGAGCTCGAACCCCAGCTCCTGTGCGAGCTGGGTTGGATGGAGGTATGGAGAAGGTGCGCGGGAGGAAGGCGAAGGCTATGGCGAAGCCTGATGATCGAACGGTGGTCGGACGTGGACGGAATCGACGACGAACGGCGGAGAAGCGAATTGGGGGTAATTGAAAATTAAAGAAAAAGAAAAGGCTAAGGGTCTACCTGGGTGGCTGATGAGACTGGGGATGAGCAGGCGATGCTCTGGGTCGTTGCCTCGAGGAGCGTCTCCCTCCGAGGCTCGAGCTCCAGCTCAGGGCGGAGCACGGCGGTGCTGGATCGCCGGATCGATGGGCCACTGCCCCTCTCCTCGCTGCGACACTTGCTGGAGCAAGCTGTCACTCTTGCCAATGCAGTGGAGGTCACGGGTAGCGAAGCAAATGAGCCAAAGATGCGAATGGTGAAGGCGGAGCTCGAGCTAAATATGGGTGCAGGTCCGGCTAGAAGAGGTCGGGTAGGGCATTGGAGCGCGCGGATCCGAGGTGGAGGCTCCGGTGAGGGTCTCGGATGTATCATGAAGGAGTCGGACCCGGGAATTAGGCGAGGGTGAATCGGGTTTAGGCGCTAAAAAAGGGGGAAGTCGGGTCGGGCGCCTAAGACCGTGGGAAGTGGTCCTAGGGGGGGTAGTTGACCGGGCGGTCAACAATCCCCAGGGCCAATGGGTAGCGGCCACGTGGCTGAGATTTGAAAGTGAAATTAAGGGTAGTTAATGGCCGAATTATTAAAAAGTTAAAACATGAAATATTTTTATTTTATTTTATTTTCTATTTGTAGTGATTTTTAATTAATTTTTCGAAATAAAAATAAGGTATGTACATAGTAGGGTTAGATATAGGTATATATATAATGTAGGGTTTTTAATTTTTGATTTTTAATTGTTATTTTTATACAATTTTATTCCCATTTTATATTTTATTTATTTATATTATAAAATAAGGAATAAAAAGATATTTTTATTTTATTTTTATTATTTATGTACATAGGTGAAATAAATAGGTATGCACATATATATACATGGTATATTTACAAAGTCTTTTTGGATTTTTAGTTTTGTTATTTTTATTTTGTTTTTGTTTTAATTTATTTTATTTATTTACACCATATAATATAGAGCATTTACAAGATTTTTGGGAATTAATTTTATTTATTTACAAAGCTAGATAAATATAGATGTGATGGTCTATATACATGGTGAGTGGTGTTTTTGTCTTCTTTTTGTTTTTTATATTTTTATCTTGATTTTATATTTAGAAATATTTACAAATATTTACAAGCCAATTTGAGTCTATTTTTGTGAGGAAAATACTTTTATTTATTTACATAAATATTTACACACATGAGCCCCTATCTCCCTCTACTTTGGCTTTTATGCGGTCAGGCCCATGCTCAGCCCTCCCTTGGGTTAGGTTGCTCAATATTTATTCTAAATATTTCCCTCTTTTTCTTTTTAATCTTTATTCTTTTATTTTTGCACAAAAACATGCTAATTATAGGTTTTTACACAATGCATGCTTTTGGTAATTATTTCTATTTACAACTATATACATGCATTTGCAAAGGTTTTTGTAGCTAAAATATAAGAATAAAGAGTGATGAATGAGTATTCATCACCCCCCTATACTTAACTTTGCTAGTCCCTTAGCAAACACTTATTTGAAAAAGAAGTGAAAAAGAAATAAAGAAAAAGAAAAAGAGAATGTACATGGATCAAAGCTGATTATTAAACTTGCCTTCATTAAATTAAGGTATGGAGCTCGATCAGATCTTTGGATTATTAATGTGTCGGAACCTTATTTGGACTTAAGTCTAAAACTCAACAGCCTCTAAGTTCCACTATTCTATAACCAAGACTCCTCAATGCTCCAGGTCAGAACAAGTCATCAATCACAAACCCTGAAGACCATGAATCTTTTCTTGTCCTGTGAATGTGAGGTCTAAGCTCTCCACCTCAGAAATGGCAACTTAACAACCCTCCCCAACAAGGTAACTCTATGACCTCAATCTGGCCACTCTTTCCTCGAGGAGCGGGGTATTCCCTTCTAAGTTCAAGTTCAACCGGCTCAAGAAGAGGAGGAAGAAGAGAATGGGTCAAGGACAGTGTAGCCAAGTACCCTTGGGAGCTTGACCAGTGTAGCCAAGTCTCCCTGCTGCAAGCTACATCAGGTGGATCATGATACTCAAGCTTTGCTTATTGCACTCTATATACATACTCCGGTGGGATTATCATTTTCTCTCAGACCCACCATTTTTTTGGAGTTATTTTCTTTTTGCATTTTTTTTCAAGTGCATCTATACAACATATACATGTGCAGCATATATACAAGGAGTTTTCCTCTTGAGCCAGTAGACTATCCCTCTTTTGAAGCATTATTGCAACCCACAACTCCCGTCGTTAGACCTCATGGCAACCAGACCAAGTTGAGACGCACTTCCTTCACTAAAAGAAGAAGAGAGGTTCCGCCTAGAAGTACTACCCTCATATGCTACCCCAAGTCAAGGAAGACTGCCTCCTCACCACCTCATCCGTAGAGAGCTCGGTGCATAGTGCTGGTGTCCAAGTAAAGCCATAATCTATATGAGTCATGTGTTGTTGTGAAGTGCTCTACTTAGGCTCATTGAGATGACATGTGATCATAGCCTAGTGGACTCAAAGAATTAAGTCACCATGGACCTGAAAAGCCTTAAACCTAAGCCCTATAAGGTTCCTCTTGAAGTTAGGTGGATTAAGATCTTAATCAAGCTCCATTTCTCAATTTGATTCCAGGCTAGTTTAAATGTCAACTATCATCCAGAAAACTATATACATATATACAAAAGATACTATTTACACAAATTTTACAATCATGCAAAATTTTTGAAAAATGTTTTGAAATCATGAATGGATGATGCATGAAGTGCAAGTTTTGCAAAAAGATATTTACACACATTTACACAAGATTTTTGCAAACTTTTTATTTTCAAAACATTTTGGAAAAATTTTGTACTATATACATAATTTTGATAAGAAAATATTTGCACAAGCTTTACACAAAAGATTTTTGAAATCATTTTTACAAAAATAATTTGTACACTAGCTATTTATGTGCAAATAAAAGAAGTTTATATACATGAAAAAATTTTAATTTTTGTGATTTTTAGGGTTTTTAGCCATTTTATTAATTAACACACTCACACAAAGTACGAGTTATGGCTAAAGTATATATGAAATATATACACACCCCCCTATACTTAGCTCGAACGATGTCCTCAGAGTCAAGAGCGATGAAGAAGACATAACTCGTGCTAGGTATAGGGAAGTGAAAAGGAAGGCTATATACAAAGACGAATGAATGAATAGAAAGTCAAGAGGGTCTCGGGTCTTCCCCCTATACTTAGGATCAAGTAATCCTAAGTATAGCATGCTGTATACTAAGGGAAATCCGAGTGGAGAATGTACAGGTTCTACCCCCCCTATACTTAGGGTAAAATATCCCTAAGTATAGGCAGCAAAACAGGAGTAGAAAGAAACAAAAGAAATACCCAAAGGTCTCACATCCCCCCTATACTTAGGGTAAAGTGCACCCTAAGTATAGCATACTCACAAGATGAAGAAAGGGATGTGGGACTAAAGAATGTAGTGATATAGACATCTGGATCTATACAAGGCGGAAGATCAGTGAAACTCAGGCGTGAGATGCATTAGATGTGAGTCAAATACCACATCTCACGCAAAATGAATAGGGGCAAGATCAACGACTCGCGGCTCATGATCTAGAAATGGCTTGAGCCGCTGGCCGTTCACTCGAAAGGTACTCTCAGAAGACAACTCGGATATATCAATGCTACCGTTGTCGTGTACCTTTTTGACCAACTAGGGTCCCTTCCATTTGCTCTGTAGCTTCCCTGGAAATAAACGAAGCCTCGCATCAAACAGCCATACTCTCTGTCCAATCTCAAAATGCTTGTGGCTGATGTGAGAATCATGCCACTCCTTCACTCTCTCCTTATACTGTAGGCTGTTTGAGAAAGCGGTATCTCTCAACTCCTCCAAGGTTGCTAACTCTGCCCTCCTCTGGTCTCCTACACCATCTGGATCCATAAGAATATCAGTAACTGCCCATAGTGACATGTTCCTCAGCTCAACAGGTAAATGGCACGGCTTGCCATATACGAGGCGAAAGGGAGATGTGCCCAATGGTGTCTTGAAAGACGTCCTATATGCCCACAAGACCGAGTCCAACAGCTGTGACCAATCCTTTCGGTCAGGGCGGACGACTTTCTGCAATATAGTCTTGATCTCCCTGTTCGACACCTCGGCTAGACCATTCGTCCGTGGATGGTAAGGTGTAGCAACACGATGGTCTATACCGAACTCGCTAGCAAGGGCCTTCACCTGGTCGTTGATGAAATGAGACCCCCCATCAGAAATCAAAACTCGTGGAACCCCGAACCGCGTGATGATATGCTTCCTCAAAAATCAGCAAACTGTCCTCGCATCAGCGGCTCGGGCGGGGATAGCCTCAACCCAACAACTAACATAATCGATGGCCAACAGAACATACTCAAATCCCTGACTCTTAGGGAATGGACCCATGAAATCGATGCCCCATGCGTCAAAAACCTCACAGAAGTGAATGGGCTGCATCGGCATCATATCACGCTGTCCACAAGTGCCCATCCTTTGACAGTCAGTACACTGCTTCACGAACTCATCAGAGTCCTTGAAGAGGGTAGGCCACCACAAGCCGGATTGGAGCACTTTCTGTGCCGTTCTCCTCCCAGAATGATGTCCTCCTGCCTCAAGCTTGTGGCAGTAAGTGAGGACGCTATGGTGTTCCTCCTGAGGAATGCACCTACGCCAGACGCTATCCCCTCCTTCGTGGTAAAGGATGGGATCCTCCCAGTGGTAGGACTTGGCCTTCGCAAGGAAGGTCTCAAGCCTCTGCCTGGGCCAATCTTGTGGGACTTTCCCAGCAACGAGAAAGTTCACAATATTGGCATACCACGGGAGTGAGGCGATAGCAAGGATCGCCTCATCTGGGAAGGTCTCACGAATGGGATCTATCTGCTCAGACTTCTCAGGCTGCTCTATACGGGAGAGGTGATCCGCCACCACATTCTTGACTCCAGGCTTATCTTTGATCTCAATGTCGAACTCCTGGAGTAGAAGGATCCATCTAGTAAGTCTGGCCTTAGCATCCTTCTTTTCCATGAGGTATCGGATGGCGGTGTAATCTGTGTACAAGGTCACTCTAGATCCAATGATATAAGATCGAAACTTATCTAGGGCGAACACTACGGCTAGCATCTCCTTCTCTGTGACTGTGTAATTCTGCTGCGCGGAATCCAATGTGCGGCTAGCGTAGTGGATAGCAAACGGGACTCCATCCCTCCTCTGTCCCAGCACGGCCCCTACGGCAAAATCGGAGGCATCCGTCATGATCTCGAATGGGAGAGACCAATCAGGCGGCTGAAGGACAGGAGCCTCAATCACACACTGCTGGAGAGTCGCAAAGTACGAAAGACAGTTGTCATCGACAAGGAACTCGGTGTCTTTCGTCAAGAGGTCAGTCAACGGCCGGGCAATCCTGCTGAAATCATGAATAAATCTCCGATAGAACCCAACATGCCCCAGGAATGACCGTAGCTGCCTCAAATTGGACGGCGGTGCGAGTTTTCTAATGACATCAACCTTGGTCGGATCAACCTCCATGCCCCTATTGGAGATGATATGGCCAAGCACCATCCCTTGAGTCACCATGAAGTGACTCCTCCCAAGAAAGCACCAAATGGACCTCTATACATCGCTGGAGTACTCGGTCTAGGCAGTCAAGACAGGAGTCGAATCCGTCACCCTAGACCGAGAAATCGTCCATTAAGACCTCCAAACACTCCCCTACCATGTCCGAAAAGATCGACAACATGCATCTCTGAAAAGTCGCAGGGGCATTACATAGCCCAAATGGCATGCGTCGAAAAGCATATGTGCCGAAGGGACAGGTAAAGGTGGTCTTCTCCTGATCCTCAGGAGCGATGGCCACATGGTTGTAGCCCGAGTACCCATCCAGGAAACAGTAATGGCTCTTCCCTGCCAGTCTCTCAATGATCTGGTCAATAAAAGGCAGGGGGAAATGGTCCTTCTTGGAGGCCTGGTTGAGTCTCCTGTAGTCAACACAGACCCGCCAAGAGGTAGGTACTCGAGTAGCAATCTCCTCTCCCGACTCACTGATCACAGTCGTGATGCCCGTCTTCTTGGGCACCACATGCAAGGGGCTGACCCACTTGGAGTCGGAAAAGGGATAAATAAAATCTGCACTCCACCATTTGAAAATCTCCTTCATGACGACCTCTCTCAGGTTGGGGTTCAGCCGCCGCTGGAACTCATGCGACGGCTTCGCCCCCTCCTCGAGATAAATATGGTGCGAGCACAACGATGGACTAATCCCATGGAGATCTGCTACGCTCCATCCGATTGCCTTGCGGTTCTTTTCAAGAACCCCCATCAAACGGGATTCTTGCTCTCCAGTCAGATCGGCGGAGATGATGACTGGGTACATCTCTGGCTCGCCCGCAAGGAACCGATACTTCAGCGAAGTAGGGAGCGGCTTCAGCTCTGGACAGCTGGGTGCTGGCAAATCTGGCTTCGGAAGAAGATGTGTGTATACTGCTAAATCTGCCATATCAGCCTGGGAGAATGAAAATGAACTCTCGCAAACTGAATCTGGAGAAGGCTGCTCAACTGTGCTGTCTCTGATCTGCTCTGCATCTACGTCCTCCGCAGCTGTAGGCTCTGTGGGACTCAGGTCTGGCATCTGATCATCACAATCTGCCCAATCAGACTCTGAATCCGAGGGATCTGCATCAAACAAGGTGGTAACAGTACCACCGTCACACAAGGTGGCCTCAGTACCACCATCACTAAACTCTGTGTCGCGGTCAAGAACCGGCTCTGCTGCCTCTGTAGTATCCTGGACCAGGGCTGTGCTCTCCAAGCTCTCCTCTGCTATCATCTCGGCATCAGCGGTGTCTGGAAATGAGAGGATGGCATGTGCTGAAGGGTCTGCCCATGCTGCCTCATCATCTGTGATCACAAAATCATAGTCCTGGTGGATGTCTAACCCGGCATCTGTCAGCTGCTCTGTATCTGTGCTGGTCTCTGAGCATGCTCTCTCTGGCTCTGTAGTCCTCGACCGTCTCTATTTGTACACTCTCACCCTTGACGCGAAAGTATACCTTCCCGCTATCATGATCAGTCACCGCCTTGGCTGTGGCCAAGAACGGACGACCGAGGATGATGGGGGTATCGGTCACTGAATCAGGGATCTCCATGTCCAACACTACGAAGTCCACGGGGAATTGCAGGCCCTGAATAGTGACGATAACGTCTCGCAACAACCCCTTCGGCCTCTTGACAGATCGATCAGCAAACTGAAGGACTGTCCTGCTCTGTCTAAGAGTGCCCAACTCGAAGCGGTCGAGAAGGGCTGCCGGAAGGAGGTTGATAGACGATCCGCTATCCAATAGAGTCCGGGCGAACCTCTGCTCACTAATCTGACATCTGACGTATGGGGCTCCTGAATCTGGCCTCTTGGCCGGTCGCGAAGCATGTAGCTTTCGTCAGCACATGTATCTCTGAATGATGGTTCCTCCTCCTCCTCCTGACTGTGGTCATGTCTCTCAACGATCGCTGAAGAAGGGGGATGTGCTGCAAAGCCTCCTGAAGGGTCAGCTGTATATGGAATCGATCAATCATGCTATGGCTGAACTCCTCCTGCTCTCTCTTTTTTGGGTCTTTTTCTTTTTTCTTCCCCTTCCCCATCAGAAGGGCTCTAGGGAAGGGGATCACAGGGTCCTTCTCAGATGAAGGACGAGGAAGAGGTCTAGACGGCTCGACGACCGGATCCGCACATACATCAATCACCACAGTGGGACCAGAAGAAACTAAACCTTTTCCTTTATTCAAAACAGTGTTCTGAGATACATCAGTGGAAGGAAAAACAACAACTCTCTCTGAATGAACACCGGTGGCCTCAGTACCACCACGGGCTGGCTCTGCTAGACGTCTCGCGGCCTCAGTACCGCGTGCTGGCTCGGCAACTCTGGTGGCGTTAGTACCACCTTCTTGAACTGGTGAAGCGGCGGCCTCAGTACCGCCGGTGGAATCAGCATCCTTGGTGGCATCGGTACCACCATCATCATCATGTGCGGCCTCAGTACCGCTCTCCTCCTCCTCATCTGGCACCCCGAATGTGTCCTCGTGGTGTAGCTCAGACGAGGCGCCGCCGCCTGCTGGTGTCCTACCGCTCCTAAGCGTAACAAAATCAGCATCAAAAAGATCCGAAGATGTATCAACAAATGGATCACTAGGAGTGGCGTGCTCAGTGTAAGCTACCTGCTCAGATTTCCGCTTCAGGCTGTTGGGATTCGGCTCTATCTGGGCAGGTATGGCGGCCTTCCCTCTCACAATGTCCCGCATCTCCTGGCGGAACTCGTCCATCTCCCGTCTGAAAGTAGCCTGCTGGTCCGTGAGGAGGCGGGCTATGTCGTCCAAGGCGGGGCTCTCGTATGGTGAACCATGAGAGCCCGACGGGTAGCCTCTCTGGTGATGAGGCTGCTGGAACTGGTGCTGCTGCTGAGAGGGGTGAGAAGGAGGGTGCTGCTGCTGGTGTGGCTGGTGAGCCTGCTGCTCACGTCTCCAAGACTGTCCCTGCTGCTGATAGGGACGAGGAACGAAGGATGACTGCGGCTATGACTGGTAGACTGGGGGCTGTTGCTGCTGGTCATCTCTCTGCTGGCTATACTGCCCTCTCTGACCGGATGACTGCTGCTGGGGCTGGGTACCTCCACTTCCCCACCTGAATCCGGGATGGTCTCGTCGGATCCCAGGCTGAGGACGGTCATACCAAATCCCGTTGACATCCATCAACGGCTCTGCATCGAACTGGGCTGGCGGGAGTACTGCCAGAAGCTGATCTGGCTTGTATACCACCATCTGCATGTCTGGAGATGGTGGAGACTGGCAAGAGGGTTGTTGCTGCTGGTACGGCTCCGCCTGTACAAGGTGAACCTGTCTAGGCTGCTGAAAGGAGCTGGAGCGCTGGGACGAGCTGCTGCTGCCGCCGGAATCGCCTCGCGACTGAAGACGGGGCTGTGAAGCCGTCTGTGCCTCCTGGAGACACATGAGCTGGGTCTTCATGTCGCTCAGAGTCTGTGCCATCTGCTCCATCTGAGTGATGCCCTATTTTCATCAGATATCGATGGATAAGTGCAGTGAATACTAGATATCGATGCTCTATTTTCATCTTTTAGAGTGATGAATCGTCCAAGAATAATTGGGTGTGATGAAACCGTACTGTAGATTCCATATCTACAACAACAAAGTCTACAGGAATGCTCATGCCTTACATCGTTACGGCAACGTTTTCAAGTATGTCCTTTGGCCTCTTGATAGATCGGTATGCAAATTGAAGTATCATTCTGTTCCTCTTAATAGGTCCAAGCTTGAGATGCTCAAGTAATGAGAAAGGCATTAGGCTAATCGATGAACCGACTCCTAAAAGAGTACATGATAAATCCCCATTTCGTCACCTTTATTCTCTCATTTTGACCTTAAATCTCCAAATAAATGCATGAAAATAACACTAAATTTCACAAATAACACTCATTATTTATACTGTAAAGAATATATAAATTCATTGACTTAAATTCAAAATAAAAGAAATGTATGAAAGAAAATAAAAAGAAATGAAATACCAGAGGTATTGAATGGCCCTAAACCCAAGACGAAGCCAAATATTGGCTTGATCGATAAGAAATAAAGTAGGGGGATATAAGGGCTAATAACTGCATAGAAATCCTAATTTTTAATTCATCAATAATATGTTCTTGGCACCTATTATATTTTCCTATTTAAAACTTCAAATCAGTAAACTTTGAACACGAACAATGCACATGAAAATGCAAAGAAAAATACAAATTTTATTTCATTAAAAAATAATGCAAAGTATGCCCGAGACACGCAAAATAAAAAGCCACAAAGAAAACTTTCCAAAAGCTTATCATCTCCATACAAACTCAAAATCAGTATGCAAATTGAAGTATCATTATGCTCTTCTTAAGAGGTCCAAGCTTGAGATGCTCAAGTAATGAGAAAGGCATTAGGATAATCAATGAACCGATATCTAAAAGAGTACGTGACGAATCTCCACTTTGTCACCTTTATTCTCTCATTTCGACCTTAAATCCCTAGTTAAATGCATTTAAATAATTACATGCATTTAAATTGCACAAATAACACTCATTATCTATACTGTAAATAATATATAAATTCATTGATTTAATCCTAAAATAAAAGTAATAAAGGAAAGAAAAAGAAATGAAATGCCAGAGGTATTGAATGACCCTAAACTCCAACACTAAGTCAAGTATTGACTTGATCGATAAGGAATAACGGGGGGGGGGGGGATAAGGGCCAATAATTACACACAAACCCTAATTTTAATTCATTAATAATAGATTTTTGACACCTATTTTATTTTCTTATTTTTAAATTTCAAATCAATAAACTTTGAACATGAACATTGTACATAAAAATACAAAGAAAAATACAAAATTTATTTCATCAAAAATAATGCACAGTGCGCTCGAGACATACAGAATAAAGAGTCTCAAAGAAAACTTTCCAGACCTATATCTTCTCCATACAAAATCAAAATTTACCAAACTCGCCTTTATTATTCATAAAATTAAATTATCTATTTAATGAAGTGGTTTCATTTAATTTAGAGTTAAGATACAAAAGTTGACTTTTGGGCCCTCATTGTGCAATATACTTATATAAAATAATCAATATATTTATTCTTTATATTTTTCACTTATTTTTTTAGAAATCTGTAAATAAATATTATTTAAAATGCTTGTACATAATAAAATTAAAATTGAACATAAAAAATAAAACAAAATAAATGATACACTTTAATATAGAGGTAAATAATACGTATAATACACCTATATATTATATGCATACCTATTTTTAAGTAAATAAGCAACTTCAGAAAAATAAAATAAAAATATGTAAATGTATGTCTAAATAATTTATAAATATAAAAATTATATATATATATATCAATTAATAAAATATAAAATACAAAACAAAAAATACAACATATATATGTAAATATACCTATAATTATACATGTAAAAACTAACACCTTATAAATTAACTTGTAAAAACAAATAAAAATCGTGATAAAATACTATATACATTAAGATTTTTCATGTCTTGACAAAAAATATAACAATATTTATTATTTCAATCTATTTAATAAGGGATTTAATCCTTGTTTTGTCTACTAGCGGCTGCGTGGACCAATGGGAGGTGAGTCCACGTTGATCCCGGTCAACTCCTTGCTCCCAAGGTCATGTGTCTGTCAAAGCTTAGCATCTCGATTTCTCCATTTTTCTCCGATTGAGACTTGCATCTTCTTGGCTCGACTCCTTCATGAATTTTAATCCTCTATTGTTGCTTTTGCACGTACACGCATTACCTCGATCAATGGATCATTGCATCGAACAGAGACCCTAGTCAAAGGACATCTTGTACATATATCCCCCTCCTCCTCCATTTTTAATTTGGCCCCGCTCTACCCTTTAAACTCTCGATCTTCCTTGTACTGGAGGTTGCTGGTGACGGCAATAGCTTAACCAAAGCTTTTCGTGGAGGAAAAGACCCAGAGGTGGTGATTCGAGCTCGCTGGAGTAGCTTCAAGCGGAGCTCCTCCTTGGCTCCCTGTTGTGCAGGTAAGATCCCTAGTTTTAGCTCCTTTCTTATAATTTCAGATTCCTAACATTAGCTGTAGAGTAGTTTAGCATTTTGTTTCTTTAGATTTTTTCAATCAAACCTTAAAACCCCCCAAAACATAGTTTGTCGGAGCTAGTTCTCCGGCCTTTGTCCTACGCCATTCTAGCCTTCGTCTTGACCCGCCAACCACCTCACAACCTTCCCCTTTAGCTTCTAAATGCCTCGCAACCACCTAATCCCCTTGACCTTGCACAGATCAGGAGATCAAGGTCTTCCCCTCAACCGCACGTCGGAGACTCTGCCACGCCTCATCCTCCCTCGTTTTTGTACCAAATCAAGCCCAGTATTCTTATTTTTCTTGTGCGACACTAAACTTGCAGGTTCTGGCACTTGAGAACCCAACTTGGGTCGATTTTTGCTCGATCGAAGGCAGTCTAAGAGCTCCTCCTTTCCAAGCCGTCTAGGACCCAACCAATGGGTCCTGACCTATCTAGGCATACCAATCGGCATGGAGAAGCATTAGCTCCATTTTACACCACCGACGAGCCTTCCAGGTGGTCGGAGTTGCGAGCTTTAGCCGATTGAAGCAACAAGGAAGAAGTGTTCTTCCCTGTTCTTCCACCTTGCTCTAGTGTCGTTCGATAAAGAACCCCCTCCAGGAGCAGCGGTTGTCATTGGATTGGAACGCCATTAGCCATCGGATCTCAGCTGGAGAT
Organism: Ottelia alismoides; assembly: GCA_037367405.1. NCBI lineage: Eukaryota > Viridiplantae > Streptophyta > Magnoliopsida > Alismatales > Hydrocharitaceae > Ottelia > Ottelia alismoides. Next base: position 316,100 of record JAZKJV010000136.1, read on the forward strand.
CTAATCTCAGCCATCCAATAGAAGTGTCATCGTGCAACCAGAGCACAATGTGTGGCAAGTGACTTGATCCCTACTGTCCAAGCACGTACGTGGGGGTAATTTTGCTTGTATACCCCACCTTTTTATATTTACTTTTTAGCCTCGAAACCTTCCTCAACATTTCAAATATTCTCGTAATATTTGTAGTTCGAACATTATCTTTAGTTTACTTGCATTTAGATCCTCCACCACGTCACCCATGTGCACATACACGTGAGGTGGCGGGGTATTTTGCAGAGGGCCCCCTTCGTGTCTCATTATTTATTTTTAGTCCTGTAGTTTCTATATTAGATGTTATATTTTATGGAAAATTATATATAAGACTTGAAAGTTTTGTAATATTACATAAATACCCCTACCAATATTAAATTTTCTTTTTGTTGCTTTTATTTTTATTAAATATCTATGATGCTTATAAAATTCTAGGAAAAGTAGGATAGAGGCATGATATTTAACTTGATCACATGTGTTTTTATGGAGGCATTTTATTCTAATTTTCTAATTATTAAAATAAAAAAACAGACCATCTATTCTCGCTTTACTTTTAAAAATAAAAAACTATAAAATCACTTCTAAAAAATCCAAAAAATAGGATATATTTATTACTATATGTTGTAACGCCAAACTAAAAATCAATAAAGATTGCAAAAGGAAGATGCTAAAAATTAAAAAATCCTATAAACCGTATAAAAATCATTAAAAATTATTTAGATGCTAAAATTATTTGTTTCTATTTTTGAATTTTGTCTATATTATATATTATATATTAAAAATAATTTTGGAATTTTTTGAGATATTTATCTATTTTTAAATTCCAAAACAATCGTGCTTATTATTATAAGTCCCTGTTTTGACATTTTTACCAATTAAAAATCCATAAAAATCAGCAAAAACTACCTAAACATCATAAAAATACAGAAAAAGATAAAAAGACAAAAGCATTTTATTGTGTATTTTTGGAGTATTTATAGTTATATTTATAATATAGAAGCTAGATTAACTATATATATCTCCATATACATATATACTTATTAACATTGATATTATTATTGTAAATATCTAGAAAATATTTTAAAAATCTTAAAAAATAAAAAGGACTGTACTTAATTGTATTTTCATGATTATAATAAAAATTATAAAATAAAAAATTATAAATTAAACATCCATAAAAATATAAAATAAAAACCCTATAAAGACAAAAAACACATTTGTTCATTTTCTTCCTGATTGTCAATTTTTATACCTATCCACATCCTATCCCCCATCGCTCCTTTATGGTTCGACCCCTAGACTTGCGTGCTATACATAATTATTTGTAGGATATAATAAATTTTATCTCACTTGCATTCATTGTCCATTTATTTTGTGGGTGATTATCTCACTACATGCCGGTGGTTCAAAGGAGATGGTCAAGGACTGTCCTCTTTGTAGTTATAACCGTCCCTTTTGATCAGAGGGGACGGTCTCAGAACCGTCCCGTCTGCTACCGTCTCATTTGCTTAGATGGGACGCTTATCATGAGTGTCCCTTTTAATCAACCATTGGGGACGGTCGGAACCGTCCCTTTAATGATTAAGATTGGGGACGGTCACGACCGTCCCTAGTACCATGACTAGTAGGGACGGTTTCAACCGTCCCCATCTTAGAAGCTTATGGGACGGTTGTAACCGTCCCCAGTGGCCGGACATCATTTTGAGACGGCTACAGAAGACCTGTGGGAACGGTTTCAACCGTCCCCATTAAGTCCCACTGGTCGATATCCACGACAGTGAGTCGATGTCAAACGGAAGCGACGGTTGAAACCGTTGCCTACGTCACGTAACAGGGACGGTTGTGACTGTCCCTTCCATGAAGAAGTCCTTTTGAGATGCCAATCTCCTTTACCTCCTACAATATGATAGAGCGATTCATATCGAAATGCCCAGTCTAAGAATCCGATAACTCCTTTGTTATATGTCCGATAATCATCGAATCTTTTGTTCATCCAACTTTTGTCCATTTCCTAAAGGTAAGATCCAAAGTTAATTACAATAATGTATGGTAAGTTTCAATAATGTATGGTAAGTTATATTTTTTTGATCCTCCGAACTAAACTATTAAGCATTTAACTACCGTGTTTTTGATCTAACTATGTTTTTGATCCTCTCAACTAAACTATTAATCAATTAAAATACTACATTACTAATACCTCTATTTTACAAAGATTAAGCTATTACTTTAAAAAATCTATACAATCATAAGCAAGAATAATATATTAAAAAATTATTAAAAAATAATTAAAAAATTTACAACCAAATAAGAGGATGAAATCAAGGCGGAGGGAGGTGGGCGATCGGGCGGAGGGCGACGGGCGGTGGCCGGGCAGGGGCTGAGGAGGAGGGCGAGAGGGCGGAGGAGGAGGGCGAGAGGGCGAGGGGGCGGAGGATGAGAGGGCGGAGGAGGGCGACCGGGCGGAGGGTGACGAGCGGCGGCCGTACGGGGGCTGAGGAGGAGGGCGAGAGGGGCTGATCGAGTGAAGAACGAGGAATGGATTCGACCGGAGAGGGTGTAGGACCATCGGGGACGGTCATCTGACCGTCCCCTATAAGAATAATCGGGGACGGTTATAAGTGGACCGTCCCCTTTGGTTGCAGATATTTGGAAGAGCGCGCCAATTAGACATGTATTGGAGATGGTTACACAACCGTCCCCTAAAACCAACTATAGGGGACGGTTGTAACCTTCCCCTATAGTTTGTATACGTGATGGCCACAGTTGAGTAACGGGGACGGTTCTGACCGCCCCCTAAAGTACCTCGGGTAGATAAAAACCAAGCTGGGGCTCTCCTAGTAAGGGACGGCTATATAACCGTCCCTAAAGGTCAAATTAACGACGACGGTGGTTAATGACCGTCACTATTACTCTAGAGATGGGACGGTTAGCCTACAACCGTCCCCTATACTATAGGGGACGGTTGCTACATGATCGTCCCCAATAAGCGTCCCCAAATGCCGTTCAGTTTGTAGTGTCTATAGGCATGCTTGAGTTGAGCGCCAAGAGCTGAGAGAGGCATCGGTACGACGATTGCTGGATCCGACTTGTTGAACACCGCAGGCCCTCCAAGATCGGAAGTTAGACACCTCTGATCTAAGCGTTCATCAGCATGATCGAACTATAAATCTGAAATCTGGCATCCTAACAATGGGTGCTCCTTTATCTTTCTTTTTGTTTGGGAGTTGATGTCTTATGGTATTTACAGTAGCCTTGGTTAAGTTGTGGTTTCTGTCCTGCTGCGTCCTCTCTTCCTTGATGGATGTTTGGGAGTACAATCTTCTTTTATTCCCCTTCTTCATGGTAGGGATATACTCCATGGCTTTTTGGAGTGGCATCTCAAGGAAGATGGCCTGCAGAATTTACCATCACTACAGGATCAGATAGTGTTGTTTTTAATTTGTTAATGTTGTTCCTTTATTCAATGCATCAAGAATGGAACAAAATGTGAATCAACTTTTTATTCATATCAGAACCAAAATGTACATATGGGCAACTAGAATCAAATTGTACAATGTCCTCCATAACACGAAAGAAAAAGAAGAAAATCTCAAGTTGCTCTGTCTGGTGCTGAAGAAGATAAATCCATGACGTGTGTGCTCCCGTTCGTGCTGACTCGACTTTGCATCTCCATTATTGTATTGTTGGGCTTTTGAATTTCTTCATTTTTTGGTATTTGTGGATGTTCCTCCATTGATTTTAACGCTCGATCTCTGCTCACTGGATGAAGAAGATGAAGATGAAGCACGATTAGTAGCTATTCCCTAATGCCACTGATGCTGGCTGCTGCATTCTCCTACGCTCCTGAGAATGACAACATTAGATAAACATGAAAAATCGGAAGTCATACTTGTCTCGGGAGTGGATGGATCATGATGTGCTGCCTACTTCAGATTGCGATGAAGAATATTGGGATTGGTCAACTTCAAATCATCTAGCCTTTGATTCACTCTGGTCATGTTCTTCATCAACTGAGCAAATTGATCAAATGTTGGGTACACAGAAGGTGCCTCTTTCTGTTGTTGGTACCCATGATAAGATGAATACTGATACTGAGAAGGAGGAGGATATGAATATTGCACAAGTTGTTGGTGATATGGATGATATGAATATGCAGGTTGCGTCTGCTGGTAACCATGTCTCCAAGTTTGAAAGTGTGGTGGAGACTAAAACTGAGGTTGTGACCGGTGCTGATATTGTCGACCTCCATGAAATTGGTGAACTGGCCTAGGGTTGGCTTGGGAACCAACCGAGATGGTCCTGACGAATGGATCTGGCTATGCTCCTGACCGCTCCAAATACCATTCACCTCTGTATATGAGGTGGAGGTGGAAACTATGGCTCTGAAAAATGCGGAGTCTCTGGATAGTACACCACAGTGTATGTTGGAATCTACCACTACGGGACATGATATGGAGTATGTACGTAGTGTACGTGCTGAATGGCGGGAGGTGCTCCAAAACTCTATTAAATTGGAGTGGAATAAGAGATTCTAGGTGCAGATGTTTTGTCTACAGCACTAGAACTCTAGGACGAATGGATAACACTAACAAGTAACTCCAGGTGCTTTGTGGATCTCATCTATCTTATCCAGATGCTTTGTCCTCTGTTCGATCACATGTAATTTATTCTAGTTATTGTGATCGCTTCTCGATTATATCAACTTTGGATAGTTGATTTTCCAATGATGCTCAATTCTGAACTATCCACCCTATCCACATCATGAAATGCCGTCACATTGACGATCTTATGGGGAATAAAAGATGAAGGATGCTTCTGGAATGTGCGGAAGAAGATAGTGCTGTTGAACTCTCCGTCATTCCTCAAAATATCTGCATATCCTTATTGAAGTGTGAACCCCTACAAGCATCATCTACTAGCTTCTGGTTCTCTAATCTCAAACCTCTAAAATAGTTCTGCACAAGACTAGTCTTCGGAATATCATGATGGGGGCACTTCTCTGTCAAATCTTTGAAGCGTTCCTACGCCTCGTGAATAGGCTCATGGGACATGTGGGATAAGTGTGGCTAACAATGACTGCATTTGATTTAATCATCCAGGGGATAATACTTGTTCAGAAAAGCTGATCTCAACTCTTGCCATGACGTCACCACCCTTTCTAAATGGTTAACCAGTACACACCTTATCCATAAAGCTGAAGGGGAAAGCCATCATCTTCACTATCTCTAATAGAATGTTAGGGTAGTGTATAGTATTACATTTGCGGTCAAACTGCTGGAGGTGCATATATGGTTCCTCATTGACATATCCTTGGAATATAGGGAGAAGTGAAAGTAGCTGGGGCTTCAACTCGAAATGTCCATGAACCACAGAATCTGTATCCAACTGACTCTTGGTCCTGCTTCTGGGTTATATGAATCTCTAAGAGTGAGCACAACCTCTACTCAAATTTGCTCAACAACTGGATCTGCTATGTTCTGCTCATTCTCTCCCTCATTCCCATCTCCTCTATGAACATCATCCTCTCTCTCCTCTCTCTGCCATTCATTATGTCTAAGATCATCTCTCTCAGTCCAGCCTGAATGTTGGCATGTTCTATCAAATGGGCTTGAATGGCTTGAATGGAAGCCAATGTGGTATTGTTGATCTCATTCTGGTCAGTCATGGGTGCCTTTCCTTTCAGTGCCATTGAATCCTTTAGCTCTGAACCAGTCTATGAAATATGAAAGGCACTCGATCGTTCTTCAAAAAAGTAGGAGTCTCGAAAGAAAGCTCGAGTTGGGAATCCATCTCGAACAAGGGATTTACTGGTGATAGAAATGGTGTAAAAGAAAAAGAAGAGAATTCAGGAAGAGAGTCATCCCAAATAGGTTAAGGTGAATGGAATGGAGTGTAAAGAGATAAGTTCGCGAAGTCTGAACAAAAAGTACTCCAATCCTACATCCTCGAAGCAAAAGGAAGATGCAGAACACAAATGGTCAAATCAAAGAAGAGAAAATGAAAAAGGCACAAAGTGTGCAGAAGGATCTTATTCTAGAAAACAGATACAAATCAAACCCTCAAATTCACCAACTTAACATTAATGAAGATCGTGAAAGTTAAGTCACTTATCTTTTCAGCTTTAGAGTGTAGTGATTCAAAAGTTGCTTAACTCAAACTCGCAAGTGATGTCGCCCCTATCGCGCAGTGTATGTCCTCACCTCCCCAAACAGTGGAACCATCTGCCCGGACTGTCATGCTCAAAGGAAAATACGAGGCGAAGCACATCAAAATGATTTTCTATGGTCAGAGGCAGTGGTTGCAGCTGCGACTGTGTACCGAAAGTGATATACCGTGCTTAGGGCACAAGTCTAGGGATTTTTGGCTCCATCCTTAGGGCTACATGCTTACACGCACTGTATGGAGATAAGTACCTGTGATCAATGAGAGGGTTACTCTCCCCAATACAAAATGAATCGTCACGTTTAATTTAGGGTTGAGTGAAATTAGCAGTCCCAAATTTTATTTGGTTGTCACTTTTTTGGATGTTTTTCAATGAAAATCGTCTAATGGGATTTCCAATTTCTTTATTCCTTTGTCCATAATATCAGGGAAGGAAGTCGAAAAAATTGATGTGTGCGAAATCAATGATGCATGCATGAGTTAGAACATGTAACTTGCTCCAGCAGTATACATGCAAAATGATCCGCGCATGTAAAGTAAAACCAACCTATATGAAATGCAAATCGAGAACCATCCTAGCATGAATTTCTATTATAGGGAAGAACCGATTATTCTGACTAAATCCAAATCGGAATGACTATAGGAACATGAAATATATTAAGTGTTTGGACTTATTTACCCAGCTCAACCAAGATAATAGAAACCTAAATCTAGAGGCTCAAACACACAAAATAAAATAAAAATAAAGTTGGAAAATTCAAATCACAGGAAATAAAGATAGAAAAATAGGGATGAATAAAAGAAGAAGGTGATGAAAACAAAACCGTGATGGGATCCCCCAAGTACACCGTTACATGATGAAACAGTTCCCGCACAACCACGATGTGTTTAATGTCTCTATAGAAAATGGAAAAAGGTTAAGTGCCAAAAATATATACAAATTAATTACAAGAATAACATGAAAATAATAAAATTGAAAGAAAAACTAGAAAGAAAATGACAGTTTTCAGCGACTCCTTCTCCTCGATTGCTCTCTCCTGCCGGTCGATGTAGAAGGACCGGCCTCCGCCAAGCTCGGGTATGTCGTCTCTCGTAGGATCGCCTCCCTCACTCGTCGGGTCCTTGCAACAATGGTGAAAAAAAAGATGCGTTAGAACATGTTACGAAAAGTATAGATGAAAATAGAAGACAGAAAATGAAATAAAGAAGGAAATAAACAAGCAACCAAATAAGAATAAAAAAATCAAATAAACTTATCTACCTTGTCGTGCCTCTACATCAACGACGTCATTTGATTATTGACATATATTATGCGAATCTTTTTATTTAGTGAAGACATTATAAATAATGTGATCTCGTTGCAATCCACAAATTCCCAAATCAAAATTTTATTTTTATTTTAACAAAGAGAACAAATATCATTTATTTTACCAGGTATAGCAACATGATCGAACTCAGGGAGGCTTCAAAATACACGGGTCAATTAATTATTGCTAATTAATGAAGAATTTTTATTTCCTTTTTCTTCTTGTACTTTTTATGTTTTTTACTGCTTTTATATTTCTATGGAGTTTTAATTATATTTTTTATGCTTTCTGATTTTTTATTTTTAATTAGTTTTAATTTTTGTATTTTTGTATTTTTAATTTTTGAGGACAATTTACAGGAGATATATAAACAAATGAGAAAAAATAACTTCTTGTTTTTTTCAAGAGCAACAAAAATACTCAAAATACAGAATTAAGACATTTTTGTGTTTTATATATTCTTTATTGTTTAGGATTTTTGTGTGTACTTTTTATGGATTTTATACTGAATTAAAATAAAAAACGGTGAATAAAGTAAAATTAAGCTATTATTTGGTATTTTTGAAATATAAAATAAGATCAAATCAACTGTAAATCTATTTTAAATAGAAGAGAACTTATTAAGATTTAAAACAAGCAAAAGTAGGTATTTTATGAGTTTTTTGTGAATTTATACATTTTTATAAGATTTTTTGTATTTTTCAATTTTTTGGTTTTCTGAAAGTATTTTTACGTGAAATTTATATAGGTGATAAAATAAGGTAAAAGCAATCTACTGTAATTTTTTTCAATTTTTCAAAAGGTTTTGAAATTTTTATGAAATTTCACCATGATCATATCCCGATGAGAGATCTATGGTCGAGATTACTAGGAGGAAGAAGTGAAGATTGTCCCTAAAGTGTTGAAGCAGTTGAATATGCAGACCACCTTTTCTTTGCATGCGAAAAGATAAAAGCGATTTGGCAAGAACTTCAGGTTGATTGGTTACCATCTACGATGCTAGATTTTGCAACATTAAGGAGGTGCTCCTTCCTGTAACTATAATGAGGAAATTTTGGAAGGTTAGAAGTGGTACTACCTTTACCTCTGATTGCTTTCATTAGAAATATAGTTGTATATACAAGGACTCTCCTCGAGTCATGGCTTCTATAAGGCAACACTTGTATATGTCCTTTTTTAACACATTTAGGGAAGACACCTTAGTGTGCTTCCCCTTTTTTTGCCTCAAAAAATAGAGAATGATAATAAGTTCTAAAAAGCAAATTGATTGATTTATGATGAAATCCCTCTGCGCCGTATTTATCAGAATTTTGACTTAGCAAGGGATCAAATGATATATTTAATTTACTCATTGTTTGGAGGATTACAAACATGATCATTGCTTTCCAGGTGGTTGTTTTCTATTAATTGCAACCTCATCAATTCTGTTTATTAATGTGACCGCTACATTTGCTTCATTTGAATCTTTCTCTAATCAAAAACAAAAAGGAAAAAGAAATATGAAATATACATCATGGATCGACCAATCCCTCTTGGGGGTTTGCTTAAGAAAGAGGAATCATGTAGACATATTATGAAATAAGGTTTGATCCTTTTCATGGGAATTATGTAAAAATTCCATTCCGAAAAATAGGAAGTTCTTTTTTATTTTCTTTCGATTGTAATTATATTCTTTATTCTAGTCCCATTTCATTATGGTAAGATCTTTTGTGCAAGAAGAATTGGATAGTGCGTATTGACTTAATTCTGCTTACTCTCCTCTTATTTTAACAATACCGAGACGGTTTCTTCTCCTATCAGTATCGAATAGAACATACAAAACAAAATATTCATGTAAAACCCGTTTAACAGATATGGGGAAAATAATCCATTTTGTTTTAATGAATAGAAAGAAAGTAAAAGAGTGACAGAAAGAACTGAAATCAATGAGTTATTTATCGAAGTTTAATTTAATTCAATGATTAATGTTAAGCGGGAATATATAGGTAGGATGTTGAAAACAAATTTACTTATTTACATCACATCAAATGGGATCGACATGGAAACATATTTCCATGAGTTCCATATACATCAATAACACTCATTGAGATAATAATTATTTAGTCTATAGAAAGAAAGCTTCACACTTCAAATGTGCGCTTTTGCCATGAGCATTATGTATTTCAACATATTTAGTAGTGGTTTGGAGGGGGTGTAAGAAAATCTTGAGCTCGATGAGCTAGACTTGACTCAATTCGATAAGAACCTGTGAGCTAGGCTCAAAAAGCTATCTGGTATGAATTCAAGTTGAATAAATTACCCGTTAAGGTTATCGAGTCGAGTTTGAGTTGAGCACGACTCAACTAGTTACTTAACTCGATAACTCGATTTCATTTTATTAGTTTTTTTAATATATTTTCACATTCTATGTGGACATATATGATGTATGAATAAGGAGAAAATGAAGTGGCGCGAGCATGCTATTTGGAGTTGTGTGATGTTTAAATGGCCTCGAATTTCAATGAAATTCCACCAAATTTCTCCGAAATTTTCATTTGTCCAGGTCACCGAAATCAAAATGCTACCTTATTTTTTCCCCACGATTTCAATGACTACCACCGAAATGTCAACGGAATTTTATCGAAAATGCATGTCGTTTCGACGAAACAACAAAAATAAGGGAATCTACTCTTCGCTTTCATCAGAATTTGCATATATTAATTAATTTTCAGTTATTTTAATCGATATTGAGTTGTTAGAGTGCTTTATCTTATTTGAAGAAATTTCTTTAGTTAGTTTCTAAATTTTAAATTTAAATCCAAACCAAATCAGTTAACCATAAGATTTAAGAGTAAATTCTTTTTTTATTGGAGAGCTTATTTTTTATTCTTTCTTTATTTTAATATGTGTGTATGTGTTTTTATTAGTCGTTATTATATGTTTCATCTCATTCTTATAGAGAAGGTTATTATCATGGCTTTTGCTTCCACTTTAGCATACAGTTCTGACTCCATGCAACACGTTACTATCGATATCAATATGTGTGATGATTATGACAGTAATATTACTTTAAAACATATATTTACAATTCTATTTTACAAAGAAGTGTGCATTTATATTTTATTTATTGATTTCGGGGTACTAAAAACCTTAAATTTTGGGAAAAAGTCCAATTTAGAGACAATTTCTAAGATTCCCAACGATTTCACAAAAATTCTCCTAAATTTCTTTTTCCTAACATGAAGAAATAAAATCAAAATCTGAAATTTAAGGCTTTTCTTCTTGTAGCTTCTCTCTACTACAAGGAGTATGTATGGTTGTGTGAGGGCTAGGTTGTTAGCAACCTTCAAAATCTTATGATTGTAAGTATTTATCTACTATCTTGTTGGACATAGATTGTGTTTGTGAATGCTAAGTGATTTCTTCGTGTTAGTTGTTTTGTTTGTGTCTTGTATAGCATATATTATATGATCATAAGCTATATACTACATCTATTAGACGTACATGTTACAAAGTTTTGTGTTTGTGAGTGTATGTTTGTGCCTTTTTTATTCCTAAAAGTAAACATTTTTCTATGTTGAAAGCATTTTAGTTAGATACAAGTTCTAACCTATCATTTTAATCATTAATTCCTTAAGATATCATTTTGGTAGCATTCTTTGTTGGCCTGTGTTTTTCTTTGTTATTATTGCACATATCACCATTCTCTTCATATTCAAGGGGTGAAACTAATGGCTTCTAATTTCGGTTCCAAATCTGATTTTGATTTTGAGCAGCATACTACTTACTTTTATTGTTGGAGCGATTTGAAGGGAATTTAATGTAACATATCATGTTGATATCTTACTATTAATAAAAAACTATGTATTTTTATGTCATTTATTGAGTTAAAGTATATTAAAAATCTTAGTTTTAGAAAAAAAAATGAGTTTTCAAGTAATATCTCCAATTTCCGGCCATTTCACTGAAATTCCACTAAAATTCCACCGAGTTTCTCTTTCCAAGTTTATCGAAACGAAATCGAAATCCAACATTTAAGACCTTTGTTTAAATATAATTGTATTATATGTTAATTTTTTATAGTTATTATAAAATGCACATGAATATATATATATATCGCCAAAAAAACTCAAACATTATTACTATTAATCAAATTCATAATGAGTTCAATTGCTTCTTTAAAGAAAGTCCACGAACAATGAATATAAAATCATCTTACAATAGGCTCATTAAGAGGCCCGTGAGCCAACTCAAACTCAGAGTTCAAGTTTGAGTCGACATTCTTGAACTCGAAACTTATCGACTCTATGCTCGAGTTGGATTATCGAGTTTGAGTTTGAGTCGGGACTGACTCGACCCGTTGAACTCAATAGACACCCCTATTAATTTGAAAGCTTGCACTAATATTGTTTTTTAAGGTGTGTATGCTTCGACATGCGCATTATGCGCATTATTGGTGCATTTACATGTGGAGAAATACACAAGAATATGAACATGTGAAGATGTACACAAGAATCTATTGAAGCTATTGCCTCTAAGAACATGCATGACAGTCAACAACTATATATCCATGTATGAATTATTAAAATTGACGCATGTTGATCAATGTACTGTTTGAAAAAAATGATACATGTTTTGGAGTCCTAACTAAGTCATAGCGCACACTCATTGATAAACGTTGCTAGGAATGCACACAAGTTGTGTCCAAAGGCGAAACCAAGAATTTCATCAAGGAGGGGCCAAGTATACAAATATTATGTATGCTCAAAAATGGAAAAAAACTATTTATTTTCAAATGATATTTTTAAATAGAATTAATATTTTTAAAATGAACCTTATTCAGTTTTGATAAATGTAGAATTTAAATCTATTATTAATGTTAGATTTTCAAATAGATTGGCATTTTCATCGGTAATTTTTTTAAATGGGTAAATATACTAATTTAAGCCTCTCAAAATCCATCCTAAACATGCTAAATTATCAAGTAAAATTTTGAAACAAAAAAGTTCATGGTTAAAAAGAAATAATAAAATTTATTTTATTTATAAGGAGTACTAAAAACAATAGGAGAGATAAATAAACTCCGAATACAATTTCATATCAAATTATTTTGACTCTTTGGAAGTGATTGGATAAATCATATAAAAGGAAAGTAAAATTGAGGGAGACAAGATTCGAACTCTGATCTCCAAAATAATAAGCATGTTACTCTACCTCTTGACCATTAAATGATTCTACAACATTTTTCTAATAACATTAATTATAATACAATTAAAGAGGGGACGTATTAAAAACTTAATACATTGTACAAGTGACATAATAATGGTGGGGGGGAGGGGGGGAAGGGGGGCACCCCCCATAACATATACTAGTTACGCCCATGGTTGTGTCTAATTCGCGCGCAATCAGTTAACACTGATACATATGTGCACAAGATAACACGAACTTGGAGGGCTGGCTAGACGAGGAAACTAGTCTTGCATGCCAATAAACCAAAATTCATGTTTCCAATAGGTGATAGCCTACATCGTGAATATAAATGATCTAGTAACCATCTTCGGTAATCCATATAAAGAATATCTAAGCAAGATAAATTGCAACAAATCAACACTTGGGAAGGTAAACATAACTTACGTTTATTTAATAGGCCGAGCTACTGGATTGTTAGTCAATTCTACCCACTGCCTCAAGGACAGATTTGTATGTAATAAGATCATATTCAAAACCAAGGAAGTTCATCTCTTTCATTAGTTTGGCTGCCTCTTCAAACATACCAGCATGACTTAGAGAACCAAGGACAGTATTGTAGGAGACAGCATCCGGTTTAAGGTCTGAACTTTTCATTCTTGATAGCTTCTCCATGGCGCGAATAGGTCCACCAGACTTTGCAATTCCATTCAAGATTATGTTATGTGAATTAACATCAGGAAGACATCCCTGCTCTTGCATCGAGTAAAGCAAGGACAAGGCTTCATCCACCTTACCAGCCCTCACCATGCCCGACATAAGAGCATTGTATGCATAAACATCTGGATTGCATCCGAGTTTCTTCATTTCATCGAACAAACTTACAGCATCTTCAAGGCGTCCACACTTACCGAGATGCTTGATCATCACACCATATACCCGGGAACTCGAAGAACCACAATTCTCTCTCAGTTCCTGAAACAACTCTCTGGCTGCATCGTAACGACCTGCTTTCCCAAGAGCGTTAATTAAACTACAATAAGCTGCAGGGCATGGTGGAAATCCTTTCTCATCCATCTCCTCTAGAAGTATAAGGGCCTTCTCCACTCTATTGGTCTTGCAAAACCCATCAATGAGGATGGAATATGTAAATTCACTGGGAGCAACCCCTCTATCCTTCATCTTCTCCAACCAGGATACAACCTCAGATACCCCAATCTTCGAGTCAAAGAGAGCTTTAATAACTGTATTGAAAGTCACCGTATTCGGCGAGCATTGGAAACTCTCCATCTCCCCAAACAGCCTGACAACATCATCCACCCTCCCAGCTCTTCCAAGAACACTCAGCAGATTGTTCACAAGCACCACATCCGGCTTGCAGCTGACATGCTTCATCTCATCGAAAATACCCATCGCATCATCCAACCTCCCTGCCCGCCCCAACCCCCTTATCAACTCCGTGTAGGTGAATACATTCGGCACGCATCCTGCATCCTTCATCTCCTTAAACAATGTCATTGCCTTGTCAAGGTTCCCCTTCCTGAAGAATAGCCCAATCATGTTGGTATACATCCGTGTTCTCGGCTGCATCCCGTATTCACGCATTTCATCAAGCACCCTGCGTGCACTATCCAATCTCCCCAGCTTGCAGAAACAAGTAATCAGCGCATCGTAGGTAGTGGTATCTGGGGAGCAGATGCCCTCGTTGCACATCTCATCGTAAAGTTCGTAGACCTTCTCGTAGTGCCCCTCCTGCATCAGCATGACGATGACGGAATTGTAGCTCTGCGCGGTGGGACGGCACTTGCGAGACTTGCACTGGTAGAAAACGGAGCACGCCTGGCGGATCATCTTGGCACGGCCGAGGAGGCGGACGATCTCGGAGAGATCGCGGGGGGCGATGACGCAGTCGCTCCGCAGCATGTCCTGGACGATCTGGAACATGTCGCCGAAGAGGGAGGCGTCGTGCAGGGAGCGGAGGAGGGCGACGTAGGCGGGGGCGTGGGGGCGGTAGCGGGGGCGGCGGGAAGCCCAGCGGAAGAAGTGGGACTTGGTGGAAGCGGGAAGGTCGGGGGCGGAGAGGACGTGGAGGACGAGGCGGTGGTCGAGCTTGAGGGAGAGCACGTCGAGGGCCTTCTGGGCGTCGGGGCCCCATTGGAAGATCTTAAGGATGCGGAGGAAGCGGGAGTCGAGGGGGCGGGAGGAGGAGGATTGGTGGCAGTCGGATTTGGGGTCGGGGAGGGGGAGGCGGAACATCTGGACGATCTCATTCTCTGCAGAATGCGGAAGAACATGGGATGCGCGCAGAGAGGGAGAGAGACAGAGTTGTCACGAGAGGAAGGAAGAACTTTACCTGTTTGGAGGATCCGACGACAGAGGTTGGGTGGAGAGGAGAAGGGTCCTCGCATGTCCGGATGAGAGGAGTTTTGTTGAGCTTAGACGACTGTTCTCGTTGACACCATGCCAACACGTAAAGCAAAACAGGCGCCTTCGGCTGGCTTACATTACAAAGAGCGGATCCTCTACCACAGAGGTCTGCTATAAATTCACCAAATAGGGGTTGTTTGGTTGCCTACCCTCCTTCCAACCCTCCCAATCCTCCTCACATATTACTATTTACATAGGTACCCCAACCCTGACCAACCCTGCAACCAAACGAAGGAGCCGCTCAATTAAGCTCAATTGGTTCACACAGTAAGGGTTTTGAAAAAATTGGATTTCATGATAGAGCGGTAGGGGTGCCTATTGAGATCAACAAGCCGAGTTGTCCTCAACTCGGGCTCGAACTCGATAAGAAAATTGAGGCTCGAACTCAGGCTCGATAAGGGTTGAGCCTTGGATAACCGACTCGAGGCTCACGAGCTTCTTATCGAGCCGTGGGCTTATTGAACTGATTCACGAGCCTCTTAATGAGCTGGCTCATGAGCCTCTTAATGAGCCGTTGTTCCATTTTGTAAATGAAATCGTGCAAATGCAATTTGCAACTTTGTTTTTTTTATATTCATTTCTGTAGCTCTTTACAATACTGTGAAGTTTTAGATTTGAGAGCAATCTGATAATCTTTTTAGATTTGAGATCCTCTTCTACAAACTGTGAAGTTTGTATGGCTTTGATGTTGAACAAGAAAAATCTATAATGTAATCCATTATCATCTTTCACAATCAAAGCATCATTAAGGAGGGGCCATCGGAACTCGAAAGTTAGGAGAAGGGGGAGATGGATGGTAGAGTCGAACCTGAAGGAGAGGGTCGTCAGGTTGGGTCGGTCAGTGCAACAAATCTGAGTGCACGACTCACGAGGGTCGGAGGAGCAGAGTTGTGGAGAGGAGGGAGGCCGTTGGATGGGTTGGGAGGAGCAGAGAGGAGGGCGGCCGCCGGTTGGGCTGGGAGGATCAGAGAGGAGGGTGACCGCCGGCTAGGCTGGGAGGAGCGGGAGCTGCGGCCTGTGGGGAGGAGGGCAGTCGCCCTTTGCCTAATTTCTAGGGTTAGGCACTTATGCATTCAAGTTTTGAGAGGAGAGGAGGGAGTCTAGGGAGATGCCTGAGAAGTGGGTCGAGAGGGTCGTGTTGGGTCCTTTGCCTTTATTACTCATGTCATCACGCGCAAGTGTTGTCGTATTGGGCCCTTTGCCTAATTGCCTCATTGTTTAACGAGTTATCGAGTCGAGTTTTTGAGCTGAACAATGCCCAACTTGGGCTCGACTCGATAAACTAACGAGCCAGAAAAACCAACTCAAACTCGGGCTCGTTATGCTTTCGAGTTAGGCTCACGAGCTCTTAACGAGCTGAGCCTGAGTTGAACTCAACAAGTTCGAGCTTTCCTAGAGCCCTATCGAGCAATTCACACGGCAAGGGCTTTGAAAAATCCGGATTTCGTGCGAACGGCTCGATCTTTATCGAGCGTCTCTGGGTTGGTGAGGATTTACAGCAGACCTCTGCAATACTGTAGATGATCCACTAGCTACATTACGTTGTCATTTATGATGTTGATAAAGATGGAGCTCGGTAGACTCAGTTAAACAAGATTATTATGCTAAAATTGGCTCCACTCGTTAACAACAAAGGTTGAGTAAAGAAAAAGAGAGCATATTCCGTACTCTTTGTTGATTGTATTGGTGGAATAAAGGTGGAATATGAGAGTTTATTCTTGGTTGAATAAAGGTGGAATATGAGAGTTTATTCATACTCTTGACGATTCGTTGCGCCGAAGAATATGGAATGAGTGGTAATTATTAATTCATGGTAATTATAAATGTCATATTACGAGAATATACCCTAAATCTAAGCAACAAATCTGCATGCTCTCCTGCTCTTCCTCCTTGCTCTAAACGCTTTCACCCCACAATGGCTAATTCACCCCTTCCTTTGATGTGGGCGGCATCAGAGTCATGTCTTGGCGCTGTGGAGACTGGACTTTGGTAAGGAAATCAAGGAGGTAAAATTGTTGACTATTTGGGTCAAAGTGTTGACTTGAAGAGGGTGAGTTAATTTAAAACCTAAATTGTAGTAATCACGATGAGGTATACATCATTTGACCTAAGACAGATTTACATATTGTGACGCCTCATCCCTCCGGCTATCGAAACCGATGAGACGAGAGCGTCAGACCTACGGTCCAAATACACCCACGATCTATGATACTCAGCAAACTATCTTATGCACATTAGATCAACATTTGAAATATATATAACAACAAGAGAATAATATAAAATGGAAAGTAAAATGCATCATCCATTCTCAGTGATAATAATCATCAAGTCCATGTCTATACAAAATGAGATACGCCATATAATTATAAATTTGCAGAAGAAGTTCTCCAAATATCTCATTACATTATCTCTCGAATAGAATATGAAATAATGTAGGAATAAATAAAATACTCTAAGTAGGACGCACCATGTCTGGTGCAAGTACGACGTAGGAAGTCCGATCTCCTCAAAAAACCGCTACTGTTGCGGCGGCTGCTCAGGTACACCTGTTGGGTTCACACGAGGGTAACATTATGAGCAATTGCCCAATAACGAGATAAACACTATAATAACTAATGCAGAAGTAGTAAGACATGTGAACTTGACTCTATCTAGTGACTTTTGCATATATAATAGATACTAGAATCTATCGTATTATTCTAACTTACACGGGGTTAAATGGTCGTAAATTTCATTTATTAATATAATCATTATTTGAGGACTACCACGTTGGTCTTGATATTTCTATTCGTTAATTAGAATTCACGATGGTATACAAATACAGATTTTTGATATACGATCATGACATATTTCTAGCATTAATTTAGCACACGCAAGTACTCGACTCACAGGCCTTCGCTATGTGGGAACTTCTTATTCATCTTGAGTAAACCCTCAAGAACCTTTCTTCAACCAGAACATGAAAACGATCAAAAACATCATTCTCCAACTTGAAACCACATCTCTAAACACCTCTCACAATAATAATACTCAAAGTAAAGTTAGATGTGGCTGCATCTAATTTTAAATCGAGTCTTAAAATCGTGTATAAGTGGGAAATCAAGAACGCCAACTGCACCACCTGCCTACTCCGTTGAGCGACTCTGGCTACTACCATGCTGCTAGGTGCAACGCGTCGCCCAACTCGTCCGTTGGGGTTGTAACCTTCATGGCATCTACTTGAGCACAAGGGTGCATGCCCAATCCCTTGTGGTGTCTAGCTCCATCTACCCGGTCATGAAATTTCTCACTCGGAGGATGGTAATAATAAAGTATAACAATTGTATTTATTATCTAGAAATCTTCTAAGAAACGACTATGTTGGTACTGGTTGTTACACATGTCCCATGGTTACTAATTTAAGTATCATTACTGATTACAACTCATTGACTCATGTGTATATGTGTGCTTTGACGATCGTTGTGCACAACTAAGTCCAAAGATCACCAAAAAAATACTTTAACCCTGCCCTATAACAAATTGTGCTTACTCGTATACACCAGAGAATAAGGATGTGATGATTTAACAAAACTAACCCTATCACTATAGAGGTATATTAATCATATTATCCATTTATAAAAATACACATTCGACATTTTTATGAGCACTTCACTACTCCTTACCGTTAAAAATCATCTCAGTGAAACCCAAACCGTTAACTAAGTTTGTATAAGGAACATTTAACTTAAGAATAAGAATTAACTCTTATAAGACGCATCAACTTAATGAGATACATATCTATGTAAAGTAAGACAATCACCTATTGGTTCCTCAATTAAGATTGACAATGGGAGAAATCAAATTTGTTTAGGTATACAATTATTGAGGGAGTGTGATACTCCCCACCAAAAATACCAATCGTCAATTATGAAATGAGGTAAATACTAATGTAACGTGCATGAGTTATGTATACAGAGACATTGTATATAATCTCAAATGGTGTGTAACTCCTTTCTCCAATACTATCATGCATAACGTATGGCATATGGAATTGTAGAAATTTGAAGCGTGCACATGACCACAACATAATTATTTGATAATAATTGGCCCCCATTAATCTCTCCACAGGATGCAGATGTATTGTGTAACAACAATCCTGCTAATAAGAAAGGTCGATCAATATACTCGAATGACCAGAATAATCTCAAGGACAAAATCTGAGATGTATCCATGAACGTGGATGGCAACTTTCAATTTCTGATTTGAGTACCCATGCATTTATATCGATATTTTTAAGAAAAAAAACTTAATCTCATCAGTATTTCAAGCATGTAGTTAAAATACCAATAACATTTCATTTATAGACTACATCTGCAGAAACAAAAAAATAAAGAAACTATTTCTCGCATCCTATCATGCATATTGAATCAAGCAATACGAGTCCTGGATTAGTGTTTTATTGATATTATTGATCTAGGATCTCCATTGAGAGTCAATTCTCAGTGTTGACAAAGGAATTCACCGTGCAATACAGCCTAAGTAATTAAATATAAATCATACACCAATGACACCCATGGCTCTGAAGATGTTCAAGAACATAGGACGATAACTATGTGAAACCAACGTCAAGGATGGATAAAACTCCGTTATAATAACACATAAGGTTCTAGAGATCTGCAAAAAAATGTGGAACCCAACATCAAGAGGAAGGGTATAACATTATTACCTCCGAGGATGTTCCCTCAGGATCTCCTCTCGCACGGAAATGATATTCCTGTCGCTCAATCGTAATACGAATGCGCGTACAAAGGTAACCTCGAGCTTTTCTATTTGATAGTGGTCTTGGATCTTCGATCGGAGCTTCTTTTCTGGCGTCGATGACGATCCTCTACCGATTAATCCGGCCAAGGTGGCGGTGCTCCAATGAAGGAGAAGGGTACTGGTGGCTAGAGTTTGGAGATGGTAGCCTACCATGCCTTATTTATAGGAGGATTGGTGGAAATGGATCCAAATTCGGATCCGATTCAGATCCATATATGGATCTTGATCAACCAATTTAAAACATCGATATCTTGAGCTAGGAATATCGAAATTGGGTGTTCTTGAGTTTGTTGGAAAGATCTCGATGAGATCTACGAAATGACATGATTATTTGAATGTTTTGGATGTCAAAAATACTCCAGATTTTAGGAAAAAATATGGAGTTTCACATCATAAAAATCTTAAAGGAAGTCTCGTCCTCGAGATGTAGGATTTAACGTATATGTTTTGGATGTGACATAGATTCAGGCATAAAAATCTTAAAGAGAACGCAACCCATAAAAATTTTAAAGAGGATTGAAATAGAGTTTCGTGATCATACCTTCAAAAAGATTGGGGGTATTTCTATCGCATATCTGCCTCAGGCTCTCGTGTGGACTCCTCAACATTTTGAGTTTACCACAATACCTTTACCAAAGGAATGTCTTTTCGTCATAGCTTCTTAACTGCCCGGTTCAAAATTTGCACGGCTGCCTCAAGGAAGGACGAATTTGGTTCGACAATGAGATCCTCATAGCTAATCGCATGTCGATGGTCTCGAATATACTTTTGGAGATTTGACACATGGAATACAACATGCACGCTTTCCAGGTGAGGGGGAAGTGCTACTCGGTATGCTACCTTCCTAATATGGGCCAAAATCTTGAAAGGACCAATGAACCATGGTACCAACTTGCCCTTGACACCAAATCTTTGAATACCCCTCATTGAAGATACTTTCAAGAATATAAAGTCCTCGACCTCAAATTCAAGATCGTGATGTCTCTGGTCAGCGTAGCTCTTCTGCGGCTCTATGCAGTCAATAATTTCTTTCTAGTTATTTCTACTGCTCTTGTTGTATCCTCGATTATCTGAGTGAATGAATGTTTTTGTTACCCACTTCTTGCCAACACAAGGGAGTGGTACATTTTCGTCCATACAAATACCTCGAAAGGTGCCATGCCAATACTAGCATGCTAGCTGTTATTATAAGTGAACTTCGCCAAGGGAAGGTGTTCCTTCCAAGAACCTTGCCACTCAATGGCACATGCTCGGAGTAAGTCCTCAGTAATCTGAATTGTCCTATATGATTGTTCATCCATCTGTGGATGATATGCTGAACTAAGACATAGTTCAGTTTTTAGGGCCTCCATGAATTCTCCCCAATAATGTGACGTGAAATAAGGGTCTCTATCTGATACGACCTCACTGGGGATCCCATGCAAGCAAATAACATGCTGAATATATAATTTGACCAGATGTACCAGAGTGCAAGTCATGTTCTCTGGAATGAAATGTGCAGACTTGGTCAACCGTTATACAATAACCCAAAAGCATCATATCCACCTACTGTACGAGGTAAGGATGTCGCGAAGTCCATAGAGATACTCTCCCATTTCCACAATGGGATAGGAAGTGACTATAACAAGCCAGGAGGATGCTTGTGCTATGCCTTCACCAATTGACACGTGACGCAACGGTTAACATGTTCTGCAACATCTCTCTTCATCCCCTCCCACCAGAAGTGTTGATGGAGGTCTCTATACATCTTGGTGCTTCATGGGTAGATAGATAATGTAGAATAATGAGCCTCATCTAGGATGCCTATTCTTAACTCATCATCATCAGGGACACAGACACGATCTCCCTTCCATAAGACAGACTCATAAACACTGAATCCATCAAACTAAACCTTCAGACATCGATGGAACAAGTCTTGTAATTTCTGATCTGTCTGTTAAACATGCACAATCTTGTCCCATAATCCACTGTACTTGGCAGGTACAATTACGACATATGTAGTACTATCAAGTGGGTGCCACTCACTGAGTGTTGTGGGCATATCCCAAGTCTGTAGCCATGCTGTGGTGCCCTCGGCATATGCTCTCCTACTCAAAGCATCTGCTATTACATTTCCCTTACACGGATGATAAGATATCATGCAGTCGTAGTCTTTCATAGTTCCATCCATCGTCTTTCCCTCATATTCAACTCCCGCTGGTCAAAGATATATTTGAGGCTCTTGTGATCTGTAAAAATCTCAAATGTGACCCCATATAAATAATGATGCCATTCCTTCAACGCGGAGACTATAGATGTCAACTCCAAGTCATGAATAGGGTAGGTTAGTTCATGGTTCTTTAGTTGTCATGATGTATACGCCACGACATGACCACATTGCATCAACACTGCTCCTGAACCCTCCTTCGATGTATCAGTATACACCGTAAAATCTAAGATGCATGAAGGAATGGTGAGAATCGGAGCGCTGGTCAGTCTCTCCTTCAACGTGCGAAAGCTCAGCTCGCACTTGTCGCTCCAAACAAAGGGGACATCTTTCTGTGTTAGACGAGTAAGTGGTAGGGCTAGCTGCGAGAAGCCCCTAACAAAACGTCTGTAGTAGCCGACAAGGCCTAAGAAACTGCGTATCTCGGTAACTATCTTGGACTGCTCCCAGGACATTACTACCTCTATCTTGGCTGGATCAACTGCCACACCTGCTCCTAAAATTACATAATCAAGGAAAGCTACTTCGGTAAGCCAAAACTCACACTTGTTATATTTTGCATACAACTTGTGTTCTCTAAGTGTCTTAAGAATAGTATGAAGATGTTGCTCATGCTCATGCTCATCACGTGAGTAGATCAAGATATCATCAATGAACCCCACCATAAAATGATCTAAGTATGGATGGAAAATTCTGTTCATCATGTTCATGAACATGGCATGTGCGTTCGTGAGTCCAAAAGTCATGACCACAAACTCATAGTGATCGTATCTGGTGTGAAAGGCAGATTTAAGCACATATGTGTCCTTAATTCTCAGTTGATGATAACCCGATCGTCGGTCAATTTTTTAGAATACCACCGCGCTCTGCAACTGATCGAAAAGATCATCTATTCGTAGAAGTGGATAACGGTTCTTTATCATCCTTTTATTCAATTTCCTGTAATCGATGCACAATCGCGTAGACCCATCCTTCTTCTTTACGAAGAGGACCGGTGCTCCCAAGGTGATGTACTAGGACGGATAAATCCCTTTTCCAATAGCTCATGTAGTTGTACCTTAAGCTCCCTGAGTTCGGCTGGTGCCATTCGATATGGAGGGATGGAGATGGGTTGTGTATTAAGTATCAATGTGATCTCGAACTCAATCTCCCTCCCTTGTGGTAGTTTAGGTAACTCCTCTGAAAAAAACATCAGGAAAATCCTACACAACTTTGACATCCTCAATCATGCGATCCTGGGCAGGTAACTTCATAGCATAGACGAGAAAACCTATGCAACCCTGATTGAGAAAGTGTTGGACCTTCAATGCCGATACATAAGACCTCACCATCTGGGGTACATCCATCAAACTGAAAGGTAGGTATGCATGGGAGATAGAACACTACCGTCTTCTTGAAGCAATCAAGACATGCGTGATGTTGCTAGAGCCAATCCATACCTAAGATGATGTCAAAATCTTCTAACTTAATGAGTAAAATATATGCGGGCATTAGGTGCCCACCAATATGCACTGCTACATT
This sequence comes from Ottelia alismoides, assembly GCA_037367405.1. Taxonomy (NCBI): domain Eukaryota; kingdom Viridiplantae; phylum Streptophyta; class Magnoliopsida; order Alismatales; family Hydrocharitaceae; genus Ottelia; species Ottelia alismoides. Next base: position 339,719 of record JAZKJV010000136.1, read on the forward strand.
CTCCATTACTTGTCGTACTATGAATAATTGTCCCCCCGGGCCCTTGATGTAGTAAGGGGATGAAACACACACTGGCTCTTTATTTAACTTGCATACTAATCGATGTGCTAGAAAAGAGAGCGTAGCTCCCGAATCAAATAAGGCATGTAAGGATATACCATGCACTAAAATCGTACCTCACGCTACAGCTCCTGATGCGTGGGCCTGCTCCTGTGTAATTGCATTCAATTGTCCCTGAGGCTGTGGTGAGACATTAGAACCTGCAACACTGAAGGTTGGTCAAGGTGGAGGATGCTGAAAGCCTTGACCTCCACGACGAGAAGCTGATCCATTTGACTGCACATATGAGAAAGTCAGTCATACACTTGGTTGATGGCCACCTGAGTTGCTGGCAAGTAAGCGACACTTGGCCTTGAAATGTCCCGGCTGCTGGTAGTGGAAACACCTACGATCTCCTGGCTGAGAAAAGGAGCCTCCTGAGACAAGGCTAGCACCTCTCGTCTTGCGACTCTGGAAGTGTGTAGAAGAGCGGAAGGAAGTAGTACCATGACTCCTCAGGCCCTGCCCCAAAGTAGGTGTAGGAGCAAACTTGCTAACGGTAGGAGTGGTCACCATTGGGTGGAAACAACGTTCTCTGTGAGCTCTATAGAAATCTCAATGAGTAGATTTCCCTGACTGATGTGGCTGCAAATGTGATGGACTCCTCTGAAGCCGACTCTGAGTTGCCTCCATCTTGGTAGCCTTAGCAGCTACCTCCTTGATGGAAGTGAAATCCAATGCATGTAAATTCTCCTCAGGGAAAGCAGTAGTCGCTGGTGAGTGACAGGAGAGTTCAGTGTAGCGAATGAGGTACTCTTGGGCCGTCGTTGACCATTGCTTCAGTTCAGCAAACAACCTCCTCTTATCCTCAACCCAGTGATCAGGTAGAACTGGCTGCGGAACTCGTTAAGAAATATCTCCCATGTTATGGGATCCTCCAGATGTTCCTTGATGGGGTACCACCAATGTTCAGAATAGCATGCTAGTGAAAATTCCATGAATGTAATCCTAGACTCTTCAGGAGCATGGATCATCCGCAAAACCTTGGATATGTGATCCATCCACAGTTCAACCTCATCTGGTGTGTCGGTGCCAAAGAATTGAGGCACCTTAGACCTCTGATATGTTGCGTAGGTCGTCTGTTTTTTTGCAACGCCTATAGATCCTCTGATCCTTCGGGTCCAGAGACACCGAAGGGTGAATGTTGTCCTCTTCCTCAAGAGAGGGCTGATACGAGGAGTCATCCTGCTGAAGGAGCCTTTGCTCCAATACCTCCTGACGCTGCTGTATACCCTGTACGGCCTGAACTAGTAAGGCCAACTGCTGTGCAACATCAGGGTTAACACGTGGCGGCATGATTCCCCTACAGAATCATTATATTAGAAATAGTTTTCATGCTTAGAGGGACATTGGACACATTAAACAGAACTTGAATTATTCTCATTAACAAATGCCAAAGTCAGAAGACTTTGTTGCTATATTTATATTTCAAATCTCGTTGATATTTTAATATGCAAAATAGAGAATGGAGTATCGGGCTCTGATACCATTTGTGATGCCCCGTCCCTCCGGCTACCGAAACCGACGAGACGAGAGCGTCGGACCTATGGTCCAAATACACCCACGATCTATGATACTCAGCAAACTATCTTATGCATATTAGATCAACATTTGAAATAAATATAACAACGGAAGAATAATATAAAATGGAAAGTAAAATGCATCATCCATTCTCATTGATAATAATCATCAAGTCCATGTCCATACAAAATGAGATACGACATGTAATTATAAATTTCCAGAAGAGGTTCTCCAAATATCTCATTACATCATCTCTCGAATAGAATATGAAATAATGCAGGAATAATTAAAACACTCTAAGTAGGACACACCTTGTCTGGTGCAAGTACGACGTAGGAAGTTTGATCTCCTCAAAAGGCCACTACTGTTGCGGTTGCTGCTCAGGTACACCTGTTGGGTTCACACGAGGGTAACATTATGAGCAATTGCCCAATAACGAGACAAACACTATAATAACTAATGCAGAAGTAGTAAGACATGTGAACTATATTCTATCTAGTAACTTTTGCATATATTAAAGATATTAGAATCTATCGTATTATTCTAACTTACAAAGGATTACAAGGTCGTAAATTTTGTTTATTAATATAATCATTATTTGAGGACTACCACGTTGGTCTAGAAATGTCTATTCGTTAATTAGAATTCACGGTGGTATACAAATACAAATTTTTGATATACAATCATGACATATTTCTGGCATTAATTTAGCACACGCAAGTACTCGACTCACAGGCCTCCGCTACGCGGGAACTTCTTAGTCATCTTGAGTAAACCATCAAGAACCTTTGTTCAACTAGAACATGAAAACGATCAAAAACCTCATTTCTCCAACTTCAAACCACATCCCGAACCACCGCTCACAATAATAATACTCGAAGTAAAGCTAGATGTGGCCGCATCTAATTTTAAATCAAGTCTTAAAATCGTGTATAAGTGAGAAATCAAGAACGTCAACTGCGCCACCTGCCTACTCCGTCGAGCGACTCCGGCTACTACCATGCTGCTAGGTGCAACACGTCGCCCAACTCATCCATTGGGGTTGTAACCTTCATGGCATCTACCTGGGGCATAAGGGTGCATGCCCAATCCCCTGTGGTGTCTAGCTCCATCTACCCGGTCATGAAATTTCTCACTCGGAGGATGGTAATAATAAAGTATAGCAAATGTATTTATTGTCTAGAAATCTTCTAAGAAACGACTATGTTGGTACTGGCTGTTACACATGTCCCATGGTTACTAATTTAAGTATCATTGCTGATTACAACTCATTGACTGATGTGTATATGTGTGCTTTGACGATCGTTGTGCACAACTAAGTCCAAAGATCACCAAAAAATTACTTTAACCCTGCCCTATAACAAATTGTGCTTACTCATATACACCAGAGAAAAAGGATGTGATGATTAAAAAAAACAACCCTATCACTATAGAGGTATATTAATCATATTATCCATTTACAAAAATTAGCATTCAACATTTTTATGAGCAATTCATTACTCCTTACCGTTAAAATCATCTCAGTGAAACCCAAACCATTAACTAAGTTTGTATAAAGAACATTTAACTTAAGAATAAGAATTAACTCTTATAAGACGCGTCAACTTAATGAGATACATGTCTATGTAAAGAAATACCATCACCCATTGGCTCCTCAATTAATATTGACAACGGGAGAAATCAAATTTGTTTAGGTATACAATTATTGAGGGAGTGTGATACTCCCCACTAAAAATACCAATCGTCAATTATGAAATGAGGTAAATACTAATGTAACGTGCGTGAGTTATGTATACAGAGACATTGCATATAATCTCAAATGGTGTGTAACTCCTTTCTCCAATACTATCATGCATGCCTTATTAAAATTTGATCTACATTATTGTTTCTAACGTATGGCATATGGAATTGCAGAAATTTGAAGTGTGTGCATGACCACAACATAATTATTTGATAATAATTGGCCCCCATTAATCTCACCACAAGATGCTGATATATTGTGTAACAACAATCATGCTAATAAGAAAGGTCGATCAATATACTCGAATGACCAGAATAATCTTAAGGACAAAATCTGAGATGTATCCATGAACGTGGATGGCAACTTTCAATTTCTGATTTGAGTACCCATGCATTTATATCGATACTTTTAAGAAAAAAAACTTAATCTCATCGGTATTTCAAGCATGTAGTTAAAATACCAATAACATTTCATTTATAGACTACATCTGCAGAAACAAAAAAATAAACAAACTATTTCTCGCATCCTATCATGCATATTGAATCGAGCAATACGAGTCCTGGATTAGTGTTTTATTGATATTATTGATCTAGGATCTCCATTGAGAGTCAATTCTCAGTGTTGACAAAGGAATTCACCGTGCAATACATCCTAGGTAATTAAATATAAATCATACACCAATGACACCCATGGCTCTAAAGATGTTCAAGAACATAGGACAATAACTATGTGAAACCAACGTCAAGGATGGATAAAACTCCGTTACAAAAACACATAAGGTTCTAGAGATGTGCAGAAAAATGTGGAACCCAACATCAAGAGGAAGGTATAACCTCCGAGGATGTTCCCTCGGGATCTCCCTTCGCATGGAAATGATATTTCCATTGCTCGATAGTAACACGAATGCGCGTACAAAGGCGACCTCGAGCTTTTCTACTTGATAGTGGTCTTGGATCTTCGATCGGAGCTTCTTTTCTGATGTCGACGACGACCCTCTAGTGATTAATCCGGCCAAGGTGGTGGTGCTCCAATGAAGGAGAAGGGTAGTGGTGGCTAGAGTTTGGAGATGGTAGCCTACCATGCCTTGTTTATAGGAGGATTGGTGGAAATGGTTCCAAATTTGGATCCGATTCGGATCCATATATGGATCTTGATCAATCAATTTAAAACATCGATATCTTGAGCTAGGAATGTCAGAATCGGGTGTTCTTGAGCTCGTTGGAAAGATCTCGATGAGATCTACGAAATAACATGATTATTTGAATTTTTTGAATGTCAAAAATACTTCAGATTTTAGGAAAAAAATACGGGGTTTCACATATGTATGTCTAAGTGTGTGCATTAGACAAACCATTAGGTTGAAGGTCTAACCACGGTACATACACTGACGCATTGTTGTGCATACAAGGACATATGAGGTGTATGACATCTGATGAATTTGTGATTCATCATACTAATTAGCTAAAAACAGAGCTTCATCCTAAGTAGTAGGTGCATTCATATGTTTATATCTCATAAGTAACATTCATGCACTTGTAAATAATGTGCATAAATTAGCATTTCATTCTAGATTCATATCCACTTGTAAATATTTACCTAACTTCACACATTTTTAATATTCTAATTTCTATCGACATGAAATTAATTCCATTGTGTACATATAACTAACATTTATCAACGAAAAATCTAAAATATACAAACTTGTATATATGTGAAATAAACCCAAACCCTAATTCCATAATAGAAAGCCGTAAAAGTTGATATCCCTCACATGCAATGTCCAATTTCACTCTACTCACTTTTGAATTAATAATGCTAAATTATCTACAAATCAAGATAAAATTTAAAAAAAATCAAAGTTCATTTGGAACCTGAATTTTGGGAGCTAACTGTATATTGTACATATTTACTTATTTTCACTTGTTATTTCATGTATATTTTAACTCTTCTTTATTTCTTTGTTTTTCATTTCTTTGTTTCATCTCATGTTTTAACTAATCACATAAAATTAAAAAAGTATAGAAAAAGATAAATTCTGACTTGCGCACATTAACCTAACCTATGTATATATATATATTTCACTTCACTAATTTATTCCAACTTTTCTTAACTCATAAAAATTTCAAAAAAAATACATTTATGTCCATTGCATTATTCTACATCATGTTTGATTTTTGCATGCATTTATTGTCCACAGAAAATCAAATAAAAATGTGAAATTAAAAATATTATATATTATATACATAGAAGAACACCAAAAAATCATAACTTGCACAGTTGAGTTCATTTGGTTCTGAGTCCTTGAACAATGTAGAATGCATTTAAGAAAATATTTTTCATTTTGGGCATTTTTACATTAGAGGTCGATTTCTATTTATTGTTTATATTTCTTTATTTTCCATGCATACTCAACATATTAACTCCACGTGTGCACTCCCATTCATTCAATTCACATGCTTGGTCAAAGCCTCCTTTCCCCCGGGTCAAAATCCTTTGTCTTCTAGCACACCTACCTTGGGTCATTTGATTGCCTTCGATCCAACGTCCATAATCCTTCTCGCCCTCCCCTTTATCCCCTCATGTGTCATACACTTGACTTCCTTTAACCGTTGGATCTAAAACAATCCAACAATCACTGCTTATCACCCCCTACCTCCAACCTCCACTAATGTTGCCCTCTCTACTTAGCCTATCCCCGTCCTCGTTCTCCAGCAACTGACACTGTTGATGAATCCATGACTCACCAACACTTCTTGTGTATTTTACCTTAAAACCCTTAATAAATGCATGTAAATATCCATTAATTTCCATATTTTATCAAAACATCATTCACGAATAAAAAATGCACTTTTATGAATTAAAAACATGAAATAAAAAAAGAATAAAAAGAAAGAAAATAAAAAGAGGTAGACTATAAATATGTATGTATGTACAGTACAACTAAATTTAATATAAAAATAACTGAAAGATATTTCCTATAACCTCAACCCAAGACCAAGTCAGCATGGATTGGTCGACAAACAATAAAGTAGGGGAGATAAAGAAGAAAATAATAAAAATAATTAAGTATGCATATATTTTTTTAATTCATTTGTTTATATTTTTTACCAGACTCTTCTCCTATGCATTCATAAAAATATATATAAAAATATAAAAATCATTAAAAAAACCCGACGTGTATATATGCCAAGAAATCTGGTTTTCCAGTTGTCAATTTCTCAATTTCCGAACCTCATAACTTCTCCATACCAATTTCACTCTACTCACATTTAAAGTTCATAAAATAGTATCATCTAATTAATGATAACTGCTTTCTAGGCTATTTATTTCACTAAAATGGAGTCCGTTTGTAAAAAGTCAATTTTGGAACATAATGACGACTGTATTTCTGGGCTATTTATTTTATTATGTACATATTATTTATAATATCACTGCTTTTATAATTTTTAATTATTTTTTGGATATTGTATAGTATGTTTAAAAAATCAGAATTTAAAATATTTATTAAGTATTTTAAATAATTCAAAAACCCTAAATTATAAATGAATTTGAATTGTGTAGTATATACCGGTATTTATTAATGCATGTAAATTAATTTATTAATTTTCCTAAAAATTCACATCACTCATATTTATTATTATATTAATTAATTAAATTATTGAATTAAAATTAATAACCTATTTATTAAGTATACTACATATATTTATTAATATTATATTTATATTTTATAAATATTACTTATAGAAATAAAGTATACCATAATTTAGGTAAATTAATTATTTGCATTTTTTATATCTATACCTACCTAAAATAAGGTTATTTATTATATATCTAATAATATATTTATTATTCTGGCCTATGTGGTGCTGACCACATTCATCTTCTTCCTGAGAAGCTGTTAGAGGTTTCGTTTCAACCGGCCATCTTCACCTAATTAATCCTGCACCACATTCATCATCTTCCCAAGAAGTTGTTAGAGGTCCTGTTTCAACCGGTCATCTTCACCTAATTAACCCGACCATGCCTTTAATCCATTTTTTGACCCTAACCCTCCATTCTCTACTCCTAACTACCCTAATCCATGCCTACCCTCTGATCAACATCACTCCCTCTTCGATCGTTCTATTTATTCATCCAAAGTTCACCATTGCAAACCAACTTTTCCTAACCAGAATTCTAGTGATGGTCAACGACCTATTTTCCCGTTGTGCTCCGCCTCGACCCGATGGTGACAACACTTGAAGGGTGGTCTGCATGGAAGGTTGGATGACGGAGGAGAGTTCCAAGGTCATCCTTGGCCTTGCATCATTTCCAGGCGCGCGTACAACTCTGATGACCACCGCAACGTCGAGCGAGAACTTGAAGGTCCTAAACCTTTAGTCCCCCATGCGACTTCTTCCATTCAATTTACTCGTTCTTCGTGCCTTAATTAGTCATCTAATCACACAATTAGAGATTCCTAATCATCTTCTTTGAAAAACACTCAAGATCCATCTTTGATTCGATCCAAATCTGCCCCATTTTTTCCTGATAAACTCCTTGCCCATGGAACCCATTTAGAAACTGCAAGAGCAACTAAATCTTTGGCCAGTTCTTTGAAATCGAGCAATAACTTACATTGCAGGTCCATGATGAGCTTCTGAAACACATACACCTTCATCTTTATCATTTGGAGTATCCTTCTTCTTCTCCAATCAAAGCAATTGGTTGCAGCATTCGTTTCTAGAATTACCCAACCCTAGACGAGTTCAAATCCTTCGCCCATGCCTTCTCCATTCAGTCCCCACCACCGTAGGCGAGCTCAAAGGGGTAGGATCCCCCTTCTGGCCCTACAGGAGACTCGCCATAGTTGCCCTGTTGCCAGAGATCGTTGGAGATCGAAGAAACGCCATCATCATTGCAGATTTGCGGAAGAATGATGCCAAGAACACAACGTACAAAAGAGAGACACATGTCATCAGTGAACAACTCATATCGAGCCTCACAATCAAATCGCAGTCATCAATTACCAAGCGGAGGAATAATTGCATAGAAGCCCCCACAAGACTCCAGATTCAAACACACCCCAAATAGTTATCATATTACATTTAGGTCTCCACGTCGTGATCAAAGTATAAGATTTCAGACTTATTTTTCTTACAAATAGGTCCTTGACTGGGAACCTATTTGAAAGAAGCTTTATATTCTTTTTTTGTATTTTTTATACATAGCCACATAGACTATGAACATTTGTGGACACTTATAGACATTATTCTGAGAGCATTTTCTCTACATTTTATTTTATACTCGAATTTTGAAGTTTTAAACTACAATTTTATTGAGGTTTTATTCTTTGAACTCCGACTTTGTTTTGGTTCATTTTGTGTGCTTCGAGCCCGTTGCTCGAGTTTTTCGTGGATCTACTATATATCATCATTATACATATTCTACCATATATTACTATATTTGTAGATCATATTTGTTTGAAAAATATCCTTTTGAAAATAAAATAAAAATTGGAAACTAAAAATCAAATAAAAGTACCAAAAATTAAAATAGACGAAAAAGATTTTCTCGAAGAAGAAAAGAAATTAGACAAAAAATCTCAAAAATAATCTATTCACTCTAAAAATCAACGTGCAATTTTCTGCCTCCTTGAGTTCGACTTAGGAACACTTGCCAGGTTAAATAATTGATGGACAATAATTTAGGAGAAAGCCAATTATTTTCTCTTTCTCTCTCTCTCTCTCCTAATTTGTTGTATTTTGTTTGATAATTTTAATTGCTAGGCAATATGTGTATCTAAATGACGTCATTGTCGGAGAGGCATAGCCACATTTGATTTTTCTAAAATTTATTTTGTGATTTTTTTCTCTTTCTTCTCTTCTTTTTATTTTCTTGGTTTATCATTTTTTAGTATTTGTTATTCTCTTGATTTTTCTTTCTTTTCTTTCTTTTTTTTCTTTAATTCTTTTTCTATTTTTTGTGAGTATTTTAATTTCTTGGGTTTTTTCTTGATTTTCTTAATTTTTATTTTATCGATTTTTTTTCGATTTTTACTGTTGATTTTCTTCTCGATTTTTTAGTTCTTTTTTACTTTTTGATTTTGCTTGAGTTTTGTGTTTGATTTTTTCTTTTATTTTATCTACGTTAACCTGTGTTGTAGGGCCTGTAGGAGTAGCCAGCTTCCTAGGAAGTCGAATCATCTATGATCACAGAGAGCTCAATCTTCTACGAGCCAGTTGCAGAGGAGCAATGCGAGCTAGTGCAGACAGTTTTATGTTTTTTTCCGAGACTTTATTTTTTCTATTTTCTTTTGAAAGATTGGGGCCTTTGCCTGTGTTTCTGTTTTTGGTGAGAGAGGAAGGGGCACTTGCCCGTTTTTATTTTTTGCAGCATGGGGTCCATTTAGGACATCCCAACTTGTATGTGGACTTTTACTTTTCTTCTCAGGGTTTATTTTGCCAAGTGCCGGTGCACTTGGGGGACCTCACCACGATGTTTGATTTTCCGATTTTCCTTCTTTCTTTCGCATGATTTTGTGAAGACCTAGGGGTGTATGCAAGACTGAATAGACGAGTAAAGTAGATCCGAATTCTCTAATCCATACTTAGGCGTAATTAACCGATTTGAAAATTAATCTATTCTTACGATAGAGTTACTGATTTAGGACACTGTTTTACAACTTTTTCATGCATTAGCTTAGGCTTAAATTTTCTGCACGGATCATTTTGCACACAAAGAGCTGGAGTCAGGTATGTCTACTTTCCCTACATGTATCATTATTTTTTGCCGCATCTTGTCCCTTATATGAGACACATTTTTTAAAAATAAGGTAAATCAAATCGCCATTAGATATTATTGAAAATATCCAAAAAAGTGAAACTCTAAAAAATAAAAATGATTCTTTTCTTTTGAAACTTTAACCCAAAAATAAAAATCCACACTTAACTGTATTGGGTACTCAGCCATGGTTGGTCCCAAGCCCGGGTAAATGAGGAGGGTTGCGTTAGGTAGCCGACAACCAGCGTAAAACAGTCGGAGACAACTTCCTAAATAATATTTTTTTAAAAAAATATTATTTAGGATGTTGCCTCATGACAGTCGGATCTTTTCAACATGGATTTAAGCAAACATACAGATTTTGTTGGGGCATTCCCTACTTGCGACGCGTTGCATCGCCTGAATGCAATGAAAAATTGGCAAGGGCCGCTACGTCGTAGCCTGGATGTAGTTCAAAATTTGCAAGGGTTCTCGCATGAGGAACGTATGCGGGTAATTAAGCTAGTTCCGCTGCATCACCGCCCGGATGCAGTCCAAAATTTACAAGGGTTCTCGCATAATGGACGCATGCGAGTAAAGAAGTTAGTCCAAAAGAGATTGCAACGAAAGTTACGGATTGGTAGTTGGAATATTGGCACTTTGACTGGAAAATCGATGGAGATAGTGGATACGATGGAAAGTTTCAAGAGACTAAATGGGTTGGAGAGAAAGCAAGGGAGGTTAAGAAGGCAAGCTTTAAACTTTGGTATTCAGGTAAAGATAAGGGTAGAAACTGTGTTGGAGTGGTTGTTCATAAGGATTTGAAGGATTGTGTGGTTGAGGTGCAAAGATTCGGGGATCGGATTATTTTGCTAAAATTGGTGTTTGAAGAAGAAATTCTAAATATAATCTCAGTTTATGCACTGCAAAACAAGCTTTTTGGGAGGATCTAGATAAGATTTTACAAGGAATCCTACAAAGAGAGATGATTTGCATAGGTGGAGATCTTAATGGACATGTGGGAAAAGATGCTTCAGGGTATGCTAGTGTTCATGGAGGACATGGTTTTGGGGATAGAAATAAAGAGGGAAAAGTCATCCTGGATTTTGTAACGGCATATGATCTTTTCATAGCAAACACTCTCTTCAAGAAGAGGGAGGAGCATTTAATTACTTATAAGAGTGGGCCAACGAGAACACAGATAGATTACTTTGCGTTGAGGAGAAGAGTTCGGTTGTGTTGTAAAGACAGCAAAGTAATCCCAGGAGAGAGTTTGACAACCCAACATCGCTTGTTAGTCTTGGATGTACAAATAAAATGACTGGTAAAGAAAACGAGGGTTCCTAAGATCACTAGTACTAGATGGTGGAATCTTCCACTGAAGCAATCGAGCTTCAGAGAGAAGGTTTTAGAAGATTTATCTTGGGATTGTAGTGGAAGTGCAAACGAGATGTGGGAGGTAGTAGCATCTTGTATCCGAAAGGTAGCCAAAGAGATGTTAGGCGAGTCAAAGGGAAGAGCTCCTGGTCAAAAGGAGGCTTGGTGGTGGAGTTAAGGGGTGCAAGAGAAGCTAAAAATTAAAAGAGCATGTTTTAAAGCTATGTCTAAGGATAGAACAGAGGAAACTATCACAAACTACAAAATAGCAAAGATGGAAGCAAAGAAGGCTGTAAGCGAAGCTAAGTCGAAAGCTTATGAAGTTTTGTATGAAAATCTCGACTCTAAGGAGGGCCAGAAGGATATATTCAGATTGGCCAAAGCAAGAGAAAGAAAGACCAAAGACCTTTCTCATGTGAGATGCATTAAGGACGAGGAAGGTCACGTGCTTGTTACTCAGAAGGATATAGAGACTAGATGGGAGCAATACTTCCATAAACTTTTCATTGGGGAAGGAAATAGAGAGATTACTTTGGGTGATCTAGCTAGTAGTGAAAGTTACCTGAATCGTGCAAGCTATAGACGGATACAAAGAAAGGAAGTAGAGGAGGCTTTGAAGGTTATGAGACCTGGAAAAAGTGTAGGATTGGATGATATCCTTGTAGAAGTATGTAAAGTTTTAGGTGAGCGCGGTTTGACTTGGCTTACGAATCTATTTGTTATTTGGCGAAGCAAGGAAATGCCTAAAGATTGGAGGAGGATATAGTGGTGCCTCTTTATAAGAATAAAGGAGACATTCAAAATTGTTCAAATTATAGAGGTATCAAGCTGATGAGTCACACTATGAAAATTTGGGAGCATGTGATCGACAGAAGGTTGAGGTAAGTTTCCAACGTCAAGAAAACCAATTCGGATTCATGCGAGGTCGCTCAACTATTGAAGCCATCCATTTGCTGAGGAGAGCAATGGATATTTATAGAGCTAAAAGGAAGAACCTCCATATGATCTTTATTGATTTGGAGAAGGCCTATGATTCTGTCCCACGAGAGATACCGTGGAGAGTTTTCGAGAAGAGACAAGTGCCTGTCCTATACATTAACCTCATAAAGGACATGTATGATAGGGCTTTATCTTGTGTAAGGACCCCGTCTGGGAAGACTAGCTATTTTGACATCAATATTAGTTTACATCAAGGTTCAACTTTGAGTCCATTTCTTTTTACTTTGATTATGGACGAGTTGACAAGTCACATTCAGGATGAGTTACCTTGGTGTATGTTATTTGATGATGATATTGTGTTGATTGACGAGGCTAGAAATGGAGTAAATGAGAAGCTTGAGGTCTGGAGACATGAGTTGGAGAGTAAAGGTTTTTGTATAATTAGGGCTAAGATAGAATATATGGAGTGCACCTTTGATGGAAGCAATGGTGAAGGAATTGAGGTGAAGATTGGTGATGATAACTTTCGGAAGAGAGATTCTTTTAGATATCTGGGATCTATTTTGCAACGTGATGGGGAAATTGATGGAGATGTTACTAATAGAATAAATGCAGGTTGGCTAAAGTGGAGAGGAGCCTCTGCTGTTCTCTGTGATAAGAAAATTCCTTTAAAATAAAAGGAAAGTTTTACAAAGCAGCCATGAGACCTGTTATGCTTTATGGATCTGAATGTTGGCATGTGAACCATAGACATGTGCAGAGAATGGTTGTAGCAGAAATGAAAATGTTAAGGTGGATGTGTAGACACACACGTAAAGATCGGATTCGGAATGATGCAATCAGAAAGAAAGTTGGTGTTGCTCCGATCGAAGATAAGATGTGAGAAAACCGCTTTAGATGGTTTGGTCATTTGCAAAGAAGATCATCTGTTGCACCAGTTACGAGATGCGAGTGTTGGGATGTTGAGCCGGCAAAGAGAGAGCGGGGACGACCCAAGAAGTGTTGGAAAGAGACCATACGAAGGGATCTTTATTTTGTGTATATAAGTCCGGGATTGACCCAAGATAGATCTGAATGGAGGCGGAGAATCCATGTAGCCGGCCCTACTTAATTGTGGGGAAAGGCTTTGTTGTTGTTGGCTTAACTGTATTGGGAGAGAAGACCCCTCATTGTTGCAGGTACTAAACTCCAGACAGAGTGGAAGAGGATGCAACCCTAAGGATAGAGCAAAAAATTCTTAGACTTGTGCCCTAGGTACCTGTGTACCGCTCTTCGATACATGGTTGCAACTGCAAGCACTTGCCTCCAACCATAGAGAGTTGTTTTAGTGCATTCCGCCTCGCAGTTCCCTTTGGGCATGATATAACCCGACAGTCAGAGCAGACGGTACCAATGTTTGGGAGATTGTGAGGATGAACGCTGGGCGGCAGGGCGACCCCACTTGCGAGTCTGCTTAATATAATTGCTTGATCACCTAAATAAAATTGAAAAGATAAAAGACCGAACTCTTGTGGTCTCCAATGTATGAAGTTGGTGAATTGAGGATTTGCATTGTGTTTGTTTGCAGGGTGTATGTTTTTAGCATCTTATACGCCTTCACACTCATGTTCCTTCTTTGCCGTCATATTTTCTCCCTTATTATTTTGACATCGAGGATGACATTCAGACGGATTTTAATGTTCAGACTCTGTGTGCCTTCGATCTTCCACTGTCTCACATGCATCTCCACATACTCGAGATGACCCTCTTCCCGAGTCGGTCCCGCCTACTCATGAGGTGAGTCAGACCCAGACTCTCTCGCCTCACGAGGTAAGTCAGACCTAGACTCCCTTGTCTCTCAGCCCTTCAGTCGAGGCAGACCCATGCGTTGGCTTTTCATCTGTTTCTCCTACATATTTTTCCATGAGTGCTTATGAGACTTTTTCCTTCAAAGAGTATTCAACCGACATCATGGCTAGAGGGAATGCATATGTCGATGAGCGAGTGATGAGTCACGAAAACCCTACTTTAATTTACGTGAATTATCGTGTTAAATTTGTCGTTTCATTGTAGGCGGGTAATCAGAATCGATCAAGAAATAACCATAAATAATTTATTCAAATTTAATCGGAGTGGTTTTATGTTTGTTTTACTTGGGCAAGTCTCAATGTCGAACTCAAGGAGGCAAAGAAACAACCTAGCTTAATGTTAATCAATTTTAGTGTGCGGTTTTTGAGGCAAAATATTTTTGGTATTTTTAATGTAATTTTGGAATGTAAAATGAAATTGCAACCGATTTTAAGGACTAGAAAATCGATCTTTGTCAAACAATGATTGAAAATTACAAAACTTGGCTTATATGTTAATAATGATGAAATAAGTGCACTTTAATTTTTTTTGGATTTTTCGGATGTAAGATGAATAAATAATGAATTAAGGAATGCAAACCATGCGATTTTCAATAATTAATTATAATAAATATTAAATCCACTTATTTTCAAGAAATAAATTTTCTAAGATATATCACTAGGTGATCTATCTCAAAAAAATCCTAAACATTAAAAATGTTGGATTTAATACCCATTAAAAATTAATTATTGAAATATGCAAAATAATTTTTATAGAGCAAAATATGCATGCAAATGCCATTCTTGTTGGTCACGATGTTAAATACAATTAATTATACGGTCCATGATTTTTGGTAATTTTTGGGACCGTGATTAATTAATTATGAATTTTGAAGCACATAATGGACAAAATATACAAGATTCCACAAGAATGATTATTATTAAATAACCACATAACATAAAAATATGAAGCTAGTCACAATGTTAAGAATTAATTATTGGACAAGGTGCACTTTTTAGAATAATAAAATGATGCAAAATAGAGGCTTCAAATAACAAAGGAACACATGGTTCTGTTTGCAATAATACATAATATAAATATGTAAATAAAGACAGAGATGGGACTTAGTTGCAATTATCGAGACTAGTAGGGGGTTAGATGCAACATTTCTAGGAGTCACGTGACAAGCACGTGACCCTGGAGATGCGGGGGCGTAATTGGAATAAGGCACTCCTCCAGGGGCCTTGTCGTAAAATAGCCACAGCCACGTGCATATCATGTGGCGAGGGATCTTATGGAATTATGCGGGTACTCAGGGGTGAACTTTGCAAAGTTCCCTCCACACACGTGTCACGCACGTGGGGAGGGCCTCGGGTTCGAGTAGGAGGAAAGTGAGTCTATCTTGATTTAGGGTTTCAAGTTATTTTCTTTTCTTATGTTAGTAATAACATAAAAGGGTGAGCATAGCCTTGCTTGGGTGCGGGAGGTTGTGCCATCAGTGAACATACTTCACTCACCCATCACATGAGACTAGACGATTTTTCGTTGTATGATGATAGTGTTACTATATGATGTAGAAACTCAAGTAACGCCCTACTTGCGTACGAGCGGTTGGGTTATCGGTGAACATATATGCCACGCACCTATGATGCGAGGTGGACCTGTTATACATCATTTCTTCCTTTGATTATTATTCCAAGTATCATTTGTTCGAGTATAGTTCTACAAGAGGAAATTCTGTAAAATTTTTCTTAAAATATAACTCGATGTAAGGGTAAATTCTTCCGAAGTTTTCTTGAAATACACCCGATGTAAGGGAAACCTATGTCAAAATTACCTTGAAATATCACCCGATATAAGGAGAAACTCTGTCGAAATTCTGAGAGATTATGTTCTTCATGTTCTTCGCTCATTCTTTGCATTCTTCGTGAGTTCTTCGTGTTCTTGATGCAAAAATGGATTTCAACCATTTTAGTAGATGTTAATCATCTTATTTGGAAAAAAACCCAAATATGTTACAATGAACACGAAATCTAACATGTTAGGTAACGAAATCCTACCACTTGTTGTTGGGTTTAAGTTAAATTGGATAAAATTACTATTTATCGTTTTCATTCTTATGAAGAAAATTCACATACTTGCTTTATGATTTACTTTAAAATAATTGCTAAAATAGTGTTGATGTAATGAATCATCCTTGTAGTTGCCATGATTTATGTGCAATATTACACTGATATTAGATTAACATTAACATGACACAAATGGGATCCAGTTAAGATTTTCGTACGATATTTTATGATAAGGATGACTTGGAGTAGATACTACATATCGGGCATGCAACCTGTAGATTTCTCAGAAGAACATCTGTATCGGCAGGACGCACCTATTGATATAGGGTTGCCCAGATATGTTGAGCGCGCGAAATAAATTGTTTGCAACGCAAGGTAATCGACTGCCATTAGGCATGTTGACTGATTGAAGATGTGGTCGTGCCATGTGGAGGCACAAGTGGTTTGATAACAGTTGGATCATGGTAACATACATTTAAAGCCGCTAGTATATGTGATTAAAGGTTAGCTTTTAAGCTATTAAGTCCCATATGATGTTGTACTTGTTTGTCAGGCTGAGGGTCTGGAACCCTGGGTAATAAAAAAAGAAAATAAATTGATAGGGTACTATTTGAGGATTGGTTGAGGTAATGTGCGACAACATAATCTCACCAGATCATCGCAATCTCCAATCCCCAAATGTCCATGACTTCAGAGTCTATCACATGTGAGGTAAACACATGAGATAATCATCGATGTAAATAAAAGAAATAGGACTTAATGTAATGAGAAGAAACAAAGCTTTATGGTATAATGAGTTTTGCTAAATTATATTGCTTGTTTACTTTTCTCTTCTCCGTTACTTAGCACTCGCTACTCTTCATCCTATGATTTCTGGAAATCTAACATGTAGCTATGAGCCATTGCAAGGACCTTAGTCAACCAGCCAGCCAACCACAAAATAGTAGCTTCTAGTTTAAGGTAGTTAGTAATTATTTTGTGCCCTTTTCCTTCAGCTTGATGTACAATAAAATAGTGAGACATTTTGCTATGTAAGCATTATTTTGTGAATGGAAAATAATGAGTTGCTTTCTCTGTGTAACATTTTATTACAATCTGTTTCTAAATGTTGGCTATTATTATTGGATACAGCTATTGCGAGTAACCATATCCAGTAAATGGGAGGATCTGACGACCCGAAACTGGGGTCATGACATTAACTATTTCTTATCACAGTCCAAAATATTTGGAATTTAGAAATGAGCTCAAGGAGTGTATTTATTTACATTTTCATCATCATTTCTCTTTCCAACATCTGGACATTGAAATTAGAATTGGAATTGGATAATTGATTCAAATGAGATGAGACTTAATCCAATTAACTTTCAAATCATTAAGCTAAGAAAGTAAGCCACTAAAATCCATCCAGTTTCATCACTCCCTCGAAATGGAAGTGTCATAGTATATGATCTATTGTGATAGATTTAAACTCCAAGTATTACCAATACTCATCCATCCTACATACTGGAAGACTTTGATATATCAGAAGTTCAAAACCTAGTTTGACTATCTTCCTCATGATATGTCATTAGCTTTCTCATTCGATATTTGGATGACAATATTAATCATATACATTCAAAAGCACCTACTAATATCTCGAATTCATGTCATATTTCATAAACAAGATGACCATGCATGGAATTCATAATGACCCAAAATTATCTCATGAGTAAGCTCTGTCTCTCGGTTTATCAACTATGAACTTGTATGATTCTTTTGAGAAATCATACCTCTCACATGTCTTCAGATGTGCATCAACTCATCGGTATATGACCTCGGTTAGGTCACCAACCTATTAGTCTGTAAAATGTGCATACTTAGAAATATAGATGTATATCGGTCCCCGGTCATAGGATGTGTGCTCGATCGTCAGGTCTTAGTTTATCTCGACCTCATGAAGTAAACTCTTTGACTGGACTATTCCGACACCTTAGAATCACAATTCCCATGCAGAGAACCTGCATCAAGAAGTCAGTTGGAAAACAATCTTTAGAGAAAGATTGTCAGTTCTTTCTCATACTCGAGATTTTTATTGAATATCACATTTAGTTTAGTTGTGTCCTCCCAACTACATGGTACTCAAATGACCACGACACATAACCATATTTGTACAAAGGGACCTTAATATTAAGTGCATTCATAATCATTTATTTCAGATGGACATGATAAAACACTAACTTTTACTGCATTAATGGGTTGCCAAGGGTTTACAAGTCCAATACCTACATCAATAGGTAAGTCAGACATCAATCTTTAGAGAAAGATTGTCATCTCTTTCTCAGACCACATATCATTTCTTGATAATCATTTGACAATGTCGATTATGTCCTTTATCTAACTCTTTGGATCTACAACCCTGCATCAACCCCTATGATTGAACTTTTAGATCAACAACTATACGATACTAAGATGGTCATGTTACATAACCTTTATTTTAGAAAGGGGCCTATATATTTGTATATGGAAACTTAATTATAATTCATTATAGATGATGAAGTAGTTCACATAGCATTCATTGCACAATTTCCTATGGGCTTACATGTCCAACAGTTTACTAGGATGAAATCAAGTTATTTGGTCAATTGATCAGTGATTACCCAAATGGAATCATACCTACTTAGGGTGTGGCAATGATGTGACTAAGTCCATGGAGATGATCTCACACTTCCACATAAGAATTGGAAGAGGCTTTAAGAAATCGGGGGACGCTGATGCTTTGCCTTCACCATCTAATAAATGAGGTAACAACTGATGTGCTATGTTATATCCCCTTCATTCCCTCCCACCAAAAGTGATGGTGGAGATCTCGGTGTATCTTGTTGTGCGCCTTATAAAAGATATCTCTCTTCAACTCCTTATCATCAGGGATATATATATGGCTCCCTTCCATAGCACGGATCACAAACTCAGAATCCATCAAGCTTATCCTTCATGCAAATGATGGTACAAGTCCTGTGGACTCTAGTCTACCTGCTAACTATGTACAATCTTGTCCCACAAGCCATTGTACTTGACTGACACTATCAATATATCTGATGTATTCCCCAACGGATGTCACTCACTAAGGATAATGAGAACCCAAGTCTATGACCAAGTTGCTAATACCGACATATGTGCTTGCCTACTCAAGACATTGACCCCAACATTTCCCTTAATAGGACTATAAGAGATAATACAATCACAATCTTTCAACAACTTCATTCATTGCCTATGCCTCATATTCAACTATGATGAGTCGAAGATGTGCTTAAGGCTCTCACGATCGATGAAAAACTTAAATGACACACCTAGGTAATGGTGACATATCTTCAATGCAATGACTATAACCGCCAACTTCAAGCGATGAGTGGGATATTCACACTAATGGCTCTTCAGCTGACGTGACACATAAGCAACAATCAGCCCTTGTTGCATCAATACAATGCCCACTCCTTCCTTTGAAGCATTGGTGTACGCTTGAAGTCTAAAGGATCTCAATGGAGGGTAAGAACATGAACAATAGTCAACTGATCCTTAAGCACACATAAACTCAGCTTACATTTGTCGATGTAGACAAATGACACGTCCTTCTATATTAATCGGGTAAGAGGTGGAGCTAACTAAGCAAGACTTCCAATAAATCTCCTATAGTGCCCGCCGAGACCAAGAAAACCATGAACCTTTATAATTGTATTAGGCTACTCCCGAGACATCGCTGCCTCAATCTTGACAGGGTCGATGACTACACCAAAAATTTGAAATCATATGGCCAAGGAATGTCGCATCTGACAACCATATTTCACATTTAATGTACTTCATATACAAAATGATGCTCTCTAAGTGTATCTAGTACACTGTGAATATGTGGCTTGTGCTTGTGTTCATCATGAGTATGCCAAGACATCATCAACAAAACACAATCATGAACCTATCCAAGTATGGATGGAAGACTTTATTAATATAATATGTGAATGAGGTAGATGGTAGATGCATTCGAATGGCATCACTACATACTCGTAGTGATCATATCATGTACAAAATACAGATTTCATCATGTCAAAATCATTGATCCTCACCTTGAGGTATCCATATCGTATATCGACCTTGGAAAAAACTACAGCTCCGTGGAATTGATAAAAAAATCATATATTCATGGGGGAGGAAAATGTTTTTTTACCATTTTCTTCTTCAAATATCTATAAATCAATGCATAACCTCATGGATCCATTCTTTATCTTTACAAAAGGGACTGATGTTCCCTATTGTGATGTACTTGGGTGGACGAATACCTCCCCAACAACTCTTATAGCTGCACCTTGAGCTCTCTAAATTTGGCATGTGCAATCCTTATGAAGGAATAGAGATCGGGTGCATGTATGAAAACAATGTGATCTCAAAGTTGATCTCTCTAATGTGGTAATCTAAGAAACTAATCTAGAAACATGTCAGGAAACTCATATACAACCCTAATGTCCTTGATCATCGAATCATATGTGATGAAATTAACCACGTAGGCAAGATAGCCTATACGCATGTGGCTGGGAAATTGGTCTTCCCTCAAGGCATATATATACTCGATCCCACCATCAAAAGTATGTCCATCAAATTGGAATATTGGCACTCCAAGCAAATGGAAGACACCCTCTCATGTATACAGTCTAGACATGCGTGGTGTCTCTCTAGCTAGTCCATGCCTAAAATGATGACAAAATCCTCCAACTAGATCAACAATAAGAATGCAAGCATCTCATGTTCATCTATACGTACTACCACGTCCTCAACGTATGATAAATAATTGGCCCCTAGAGCCCTTAATGCAGTATGGGGATGGAACACTCGACATAGACTTGCCCAAAGTAAGCACAAAACAATGTGTGAGAAAAGAGAGCATAGCCCTATAGTCAAATAGTTCATGAATCCCATGTATTGAAACCATACATATGATGATTGATCCATAATAATATGCCTTTTGCTGCATCACTACACTTAGGTGCCAGTGCGATAGTGGTAGCACTCTAGATCCTGTTTTATTGAACGCATGCTGTGGAGGATGGTGAAAGTCTTGGTTTCATGATGGAAACCCTGTCCTTGGGACTATCCAGAAGACCATGTTGGTCTCATACTCTGTTGTTGTTGTATTCCCAAACCACTTTCATAGAAAGGACACTAGACCTTGAAATGGCCCAACTATCAGCAATGGAAACAAACTCATTCACGTGGTTGTGAAAAGAGTCCCTCCAGAAACAAGCTGTCGCCCCCAAATATACGACTATGTGGATGTGTACAAAAATGGGAAGAAGCCGCGACACAACTAGCTAAAGCCTACCCCATGGCAGGAGGGTATGGAGTAAGACCACTGGTGGGTGGTGCCATCACCATTGGGTGATTGCAACATTCTCTACGAAAATGAGAGACATTTTGACGATGGGCTGCGGAGGCGGTAAATGTGCCTGGCCTCCCTACATTCTACTACATGTAGCCTCCGCCTTTGTTCCTTTAGAAACAACCTCCTTGATGGAGGTGAGATCAAATGTAGACAACATGTTCTAAATTTTCTTAAGCATGCCAAGGATGAACTTCTGCAAGTTTTCCTTTGGATAGGTTGTGGTGGCTGAGTTATGTACTCCTGGGTTGTTATTGACCTATGTCAACGATCTAGATAGAACTCACTATAGAAATCATCTACGAACATGTCCCAAGTTATGGGATTGGCGTAGCCAGCCAACGAATACTCTACGAAAGTCAGCTAGATATCAACGGTGCATGATTAATTTTTAGCACCTTCGATGAATGGTCTATCCGTAGCTTGGCATCATATGACGTATTGGTATTGAATTACAGTACATGAACCCTTTGGTAAGCATTGTAGGTGCTCAGATGCTTCTACAATGCATCCATATACTTTGTCCTTCCTAGCTCTAGGGACATTGATTATTGTATGATATCCTCCTTCATGCGAGAAGGATGATATAAAGAGTCATCCAGTTATTGAAACCTCTGCTCCATTGCCTCCTAGGACTGCTGAATGCCATGTACTGCATGTACAAGCAAAGTCAACTATTGCGCTACATCTAGGTCCACATGAGGGGACATGGTTCTGCACAAAAAAGTCATAGCATCAATATAACTTTCACTTTATGAGAGAGACATGGATGTGGATGCTAAACTTAAACTATTTTGCTCGTACTCATGCAGAGAAGATCCAAACACTATCATGCATTTTGAACACCGCTAAGGAATTATGTACGCGAAAGGGATTGGACTATCTATGCTCTGAACCAAACTGTGAAGCCACTAGGATCTAAATACCCAACAAACATTCCACGTGCATAGTTCAACATTTGAAATACATTATGAGAGAGAAAAGCAAAAGAAAGAGAATGTAAAATGTTTCCTTTCACATAAACGCCCATACAAAATTCCAAGTCCATAGATATATGCATGCATTCTAAAAGCCCTTCCTAGAACAATCTCAATTGATAAAATAGTTAGCATGTGATGTAATGTTAATCACCATTATATAAGTACCAAATACCATAAAATGATACAAATAATTAAAAACTAGACAATGTATGTATTCAAATAATTATATATATGAATCTACATAATCAAATATTGGCGACATATAATAACAATCTTTTGATAAACTTTAACGTCGAATACTTAGAAAATGCCTTGAACATGTGCTACAAACTTTATCTTTAAAAAACTATAGCGCTAAATAACTGAGATGAGAAGAACACAAACAAGTTATCATTGGTGCTTCAAACGAAATGGCTTAAACATGTGCAGAGAAATAGGTTAATAGAAACACTATTAGGAAGATGAGAGATAATATGTAAAGACAAAAGATCAAGTCGTAAGTGCAACAAATAAGATAATGGTTGCAAAAATGTAGCAGAAAAACTGATTTATATATTTAAATTTAATTTAAATGGTAATTCATTTGTAATGATTTATTTGTTTGAATAAGATGGAATTTCCAAGATTCAGAAATATAAGTTAATTAAGCTTTATGTAAACATAAATTTCGATAATAAAATCATGTGAACATGGATTGTATGTAAGTTTCATTCTCCTTATTGGCATATATACATGTCTCTCAAAAAGCGCAAAAGATGCTAAATGAATGTCCTTCAAATCTATGCGCACCCTGTCTGGTGCAACTACTGCAAAAACTGTGTCAAACCAACAACCACTCACTACCTTGACTGCTCTTGAACACTTAGCGGATGCACATAAGTAGGTATATTATGAGAAATTGCTCGATACGATGTTAAACAACAATTGAAAGCAAAGGTAGACTAAATGCATGAAATGAGGTAGAAAGGGAAACCCTTCGCCTCCAATGACACTACCTTGACCACGATCTCACTACAGAATGCCCTCAACTGAGATCGTTGAAGTCCACCAGCCATTAGTAGTCGGCAATGGCGTAGGGAACAAATCAAAGTACTAAAAACAAAACTTAGAATGTGAGAACTACATTCCTCTTCGCTATTCCACTTCCCTAAACTCCTTTCACAGAGATGAGGACTAATTTGAAGATGTGGTCAACATCCACAACATCTAAATATCAAACATGTAGGGTAAAGCGAAACTTAGAGTACCAATCATGGCTACTTGACTGCCACAAAAGTATACTGCTAAAGAGTACACTGAAGGCATGATAAGGGAACATCACCATTGTGCGCCAAGTAGAGTGTTCCCCAGTTCACAACCTTTTGAGATCGTGGTCATCTGAGCTTCTACCCAAAGCCCCAAGGGTGAATGCTTCTCCCTTTGTGGCATCTATTCCAACTACCCACATGTCACTGAAGGAAGTTGAAACATCGTGACATGTAACATTCATCACGGGAATAACTCGTCTGCTGAAATCAAGTAGAGATTAGAACAACCAAATCTTGAAACACATATGCATACATAGGGGATGATCTCACTCAAGAGGCTCGCCAAGTATATTTCAATTTTAAAATTATGGTCGATCTCATTTCATTTCTTTTGGCAACAAGTTACATCATTTCATAATATTTATGAATGTCATAACATCCTAAGTGGATCTACCTTTTTCCATATTCCAAAAATAACCATTTCTAAAATCCAAATGAGTCCCAAAATCCTAGAATGGTCTATCATAATACATGACTGATCGATGAATCATTACCATAAGATCGATCATTCTGGTCTCACTAATCGATCAGTTTGGTCAGCATGATCAATCAATACTGATTGATCAGTTAGGTTTGACTTATCAGTCAAATCTGTAGCTAGTGACCAGGGTTATCGCACGAATCTGCACAGATCTCCATTCCGAGCACGTGCATGTGATCCTCGCTCTAATCTCAAAATAGTGATATGATTTTTATTTTGACTCATTATCTCAATTCCCCATAATTATGTCAAAGATGTCGTAATATGAATTGTAAGTCTGTCAAAACATGCCTTGAATGCGAATAAAACACTGTCAAATGGTCACTTGCGATATCCCCATAGGTATAAAAACACACAAACTCAATAACAAGAGGGAGGAAAAAACTTTACCTCCAGGGACTTCTGGGACTTTCCTCCAGTTGGAACGATAGTTTCATGGTGATGCACACAAAATACACACCTCTATAATGATCCCCTCATTAAGATTTTCATAGTGGCGGTCTCAGATCGCCAATCGGGCAACTTTTGATGATGGTGGTGGAGCTCCACGACTTCCTCTCCTTGGGAAACCCACCCATCCCCTTTATAGGGCGAGGATGGGTTAAACGGATATGGATCTGGTTTATATTCGAATCGATTAGCTTACCCACAATCTTCAAACACATAACATTCACATACAAACTCAGATTTCAATGTTCTTGGACTTGTTGGAAAGATCTTGCCGAGTACTACACAATAGAGTGGTATCAAATCAAGAGATTGATGAATATCTGATTTATCATTTCTATACTCCCTTATTATCCTCAAAATACAAGAATTCATTGTAAATCTTCATTAATTCCGCATTTTTATCAATAATAATTCTTCTTATAATAAACCCTAATTAATAATCCTAATTATTGTTTATCTATCACTAATATTTTCTTTTTTCTCTTTTATTAAAAATCTCCCAAAAAAGATAAATATTTTATATATTTATTTTAGCTTTAATAGAAATTAAAAATACATAAATAATAAAACCATTAAAAGCAATGTTCTTATCTATAAAAAACACTTACCCAAAATATTTCTTTGAGTATTTGATCTTTTTTGACTTTTTGCTCAACATGAAACTTGTAGATCTCATCGAGATCTACAACTTTTATGTTTTGACATTTTGTTAATTCAACCTCCGTCTATTTCTTTTTGAATTTTTCTTTATTTCTTCTTTTCCCTTAATTTTCAATGGGCCCCGTGGCGCTCCCTGGAGCTACCACGCAGCCCAGCTCTTTGGCCGCCACCCAACCTCTCCTCTGGTCGTCCATCTCCTTCTACCCACCTTCATCTCAGCCACTCATTTTCCCTTATCTCTCAACCGTCGGATGCGATCATCATATCTCATTAGAGCCATCCACTTCTGCCTTCATCTCCAACCGTTAGATGATTCCTCATCTAATGGTTCCATTACCTCCACATCACCCATTCCACCCCCACCATAGGATGAAGCCACCCGCTTTTATCTCAATCACACATCCATACCTCACTTCCCACCGTTGGATTAGATTCCCTGATCTGATCCCATCCCTCACTTTGCGCTCCCATCTTAGCCGTTGGATCACTCGATCCAACGACCATCAGGCATCTTCCTCCTCCAAACACCTCCCTTCTAGACGTTACACACGATGAAACCCTCGCCCCCTTCCAATTTTTGCCACACCATTTCACAACCTCTCAGCTCCGCAACGACCCTTCCTTGTAGCCTTAATACCCTTAACCCTCGGCAGCCATCATTGCCATCAACTTACGACCTCTCTGCTCTAGGCTACCGTTACAAATCTTCTCCTCCACCAGTGAAATGACCAGAGCCATACCCTATAAATACAAGCCCTCAGCCTCAGTTTTTGTTGGCCCACCAACCCACAGGCGTTGGCCCAGCTTCCCTCGCTCCTCCGGTGACAACGAAGGGGTAAATCGTTGAGGCGATGACGACCTCCCTGCTTAGGTGAGACCCATGACCATCCGGCCATATCACAGCCGACCCTACCACCGTTGAGATCCTTGACATGGCTGCCTGATGGCACGAAAATCCGAGCGACTAAGGCAATCAGGTATATCTAAGATGGTCGTCGCGACCTCAGTCACTCGATCGTGTCGATCAAGAAAAATATACCACCAAACAAGATGAAAAATCAATCAAACACAACAGCGGTCTTGCTATTAATTTAACCTGGTATAGCGACCAGGGTCGAACACAAGGAGCACGGATTGGCCTTGCGGCCTACGAAGTAGTCAAAAAAGAAAGGAAAAGGAAATAAAAATGTATTTTTAGTGGTTTTTAATTATTTTATATTTTTTTGGTTTTTAAGATATTAAGAAAATAAGAAAAGCAACTAAACAACACACTTCAACAATTTATTTAATGCACTAAAAATCAACCAAAAATTCTAACAAAAATATTTTTATGTGTTTTATAATTTTTACTGTCTTTGGTGAATTTTTGGGATTTTTCTGATGTTTATTTAATTTTCTAAAAATAAAACAAGGACTGAAACTGTAGGCACTGTCCAACCGAGCTAAAAGGACCTAGATAAAATATCTAGAAGCTCCAAATTAGCTGGAAGGTAATTTTCCTGTAAAGATAAGAAAACAAGGAAAATTTGGGCACCTAATTTATTATTTTTTTATTTTTAATTTGTTTACTAGAATTTTTATGAGGTTTTGAGTGTTTTCAATTTTTAGGTGTTTTAAGTAATGAAAAATAGCCAAAATTGGCTAGAAAATCAAGCAAGCAAAGAAAAACAGTAACTAATTTTTTTGTAATTTTTAAATGAATTTTAATATTTTTTGGGATTTTTAAAGTCAGACAGTAACAAAAATAGATGTTTTTGAATTTTTAAAAATATCAAACAGTGTCTAAAATGTCTCCAAAATTTATAGAAAATTTTACATCATGGCAGGAGCCATATTTCCAATTTTCATCAAATTTGGAGGTGATTTGCTATTTTATTCAAAAATAAAAAAGAGGGCACTGTGCACAGGGACCTAAGTGCAAATACCCGAAGTCCCGAGGGGTCTGGTGCAAAAATCCCAGGTAAACATGTGCGTCGCGCGTGCCTGAGGCACTCAGGGACCCAAATGTAATAAAAATTACTTCCAAGGGCTATTTGGTAACAGGTACCAAAAGTCCAGGGGGTAATCTGCAAATAACCCAAAAATATCCGCACATGCTCAAATGTTTCACGCACATGGGTATAAATGCAAATACTTAAAATACTTTCATTCATTCAGTAACATTCAGAACTACAGGGTATAAGATGCAAATACACCAGAAAGACACGTGTCGACGCACGTGCTACATAACACACAGGGGCATATCAGCAAATAAACTCAAGCACAAAGGTCTCTATGCAAAAGTACCAAAAACTAAACAACTACACTACGTATTTACGAGACTAATTACTAAATAAAATAAAAGAGGGGGCCTGAGGGTAATTTACCCTTTATTAATGGAGCCGTTGGATGGATGCCACGTGGAGCATCTGACGGTGGCGGGTGACTGGCGCTCCACAGCTGAGCTCCTCGGGCGAATCCAACGGCGAAGGCGTAGCCACGTGTCAGATCTAACGGTGGAGGGCGTCAGTGGCTAAACCTCGCGCATCGGGTGGTCCAGATTGCCTCGCCAACGATCTAACGGTGAAGGAACCTCCTCAGATGGACGGTCGGGATGAGAATTGGAGGTCCGAGGCTAATCGGACGGTCAGGGAAGATGCTGGAAGAACAGTTGGCCGGCGAGCTTTACCGGCCCGACGTACGCGATGCGATCCTCCCCTGCTGCTTCTGAAGATTGGAGAAGCTCCGGCGTGACGCTCCGCAACTGATGGTGTCCTCCGATGACCCGGCCGAGCTCTGGGGAGCTCCGGCGAGGTCGGCGGAGGTGAAGCTCCTGGCCCGAATGACCCAAGCCCTCAGATGGGCTGGGAAGTACCTGCAAAGTAAACCAGGAGACTCGCGGGTCGAGGGCAAACTGCCTCGACCCGGTTAGGCGGAGTGACGATGGTCGGAGGGTCGGTATGGGCGAGCTCCCGCGAGGGTGGGGACGGAGGAGCTCGAACCCCAGCTCCTGTGCGAGCTGGGTTGGATGGAGGTATGGAGAAGGTGCGCGGGAGGAAGGCGAAGGCTATGGCGAAGCCTGATGATCGAACGGTGGTCGGACGTGGACGGAATCGACGACGAACGGCGGAGAAGCGAATTGGGGGTAATTGAAAATTAAAGAAAAAGAAAAGGCTAAGGGTCTACCTGGGTGGCTGATGAGACTGGGGATGAGCAGGCGATGCTCTGGGTCGTTGCCTCGAGGAGCGTCTCCCTCCGAGGCTCGAGCTCCAGCTCAGGGCGGAGCACGGCAGTGCTGGATCGCCGGATCGATGGGCCACTGCCCCTCTCCTCGCTGCGACACTTGCTGGAGCAAGCTGTCACTCTTGCCAATGCAGTGGAGGTCACGGGTAGCGAAGCAAATGAGCCAAAGATGCGAATGGTGAAGGCGGAGCTCGAGCTAAATATGGGTGCAGGTCCGGCTAGAAGAGGTCGGGTAGGGCATTGGAGCGCGCGGATCCGAGGTGGAGGCTCCGGCGAGGGTCTCGGATGTATCATGAAGGAGTCGGACCCGGGAATTAGGCGAGGGTGAATCGGGTTTAGGCGCTAAAAAAGGGGGAAGTCGGGTCGGGCGCCTAAGACCGTGGGAAGTGGTCCTAGGGGGGGTAGTTGACCGGGCGGTCAACAATCCCCAGGGCCAATGGGTAGCGGCCACGTGGCTGAGATTTGAAAGTGAAATTAAGGGTAGTTAATGGCCGAATTATTAAAAAGTTAAAACATGAAATATTTTTATTTTATTTTTTTTTCTATTTGTAGTGATTTTTAATTAATTTTTCGAAATAAAAATAAGGTATGTACATAGTAGGGTTAGATATAGGTATATATATAATGTAGGGTTTTTAATTTTTGATTTTTAATTGTTATTTTTATACAATTTTATTCCCATTTTATATTTTATTTATTTATATTATAAAATAAGGAATAAAAAGATATTTTTATTTTATTTTTATTATTTATGTACATAGGTGAAATAAATAGGTATGCACATATATATACATGGTATATTTACAAAGTCTTTTTGGATTTTTAGTTTTGTTATTTTTATTTTGTTTTTGTTTTAATTTATTTTATTTATTTACACCATATAATATAGAGCATTTACAAGATTTTTGGGAATTAATTTTATTTATTTACAAAGCTAGATAAATATAGATGTGATGGTCTATATACATGGTGAGTGGTGTTTTTGTCTTCTTTTTGTTTTTTATATTTTTATCTTGATTTTATATTTAGAAATATTTACAAATATTTACAAGCCAATTTGAGTCTATTTTTGTGAGGAAAATACTTTTATTTATTTACATAAATATTTACACACATGAGCCCCTATCTCCCTCTACTTTGGCTTTTATGCGGTCAGGCCCATGCTCAGCCCTCCCTTGGGTTAGGTTGCTCAATATTTATTCTAAATATTTCCCTCTTTTTCTTTTTAATCTTTATTCTTTTATTTTTGCACAAAAACATGCTAATTATAGGTTTTTACACAATGCATGCTTTTGGTAATTATTTCTATTTACAACTATATACATGCATTTGCAAAGGTTTTTGTAGCTAAAATATAAGAATAAAGAGTGATGAATGAGTATTCATCACCCCCCTATACTTAACTTTGCTAGTCCCTTAGCAAACACTTATTTGAAAAAGAAGTGAAAAAGAAATAAAGAAAAAGAAAAAGAGAATGTACATGGATCAAGGCTGATTATTAAACTTGCCTTCATTAAATTAAGGTATGGAGCTCGATCAGATCTTTGGATTATTAATGTGTCGGAACCTTATTTGGACTTAAGTCTAAAACTCAACAGCCTCTAAGTTCCACTATTCTATAACCAAGACTCCTCAATGCTCCAGGTCAGAACAAGTCATCAATCACAAACCCTGAAGACCATGAATCTTTTCTTGTCCTGTGAATGTGAGGTCTAAGCTCTCCACCTCAGAAATGGCAACTTAACAACCCTCCCCAACAAGGTAACTCTATGACCTCAATCTGGCCACTCTTTCCTCGAGGAGCGGGGTATTCCCTTCTAAGTTCAAGTTCAACCGGCTCAAGAAGAGGAGGAAGAAGAGAATGGGTCAAGGACAGTGTAGCCAAGTACCCTTGGGAGCTTGACCAGTGTAGCCAAGTCTCCCTGCTGCAAGCTACATCAGGTGGATCATGATACTCAAGCTTTGCTTATTGCACTCTATATACATACTCCGGTGGGATTATCATTTTCTCTCAGACCCACCATTTTTTTGGAGTTATTTTCTTTTTGCATTTTTTTTCAAGTGCATCTATACAACATATACATGTGCAGCATATATACAAGGAGTTTTCCTCTTGAGCCAGTAGACTATCCCTCTTTTGAAGCATTATTGCAACCCACAACTCCCGTCGTTAGACCTCATGGCAACCAGACCAAGTTGAGACGCACTTCCTTCACTAAAAGAAGAAGAGAGGTTCCGCCTAGAAGTACTACCCTCATATGCTACCCCAAGTCAAGGAAGACTGCCTCCTCACCACCTCATCCGTAGAGAGCTCGGTGCATAGTGCTGGTGTCCAAGTAAAGCCATAATCTATATGAGTCATGTGTTGTTGTGAAGTGCTCTACTTAGGCTCATTGAGATGACATGTGATCATAGCCTAGTGGACTCAAAGAATTAAGTCACCATGGACCTGAAAAGCCTTAAACCTAAGCCCTATAAGGTTCCTCTTGAAGTTAGGTGGATTAAGATCTTAATCAAGCTCCATTTCTCAATTTGATTCCAGGCTAGTTTAAATGTCAACTATCATCCAGAAAACTATATACATATATACAAAAGATACTATTTACACAAATTTTACAATCATGCAAAATTTTTGAAAAATGTTTTGAAATCATGAATGGATGATGCATGAAGTGCAAGTTTTGCAAAAAGATATTTACACACATTTACACAAGATTTTTGCAAACTTTTTATTTTCAAAACATTTTGGAAAAATTTTGTACTATATACATAATTTTGATAAGAAAATATTTGCACAAGCTTTACACAAAAGATTTTTGAAATCATTTTTACAAAAATAATTTGTACACTAGCTATTTATGTGCAAATAAAAGAAGTTTATATACATGAAAAATTTTTAATTTTTGTGATTTTTAGGGTTTTTAGCCATTTTATTAATTAACACACTCACACAAAGTACGAGTTATGGCTAAAGTATATATGAAATATATACACACCCCCCTATACTTAGCTCGAACGATGTCCTCAGAGTCAAGAGCGATGAAGAAGACATAACTCGTGCTAGGTATAGGGAAGTGAAAAGGAAGGCTATATACAAAGACGAATGAATGAATAGAAAGTCAAGAGGGTCTCGGGTCTTCCCCCTATACTTAGGATCAAGTAATCCTAAGTATAGCATGCTGTATACTAAGGGAAATCCGAGTGGAGAATGTACAGGTTCTACCCCCCCCCCCTATACTTAGGGTAAAATATCCCTAAGTATAGGCAGCAAAACAGGGGTAGAAAGAAACAAAAGAAATACCCAAAGGTCTCACATCCCCCCTATACTTAGGGTAAAGTGCACCCTAAGTATAGCATACTCACAAGATGAAGAAAGGGATGTGGGACTAAAGAATGTAGTGATATAGACATCTGGATCTATACAAGGCGGAAGATCAGTGAAACTCAGGCGTGAGATGCATTAGATGTGAGTCAAATACCACATCTCACGCAAAATGAATAGGGGCAAGATCAACGACTCGCGGCTCATGATCTAGAAATGGCTTGAGCCGCTGGCCGTTCACTCGAAAGGTACTCTCAGAAGACAACTCGGATATATCAATGCTACCGTTGTCGTGTACCTTTTTGACCAACTAGGGTCCCTTCCATTTGCTCTGTAGCTTCCCTGGAAATAAACGAAGCCTCGCATCAAACAGCCATACTCTCTGTCCAATCTCAAAATGCTTGTGGCTGATGTGAGAATCATGCCACTCCTTCACTCTCTCCTTATACTGTAGGCTGTTTGAGAAAGCGGTATCTCTCAACTCCTCCAAGGTTGCTAACTCTGCCCTCCTCTGGTCTCCTACACCATCTGGATCCATAAGAATATCAGTAACTGCCCATAGTGACATGTTCCTCAGCTCAACAGGTAAATGGCACGGCTTGCCATATACGAGGCGAAAGGGAGATGTGCCCAATGGTGTCTTGAAAGACGTCCTATATGCCCACAAGACCGAGTCCAACAGCTGTGACCAATCCTTTCGGTCAGGGCGGACGACTTTCTGCAATATAGTCTTGATCTCCCTGTTCGACACCTCGGCTAGACCATTCGTCCGTGGATGGTAAGGTGTAGCAACACGATGGTCTATACCGAACTCGCTAGCAAGGGCCTTCACCTGGTCGTTGATGAAATGAGACCCCCCATCAGAAATCAAAACTCGTGGAACCCCGAACCGCGTGATGATATGCTTCCTCAAAAATCAGCAAACTGTCCTCGCATCAGCGGCTCGGGCGGGGATAGCCTCAACCCAACAACTAACATAATCGATGGCCAACAGAACATACTCAAATCCCTGACTCTTAGGGAATGGACCCATGAAATCGATGCCCCATGCGTCAAAAACCTCACAGAAGTGAATGGGCTGCATCGGCATCATATCACGCTGTCCACAAGTGCCCATCCTTTGACAGTCAGTACACTGCTTCACGAACTCATCAGAGTCCTTGAAGAGGGTAGGCCACCACAAGCCGGATTGGAGCACTTTCTGTGCCGTTCTCCTCCCAGAATGATGTCCTCCTGCCTCAAGCTTGTGGCAGTAAGTGAGGACGCTATGGTGTTCCTCCTGAGGAATGCACCTACGCCAGACGCTATCCCCTCCTTCGTGGTAAAGGATGGGATCCTCCCAGTGGTAGGACTTGGCCTTCGCAAGGAAGGTCTCAAGCCTCTGCCTGGGCCAATCTTGTGGGACTTTCCCAGCAACGAGAAAGTTCACAATATTGGCATACCACGGGAGTGAGGCGATAGCAAGGATCGCCTCATCTGGGAAGGTCTCACGAATGGGATCTATCTGCTCAGACTTCTCAGGCTGCTCTATACGGGAGAGGTGATCCGCCACCACATTCTTGACTCCAGGCTTATCTTTGATCTCAATGTCGAACTCCTGGAGTAGAAGGATCCATCTAGTAAGTCTGGCCTTAGCATCCTTCTTTTCCATGAGGTATCGGATGGCGGTGTAATCTGTGTACAAGGTCACTCTAGATCCAATGATATAAGATCGAAACTTATCTAGGGCGAACACTACGACTAGCATCTCCTTCTCTGTGACTGTGTAATTCTGCTGCGCGGAATCCAATGTGCGGCTAGCGTAGTGGATAGCAAACGGGACTCCATCCCTCCTCTGTCCCAGCACGGCCCCTACGGCAAAATCGGAGGCATCCGTCATGATCTCGAATGGGAGAGACCAATCAGGCGGCTGAAGGACAGGAGCCTCAATCACACACTGCTGGAGAGTCGCAAAGTACGAAAGACAGTTGTCATCGACAAGGAACTCGGTGTCTTTCGTCAAGAGGTCAGTCAACGGCCGGGCAATCCTGCTGAAATCATGAATAAATCTCCGATAGAACCCAACATGCCCCAGGAATGACCGTAGCTGCCTCAAATTGGACGGCGGTGCGAGTTTTCTAATGACATCAACCTTGGTCGGATCAACCTCCATGCCCCTGTTGGAGATGATATGGCCAAGCACCATCCCTTGAGTCACCATGAAGTGACTCTTCTCCCAAGAAAGCACCAAATGGACCTCTATACATCGCTGGAGTACTCGGTCTAGGCAGTCAAGACAGGAGTCGAATCCGTCACCCTAGACCGAGAAATCGTCCATTAAGACCTCCAAACACTCCCCTACCATGTCCGAAAAGATCGACAACATGCATCTCTGAAAAGTCGCAGGGGCATTACATAGCCCAAATGGCATGCGTCGAAAAGCATATGTGCCGAAGGGACAGGTAAAGGTGGTCTTCTCCTGATCCTCAGGAGCGATGGCCACATGGTTGTAGCCCGAGTACCCATCCAGGAAACAGTAATGGCTCTTCCCTGCCAGTCTCTCAATGATCTGGTCAATAAAAGGCAGGGGGAAATGGTCCTTCTTGGAGGCCTGGTTGAGTCTCCTGTAGTCAACACAGACCCGCCAAGAGGTAGGTACTCGAGTAGCAATCTCCTCTCCCGACTCACTGATCACAGTCGTGATGCCCGTCTTCTTGGGCACCACATGCAAGGGGCTGACCCACTTGGAGTCGGAAAAGGGATAAATAAAATCTGCACTCCACCATTTGAAAATCTCCTTCATGACGACCTCTCTCAGGTTGGGGTTCAGCCGCCGCTGGAACTCACGCGACGGCTTCGCCCCCTCCTCGAGATAAATATGGTGCGAGCACAACGATGGACTAATCCCATGGAGATCTGCTACGCTCCATCCGATTGCCTTGCGGTTCTTTTCAAGAACCCCCATCAAACGGGATTCTTGCTCTCCAGTCAGATCGGCGGAGATGATGACTGGGTACATCTCTGGCTCGCCCGCAAGGAACCGATACTTCAGCGAAGTAGGGAGCGGCTTCAGCTCTGGACAGCTGGGTGCTGGCAAATCTGGCTTCGGAAGAAGATGTGTGTATACTGCTAAATCTGCCATATCAGCCTGGGAGAATGAAAATGAACTCTCGCAAACTGAATCTGGAGAAGGCTGCTCAACTGTGCTGTCTCTGATCTGCTCTGCATCTACGTCCTCCGCAGCTGTAGGCTCTGTGGGACTCAGGTCTGGCATCTGATCATCACAATCTGCCCAATCAGACTCTGAATCCGAGGGATCTGCATCAAACAAGGTGGTAACAGTACCACCGTCACACAAGGTGGCCTCAGTACCACCATCACTAAACTCTGTGTCGCGGTCAAGAACCGGCTCTGCTGCCTCTGTAGTATCCTGGACCAGGGCTGTGCTCTCCAAGCTCTCCTCTGCTATCATCTCGGCATCAGCGGTGTCTGGAAATGAGAGGATGGCATGTGCTGAAGGGTCTGCCCATGCTGCCTCATCATCTGTGATCACAAAATCATAGTCCTGGTGGATGTCTAACCCGGCATCTGTCAGCTGCTCTGTATCTGTGCTGGTCTCTGAGCATGCTCTCTCTGGCTCTGTAGTCCTCGACCGTCTCTATTTGTACACTCTCACCCTTGACGCGAAAGTATACCTTCCCGCTATCATGATCAGTCACCGCCTTGGCTGTGGCCAAGAACGGACGACCGAGGATGATGGGGGTATCGGTCACTGAATCAGGGATCTCCATGTCCAACACTACGAAGTCCACGGGGAATTGCAGGCCCTGAATAGTGACGATAACGTCTCGCAACAACCCCTTCGGCCTCTTGACAGATCGATCAGCAAACTGAAGGACTGTCCTGCTCTGTCTAAGAGTGCCCAACTCGAAGCGGTCGAGAAGGGCTGCCGGAAGGAGGTTGATAGACGATCCGCTATCCAATAGAGTCCGGGCGAACCTCTGCTCACTAATCTGACATCTGACGTATGGGGCTCCTGAATCTGGCCTCTTGGCCGGTCGCGAAGCATGTAGCTTTCGTCAGCACATGTATCTCTGAATGATGGTTCCTCCTCCTCCTCCTGACTGTGGTCATGTCTCTCAACGATCGCTGAAGAAGGGGGATGTGCTGCAAAGCCTCCTGAAGGGTCAGCTGTATATGGAATCGATCAATCATGCTATGGCTGAACTCCTCCTGCTCTCTCTTTTTTGGGTCTTTTTCTTTTTTCTTCCCCTTCCCCATCAGAAGGGCTCTAGGGAAGGGGATCACAGGGTCCTTCTCAGATGAAGGACGAGGAAGAGGTCTAGACGGCTCGACGACCGGATCCGCACATACATCAATCACCACAGTGGGACCAGAAGAAACTAAACCTTTTCCTTTATTCAAAACAGTGTTCTGAGATACATCAGTGGAAGGAAAAACAACAACTCTCTCTGAATGAACACCGGTGGCCTCAGTACCACCACGGGCTGGCTCTGCTAGACGTCTCGCGGCCTCAGTACCGCGTGCTGGCTCGGCAACTCTGGTGGCGTTAGTACCACCTTCTTGAACTGGTGAAGCGGCGGCCTCAGTACCGCCGGTGGAATCAGCATCCTTGGTGGCATCGGTACCACCATCATCATCATGTGCGGCCTCAGTACCGCTCTCCTCCTCCTCATCTGGCACCCCGAATGTGTCCTCGTGGTGTAGCTCAGACGAGGCGCCGCCGCCTGCTGGTGTCCTACCGCTCCTAAGCGTAACAAAATCAGCATCAAAAAGATCCGAAGATGTATCAACAAATGGATCACTAGGAGTGGCGTGCTCAGTGTAAGCTACCTGCTCAGATTTCCGCTTCAGGCTGTTGGGATTCGGCTCTATCTGGGCAGGTATGGCGGCCTTCCCTCTCACAATGTCCCGCATCTCCTGGCGGAACTCGTCCATCTCCCGTCTGAAAGTAGCATGCTGGTCCGTGAGGAGGCGGGCTATGTCGTCCAAGGCGGGGCTCTCGTATGGTGAACCATGAGAGCCCGACGGGTAGCCTCTCTGGTGATGAGGCTGCTGGAACTGGTGCTGCTGCTGAGAGGGGTGAGAAGGAGGGTGCTGCTGCTGGTGTGGCTGGTGAGCCTGCTGCTCACGTCTCCAAGACTGTCCCTGCTGCTGATAGGGACGAGGAACGAAGGATGACTGCGGCTATGACTGGTAGACTGGGGGCTGTTGCTGCTGGTCATCTCTCTGCTGGCTATACTGCCCTCTCTGACCGGATGACTGCTGCTGGGGCTGGGTACCTCCACTTCCCCACCTGAATCCGGGATGGTCTCGTCGGATCCCAGGCTGAGGACGGTCATACCAAATCCCGTTGACATCCATCAACGGCTCTGCATCGAACTGGGCTGGCGGGAGTACTGCCAGAAGCTGATCTGGCTTGTATACCACCATCTGCATGTCTGGAGATGGTGGAGACTGGCAAGAGGGTTGTTGCTGCTGGTACGGCTCCGCCTGTACAAGGTGAACCTGTCTAGGCTGCTGAAAGGAGCTGGAGCGCTGGGACGAGCTGCTGCTGCCGCCGGAATCGCCTCGCGACTGAAGACGGGGCTGTGAAGCCGTCTGTGCCTCCTGGAGACACATGAGCTGGGTCTTCATGTCGCTCAGAGTCTGTGCCATCTGCTCCATCTGAGTGATGCCCTGGCACTGCTTCTTCTCAATCAGCTCCATCCGATCCAACTTCTCACTGATGATACCCATATCCGCAGCGGACGACTCTGCCTGTGCTGCTGCTACTACGGATGAACTGGATGGGCCGGCATCGACCCGTGCTATCCTCTGGTACTGCACGGGTCCTGGCTGCTGCTGGGATCTGCCCTGAGTGTATAACCGGGTCTGGGACATCACCATATAGTTCTCGGCCATCTCCTCGTAGATGGCCCAGACCTGGTCGTGATCCTTGGCGAAATAGGACCCGCCACAAGAAGCATTCACCAAGCCCTGGAGCTCTGGTGTCAGCCCGCTGAAGAAGCTCTGCACAAGGTTCGGCTTCGAGATATCATGGTGCGGGCATCGGTCAGTCAGCTCATGAAACCTCTCCCATGCCTCATGGAATTGCTCGTTGGGGAGCATGGAGAAGTTGCTGATGAGGGCTCTCGCTGCATTGGTCCGCCCGAGTGGGTAGTACTTGTTCAAGTACTCGGTGCGGAGCTGCTCCCAGGTGTAAACAAACTTCCCCAAATGCTTCAGCCAGGTGGCTGCTCTGTCTGCTAGGGAAAAGGGGAAGGTGATCATCCTGATCGTGTCCTGGTCAGCCTGACGGTCGTGGACAGTGCTGCAAATCATCAGAAACTGCTAGAGGTGGAGATGGGGCTCCTCAGTAGCGAGTCCGTGGAAACGAGGGAGTAGCTGCAAGGTGTTCGGGGGGAACTTGAAGTCCCCCACGATGGCTGGAAGTACGACCCAGTGGTGCGCCAACGTCGATCCGGGGTTGTGCAACTCCCGCATCGGTCTCGGTGGTCCTCCTGCCGCGGCTGCGGCGGCTGCTGCCGCTGCGGCGGCTGCTGCGGCTGCTGCATCTGCATCCTCTGGGATCCTCGGTCCCTCTCTGCGCTCCTCGCGCTCTGCTCGCATCTGCTCCATCTCTCTCCTCATGTCAAGCATGAATGCTCCCTGATCCCTCAACTGCTGCTGGACGGTCTCTAATGAGGCGATCAGGGTGGAGTTGATCGCGCCCTGGTCCAGCACAAAGTGCTCAGGCTGTGGACCACGGGAACGATCCTCGGAACTGCCGGCCATGGCGTCTGCAAAATCAAAGGAGCCAAACTCAGGTGCTGTCAAATCTGCTAGTCTCTCCTCTGGCTCATATCTCTCAGAACCGAAAGAAAGGGGGTCGAGGGGGAACAGGGCGGAATCATACTCGGGCTCGAAGAACTGGTCTCGGCTCTCGCGGGCCAACCTAGATGAATGGGTAGATGTGCCCGAAAGCGGTGCAGCCAGAGGCTGCCTAAGAGAGCGTCTACCCATCATCGTGATCTGACGAGTAGGGCGGATGAGATCTGGAAAAACTATGATGAGCAACCAAACCCTCTGTTCACCAACACAACACGAGCTGAAGACCGTAAAGGCTCGGTCAAATTATCTTGTCAATTTTTATTAGGTGAACAAGCAATCTATGAGAGCGCTTACGTGACCTGTTGGGATACCCGATACTACTCCAACCGACTGGCCTGCACGGAAGAGTCGGTAGTCAGCTGTAAATAGCATCGGAGGGCTCTACCTAGTGTGCGTGTCACTCTCTCGTGCAAGCAAACCAAACAATGAGGGGGTTGCTCTCCCCAAGACAAATTTTTAAGTGAGGTGTCTTTTAGGGTCAATAGTCTTAGCAGTCCCAATTTTATGGTTTTTCTTTTTAATTTTTTTCAATAAAAACAAAGGCCTAACGAATTTTTCGGTTCTCCTGGTTATTTAATCCAAAACAAGGGGGAGAAGACGAAAAAGCCGATGCGCGATGAAATCAATGATGCATGCAGAGATAGAAATGTGTACCTTTCCTCCAGCACTCTACATGCAAGTGATCCGCGTAGAAATTTAAAGACTGAAAGTAAACTACCCTATATGATGCAGCGGTGAAAACCGAGTCCTAGATGAGCAAGTCTACTCGCAGAACCGTCTAACTGGTCACTGACCCCAAGCCAAAGGTCCGGTCTTGGCCTACCCCTCCTCTGCCTGACAAATCGGGGGTAGGAGAAAGCGCTTTACGGGGCAGGCTGCGGCACGTAGGCTACGAAGGAGATGAGTCAGTTATTTTTATTAATCAATTATTAGTAGGTCCAATTAATCGCACTATAGGAACATGCAGATAATTAGGTGTGGGGACCCTACTAATTACGGCACAAGCAAGTAGAAAATCCTAAGTCTAGGGGCTCGATGAAAAACCGCGTAAACACCGGAAAAGGCAGCTAAAAATCAAAACCGCGAAAAAGCCGCGAAAATCCTAAGGGTCCCCCGAGCACACCGGTGCTCGGGGAAACAGACCCGCTAGTCAATCAAGTCCAAGAGTTTGTCCATGTATTATTAAAATAATAATCAAATAAATCCTAAACTACACCTCTCCCACTCAGCTCTCCTCTCACGCTCTCCTGCGGCTCCGTACAGAAGGGAGTCGCCTCCAAGTTCCTCGCTTGCGTTGGCTTCTCGAAATCGGGCGCCTCGGTCCTCGGGCCCTCGCAAGAAAAAGACAAGTGGTCAGACCAATAAAAATAATCAAATAATAGTAAGAAAATAAATGAAACTAAAATGAGGGTATATATGCAAAAATGCAAAATAAAATAAACAAACAAAAATCAAACAAAAGCAAAAATAAAAGAAAATAAAATAAAACAAAATAAAACAAAAATAAAATATAAACAAAAAGCCGCGACAAGCCGCGAGCTCTAAAAGAGCCGCGAAAAGCCGCGAGCTCTGAAAGAGCCGCGAAAAGCCGCGAAAAACAAAATGAAAATAAAACAAAAACTACTAAGCCGTGCTCCCCGGCAACGGTGCCATTCTGATGGCACGAAAATCTGAGCGACTAAGGCAATCAGGTATATCTAAGATGGTCGTCGCGACCTCAGTCACTCGATCGTGTCGATCAAGAAAAATAGACCACCAAACAAGATGAAAAATCAATCAAACACAACAGCGGTCTTGCTATTAATTTAACCTGGTATAGCGACCAGGGTCGAACACAAGGAGAACGGATTGGCCTTGCGGCCTACGAAGTAGTCAAAAAAGAAAGGAAAAAGAAATAAAAATGTATTTTTGGTGGTATTTAATTATTTTATATTTTTTTGGATTTTTAAGATATTAAGAAAATAAGAAAAGCAACTAAATAACACACTCCAACAATTTATTTAATGCACTAAAAATCAACCAAAAATTCTAACAAAAATATTTTTATGTGTTTTATAATTTTTACTATTTTTGATGAATTTTTGGGATTTTTATGATGTTTATTTAATTTTCTAAAAATAAAACAAGGACTGAAACTGTAGGCACTGTCCAGCCGAGCTAAAAGGACTAGATAAAATATCTACAAGCCCCAAATTAGCTGGGAGGTAATTTTCCTGTAAAGATAAGAAAACAAGAAAAATTTGGGCACCTAATTTATTATTTTTGGATTTTTAATTTGTTTACTAGAATTTTTATGAGGTTTTGAGTGTTTTTCAATTTTTAGGTGTTTTAAGTAATGAAAAATAGCCAAAATTGGGTAGAAAATCAAGCAAGCAAAGACAAACAGTAACTATTTTTTTTGTAATTTTTAAATGAATTTTAATATTTTTGTGGGATTTTTAAAGTCAGACAGTAACAACAATAGATGTTTTTGAATTTTTAAAAATATCAAACAGTGTCTAAAATATCTCCAAAATTTATAGAAAATTTTACATCATGGCAGGAGCCATGTTTCCAATTTTCATCAAATTTGGAGGTGATTTGCTATTTTATTCAAAAATAAAAAAGAGGGCACTGTGCATAGGGACCTAAGTGCAAATACCCGAAGTCCCGAGGGGTCTGGTGCAAAAATCCCAGGTAAACACGTGCGTCGCGCGTGCCTGAGGCACTCAGGGACCCAAATGTAATAAAAATTACTTCCGAGGGCTATTTGGTAACATGTACCAAAAGTCCAGGGGGCAATCTGCAAATAACCCAAAAATATCCGCACATGCTCAAATGTTTCACGCACAGGGGTATAAATGCAAATACTCAAAAACTTTCATTCATTCAGTAACATTCAGAACTACAGGGTATAAGATGCAAATACACCAGAAAGACACGTGTCGACGCACGTGCTACATAACACACAGGGGCATATCAGCAAATAAACTCAAGAACAAGGGTCTCTATGCAAAAGTACCAAAAACTAAACAACTACACTACGTATTTACAAGACTAATTACTAAATAAAATAAAAGAGGGGGCCTAAGGGTAATTTACCCTTTATTAATGGAGCCGCTGGATGGATGCCACGTGGAGCATCTGACGGTGGCGGGTGACTGGCGCTCCACAGCTGAGCTCCTCGGGCGAATCCAACGGCGAAGGCGTAGCCACGTGTCAGATCTAACGGTGGAGGGCGTCAGTGGCTAAACCTCGCACATCGGGTGGTCCAGATTGCCTCGCCAACGATCTAACGGTGAAGGAACCTCCTCAGATGGACGGTCGGGATGAGAACTTGAGGTCCGAGGCTAATCGGACGGTCGGGGAAGATGCTGGAAGAACAGTTGGCCGGCGAGCTTTGCCGGCCCGACGTACGCGCTGTGATCCTCCCCTGCTGCTTCTGAAGATCGGAGAAGCTCCGGCGTGACGCTCCGCAGCTGATGGTGTCCTCCGATGACCCAGCCGAGCTCTGGGGAGCTCCGGCGAGGTCGGCGGAGGTGAAGCTCCTGGCCCGAATGACCCAAGCCCTCAGATGGGCTGGGAAGTACCTGCAAAGTAAACCAGGAGACTCGCGGGTCGAGGGCAAACTGCCTCGACCCGGTTAGGCGGAGTGACGATGGTCGGAGGGTCGGTATGGGCGAGCTCCCGCGAGGGTGGGGACGGAGGAGCTCGAACCCCAGCTCCTGTGCGAGCTGGGTTGGATGGACGTATGGAGAAGGTGCGCGGGAGGAAGGCGAAGGCTATGGCGAAGTCTGATGATCGAATGGTGGTCGGACGTGGACGGAATCGACGGCGAACGGCGGAGAAGCGAATTGGGGGTAATTGAAAATTAAAGAAAAAGAAAAGGCTAAGGGTCTACCTGGGTGGCTGATGAGACTGGGGATGAGCAGGCGATGCTCTGGGTCGTTGCCTCGAGGAGCGTCTCCCTCCGAGGCTCGAGCTCCAGCTCAGGGCGGAGCACGGCGGTGCTGGATTGCCGGATCGATGGGCCACTGCCCCTCTCCTCGCTGCGACACTTGCTGGAGCAAGTTGTCACTCTTGCCAACGCAGTGGAGGTCACGGGTAGCGAAGCAAATGAGCCAAAGATGCGAATGGTGAAGGCAGAGCTCGAGCTAAATATGGGTGCAGGTCCGGCTAGAAGAGGTCGGGTAGGGCATTGGAGCGCGCGGATCCGAGGTGGAGGCTCCGGCGAGGGTCTCGGATGTATCATGAAGGAGTCGGACCCGGGAATTAGGCGAGGGTGAATCGGGTTTAGGCGCTAAAAAAGGGGGAAGTCGGGTCGGGCGTCTAAGCCTGTGGGAAGTGGTCCTGGGGGGTAGTTGACCGGGCGGTCAACAATCCCCAGGGCCAATGGGTAGCGGCCACGTGGCTGAGATTTGAAAGTGAAATTAAGGGTAGTTAATGGCCGCATTATTAAAAAGTTAAAACATGAAATATTTTTATTTTATTTTTTTTTCTATTTTTAGTGATTTTTAATTAATTTTTCGAAATAAAAATAAGGTATGTACATAGTAGGGTTAGATATAGGTATATATACAATGTAGGGTTTTTAATTTTTTATTTTTAATTGTTATTTTTATACAATTTTATTCCCATTTTATATTTTATTTATTTATATTATAAAATAAGGAATAAAAAGATATTTTTATTTTATTTTTATTATTTATGTACATAGGTGAAATAAATAGGTATGTACATATATATACATGGTATATTTACAAAGTCTTTTTGGATTTTTAGTTTTGTTATTTTTATTTTGTTTTTGTTTTAATTTATTTTATTTATTTACACCATATAATATAGAGTATTTACAAGATTTTTGGGAATTAATTTTATTTATTTACAAAGCTAGATAAATATAGATGTGATGGTCTATATACATGGTGAGTGGTGTTTTTGTCTTCTTTTTGATTTTTATATTTTTATCTTGATTTTATATTTAGAAATATTTACAAATATTTACAAGCCAATTTGAGTCTATTTTTGTGAGGAAAATACTTTTATTTATTTACATAAATATTTACGCACATGAGCCCCTATCTCCCTCTACTTTGGCTTTTATGCGGTCAGGCCCATACTCAGCCCTCCCTTGGGTTAGGTTGCTCAATATTTATTCTAAATATTTCCCTCTTTTTCTTTTTAATCTTTATTCTTTTATTTTTGCACAAAAACATGCTAATTATAGGTTTTTACACAATGCATGCTTTTGGTAATTATTTCTATTTACAACTATATACATGCATTTGCA
Source organism: Ottelia alismoides (assembly GCA_037367405.1). Lineage (NCBI taxonomy): Eukaryota > Viridiplantae > Streptophyta > Magnoliopsida > Alismatales > Hydrocharitaceae > Ottelia > Ottelia alismoides. Next base: position 383,998 of record JAZKJV010000136.1, read on the forward strand.
AAGGTTTTTGTAGCTAAAATATAAGAATAAAGAGTGATGAATGAGTATTCATCACCGCCCAGGTATGAGCGACGATTCGAGGGCTAAATCAACCTCCAACCCAAGCCTCCTCCTCCGCCAAATGCCTACTCCGATCAAGTATCCTTTCCCCCTTCTTTTTTCTCTGATTTTTCTCTTATATATACCCGCACACATAGTTCATCTCATCACAATTTCACCACACCCTTACCTTCACTACACCACTTACACCTTCGCACCACCCTCCGATCACCACCTCCCTTCTCCGTAACCTTGATCACCTCCACCCCATCTCCTCTCTGGTCCGCTGGAGACAAGCCCATGTCCTCCATTCCTTCACCCGAATAGGACCTCATGTCACTCACTCCCACACACACACAAGCTTCGGCTATATGCTAACATATGCAAATCTTCAATGGTCAGACTCCACATCTATGCTCTGATCTCCTTCACCACCTCGGACGAGCTTTCACTTTCAGCACTCACCTTCCTCCACCGGCTCCGCTATTCACTACCAACCTCTTCACCTGACATATGGGGAGCCTCCTCGAGCTTCATACATCTCGGAGTAGCATGTAGGAAAAATAGGACCCTCGCTGGAGGCCTGTTAGCACCGTTGTCCTTGCTGTCATGATCGAAGAGCAATTGTCGTTGGATGGGCCTCCTCAGTGGCCATCCAATGGCCTTGATATTGCCACGCTACCCTGCCCCATAGTAGTAGGTTCGTTGGACCAAAGCAATGCATGAAGCGCGGAGGCCACGCCACATGGACTCCAAGCATGCAACCAACCGAGCCTCGTCCTGAGCCTAGCCCACACAGTTCAACCCCTACAGTTTTCACTTTTTGTAAGAAGGTCCTTCCAGGGGTGTGTGCCTTGCATGTGCGCGCCTGGAAAAATTACAAAACACTCCCGTCAGCTTTCCCTTATTGTATAAAAGCCCCTCTCGTGGGATATTATGCATAATTATCTTTTTATTCTCATAGATTTTTTATACATTTATGCCCTTGCATTCTATTTATCATATCTTGAGCATATGAACTCTTTTTGGTTGATTTCAATTTCACTGGGTACCTAATATCTAATGGCATGATCATTTCTCTGATTTGATGTAGAATTTAAATTACTAAATTCTAGATGATTCATTGTATCCACTGCTCCTCACTTGATGCCATTATTGAATCATTGGTGAATCTTGATGCTATAATTGCTCATGAAATTAAAATACTTTGAATTGCTCAGTAAATGAAATATTCCTAGGACATATTTGTATCTGCATCATCATACATCGTAGCATTATACATGCCTCTCATTTAATTGCATAAAACCAAAAAAAATGCATGCATCAAATTCATTGTTGTTTTGCTTGCATTATCACATTGTATATCTGTGCATTTTGTGTTGTGCATTGGAAGTGCATTGTAGACCTAGAGCTATGGTCATAATTGCTCGGATTAAATAAATGATTTCTGATAAATAGATGATAAGGTTCGCGTCCCTGTGTTCGACCTTGCTAGACTTAGCAAGTAAAATTATCCACATATTCAAAGGTGTGGTTTTTGCCGAATCATCTTGACCACCTATACTGCGATAAAATATGACTATTAACATGGTGAAAATCCGGTTCATCAGAGATCTTACTGTTGTAAGGAATAGTGGACGTGTGAATTTGAAGGAAGTGTAGAGGGAAACCTTAAAATGTGGTCGATTACACTATTCAATCCGCCCTTCTTGTGCATATTTATCTATTCTAGTTGATAATACTATTCAAGATATCACTATACAAGAATTTTGAGGTGGGATATTAGAACAATAGTACAATTGTATCATTGATTCGTAAAAGGATTCTCTGATTTGATTTGTAGAAGTCACTGATCAATCAATGTGAATTTAATTCATACAATAACATTGTTCAATTATACTCATAATACTTACGTTTAGATTTTAGAATCCGATTCACAAATAGTTCTGGATCTATTGGCATTAAGTGGGTACGTGTTGAACCTTGACCAACTTAATTGGACCATACCCTCACCATATACGGGGAGGAGATGGCCGTAGGGTTTCAATAGATACTTAGTATCTCCCACCTCACTCTCTCTCCCTCTTCCATCTTTGGCCATCCCCATCTACCATCTCTTCATCTGTTATTGGTGCAATCATGCTTCTAGTTTGCATCGAAGGATAGGTACCATGTGATATTACTCGCGAGGTCAAGTAAGAATAATTTTCTTAGAGGGCCATCTTGGATGTGTAGAAGAAGGAGAATAAGTCCCCTCGGTGGTGTGAGAACTCTGTGTCTCATCAAGTCACTCTCACCTATGACGAGGCATAGTTATGGACCTATAGTAAGTGACTTATAGGTTCAAACACCTCACAAGCCATATCTCTATTCCTTGTTGTGTGTGGATCAAGCATAGAAAAGTTCTCTATATGCACATGGTTCCATTGTCATCTAAATTATTTGTTGTTATGCGCCTATATGATAGGTCATTTTCTATTGACGGATTTGTGTTTCTCTGTAAGTTTTCGTGATGCGTAATTAAAGCCTCCATTAATCACTGTTTATTTTTTACGTACCTGCAATTATTTGTCGTGATTACTTAGATCACTGACCCAAATTATTAAAGTTGGGTTCGCATGTCGTTTAAATAGATTTGATATTTGTTCAACTGTATGGATTGGACTAACTTAGATGCGACCAAGTTCAAGTAAACATGAACTCCCTATTTCAAGACATTGTATATATGTCGATAAATTTATTCTTTTTGGATAGGTTAGTAACTTAACGACAAGGTAAGTCCAATCTACTAATTAGAGGGGCTCTACTCTACCTCCCCTTAATTTATTCCCAACAACCTCATAGCTACCAGGGTTAGGATCACTGAAAAGAGAGTTTCATCATGTTAAAAAATCATTCACTTCTCGGCACATACATTTGTGCGGCTTCATTGTAATCATATCTGCACTAAGGGCCTGTTCGGTACAAGCATAAGGCTCCGGAATAGAGGAGAATAAGGGACCATTTTCCTCCCAACACGATTCCCCGTGGTACGACTATTCCTCATTATTTCATCTTATTTCACTCTTATTCTTATCTTTATCCCACCTTACCTACCTTTATTTCATCATATTCTCCTTATTCATATCCTCCAGCCGAACAAAGAATATATCCTTATTCTCCTTATTCTCAGTCCTTATTCCTGTTTATTCCCGAACCGAACATGCCCTTAAAATTCACTCATCACTTCAAATAGTTAGTTTACTTAAGTTTCCGATCAAATAGTTAAGCTTTGGATAATAAGTCTCCACGGATAGCGACAGGTAAAAGGGCGATTTCTCAACAGGAAAAAAGCTCATTATACTCGTCAAAGAAAATATTCCATTGGACAGACGAAGTGACGAACCACGCACCTTCCTCTTGTCAACGGGTTCCTTCCCGTCCACGTTATCCACTGCGAGCCATGTCCGAGCATGTTGTAGCCACCAGCCACGCCCCTTCATCTCTTGTGCCAAATTTATTTGAAGTCCTACCGTTGGAGACCCTTCCCTCTCCCGCTACGACTCTGCTCACTCGGGATTCCGGGGGCGAATTTCTGGGGTTAAGAAGACCCTATCCTCGCCGATCATGAAGGGAGAACGGGCGCCTATGTTGGATTCCCTCCTGGAGGAGCATGTCGTGGAGCCTCCTGCTCAGGTCCAGATCAAGTTGCCGCCGGGGATCTCCGATGGGAATCGGGAGATAGAAGCAGTTGGTGATGATCCTGAGTCCCCCTCAGCGCCTTGCTGCCGTATATGCTTGGTGGCCATCCAGGTAGAATTCTTTTAAGTTGTTTGTGTGAGCTGTGCTGTGGAGTTTCTTGTCTCTATGATGAGTTTGTGCGCAGAGACTGTACTGCTTTTCTCTTTGCGATCTTCTTTCGGCGCTAAATGTAGATCGAGGAGGTGGGGGAGCGTGGGTGTGATGGGGAGGGAGAGAGTGAGGAGGCAGAGGTGTACCTGCCTGGATGACGAGTTGGCTGCCAGGGAGAGTGTGTGGTGACTCAAGGGATACTTCTCTGCCACTAGTAGCCACTTCTCCGCCACCCTCCCCTTGGGTAAAGACCACCACTGTCGTCTTCTTCCTCTGCTAGTGCAACCGCTGTCACCTCCCATCACGCCTCCACCACGGCCTCCTCCTCCTCGTGCCGCCAACCTGCCGCAGAAGTACAGCAATCCCCCCTACCGTGGCGCGCCATCCAGCACTAGCGTGCCATCCAGCACCTGCGCAGTGCCGCACCCTCCCCTGCCAGCGCGCCCCCGCGTGCCCTCCTCCACCAGTTCATCCCCGCATGCCCTCTTCCTCCCGGGCATCTCCGCACGGTCTCCTCCACCAGTGCTCGCGTGCCCTCCTTGACACCTCCGTGCAGCTCCACCACTAGTGCTCTCTTCCTCCCGAGCAGCCCAAAGCTCTCTCTTCGCATACCTTACTCCTGCAACATCTCTGGCAATCACATACTCATGAAGACTGGACTCCATTTTGGTTTGGAGTGTCTAGTAGTTATTCGGAGTTTTGCCCCACTCACTTTAATACTTGGAGAGCAATATTATGTCTGATCTTGAAGATGTTGAAAATCCTAAAGATGGGCCTCATTTATCCAGCCACTAATTACCTTCTCTATGCCATTCTGAGAACTCATCTTGATGGATCTTATTGTGTCCATTCCGAAATTTTCATTGTTGCTGGACGGTAGAGAGGATAGCAAAGGTTTTGCACATTTGATCTCTCATCTTAAAAGAGTGCATCTCTCTAGTGAAGAGCGTTGTACCTTGTTGCACGAAGCTCTTAAAAAGGCCGTAACTTATTTCTTGATGTGGATGAGACCTTGAGGGTCCTTGATCATTGGTTATGTGGGAAGTGTATGAAGATACAAGCAAATAGTCTCACATGCCATCACGATGATGGTATTTTTTCGTTCACTAAGGAGACTAGAGAGATTGAAAGTCGTCTTGTTGGCATCACTAAGCTTCTTCAGAAGAGTCTTGAGGTACCTACTACTATGGAGGGACTGGTCTTTGATGGCGGGCTCCTTGATCGCTTCTTTAAAGCACCTATCCTGATAGTGAAGAGCATTCCTCTTAATTGTCGGCTTGCCTTCTCTCAAGCTTTAAAGACATCTCTTTATAAGGTGATTGCTGAGCCAGGATCTGTATCTGCATGAGTGATGCCGTTTCTTCTTCCACGTTGCACTTTACAGGTGTTCCGTCCTCAGAACATATGTGAGTGTAGGTCTGGCAATAAAAACTCTATACAACGTCTTATCCTTAGCTCACTCTCTACTTGGGGAGAAGCCAACGATATTGCTAAGCTAGTAAACCATGTGTTGAATGCTCTTGTACTTGAGGTTATAGACCATAACGGCGGCTGCCCTAAGGAGAGATAAAAAATTAAATCCCAACATCAAGCAATACCTTCGCAATGTTGCAGATGGCCATTTTACAACTGCGGTTAAAGTTTTATCTTCATCCGGTGTGATACCTTTCAATGAAGATACCATTAGGGATTTGGAGGCGAAGCACCCTTCGAATCCACCCCCATTTCGGCCGGATTATCCCCTTTCTGAAGCTCCTCTTGTTGCGTTTGTTGACACCATTTTTGGATGTATCAATTTTATGTAAAACTAACATCAAATATGAAAAAAATGAGGTTTAACATATTAATGCATGCCATATCTAGCTTTTACATCTATATTTTTTATTTTTGGCGGGCCGGGTCGACCCATACCTCAACTCTCCTAGCCCAAGCCCGGCTCACGAGCGGGCTGGGCTGGCAGGCCCCTGGTCCATTGGCCATGCCTAGTCAAGAGGGTTACACTATACCTGGTGAATCAGGAGATTGTTACCTTGCCAAAAGGAGCGACTTGGATGTCCTCAGGTTGGAAGAAATGAATAAGGTGTTGCTCTTGAAGTAGTTAGCGAAGCTTTGGGCCTGTGGTGAGGAGTTCACATATAGGCTTCTTGGGGACATCTTTACCATTCAGGCATAACCACAGGTGGAGGCTTCATCCCAGCTCCACTGTTCGACCTTCTGAAAGGGGATCTGCTCGGTTTTGCAGGAGCTCCCGGTGCAGATGCTCGATTATAGGAGACAATAAATCCTTTCTATTATGGAAGGATGGCTTGTGTGGTGGTGGGTCCCTTTTGGAGCACTTCCTTAGGATCTTTGCTCTAGTGGTAGATTAGGATATGCGCGTGAGAGACACATGAGTGGATGGGTAATAGATATCATGCTTCTCCTCTCCGTTTTCAGAACCACGGTTTGGTTAGCTAATGCGGATGTTGGAGCAATTATCGTCTGCTCTAGGGCCCTACTAATGGACATGACCATTGGATTTGGCGGGATGATTTCTTCTATGCGAAAAAGGCCTACGGGGACCTCATGGGTGGTCATGAGGGGGCCAGGAGAGATCATGACAGAGTCTGCAAATTGATTTGGAATATGAGGGAACTAATGAAGATAAAAGTTTTTCTTTGGCTCCACAGGTTGGGGCAGGTCCTCACTATTAAGATATTAGTTGTCTTTTATGTCTTTTATGCATTATTTTCTTTATCTTCTTTATGTAGTTTGCCCAACATGTTACTCTCCTATATAAGAGAACCCTAGAGCTTCATGAATCAACAGTTCATTCTTCCCTTTGAATCAATTGTTCATTCTTCCCTTTCCACATGGTATCAAAATACCTGCTTCAGCTCTACCACATCCCGCACTTGCTTTACCACATCCTGCACCTGCTATACCACCTCCCTCACCACCACCACCGCCGCCTCCACCATCACCTCTAGGCTCCATTACCTAAACTCGCTCTTGTGGCGGCCCCAGGACTGCCACCCACCTTGATTCAATTTTTTCCACGTGTGTTTACTCGCAGATCTCGCTCTGTTCCCCCTACTGACATGTCTTCCCCGTCATCTGACATGCCTCAGGTATGTAATGCACACATTTTTTCTACTGATGGCACTACTGAGTTGTCTATGCAGCAGGATTCCTTACAGGATGAGCATGTACCATCTCAAGAGGGAAAACTTACAGGTCCATGACATGGCAGATGATCTCGATGTGCCTACTTTGTGAAAGCAGAGACATGCTTGTGCTTCATATCCTCTTGCAACCCAAGTTTCTTTTAGCAGACTTTCAGAGTTTTCAGGAGATTTACCGTGACATTGTCAACCGTGGAGATACTATGGACGTATCAGGAGGCTATCTAAGACAGTTAGTTGCGTCTTGCCATGGATGAGGAGATGGTCACGTTACAGTCGCGTGGCACTTGGAGCCTTGTTTCAGCTCCAATTGGCGCATTTGTTGGGTGCAAGTGAGTATTCACGGTGAAGCACCGAGCAGATGACAATGTAGATCGCTACAAGGAGAGACTTGTGGTGCGTGGGTTCACCCAGACATATGGGGTGGACTATCAGGATAAATTCTCTTCAGTGGTTAGACATTCGACTCTGCGTATACTTCTATCAGTTGCAGTGGCACGAGATTGACCCCTCTATCAACTTGATGTGAAGAATGCTTTTCTCTATGGTGACCTACATGAGGAGGTTTACATGCAGCGACCACCTGAGTTCGCTACTAGGGGGAGTGTCAGAAGGTTTGAAGGCTTCACATGATGATCTATGGCCTTAAGCAGAATCCAAGAGCATGGTTCCAGAAGCTCTCGGACTTGATAGAGCAACAATGGTTTATGAGATCGATTGTCGATCATTCACTGTTTGTTCACAGGATTCAGAGATGTACAATTATCATACTTATGTATGTTGATGATCATTGTTACAGGGGATGACGAGCAGGGCATCCATGTTTCTAAGTATTTCCTAGGTCAACAGTTTGTGATCAAGGGCCTTGGTAGTTTATGTTACTTCCTTGGACTGGAGTTTGCCAGGAACCAACGAGGTCTTGTGATGACCCAGAGGAGGTATGTTACAGTTCTTCTTTTTGAGACATGCATGACAGATTGTAGACCTGCCACTACTCCTATGGATCCGAGCATGAAGTTCTATGATGGTGATATTGAGGAGGTTGATAAGAGGAGGTACAAAGAACTTATTGGGAAGCTTGTTTATGTGACCATTACCATGCCATGTATATCCTTTACAGTGAGCCTAGACAAGCACATATGGATGCAATCCATATAATTATGAGGTATCTGAAGGCCTCACCTGGCACTGGTCTTCTATTTAGCAGAGGTACATCACTTGCAGTTACAACATGTGCAAATGCATATTATGCAGGGTGTCCCAAGAAATGAAAGTCTACTTCTGGCTTCGCAGTGTCCATAGGAAGTTTCTTGATGTCATGGAAGAGTAAGAAGCAAACTGTGGTTGCTAGATCTAGTGCAGAATCAGAATACATGGCTATGGCACAAGCTAGTGCAGAGATGATATGGATCAGATATGTTCTTGCTGATCGGACTATTGAGGTGCATCTTCCCATACATGCACCTCCAATGTGACAACCAAACTTCTCTCTTCATTACAAATAACTCAGCCTTCAATGAGAGAGGTAGATTGTCACTACACTGGTGACATGATACAGAAGGGTCTCATTTCCACTACTCATGTCAGCTTTGGAGGCAAGATAACAAATGTATTTTCCAAGACTCTAGCCAGAGGGCCTTACCATAGATGTTGCTCCAAGCCGAGCCTGATAGATATCTATGCTCCAGCTTGAGGGAGAGTGTTGGGATATTAGTTATCTTTTATGTCTTTTATGTATTATTTTTTTATCTTCTTTATGTAATTTGCCCAACAAGTTACTCTCCTTTGTAAGAGTTCCTAGGGCTTCATGAATAAACAAATCATTCTTCCCTTTCTACACTCACTAAGGCGAGGAGAGCTTCCTTCATCCAAGGAAAAGACTTGAGCCATTTATTCTATTATTGCGATTGGATTTGGGAGACTTGCGCAGTGACGAACATCTTGTCGGTGGTCCTTTCATCACATAAGAGCTTTTGGATCTCCCCGGTGGCCAACCAGGTCAGACCTATGGAGGAGCTATTGCGTCCACTCACGATCTTATGGGCGATTTGGCTCTCTTGTAATGGACTGATTTTTAGTTCACAGATTTTATGTTGAGAATGTTGTCAATCTAGCTAGATCTCTCCTTGAGACCCGGTTGTTGTAAGTTGCTCTATATCTAAGAATGAGCATTGGATCGGCTCGGCCCAGTTCGAAGCCCAATCCAAAAAGCCCGGCCCGACCCAAGCCCAAATGAACACTGGGCCAGGCTTGGGTCCAATATTTAGGCCCAAACTTTTTTTGCGCCAGGCTTGGCTCGGCCCAGCCCGACCTGACCCAAGAGCCCGGCCCGAAGAGGGCCTAGACCCCTTCCTGCATCCTGCAAGCTCGGAAACTCCCACATGTTGCATGCACACTCTGTTCTTGTATCATGTCTTCATATAATGTTTATAAATCAAGAAAGTCTTGTGTGGGACATATGAGTTGATGATCATTGTATTTCAATTCAGAATTAATTTTTCTTAATTAGTTTTTGGTTTAGATTGACCTGTGAACTATATACATGTGTAAAGAATGACTGTAGCAGAAATGAAAATGCTAAGGTGAAAGTGTTGACACACGTAAAGATCGGATTCGGAATGATGCAATCAGAAAGAAAGTTAGTGTAGCTCCGATCGAGGATAAGATGCGAGAAAACCGCTTAAGATGGTTTGGTTATTTGCAAAGAAGGTCAGCTGATGCACTAGTTAGGAGATGAGAGTGTTGGGATGTTGAGCCGGCTAAGAGAGGGTGAGGATGGACCAAGAAGTGTTGGAAAGAGGCTATACAAAGGGATCTTAGTTTTTTGGATATAAGCTCGAGATTGACCCACGATAGATCTGAATGGAGGCGAAGAATCCATGTAGCCGACCCTACTTAATTGTGGGAAAAGGCTTTGTTGTTGTTGTAGTCTTTGGTTTAGATTCTACGGGTTATTCTTGAATTTGTTAGTGTTTATTTTTTCCATCCTAACATTTTCAATCATTGATCCTTTACCCAATATGGGCCTTATGCCCATTTTTTAACATGCAAGGCCTGACGCACATACTGTTGTTAATTGTGTAAGTTTGTTTCACTCTCTCTATAATGAGAGACATTCATGATATCTAGCATTGAGTACACTTATGTAAAATGACAAATCCTTGGATCTAGTAGAATTGAATTTTAGTTGTTTCACAAGTATTATGGCATAGGTTTTAAACAATTTTGACTTGTCTAACTTGAATTGAGATTGACTTGAAACAAATGACTCAAAGTTAATGATATCTAGTGGGTGGAGATGGGCCGGCCTGACCCATAGAAATTGGGCTGGCCTGGGCTTGGGCCAAACAAAAAAATTATGCGAGCCTGGGCCCGACCCAAGGCCTGAATTTTTTAAATGAGCTTGGGTCTGGACCCTTCAAGGCCTGGCCCATCCCGATCCATGCTCATCCCTATTTATATCTCTTCCTTCATAATAATAGCTTGGGGCAGACACCTCCAGAGTGTTTGTATTTCTTCCTTCATAAAAAAGCTTGGGATGGACACATCCGGAGTGTTTCCCCCTTTTTGACTTTAAAAAACTACAAGGTATTATATGCGTCGATGGTTTTTGACCCCAGGATATCCGAGATGTCTTTGGCGCAGATGTGGTGTTTGAGCATGAAGTGAAGGTCTTCTCTGGCACTTGGGAAGAGGGCAGGTGCTCAGAGGGCTATATTGTTCCTTGGGACTAGTGATTCTTGTTTGCGTTGCATGAGGAGGTGGAGGACATCAACCATCTCTTCTTTCTTTGCTCATTGTCAAGGCATGTCTGGGAGGAGCCCACATTACCTAGTATTGCTTCTTCTGGGAGTCGGAAACTTTTGGGAGTCAATTTGGACATCTGAGGTAGTCACATGGCCTATAAAATTTCATCCAACTTTAATTTTTTAGGGAACATGGTTAGCGAAGAGTTCTGATATTTGTAACTTACGTACTTAAGTTGCGAGTGAAAGTTTTTTTAGGTGTCTATCTTTATGGCTTGACACGCTTTTTCTTTTCAGTAAAAGCTATTGCTTCATTAATGATGTTTTGTTTATTTTTGTCTTCCAACATACAAAGAAATGTATAAATATAGATGGATATGGGGTGATGGATCATTATCGGTCAGAAAGGCATACATGGCCTTGAAAAGGGTCTGGTGATTTTTGACCCAAGGGGTTGCGTGGCGGATTACAAAAGGATTTGGAAATGGAAGGTTCCAAATTACGTAAATATTTTCCTGGGCTGTTTAGAAGAAGAAAATTGATGACTGGTGACAGATTTACGTGACTAGTTCATGGCGACCCAACGTGCTACAGGATCTTGATCACCTTTTTTCACATGTTAGAGTTCCGCAGAGGCGTGGAACACTTATGGGAATAAGACGGTTCGTATTGATATCGTATCTGGCTTCTGGCGTCTGATTGGATCAGAGTGGAATGGTACGGAGAAACATGGTATTAAATTTCGCGAAATTTCGGCGAAATTTCGCCGAAATTTCGGTTTCGACAGGGAGGGTCTTTCGAAACACTTATATATATCGATATGCCCGGATTTCGACCGAAATGGGTCGAAAAATCGGTGATATTTCGACATTTCGACCCATATCGGTCAAAATTCATGTTTTCAGTTCAAAATTTCTCGGATTTCGACCGATATGGTAGGGTATGGTGCAACAGGGGGGATGCATACAATGTTTCTTCAACGTAGGGAGCTTCATCTCCCTTACAAATGGAGATGAAACAACTCTATAAATTTTAGAGATATGCTATAGCTTCTTTGCTTCATTCCTTTTGTCATTTGTCTTTGTAAAAAATATATCATCCTGCTGTAAGTCTATAATTAATTATGTAAATCACAAGAACTGCGCCTACGACCGTTATTTCTATGAAGTAAACATTGTCTTATTAAGCATTATATACATTTTAGAATAAAAAATACTCATCTATTTTTCTGAACAAAAAGACATCTTATAAGTAATTTTAACTTATTTTAATTTCGATTCCAATATCTATCAGTCAGCTCAACGATATGGCCCGATATGTGCGATATAAGGGATATGGATGAGAGATGTTTGTGATATAAGTGTGCATTTGTTAGCTATTGTTGTTTTAAGAACATGGATTTAATGATATTCATTTCCAATATGTATCAATCAATAATCAGCCTTAACAACGAAATGACCGATATGACCGATATGTGCGATATAAGGCATATGTAATGGATGGGAGATATTTGTGATATAAGTACGCATTTGTTAGCTATTGTTATTTTAAGAACTTCGATTTAATGATATCCATTTCCAATTTGTATCCATCAATAATCAGCCTTAACAACGAAATGATCGATATGACCGATATGACTGATATGTGCGACATAAGGGGCATATATGAGCAATATGTATGATGGAACTGTGTATTTGTGAGTTATTTATTGTTGTAAATAACTTGAAAGATCTTAATTTGCAAAAAAAGTTCGAAAATTGACTTTTTGAGCCATTTCCGAAATTTCCACCGAAATCGTCGAAATTTCCCGAAATATCGGCGAAATTTCGGTATTGGAGCTGACCGAAACGAAATCGAAATCGAGATTTCGAACCTTGCGGAGAAAGACATGATGGAATGTATTGCAATGATTTGGGGCACTGTGCTTGGCTAGAAATGGTGTGGTTTTCAAGCATGAGTGTTTCTACGGAGATAACGTGGTGCTTTATGTGAAGGCATTAAACGAATTTTGGAACTTATAGTCATACATAACCTTGTAAATGCACTAGGACTGTAATAACTTTTTTGGTGATAAATGGCAAAGTTTTTTTAGCGTTGACCTTCATGGTGGAAGCCCTTTTTCCTTTTAAGAAATAAATGAACCTCCAAACAAGTTCTTTGATTCTAATTTTAAAATCATATGCTCTTTTGTTTCCAACTTTCCTCCTTGGAAGAGAGGTTCTACCTCTTGATGGAGGAGAGGAAGGCAAGAATGGTATTTGGCTCTCAGCAGAACAAATATCCATCATTAATACATCTGTGTATATGTTATTGAGCAAATACAGGACGAGTCTCATTGTGATGATCTAGTCCTTGTTTCGTGTAGAGGAAGCAAATAGACACAAACACGAACAATCAAGCAAACACACAAGCACATACATGTTTACAAGGTTTACAATAACTGGGTTACGTCTTTGGACGGTGACGATCGGTTTCACTATTTGTGGAGAAGAAAAATATAGAGGATACCGAGAACCCTAATCCTAGGGAGTTTATATACTACCCAAGTATAAACGGATCGCAGATGCGAACAAATCCTAGTACGCAATAAAAACTGTAATAATTCATATTTCTATGAAATTTCTTTTTTTCTCATAGATATTGCTGGATAAATATAGTCCTTGGCTAAGTCCGCCTTCCAACGGAATATAGGGAGCTTCGTCATCTTGACATGGAGGGTATCTCCATGACCGTGATGGCATTATAAACAATAGTGCTTCCTTCCACGTAAACTGTTCTTACCAGAACAATCTCGCCCAAAAGCATCAGTGAACCTATAGTTGATACCTTTGCTACAACACAATACATGGCATCAGAAAGTGTGCCTATCATCTTTTCTATGCAATTGTTTTAGGATGATTTGGAGATAAAAGAAGAAATGCTTGCTCGAACTAACAAATCCAATGTTCTTTTATAGTTGCTACATAAAAAAAATGTTAGAAAATTTACACGTGTACAAGAAAACTCTTGCAATTTCTGGAATATCTCTTAACTTCCTCTTGGCAACATGTTGGTATTAAAAGGCGTAAGAGCACGGAGTCCATCACAAATATGAAAATGTACAAAATGATAGTTATATCATATGGAACCTTGAAAGACAACTAACACACAAATGATGACTTCTGAGGGCTAATTAATCGTACAAGCATCGCTTGAAAATTGCATCTGGTAGAGACTTGGTATGATTTTTTTTAATTTTTTGTCACAATATGTTTGCTGTGATATCTATTAGTAGATAAGGATCCCTTGATTCAGGTATATCAATCATGCTTGAATACAAAGCCATAGTGATGAAATATCAGTTGTGCTTGTGAACATTAAATAGGTTTTGCTTTGGGTGAATCTTACAAGTTTTATTAGCTGATTAGTGGAAATAAATTATAACCAATGGTATTTTGGCTTACGATTGATATTATTGTTGTCATTATTCTCTTTTCAACGCAGACGAGTTAATATCTCCGTGCATGTGCAAAGGCACTCAGCAATTTGTTCATATATCTTGTCTAGATCATTGGCGCTCCGTGAAGGTATGTGTATTAGCCTTTTTGGACAAGCAATGGCTTCTTTCTTTTTAAGAAATAACCTTAAAGAAATCTTCTTTCCCAATTTTGTTATTCAGGAAAATGTCTTCCTCTGCTTCATTTCATCGTGTATTTTACTTAAACCTAAATATGTTATTCTCTATTGAATTCATCAGCCGACCCTACTTATGGTGGGAGAATGCTCAGTGCATTTATTTATTTTTCTAGTGAATTCATCACATTACCATAACCTCATTCACAACTGTTTGAGAGGAGAATGCAATTTACATTGTATGCTTTTGAACCCGCGGAACGTATGGTAGAATAACAATTCGATATTTTCTAACATCAACGCCTTCCCGATCTGCCAACTGAATGCTTGTGTATTGTAGAATAACAATTCAATATTTTCTAACATCAATACCTTCTCGATCTGCAGACTGAATACTTCCATTATTTTGCAGGAGGGTTTTGCATTCTCTCATTGCACAACTTGCAGGGCACAGTTCCATCTACATGTAGAAATCTTAAAGGACTACTCATGGCGTACAATAAAGTTCCGGTTCTTTGTGGCGAAGGATATCTTTTTTATGTTCTTGCTGTTACAAATGGTATGATAGCTCTGCTAAACATTCTTAGAGCTTATGATTGCAGTTTTTCTGACCCGGCAAAACAATGACAGCCTGTAAATTTCTATATTGATGTTGCTAATCGATTTGTTGTTCACATTATTATTGATTATTGTTGAGAATTGTGAAGGGTTAAATCATTTAAATAAATGGATCCAATAGAGATCCAATCACACACCTATTATGTGTTTAGTCCCATCTTATCTAGGGGTAAGGATTTGTGTGTTGGTGGGTATATACTGTGGAGAAGAGAATGGATCGTTGTTCTAATTCCATGAGTGTAGGGTCTCTTATATAGAGAGAAACCCTAGAGAGCAAAAAGGGAAAAACATAAATGATTCCGAAGTGTTACAGTACTCAAATAAAATAAAAGATACAATAAGTCTAACACCCCCTCAAGTTGGAGCATATCTATTGATCATGCCCAACTTAGAAATCAAATACGAGAGGCGTTTATTTGGTTGTGCCTTCGTGAAGATGTCTGTAAGCTGAAGTTCAGTGGAGATGTGTGGAGTGATTTTTCCTCATACATCATCACTAATAAAGTGGTAGTCAACCTCAATGTGCTTGGTCCGCTTATGGAAAACATGATTAATGGCGGTGTACGTAGCTGACTTGTTATCACATTATAAAGGTACTTGAGTAGCAACTGATAGTCCAAGTTCTTGTAGAAAGGAGACAAGCTATGTGATCTCACAGGTGGCTTGGGCTATTACCCTGTCTTCAACCTCTACACTCGATCTGGAGACCATTGTCTACTTCTTGCTTCGCCAAGTGACCAGTTTGCCACCAATGAGCATGGCGTAGCTTGTAGTGGATCGACGGTCCTCAAGCGAACTGGTGTAGTCAATTTCTGTATAGGCGGAGACATCAGTGTAATTATTGACTCCATAGAAGAGTCTACGCCTTGGAGACTCCTTAAAGTATCGAGGGATCAGAAGAACATCTTGCCATTGACTGTAAAGGGATCTCTCCATGTGATGGCTGGCTCCGCTCTTAGTATATGATATATCTGGTATAGTAACAATGAGATAGAGAAGTTTACCCTCTAGGCTTCTATACCGTGTAGTATGCTCAAACACATGATCGGTAGATGTGGAATGTTTTCTCACTTCTGTAGAGATGCTAGATGGCTTGCATTCAAGTAGTCCAACCTCAATTAGAATGTCAAGGCAATACTTCCTTTATGAGAGATGGAGCCTATTTGTAGTGCGTATCACCTCAATGCTAAGAAAGTACTGGAGTCGACCAAGATCATTCGTGACAAAGACCTTCAGGAGGAAGGAATCAGTCTTTGAAACATCGGCTTCATCATCTCTAGTGGTGACCATACCATCAACATAGACAACAAGAATGACGATGCTAGTAGACTATCGTCTGATGAAGATAAAGCAGTCATATGTCATCCTCTGAAACCCAAGAGTGTTGATCTCAATAGCAGTCTGGCATACACACTCTGCCTCGACTACGTAACCCAACGACTGCATTATATAAACCTCCTCCCGGAGGTCACCACAGGGGAAGGTGTTCTTGGCATCAAGTTGAAAAATAGACCATGCCTTAGTAGCAACAACATAAAGAATGGTGCGTAATAGCCCCATTCTAGCAACTGGAGAGAAAGTCCCGAAATAATCAACACCATAGGTTTGTGTGAAGCCTTCGACAACTAATTTAGCTTTCGATCTATCAATGGACCTATCAAACGACTGCTTGATCTTGAAGACCCATATGCAAGTCACAGGTTGAACTCCCGGGGGGCACGACACATGATTCGACGCACCCTAGGAGGTAAAAACATTCTTCTCCTCATGCATGGCATGCCGCCATCCTTGATCCTGCATTGCACTATGATGTTCTTTAGGGACAGAATCGACGTTCAGGGCATATGCAAACCTCTTACCACAGCTAGATAAACCATCGATAGAAGTAAAACATGACATAACGTGAAAAGTACATTGCCTCTTTTGCTTGCAGAGAGCTATTGGAAGCTCCTCATGGACATTTGAAGCATCAAAGGTGGGAGCACTTGAATAGGACAAGTCATCCTGCAAAAAAGGAACATGCAAAGGAACAAAAACATCTGTAGTGGTGTGCTTGCATTTATAAACAATTGTTGGATGTGGAAGATCCAAAGGGATACCCACGATCTATATAAAGAAGCTCGTCTACTTACAAAAAGTGACATCTGCAGAATAGTACTGGCGTCCAAAATGATCATAGCAATGATAACCTTTCTGAGTACGAGGGTATCCAAGAAATACACACTTGATGGCCCTAGCAACAATTTGTCAGCATCATGGAAGTTGTAAATAAATGTAATGCACCCGAAAATTCTTAAAGATAAAGGAAAAGGAGACTCAATGTATTATAAAAAAGAGAAAGGAGTGCCACCTTTTAGGTTAGAAGACACGACTCTATTGATGAGATGGACAACAGTAAGTATGGCATCCCCCCCAATAGTACTTTGCTACATTCATCTAAGTGAGGTGAGACCTAGCAATATCAAGCAAATGTTGGAGTTTCCTCTCCGCTACCCCAATTTGTTGAGAGGTATATGGACGTGATATTTGTTGAACAATCCCTTGAGAAGAAAAGAAAGACGTCAAGTCCTGGTGGGTGAACTCAAGTGCGATGTCAGTTTGAGTAATTTGAACACATGTAGAGATAGAAGTTTTGACATATAAAAAGATGTTTGACAATTTTATTAGTCTCGGAACGCTTCTTTATTAGATAAACCCAAGCGAATCTACTATAATCATCCACAAAAATAATAAAATAGTGATGGCCACTCAAAGTTCGGACCGGACAAGGTCCCCAAACATCACAGTGAACAAGACCAAAAGGAGTGGTATGACGTGACTCAACACGAACATGAAAAAAAGCTTGATGATGTTTCCCACACTCACACACTTTGCATTGAAAGGGCTTCATACTAGAGAGTTCATGTAACACCATGGAGTGAATGTTGGCGGAATGATGCACAAGGCATAGATGCTAGAGGAGCTGTTATTTAGAGATGGATGCATCGCCAGCAACCTTAGAACTTGAGAGTAGATCAAGATAATAAAGGCCATTCTTCTCATGCCTCCACTAATAATCTGCCTCGTCTAGATGTCATGAAAATGGCAACATAATTCATGAAATATCACATGTCAATTAATCTCAACACAAAGCTTATGGATAGACATAATAAGCTAAAAGGGAATCATGACCATCGTAAACCCCAGACAATCGGAGCTTGGAGGAGAACTCCATGGTTCCGAGTCTTCTGACAGTAGTAATGGGCGAGTGAGTTCCATTGGCGATTCAAACCGACTTCACCAAGGAAGAGGGTATGGAGAAGGTTAGTAGACTACCTTCTCCAGTCAGATAAGTAGAGGCTCCAGAATCAATGATTTTGATGCCCGCAGATCTGCTGGATTACCCATTTACTCAACACTCGTAGCATTAGATTCACTATAGATCGCATTAGGTTACCTAAAAGTGAGGGGAGATTTTTTGCATTTCGGATGACATTCACAATTTTGATAGACAACTACAGAGCTAACAAATATCACCAATTCACATTGCATTAATTTTCATATACAGTTACATTTAACAAAAGAAACTGCATTATGTACATGTATTCCAAAATGTAACAGAAGAGAAAGAAAAGCATTTACATTATCCTGAACAAAAAACTATAACATGTGTAACGTCGAGAGTAGAGTATCTGCGGAAGCTCGGGGTTAACTGTCAATCCACTGTGATGCAAGCGCCTTGCCTGCCATACATGATAGGAACAAGAGAAACGCCAACAAATGTTGGTAAAATCTAAATTTATTAAAGATAAAATAGGTATTTTAATGGTTTCAAAAGAAATAAAGTAGATAGGTGTTGATATTTAAAATTAACAAGCTACTTGCGTGGAATTTGATTTTCAAGCTATTATGTATGTAAATCCCCCGATCACCCATCATCCCATAACTTTCCAAATATAATATTTTCATATTTTAATTTATGACCCATACGTAGGTTATTATCTTTTTTATCACTTAAAGATCATGTTGATGAATCTTTGTATTGAGGATGATGAGTCTCTGATCGGATCTTTTGTATTGAGGATGTTGATAGTTTGTGGTCTAAGTATGACCTCACACTATAACTCTAAGGCGTGAAGAATACCTTAGGGTTGGGATGCCTCTGTAGGTATGCGATGGAGTATAATGCATCCTAAGTTCCTAACTAAGTTCCAAACACATCTACTAGCTTCTACTGACATTTGTAGTAGTGGGTTTAAGATTTGATTAAATGTTGATGATTGACGATTGACGATGATTAATGATTTCTGTACTAAGTTCAATTGTAGCCAAACTCAACTGTAACCCATCTCAGTTGTAACCAACTCTCAACTGTAACTCATCAGCATGACGTACTTGCAGAATAGTAACCAAAACTCAAGCCGTGAGGAAGCCTCCTAACAGACTCTTTAGTCTCGCCCTTTACGTGGAAGTGCGGTCCAATAGAGAGCTAGGCCTACTCCAAAACTACTTGCGTTGAAGTTGGCTTCAAGTTGTTATATATAATATGATTTTTCTTTTTCACTCACCACCTTAACTATTCCCACTTAATATTCTTATTTAATTATAAGATCCATATTTAGATAAACATCATTTTATTATTTATAAGACATGTTGACGGATCTTAGAAGATGTAGATGAAGTGTTCCATGTTCTGCTATTAGTCCTTGTCTAATTTCTTAAGCTTAGTGGATAGTCTGCGGTCTTGATCCGGGTGAGACCTCACATTATGACTCTAAGGCAAGAAAGATGTCTTAGGATTCGTGTGCCTTTGTAAGCATGCGGTGGAGTGTAATGCATCATAAGTAAGTTTCCAACACGTCTACTAGCTTCACCTAACAACCTGTAGTAGTAAGTTGTAACTCTCATTCTCGTGCAGAAGATTTCCATGTTACGGTCTTTTGTTTTTTCCCATGGATTTAAGCAAACATCTAGATTTTGTTGGGGTATTCCCTACTTGCGATGCGTTGCATCGCCCGAATGCAATGAGAAGTTAACAAGGGTCACTATATCGCTACCCGGATGTAGTTTAAAATTTGCAAGTGTTATCGCACGAGGAATACATGCGAGTAAATAAGCTAATTCTGTTGCATCGCCACTCGGATGCAGTGCAAAATTTGCAAGGATTCTCGCATGATGGATGCATGCGGGTAAAGAAGTTAGTCCAAAAGAGGTTGCAAAGGAAGTTGCGGATATGTAGTTGGAATATTGGCACTTCGACTAGCAAACCGATGGAGATAGTTGATACGATGGAAAGAAGGAAGATTCAAATATTATATCCACCAGAGATAAAATGGGTTGGAGAGAAAGCAAGGGAGATCGAGAAGGCTGGCTTTAAACTTTGGTATTCATGTAAAGATAAGGGCATAAATGCTTTCGGAGAGGTTGTTCATAAGGATTTGAAGGATTGTGTGGTTGAGGTGCAAAGATCTGGAGATCGGATTATTTTGCTAAAAGCGGTGCTCGAAGAAGAGATCTGAATATTATCTCAGTTTATGCACCGTAAATTGGTTTAGATGATAGGATTAAACAAGCTTTTTGGGAGGATTTAGATAAGATTATGCAAGGAATCCCACAAAGAGAGATAATTTGCTTAGGTGGAGATTTTAATGGACATGTAGGAACGGATGCTTTAGGGTATGCTAGTGTTCATGGAGGACATGGCTTCGGGGATAGAAATGAAGAGGGAAAATCATTCTGGATTTTATAACGGCTTATGATCTTTTCATTTAAATACTCTCTTCACGAAGAGGAATGAGCATTTAATTACTTATAAGAGTGGCTCGACTAGAACACAGATAGATTACTTTGCATTGAGAAGAAGAGATCAGTTGTATTGCAAAGACTCAAAGTAATCTCAAGAGAGAGTCTAACCACCCAACATCGCTTATTAGTCATGGATGTACGGAAAAAGGGCTAGTAAAGAAAAGGAGAGTTTCCAAGATCACTAGAACTAGATGGAGGAATCTTAAATTAAAGAAATCAAGCTTCATGGAGAAGGTTTTAGAAGACTTATCTTGGGATTGTAATGGAAGCGAAAATGAAATGTGGGAGGCGGTAGCATCTTGTATCCGAAGGGTAGCCGAAGAGATGCTAGGCGAGTCAAAGGGTCCTCCAGGCCAAAAGGAGGCTTAGTGGTGGAGTGAAGGGGTGCAAAAGAAGCTCAAAATTTAAAAGAGCTTGCTTTAAAGCTATGTCTAAGGATAGATTAGATGAAACTATCACAAACTATAAAATATGAAGAAGGAGGTAAAGAAGGCGGTATTTGAAGCTAAGTCAAAATCTTATGAAGTTTTGTACAAAAATGTCGGCATTAAGGAGGGCCAGAAGGATATATTCAAGCTGCCTAAAGCAAGAGAAAGAAAGACCAGAGATCTTTCTCAAGTGAGATGCATTAAGGATGATGAAGGCCACATGCTTGTTACTCAGAGAGACTAGATGGCAGCAATACTTCCATAAGCTTTTCATTGGGTAGGAAATAAAGAGATCACTTTGGGAAATCTAGCTAGTAGTGAAAGTTACTTTACTCGTGCAAGCTATAGACGAATACAAAAAAAGGAAGTAGAGGAGGATTTGAAGGTTATGAGACATGGGAAAGGTATAGGACCTGATGACATTCCTATACAGAGAGTTTTAGGTGAGCATGGTTTGACTTGCTTACAAATTTATTCAATGTTATTTGGCGAAGTAAGAAAATACCTGAAGAATGGAGGAGAAGCATCGTGGTACCTCTTTATAAGAACAAAGGTGACATTCAAAATTGTTCAAATTACAGAGTTATCAAGCTGATGAGCCACAATCTGAAAATTTAGAACTTACGATCGAAAGAAGGTTGATACAAGTTTCCAATGTAAAAGAAAACCAATTCGGAGTCATGACAGGTCGCTCAACTATGGAAGCCATCCACTTGCTGATGAGAACAATGGAGATTTACAGAGTTAAAAGGAAGAACCTCCATATGATTTTTATTAATTTAGAGAAGGCTTATGATTCTGTACCATAAGAGATATTGTGGAGAGTTTTGGAGAAGAGACCAATACATGTCTTATACATTAACCTCATAAAAGATATGTATGATAGGACTTCATCTTGTATAAGGATACAGTCTGGGAAGACATCAACAATGGTCTGCATCAAGGTTCAACTTTGAGTCCATTCCTTTCTACTTTGATTATGGACGAGTTGACCAGTCACATTCATGATGAGATACATCGGTGTATGTTATTCGATGATGATATTGTATTGATTGATGAGATTAGAGATTGAGTAAATGATAAGCTTGAGGTTTGGAGACATGCATTGGAGACTAAAGGATTTTGTATAAGTAAGGCTAAGACTGAATATATGGAGTGCACCTTTTGATGGAAGCAATGGTGAAAGAATCTGGATTAAGATTGGTGATGATAACATTAAGAAGAGTGATTCTTTTAGATACTTGGGATCTATTTTGCAACATGATGGAGAAATTGATGGAGACGTTTCAAATAGAATAAATACAGGTTGGCTAAAGTGGAGAGGAGCCTCTACTGTTATCTGTGATAAGAAATTCCTTTGAAAATCAAAGGAAGGTTTTACAAAGCAGTTGTGAGGCATGCTATGCTCTGAATATTGGCCTATGAACCATAGACATGTGCAGAGAATGTCAGTAGCAGAAATGAAAATGCTAAGGTGGATGCGTGGACACACACGTAAAGATCGGATTTCAGAATGATGCCATCAGAAGGAAAGTTGGTGTAGCTCCGATCGAGGATAAGATGCGAGAAAATCGCTTAAGGTGGTTTGGCCATCTGCAAAGGAGGTCGGCTGATGTACCGGTGAGAAGATGCGAGTTTTGGAATGTTGAGCCAGCCAAAATAGGGCGAAGGACCAAGAAGTGTTGGAATGGGACTATACGAAGGGATCTTAGCTTTTTAGATCTAAGCTCGAGAATGACCCAAGATAAATCTGAATGGAGGCAAAGAATCCATGTACCTGACCCTACTTAATGTGGGAAAAGGCTTTGTTGTTGTTGTTGTGATTGATGATTGATAATTGATGATTGATTATTTTCAGGATCTAATCTCTTTCATCTCCAACACCTACTGGCGGAATAGTAACCACAACTCAACTCCATCTGACAACGATCTTTTCTTTGCCAAGATCCACTGACGGAACAGTAACAAAGAACTCAAGTGGTGATAAGCCTCCTAAGAGACTGTTCCGTCTCGCCCTCCCAGTGGAAGTGTGGTCCAGGAGAGGGCTAGGCACGCTCCATACCTACGCCCCTGAGACGGGTGAGAGAGACTTTCCGAACTAAGTCACTCCTAGAACCAGTCCGACCGGTACGAGCAAAACAAGCTCGAAAATCAAAACCAAGGGTCCTCAAGCCTAGGAACCCTACTGAAATAGGGTCACTGGAACGGGTCAAAAACTTGAATCCCAATGAAGCATAAAAACACTGCGAGCTCGCATAAAAATCATAAAAAGACTAGGATCCTAGACTCACACACTAGGCGGCCGTTGCCCTAACTGGGTTTCCTATCTCCCGCCCAGCTGAGGGTCACCACACCCTCGCACAGTCAGGTGTAAAGGTCACTATGACCAGCACTATTAATCACCAACACTGATTCACCATCGTTTTCACTTGACTACTCAATCCTTTCTCAATCTCTTATGTGGTCAACTTTACAGATCTAGGTATGTTGTCAACAACTTATCAATAATGATTTCCATTAAAGGATTAATTGATGAGATTAATAATCATAATGATCACATAAATCCATAGATTGTTTCAGTTATATCTGGGATAATTCTTCAAGAATTTATGAACTTCCGATATATTGATACACTAATCTTTCATTAATGTTATTCTTGGATAATGGCTCCAGTATAGGTCATCTATTTGTTAGCTTCTTAAGAGAAGGGGGACAATATCAATTTGCTAGCATTTGATTTTAAATATTTTCTTAAACAAACTGGAGAATCCTTCAACTTATGACTTATAAAATTCAACTTCCTTGCTAACTTAGCCCAAAGTATGGAAAATTACTAACTTCCCAGGAGTTAGCTTATTTGGCAGGGATCTGGTCTACACCACACTAGAAGCCTCAGGAGTTTCATCAATTTATTAATCCAAGAGAAGCAATCAAGAGTTCATCAAAGCATTCATCTGACAATGCTAGCATGTGAAAGTGTCCAACTGCTATTCACCCCCATCAACTACTATAGCTTAAGGATTAGTGCTTAGGTCCAAAACTATGAGAATTGAATATTGGAATAACCTTTCATAATGCCTTTCCAACACATTAAGTGTAGTCCTATCCTCCTCCCATACTCCCATAATTTTCATCTATAATCTAATTCAATAGTGGTAAAATTTGATGATAAAATCCCAAATTTCTAATCTAAAGTGTTAGTTTAACAGTAACAGAATTTAATGATAGTTTTCCCAAATTCTTGCCAATTTACCTCAAATTCTCATTTTAAAACATAAAAATCTGGAGCATGTGATGATCTAAAATTAGGTCTATTAGCATGCAATTTACCCCCAAAATTTTCGTTCTCAAACATGAGATCATGTATTATTTAATTAATATGAAATTGTGATCAAATTCCTTGTAAAACTTCACTTTTTCGTCTAATTTCATAAGCAAATAATAAGATTTTAAATTTGTTTTTATATGGCATGGAAGACAAGAGGAGGGGGGAAGATTGTACCTTCGATCTCCAAGATTCGGAGATCAAAC
The DNA here is from genome assembly GCA_037367405.1 of Ottelia alismoides. Classification (NCBI taxonomy): domain Eukaryota; kingdom Viridiplantae; phylum Streptophyta; class Magnoliopsida; order Alismatales; family Hydrocharitaceae; genus Ottelia; species Ottelia alismoides. The sequence goes on from JAZKJV010000136.1 coordinate 408,751, forward strand.
TTGCATTCTGCAGCTCCAGGAATCAAGGAGCAGCAACATATGGCTATTGCATGCAGCAACAGGAGCTCCAGAGCTGCTTGGACAACAACTCCAACAGAAGAATGGGGCAACAACAGCAGCAGCTGCTGCCTGGGAGCAGCAACAAGCAGTTGCTTCAACTGCTGAGAACAATAGCTTCTGTTGCAGCTGAAAGCAGCAATGGTTGCAGCTGTTGCAGTGGTAGTAGCTTGGTGGTGGGCTTCGGCAACAACACACCCAGCTGCTTGGCAGCAACACGTGCAACAAGAAGAAGAGGAGAGTGGGCTCCTTCGGTGGAGCAAGTTGGGAGAGAAATTGGGAAAAGAATAATGGGGGAGCGTTTGATATAAATAAGGGAAGAGGGGTGTTCTTTGTTTTGCAAAGTGGAGGAGAGTAAGAGCCATGTGTTGGCTGCTGTGTAAATTGTATTTATTTTTTTAAATCCATTACCTCACTCTTATCTAGAATCTCAAAGTCATCCGTATTTGCACCGTGTATCTCCAATTCTAATGATCAATTGCTCGTTTTGACCGTCTTTGGATGACAATCAAAATGAGTATAATATTCATATACTTCTGATCTGAGATGAGTTCAGAAATTGGCGAAATACAGTCTTGGTTTGTGATTAAATTTTACAATTTTAAACGGTCAAACGACCTCCGACCGACGAATGATCGATTGTGTTGGGCTTATTCTATCGAGACGAATTTTATGATGGTCTCGAATTATTTTTACGGTTTCCAATTATGTCACGTCTTTTCTGGTGGCACACTTTATGCTGCAATTTATTTTTGATTGATTGATCCCAAACAAATTTTGATTTACGATCTATGGATCATAATATTAATCGATAGTTTTATCGGATTAAATGGACCATAATCGGGTCCGGGTTATTCGAATCCAGGTGTCACATCTATGTTGATGATATAGTTGTCACTGGATACAATCAAGCCGTCATTTCAGAGACCAAGAGCTTCCTCCAGAAGGTCTTTGTTTCAAAGATCTTGGTTGATACGTACTGTGAAGGGAATGCAATGAGATGATTATTCAAGAGGTCTAGGGGTCTTTATATAGGACTAAACCCTAGAGAGCTCAAAAGAGAGAAGCACATAAATACCCTCGGTGGGGTTACAGTGGAATATTAAACACAATCTCTAACCTGATATAATGCAATCTCTAACACTCCCCCTCAAGGTAGAGCATATCCATCGATTATGCCCAACTTGGAAGCAATCCAGAAAAGGCGCTTCTTTGACAAAGCCTTTGTAAATATGTCTGCAAGCTGAAGATCATTCGAGATGTGTGGTGTAGCAATCTTGCCTCCTCGTACATCATCGCGAATGAAATGGCAGTCAATCTCGATGTGCTTGGTTCTCTCGTGGAATACATGATTAGTGGCAATGTAATAGCAGATTTGTTATCACATTATAGAGGAACACGAGTGGTGATATCAATGTTGAGTTCTTGTAGAAAAATCAGTAGCCAAGTAATTTCACATGTAGCCTGAGCCATTGCCATGTATTCTGTCTCTGTACTAAATCGGGAGACTACAGTTTGCTTCTTGCTCCTCCAACTAACAAGGTTTCCTCCTACCATCATAGCATAGCTCATAGTAGAGCGACCGTACTCAGGCGAGCTTGCATAATCAGTATCAACATAAGCGACAACATTAGTGTATCCATTTGCCCCATAGAATAGGCCACGTCCGGGTGATTCCTTCAGATATCGAAGGATAAAAAGAACATCCTCCCAATGGTTGTAACATGGTTTCTTCATGTATTGGCTAGCTCTGCTCATAGCATAGGATATGTCTGGCCTAGTAATAGTAAGATACAACAGTTTTCCAACTCGGCTTCTGTATCGTGTAGTGTCCTCAAATGGAGGATCAACAGAAGTAGAGTGTTTCCTTGGTTCTGCAGGAATACCAAAGCATCCAAGTAATTCTACCTCAGTTAGTATATCTAAGCAGTACTTCCTTTGTGACGTATGAAGTCTCTTCTTGGTACGTAAGACTTCTATGTCCAGAAAATAGTGAAGTTGTCCCAGATCCTATCTGACAAAAACCTTTCGCAGAAAAGCCTTAGTTTCCAGCACCCCTTTATCATCGTCATCTGTAACAACCATATCATCTACATATACAACAAGTATAACAATACCAGATGATCGTTTTCAGATGAAAACAGAGTAGTCAGATGTAGTTCTCTGGAAACCAAGAGTGTCAATTTCTGTACTTAGTCTGTCAAACCATGCCCTCGGGCTTTGCTTCAGGCCATAGATTGCTTTACGAAGTCGGCACACATACTCCCCCTCGACTTCGTACCCTGGAGGTTGCATCATGTAAACCTCTTCCTCTAGATTGCCATATAGAAATGCATTCTTAACATCCAGTTGAAAATTTTTTCAGCCCTTGTTTACTGCCACTGAGAGGATGGTTCGTATGGATCCCATCCATGAAACAGGTGAACAAGTCTCGAAGTAGTCAACTCCAGATGTTTGTGTAAAGCCTTTAGCCACAAGTCTTACATTCAATCTATCAATGGAGCCATCTAGAGACTGTTTTGTAGTAAAAATCCATCGGCAGTCAACAGGTTTTGTTCCATGGGGACACTGCACAAGATCTAATTTCCTTCGGGAATTCAGAGTGTTCATTTCTTCATCCATTACTTTTCGCCATCCAGAATCCTTCAGGATACTATTATGATATTTGGGAACCAAAATTGTCATAAGAGCATCCGTATATCTTTTGTCAAAGTTGATAAGCTATCAGTGGACGTGAAATGAGATATTGGATGAAGTGTATATTGCCTCTTGGTTCTGCGTAGAGCGATGGGAAGCTCTTGAGGTGCAGCTGGAACAGAATTGGTGGGAGCACTTGAAGTTGGCATATTCTCCTGTAACAAAGGGACATGTAAAGGAACATGAACAAGACTAGAGACATGTTTTCTTTTATACACAATAGGTGGAGCAGGAAGGTCTGATGGTATATCTGACACCTCTTGAGTGAAGAAGGAAGTCTATTTAAAGAATGTGACATGGAAAATATGTAATACCGATAAATAGAAGGATCATAGCATTTGTACCCTTTTTGAGTCTGAGAGTAGCCCGGGAAAACACATTTAATCGCACGAGGAGATAATTTATCGGGATTATGAAAATTATAAACAAATGTCGTGCATCCAAAAATCCGCAAAGGCAGAGGGAAGAGTGAGTCATTTGGCTATAGTAAGCTAAATGGAGTAGAGCCGTTAAGTGATGCCGAGGGGACCCTGTTTATAAGGTGGACAACATCAGTATAGCATCTTCCCAATAATTCTTAGGAACCTTCATTTGGGTAAGAAGAGAACAGGAAATATCAAGGAGATGTCTTAGTTTTCTCTCTGTTACTCCATTCTGTTGAGAGGTATATGGGCAAGTTTTTTCATCGATGGTGCTCTGGGAGGCAAAAAAGGATGTCAGATCTTTGTTTGTAAATTACATGGCATAATGAAAGATTTTACTAGTAGTTGAGAAAATATTTTTGACATATTGAAAGAAATTCTTGACAACGTTATTAATTTCTGAACGTTCCTTTAATAAGAAGACCCAAAATAATCAACTGTCGTCATCCACAAAGACAACAAAATATCTATTCGGACCGGACATGGTCCTCAGATATCACAATGAACAAGAGAAAAAGGAGAACTACGACGAGGCTCAGTCCGCTCAGGGAAGGAGGCTCTATGATGCTTCTCGAACTAATACGCCTCACACTCAAAGGGTTTGAGCGTCGAGAGTTCAGGGAACATCATGGATAGGACTTTGGCTGAAGGATGACCCAGACGAAGGTTCCACAGAAGAAGATCGTCAGAGATGGATACTGCGTCGGCATAATTTTTTTTGAAAGCCATAAATAGGGGGAAACACTCGACAGTGTTCGCCCCAAATATTATTTAAAAAACGAAAACAAAAGAAGTAGATACACAAGTGAAAAGAGCAAAAAAACCAATTACAGTTCCCATTCCTCCACTAATCTCGCGGCATGAATCCCCACATTTTCTTTGTAGAAGCGTTGCCCCGAAAAGGGCAAAGCATTCCTTCCCAGCCAAACGGCCCATAGAATGACGACTGGATAGATTAGCTCCCTCCGCACCCTGCTCTTATTTGCCACCATCGAGCCGCAGAAAGACGCCAGATCAATAGCGCATAACCAAGGTAATCTGTCCCCCCCTTCCCCCCCGAATCTGGATCTCCTTGGGGCATTTAAAGAATAGATGTTCCACGGTCTCAATCGCCTCCTTGCACAGAAGGCACCTATCAGAGGTGGTACCCAGAAGTGTAGCGCACATGTCCCTCGTCATCAACCTTTGTCTACGTAGCAGCCACACGAAGAAACCAATTCGCTCGGGGAGCTTGAGAGCCCAGAAGAACGCACAATCTCGAATCATAACCTCCGACCGAGACGACGGAGGCCTGCAAATTGCCCCAAAGGCTTTCTTAACTGAGAAAGGACCCGCACGCCATCCCCAATGGTCCCTCCCCTCCGTTGGACGTCACACATCCTTGATAGCATCCAACAGCGCGAGGAAGTCCTCAAATCTCTGGTCGGAGAAACTAGATGAAAAAGCCGGAAACCAATTTCCATCCGACCAGCAAGACGCAACCATCACATTTTTATCATCCGCAAGAGCAAACAAGCGCGGGAAACGCGCGCAAAGGGGTCCCCCCCGTCCAGTCATCGGACCAAAAAGCGAAGGAGTATCCATCGCCAAGGATCGGTCTAAACATAGAGATATGCTTCGAGAAAACATCCACCATCCCCCTCCAGAACGGAGAGGGAGAGTCCATGCAAGTGCCCGGCCTCGACGGTGCCCCCCCGTCATCGTAGATCTTGCGCAGTACAGAAGAACAAAAATCCTCCCCAAGGCCCCGAATTCTGCTTGCCCACTTAAGAAGCAAGGCCTCGTTCATTTGATGCAGACGCTTCACCCCCGGCATTCTTGTGGAGCGTAATTTCTTCCCATCCAACAAGGTGAATGCCCGACCTTCTTCCCATCCAACAAGGTGAATGCGTCGGCAAAATTTGAATTAGAAAGGATGTCGAGGTAATAGAGGCCACTCCTTTCATGTCCCCCACCAAAGATCTGCCTTGTCCTGATGTCTTGAAAATAACAGTAGAACTCATCAAAAATAACGCGACAGTTAAGTTCACGACATAGCTTCTGTATGGATAAGAGACTGAGAGGAAAATCAGGAGCACGATGAACATTTGTCAATCGCAGCTTGGGAGAGAAATCAACAGTACCAACAACTGTAATCTGGGAATGATCCCCATTAGCAACACGAACAGTCGTCACTGATGTGGACGGTTAGGAAGACGTGAGCAAGCTTCCCTCTCCCGTTAGATGGGTAGAGGCTCCAGAGTCAATAATCCATGCATGTTTACAGGTAGAGACTGAGTTTGCTACTGTACCTGAGGTGGTAGCTAGACTAGGACAAGAGGTTGAGGCGATATTATTGCTGGCAGAGGAAGCAGAGTCATGTAGCAGTTGTCGCAAACGAGTATATTCAGAAGCAGTGAATGGGGTCTGTAGTACATTCCAGTTTGTTGATCAGATATATCTTCAATTATATCAAAAGATGGTTCATCATAGGCATTATTAACATTAGGTTGTATGCCAAAGGTTCCCCAACACCTGTCAGAAGGATGATTCCAGCGTCCACAGTGTACACAAGCTAGTTACCGAGCAATAGAGGAATCACGACCACGACCACGGTCATGCCCCTGTCCAGATTCATGACCACGTCCTCACCCAAAATTTCGACCCATGCCGCCTTAACGCCCTCTATATCCCGAGGAGGTATAATGAGTCGTCGTCTCTGTAGCAGTGTGGATGGTAGATTGCTGAATGGGAGCCTCAAGCTCCTGTAATCATCCAAAGATGGTCTCAAGGCTCGGTAGAGTGTCCACTACTAGAAACTGATCTTTCACCGGCTCGTATTTTGGATTCAATCTTGATAGAAATCGATAAACTTGCCATTCAGCGCATTCGCCCACTTGTTTATCACAATATGCATGCTGCAAAATAAGGAGCTCCTCAAATATGTTCGTAAGAAGTATGTAGTACTCAATAAGAATCGAATCTTCCTGAGTGGCTGACCAGATCCTCATGTATATGTCAAAAAATCGAGACTTTGTCGTCTTCTGAGAGTATGCGTGCTCAAGGTTTTTCCCACATTGCATTAGTAATGTCTTTATAAAGAAGATTAGCAGCGATATATGGCTCGACATTGTTTTTCATTCAGGTGATAACTTGACAATTGTCAACAAACCATGTGTCGTAGTATTTGTCAGTTTCTGCATGTGGGTCCTTTGTAAGAACATAGCTTTTGCGCTGGCCACCGATAAATACTTTGAAGGACCGAGACCATCAAACATAATTTTCAGAATCCTTCAGCTTGATAGAAGTGCCCTGTACCATCAAAGAAGTAGGGTACACGGGCTTGGTCTCAGGGGTTGTCATGGTAACGTCTTAGGTCAAGAAGAAGTGACCTAAAGAATGTATCATGTTCTTAATCGAACATCAAGTGCCTACGTATGCAGCAATAAGCAATACATAACAATCATGGGCTGACGTTGTTGCGCAGGGAGGGCTGGAGGTCCGTCGCATGGACTCATAGTGATGTTCCTAAGTGGGCAGTTATACAGATGGCCACTAGCTGCAATGGCTAAGGCGTCGGTGGCTGCAGGGAGATCTAAGGACCGTTGGGAGGTCCACAGGCGATGCTAGATGCTAGGCGGGAGGGGCCAGCCCAGGGAGGACCGCTGGGAGGTCCTTAGGTGATGGCGCTAGGCGCGAGGAAGATCCAGGCCCTAGGTGCTAGGCGCAAGGGCAATCGCACAAGGGCGATCGTGAGGGCCCTAGGCATTAGGTGCAAGGGCGATGGCGCGCAAGGGCGATAACGAGGGCCCGAGGGAGATCCAGGTCCTAGGCGTTGGCCGCAAGAGCGATGGCGGCGATGGCGCTAGGCGCTTAGGCCCGAGAGAGGAGGTGCAAGGGCGATTCGCGAGGGCCCGAGGGAGGTGCTAAGCACGATGGGGCCTGAGGCACGTTAGGGAGGAGGCGCTCCCTAGGGCACGTGATGGGGCTGGAAGGGAGGGGGCATATTTGGTCAGAACACTGGTCTAGGACCACTGCTTTCATACCATGTGAAGGGAACACAATGAGATGATTATTCAAGAGGTCTAGGGGTCCTTATATAGGACTAAACCCTAGAGAGCTCAAAAGAGAGAAGTACATAAATACCCTCTGCGGGGCTATAGTAGAATATTAAACACAGTTTCTAATACGATCTACTGTAATCTCTAACACGCACTACAGAGGGGCTCCATCTCTCACAAAGGAAGTATTGCCTTGACATTCTAAGGCTGGACTACTTGGATGCAAGCCATTTGACATCCCTGCAGAAGTGAGGAAACATTCCACATCTACAGATCCTGTGTTTGAGGTTACTATACAGTACATAAGCCTAGTAGGTAAACTTCTCTATCTCACTATTACTAAGCCAGATATATCATATGTTGTGAGCAGAGACAACCAGCACATGGAGAGTCCCCTTTACAGTCATTGGCAGGATATTCTTCTAGTCCTTCGATACTTAAAGGAATCTCTAGGACGTGGACTCTTCTATAGGTCAATGTTCACACTGATGTCTACACCTATACAGATGCTGACTATGCAAGTTTGCCTAAGGATCATTGATCCACTATAGGCTACCCCATGCTCGTTGGGGGCAACCTGGTCACGTGGCGAAGCAAGAAGCAGAGAGTGGTCTTCGGATTGAGTGCGGAGGCTGAATACATGGTAATTTCCCAATCCACTTGTGAGATCATATGACTTGTCTCCTTTCTACGGGAACTTGGACTTTCAGTTGCTACTCTTGTATCTTTACACTGTGACTACAAGTCTGCATTGCCACCAATACTTTCCATAAGCGGACCATGCTCATTGATGTTGACTGTCACTTTATTCGTGATGTCGTACGAGGAGGAAAGATCACCACTCCATACATCTCCACTGAACTTTAGCTTGTAGACATATTCACAAAGGCACTATCGAAAAAGGGCCTCTTGTATTTGTTTTCAAGTTGGACATGATCGGCATGTATGCTCCAACTTGAGGGGGAGTGTTAGAGTTATTGTATCTTTTATTTTATTTGAGTCCCTTCGGGGCCGTTTATGTATTCCCCCCTTTTTGCTATATAGGGTTTCTCTCTATATAAGAGACCCAGACTCATTGAATAAACACAACTATTCGTTCTCTTCTCAACAATATTATTTTTTGTTTAAAAAAATTCAAACCATACAAAACACATATATAATGCCACATATACAGTGAGTGACCTGTATGAATGTATATTGCATCAATATTCCTAATCCAGCAAATTACCTAGGGGTCCATTATGTTGGAAGATGAGAACTATCATGTGAGTGAGAATATATTTATTCATTATGTAACCCATGAATTGATTGTTGATGCATTGAGGATTGCTCACCAATTGCCCATGATGGAGCCCAATTCCATTATATAGAGTAGGTACTTTATTTTTAATAAAGCCATGAACACCATTAGCACAAGTATTGCACAATCATATCAATTCCTTTTGAGATGCAAACAAAACATGCTGCAGATATGGATGAAATATTGATGCAACTACACAGATCAAGTGTACAGTTATTGTTTCCATTGGGACTGGATTTGGGAAGTGACCTATTGGGGTTGGGGGGTCGGGGGGCGGGGGGTGTTCGAAGGAAGACATGGAGCCCATGTTTGAGCGCAATTATGCCAAAGGTACGAGAAGCAAGCAAAGAAACATATTTATCAGCAATTTTAGCATGCCTCTCTCCTTCACTGAAGACCACTCCATCTCTCTGAAGAGTCAACCAAAAGTCGTTAATAGTCCATACATATATTTGAAGATGGGTCTCTCTCATAGGGGCCTCGAAGTAGGCTCTCTCTCATAGGAACCTCAGAAGGATCTCGTATTGGAGTTCACGATCATTTGAGAATGAAGTCTAAAAAAGACTCTCCTCGTCAGAGAACTGGATCTTTCCCATACTGGCTCTGAGAATGGGATCTCAACTCTAGAGTCCCTATGAATCCACATGAAAACCTTGAGTCCACACTTGTTCAAAGAATGTGATCTCTACTCTGGAATCTCTATACATTAAGTCCAAATCAAGATGAGGACACGTCACATAATACTTCTCCTTTCTACTAAACTTGTTGGAAAAAATGACATCGACAAAGTAGGGAAAAGAGCTGAAGATGGGAAAAAATTAAGAAGTCGATCTTTCTTTCTTTCAACTTTTTCTTCTCTTTTTTTTAAATCATTTTTTTACGGTACCCACTTAATGGTCTAGTGTAGTATAGTGTGTCACCATACAAAAGACCAGGGTTCAAATCCCACTCTTGCAGGGGTTGTGTTAGGTAGTCGATGGCCAGCGTAAAAAAATAGTCGAATCTTTCAACATGGATTTGAGCAAGAATCCATGTAGCCGACCCTACTTATAGTGGGAGAAGGCTTAGTACATTTTTTAATTTTTTTGCGTACAACTTTTTTATAAGCTCACCTTTCTCTAAAAAATTCTCGCTCCCCCTTTTTTTCTAATACAAAACAATCCTCCCCACTTTTTTTTACTTCAGTCCAACTTTGGGCCCATAAACTCATGCTGCTCTCCTTTTCTCAAATGCAGCAGACCCTCCTTTTTTTTTAAATAACTATGGCTCAAGTTGGGACCAAATAAAGATTTCACTCCCTCTTTTTTTGTAGCCGATGTCTTTTTTTCGAGGCCCACTCTTTCCGGCCCACTTCCTTTCCTTTTTTTAATGCAATAGCAACCCACTTAGCTAGGCCATAGAGCAACCATGGGGTATCAAGCTCTTTATTCAGGGTTTTTGATTGGGAACCCAATTGTTTTATTTCACAATGTCGCCGCCCCCATCGATGGGGAATTTGCTGTTGTCGCCTCCTGATTTAATGCAGGAGAAGATATTTGGAACAGGAGATGCGAGATCAATGGTGGGCGATTGGGCATCTCACACCATATCTCCATCGTGCAGCTGGGATCGGTGGTGGGCGAACAAAGCTTTGAGGAGCGGTGAATAGAGTGGTTCTCCTAAAGGTTTATTCTTTGTCGTAGAGCAAGGCCCTAAATGTTCGTTTCGGTCACCATTTCGATGACCGACCAAAACGGAATTCCGATCGAATTTCGATCATTTTTTGTACTATGGCTCCCATATTTCGGTCATTTCGGCCATTTCGGTTGAATTTCGATTTCGACTGGCTATCGATATTCGGTAGAAATTCGACCGAATTTGCTGAAATTTGAGGCCATGTCGTAGAGATAATTGGGGTCATGTGTTGGAGCCTTTCGTGCCGCCTTTCTTCCTCTTCTTCTTGGGAACGAATTCTAGGGTTTCACATGGAAACCCAACATCATCTTGTTGTGGTTTCTTCTTATTCCGCTTCTTCGCCTTCTTTAATCTCTATTGATAATTTACGATATACCCAAACCATAGAATTGGTGGGAGCAATAGGCTTGGCAGAGGAGGGCGAAATTGTCGACTACATGTCTAGGGTTTCCCCCTCTTCCTCTTCTTTTGCTTCTTCGTCTTCGCTAATGGATTCAAGACTTGAGGAACTGGAGATCTTTTTGGGGACCTCAGCCCTAGAGCGGTGATTTGTGTACCAGGATCACGATGAGGAGGCCTTAGGGTTCTGGGAACCCGTCTTTCGCTCAGAGATCTTAACCGATCAGATCAACGTTATTGACGACAACGGATAAGAAATCAGACTTATGATGACAATCCATAATCCGTGCAAAACTAGGGTTTTGACAACCCTAGATATCTTCTTTTACTTGAAACAAACTTGAGCAAATCTTAAATAAGAATATAAAATCTTCAAGAGCATAAGAATAATCTTTGAAAACAAATCACCAAAACAAAACTCGCTCTAAGCGACTGTGTAGAATTAGGATTCCACCAGAAACACCAGAACAAAGCGTTTTGAACAAAAAGTCTTGAACTCGTACAGATATTCAACCAGAATCTTCAAAAAACAAGTCCTTAAAATCGAAGTCGCTCTGATGCCATAAAGCAAACAAGAATGTGGAATTGTATTAGTAATAAATAAATACAAATATTGAAAGAACACCTGGATTTTACGTGGGACATTACTCTGTGAGGAGCGGGATAAAACCACAAAAGAACTGCCTCAAAAGGTTGATCCTTTTATTAATCTTTCTCAACTATTACCAGTAGTGTGGGGCTTCTTATATAGCCCCACCAGTAAGGTTAAGTATTACTCATAGAAGATGTGAGACTAAACCCAAGATTTTAAAAACCGGATTGGACGTTGAACCGATCAATCTTCGGTTTGGTCCAATCAGATCGGACTCTCGGTCCAAACCAGTTGGACCGGTGATGATGTTAGCATGACGTCATCATTCCTATCGACTCGGAAAAATTAGACCTGGCTTAATTTACTGGTCTGATTGGTCGAACCGATAAAATTGGATAAATATATTTAAGTATGTATTTATATAGGGTAAAATGGGGATGTGCCTAGGGGGAACTAACTTGGCTCCCCTACCCCATTTTTCCCCTTTTTTATTTTTTTGAACAATGCTTCTGTGAATTTTCATCATTATATCCATATATCATGTAATTCAAATTTCATGCAAAACAGAGACTCATACGACCTCCATCCAGATAGGGTCGATTTCAACAATTCTGCTACCATTAAAAATGACTGCCTAAATGAAAGGTTGTAGGAGTCTCTGTTTCTCATGAAACTTGAATGCCATAATATATGGATATTGTTGGGAGAAAAGACTTCGATAATCATTTAGAAAACCCTAGGCTCTCTTATATAGGGAGAGACCTTAAGGGTAAATTACAAAGAGGTCTATAAAAGATAAAGAAATAACGACAAGATACATAAAGAAATAATAATACTAAGAACTATCTCTACACTCCCCCTCAAGGTGGAGCATAGATGTCTATCATGCTCAGCTTGGATGAACATCTTTGAAAAGGTCCTCTGAGCAGTGGCTTGGTGAATACATCTGCAGTCTGATCTCCTGAGGTCACATGTGCAGTAGATATCAATCCTCTCTGGATCAAGTCTCTAGTGTAATGGCAGTCAACTTCAATATGCTTGGTCCTTTCATGAAAAGCTGGATTGTTGGCAATGAATAATGTTGCCTGATTGTCACACTGAAGCTTCATAGGTAGGGGCACAGCTACATGTAGATCTTCTAGTACGGACCGAACCCACATCATTTCCGTGCTGGCTTGAGCCATGGCCCTATATTCGGATTCGGCACTGGACCTTGCAACAACAGTTTGTTTCTTGCTTTTCCAAGAAACCAGAGAGCCTCCAACAAACACTGCGAACCATGAGGTTGATTTTCGATCCTTAGGGCATCCTGCATAATCTGCGTCTGCACACGCTGAGATGGATAAGTCTGTACCCTTTCTGAATAGCAGCCCTGACCATGGAGAAGACTTCAGATACCTCAGTATCATGTGTATAGCATCCATGTGAACTTGTCTTGGCTGCTCCATAAATTGACTCACCCTGCTAACTGCAAATGCAATGTCTGGACGAGTTATGGTAATGTAGAGGAGTTTTCCCACCATTTCTCTATATCTCCTCTTATCTACTTCATCAGTATCACCATTATACAACTTCATGCTAGGGTCCATGGGAATACTTGATGGTTTGCATCCATCCATGCCAGTCTCAATCAGGAAGTCTGTAATGTACTTCCGTTGGGTCATCACCAAGCCCTGTGCATTCCTTGCAAATTCCAACCCCAGAAGATATCTTAGGGTTCCAAGATCCTTTGTAACAAACTGACGGCCTAGGAATGTCTTCGCCCTTTCTATGCCCTGAACATCATCTCCTGTAATAAGAATATCATCCACATAGACCATAATGACAACCGTACCTGCCGATGACTTCTGGACAAACAACGAGTGGTTTGCATTTGACCTCTTGAATCCCTGTTGCTCAATTAGGTTGGAAAGCTTCTGGAACCATGCTCTCGGACTCTGTTTGAGGCCATATATCGCCTTGTGAAGTCTACAGACCATCTGCTTCTCCCCCTCAGCAGTAAACCCAGGTAGCTGCTGCATGTAGACTTCCTCCTGTAAGTCCCCGTACAGAAAGGCATTCTTGACATCTAGTTGAGATATACTCCATTCACGAACCACAGCAACAGATAAGAGAATACGAAGGGTAGAGTGTCTCGCCACTGGAGAGAACGTATCCATGTAATCTACGCCATAGGTTTGTGTAAACCCACGGGCGACCAAGCGTGCTTTGTACCGATCCAACTTGCCATCTGCATGATATTTAACTGTGAAGAGCCACTTACAGCTCACAACGGATGCATCAGGAGGTGCAGGGACCAAAGACCATGTGCCACGGGACTGCAAGGCACTCATCTCTTCTTCCATAGCTAATCTCCAGCAATCATTCTTCAAAGCTTCCTGGTAGGTCCGTGGTATATCCACGGAAGACAAGGCTGAGGCAAATCTCTGAAAATCACCAGTGAGACGGTGAAAGGAAACCTGTGAGGCAAATGGATAAGAGGCACATTGCCGCCTCTGCTTCCGAATAGCAATCGGAACATCAAGATCATCATCTGCTGCACTAGATGGGCTAGTGTCATCATGTTCTGAAGAATCCTGCACATGTACCAAACCTGACCCGTCAGTAGTAATGCCATCTGAATATATCTGAGGCATGATGAGTGGCTGATGTGTAGTCTGAGCAGGACCTGACCGACGCGTATAGAATTTTGGTAGCGGTGAAACGAGAGGCCGTGGAATGGGTGGAGGAGGAGGTGGTAGTGGTGGTGGTGCTGGCGTGGAGGCAGGCACAGGGGAAGACTCGGGTAAACTCCACGTAGGTGGTGGAGGAACATAGACATCATCATTGGTAGTGGATGGTACCAGTCTGTCACCTGCAGGAGAGAAATACATGACAGACTCAAAGAAAGTGACATCAACACTCACGAAGTACTTCTTATTCGTAGGATCATAACACCGGTAGCCCTTTTGAGTCCTGGAATAACCAACAAAGATGCACTTGACTGCTCTAGGAGAGAGTTTGTCAAGTCTGGGAAATAGAAGATGAACGAAAGCCACGGTACCAAAGACACGTGGAGTCAGTGAGAATAACTCCTTGTCTGGAAAAATAAGAGAGATAGGTATCTTCTCACCAAGAACAGAGGATGGCATTCGATTGATCAGATAACATGCAGTAAGAACAGCGTCCCCCCAGAAAGAAATAGGAGCACAACTCAGAATCAACAGGGTTTGAGTAATATCCAAGAGATGGCGATGCTTTCTTTCCGCCACACCATTTTGCTGTGATGTATATGCACAAGTGATTTGGTGAATAATACCCTTTGATGAAAGAAATTGAGAAAGTGTTCGTATACAAAATTCTAGGGCATTATCCGTCCGAACATATTTGACTGAGGAAGAGAAAACATTGTGCACTTCATTAATTAAATTCTTGATCACATCTCCTGCTTCAGATTTATTCTTCAAAAGAAAGACACATGTCACACGAGAAAAATCATCCACTACCACAAGATAAAATCTGTGCCCCTGATGATCGGGAACACGACTCGGACCCCATATATCTATATGTAATAACTCAAATGGGGAGCTACTGCTCCGACGACTTGGAAAGCTCGACCTATGATGCTTTCCAACTGACATACTTCACATCGGAAAGACGAACTAGGAGAGATCTGGGGCAGAAGATGGCGCATTTTCTGGAGCGGAAGGTGACCAAACCGGAGATGCCAGATGTACGGAGAGACTGGTTCAGCAGAATGAGAGGAGACGCCAGCATAGGAATCCCGAACCAGCCGATATAGACCATTCTGCTCATAGCCACAACCAATCACCCTGCCCGTGAGTATGTCCTGAAAAATGAGAGAAGACAGGTCAAATATAGCACGAAAATGCAAATCCTTCGTAATCTGACTAATAGATAACAGTTTCATTGAGAACTCAGGAGCATGTAGAACATTCTGTAGCTGCATAGTGGAGGATAGGAAGACCTCCCCCTGTCCAACAAGGGGTGAATGGGTACCATCTGCGATCTGCACTGAACGGCCGTGAGGAATGTCCCTGTAGGACTGTAGTCTATCTCTATCTCGACAGAGATGATGTGTGGCTCCCGAATCTATAACCCAGTCAGATCTATCATGAGACGGTGTGAATGCAGTAGATCTACCTGAGGTACTAGCAGCGGCAGATGAACTGGCGGAGGCTGTAGCAGCAACATCTGAAGGACCACCAGACGAATCACCAGATGAATGTGGCATAATATCTCGGAGACGTGCCACAAGTTCGTCAAATCGATTATCTGCGGTAGATGGTAATGGGGACTGAGAATGCTCTGCAACACGTGTCGATGCTGGAAATCCATGCTTAGAATAGCATGTCTCCTCCGAGTGTCCTGTGCGGTGACAATAGGAGCATGTCTGACCGAAGCGACCCCCCCTTCCCTGGGGTCCACGTCCACGACCACGGCCAGAAGACGGGCCACCTCTCCCACGCGAGACTGCCATCGCTGATGGGGGTGGAGTAGAAGAGCTGGAAGAAACTGGAATGCGACTGAGTCGCCTGTAAATATCCTCAACTGGAGGAATAACTGCATCAGCTAGGATCTGAGATCGGGCGGCATCATATTCAGGATCAAGCGCTGCAAGTAGAACACCCACCATAATGGCGTTCCGAAATGTCTTCTGCTGTTCAGGAGTAGCAGTGAGTGGAATAATACTGTATAGCTTCTCAAACATCCCTCTCAAGGATGTGTATAAGGAATGGAGAGGTCTGCCGCTCTGCATCATTGTGAAAATGTCATGTTGAAGCTGCAACATCTTGGTCTCATTTCGCACCTGCGAATATGTAGCGGCGAGAATATCCCACATTGCCTTGGCAGTGGGCTGATGAAGGACGTCGTTAGCAATCTCCATCGTCAGTGTACCAGACAACCAGACCTTTGCGTAGGAGTCATCAGCCTCCCATGAGGCATATATCCCTGTCTTCTCTGCGGGTTCATCCTCGGTAAGAATGTGCTTCTTACCATTTGACTTCATGAGGCTCATGAACTGCATAGCCCAGAGCTCATAGTTAGACCCATCCATCTTCACTATTGGCGCAGGACCTTTGAATGCGTCAGTGGAGGGCATATCGACCTTCGATTCTGACATACTGCAACTGGAGAAGAACTAGGGTTTGTAGACAAGATAATGATTGTTTACACCAACTGCATCGGATTTGAGTGCGTATGTAGACGTTACGCACTCAAATCCATATATCGGCGGAAGAGACGAGGTAGACTAGGGCACGCCTTGGATGAGGCCTACAGCCCTCGCAACGGGGTCACGCCCAAGATGCCTGGGATGGCGCTGTGTGAATCGGCGGCGTGGGGGATCCGCCTGGGATGGCTCGGCGGCGGGCTGGGGCCGCCTGGGATGTTGTACGGCTGGAGAGAGAGAAACGAGACGGAGAGGGCCGCGGGTGGGGAAGGCCCTAGGGCGACTCTGATACCATGTTGGGAGAAAAGACTTCGATAATCATTCAGAAAACCCTAGGCTCTCTTATATAGGGAGAGACATTAAGGGTAAATTACAAAGAGGTCTATAAAAGATAAAGAAATAACGACAAGATACATAAAGAAATAATAATACTAAGAACTATCTCTACAGATATAGTGATGAATTTCCACGAATTCATTTTTAAAAAAATGGGGTGGGGGAGCCAAGTTAGCTCCGCACAGGTGCATCCCCATTTTTCCCATTTATATATCAATGAAATAATCGTTTAAAATGTCAATTCTTTCAATAGGATAACATGATTGTCTATTTCGAGTAAAACTCTATAAAAGTTAGTCACATTTTCTAGCATTATATATGAATACAATATTGTAATCATTTATTTATTGTTGCTTCTTGAAAATTACTCTAAGAAAGTAGTGGCACAACTTATATTCCAAAAAAGAGAGAGGGCACGACTGATATTGTAGAAGTTAAGGACATAAGTGATAAAAACCAAGGTTTTAACAAGCGTGAGGCATATCGAGGCGTTTTTCCAATATTGCCTTGAGGCGTATCGAGCCGTAAGCTTGACTTTTGAAAGAAATTTTTTCGTAAAACATATTAACTAATCATAATAACAATTTTCAAGTTCTAGAAATTAAATAGTTATGATTAAATACATAACTCCATGGCATTTCAAGCCTAACACCATGGTTCAAACATCCAATTGTTATATAACTCTCTTTTTTTGGACTCTAAATCTGTAAGGAGTCAAGTAAATATGGATATGCAAGTACAATAATGAGTAACTCTCCGTAAAATTTAAGGTTTTGAATAAAATTTAACTAAAGGGACTAGATGTAGCACACCATTTTTCAAAATTAGGTGAGATATGTGTGTCATTCAATTGAGAAGGATAAGAAAGTAAGCAGTGAATTAGTGATCACTTTTTACTTTACCATAAGGAATGGGGAATAAAATAGTTGAATATTGCATGTTCTGACAATCTTTGTTCATGCATGCTTTGATGTGTATTAATTTATTCTCGATTGAATAGAAGAAACGATGAAACGTGTTTACAAAAATATTTTTTTTGTAAATTTAGGTCAAAGTAGGGGACTTGCATCCCAACATTTTAATAAAGAAAGCATTTGTGTTTGATTCATACTAAAGAGTAGAGACATTAGATTTAAAGACTCAAGAATCAATTTTTTGTTCATGTTGATTTATAAAGAACATGCATAACAAAGTAAAAATAAGCTTAATATGTTAATAAATTAAAAAAAATGCATTTCAGTGAATCGTGAGCTTAAGGACTTGAAAATACTTTTCTAAGAAAGATGAAAAGTTCACAATCAAAAAGAAAAGGGGAAAATATTGTAGAAAAAAAAAATAAAAAATCACTTCATACATGAGGCAACGCCTCGAGGCAGGCACGCCTCATAAGACTCGAGGCTCACACCTCACTGAGGTTGCATGAGGCTATAGCCTCGACGTCTCGAGGCGTATTTTTTAAACAATGATAAAAACCCTATTATTTCATTATTTAGACCTTTATTTTAAGAATATTTTTTGAAATTTTACCAAACCATCAAAACTATCAATCTGGGTCAACCCGATCCGACCACCATTCGGACCTGATTTTTTATTTTCTTTTTTCTTCTGATATTAATTACATAAAACCGATCGGACCGGTACGACCGGTTGGTCCGGTCCAGTCTAGTTTTTTAAACGCTGATTAAATCTGTGGTTGTCGTAATTGGAACATGTAGGGAAAGTTACCATATATGACGCACACTCTAACACTATTTAAGCACGACTTTCAAATAAAGTTGCCTGTTTTTATTGGTTAGTGTTAGAAAATAAAATGCGGAAACATGATCAGAGAAAGAAGAAATTAAATTTAGGAACAACGTGATTTACGTGGAACCCTACTCCCTAAGGAGTAGGATGAAACCGCGAGAGAACGCCTCAAAGTGCTGATAGTCTCTGCATTTCTCATCTGAATATAATGGGCGTAGGGGTCTATATATAGCCCCACTGAGTCTTGACATCTCCAAACTGGTAGATGTGGGACTAAATTGTGGACGGGTAAATGGATCTCGGAGAGATCCATTTACACATCTCTCTCATAAGTGACTCATATAAACAATACCCTAGCACTCCCCCTCAAGCTAGAGCATGCAATGCTCAGCTTGAATAAACAGAAAGAAATCTCAACTCACGTACACAACACTACAGACAATATCAACTCAACATGCACAGCTGTCGACTGCTGTCAAGGACGTTGCTTCGCATACCATACAGGTGAGGAGGACGAACATGCTGGAGTGTGAGTCAATTAAATCTCCTCGTCGGAGAGCATGTGCTCTGTATTGCGCATGTCAGAGTCATTGTAACTGAAATGAGTCTCCTCATCGGAGTACTCTGGCCCGCCACAACATGTGGACAACTGCTCCATCTCTGAAAAGGATCGAAAAGAGCATCGCTAATTATCCATACACAGATCTGAAGATGGGTCTCTCTCATAGGGATCTTGAAGTGGGTTCTCTCTCATAGGAACCTCAGAAGGATCTCGCACTGGAGTTCACAATCGTTGGAGAATGGAGTTTGAAAATCTCCTCGTCGGAGAACTGGGTCTCTCCCATCTGACACAGAGAATGGTACTCTACTGTGGAGTCCCTATGAAACCACATGAAAACCCTAGCCAACATGGCATAGGGAATGGTCTTCTAGTGTGGAGTCCCTATGGTTCACATGAAAATCCTGGCCGAAAACAATAATGATGGGACCACACAAAAGATGGTAAACATATGCACATATGAAAAGACCGCATACATGTGCGTGTCTGAAACTGAAGACTCAGAACCAATCGTCGAGTCTGATCATTTGAACTGTAAAGCTTGGAAACTGCATGGTCTGGAGAATTTGTATCTGAAGAAGACATGTGACTCTATACAATACTCCCCCTTTCTCCTGTACTTGTCGGAAACAATGACATCGACAATGTAGGGAGAAGACAAGAAAAATGGGGAAATCATGAACTTGCGGCTTTTTCGTCAATATATTCTCTTTTTTTAATAACCGCCTTGCAATTTTTTGTTTTTTGAGATTTTACGACGTTTCACCTTTTTTTCCAGCTCTCCCCTTTTTTTCTGCAATATTTTTTTAAAAGCCGTTCTATTTTTTTACGGCTTTTCACTTCTCCCCCTTTATTTTATTTTATTTTTTTATCTTTTGCGTACAACTTTTTTTAATTGTACACGTGCTTTTTTTAAACCACTTTTTTTAAACATGCGCCCCCCCTTTTTATATGGTCTCTTTCCTCTCTTTTTTACTCTCATTTTTTAACTACGCGGCTCTCTTGGGCCCTTATATCACAAGCCCACTTGGGCTATAATAGAATTAGGGTTCCTAATGGGAACCTTTTTCTCACCATGGACCTGCCGCCCTCCCTGATGAGGGTTATTTCTCACGATGGTGCGTGCTTCACTCTGTAGGAGATGGATGTGGGCGGTGCGAAGGTCGGCGTCGCCACAGCCTAGAGAATGCATACGAGTGCAGCCTGGGAGGAGGCGGCACCGTTGTGCGCGAGGTGTCGCCTGGAGCTTGAAACAGAAGGCTCGGGCCTAGAGGGGCGATGAGGGAGCTTCCACGTGCTGGGGCGATGGGGCGATGTACGCCACCTCGAGCACAAGGAAGGTGATGCTACGCCTCGGCGGCTGAAACGACGGGAGGGCCATCACGCGCTGCCAGGAGCCAAGGAGTTCGGAGGAGAGAGGGTTGCGCGTGGAGATGGTCGGCGGAGGGCTAGAGGGCTCCGCCTGGAGATTTGGGTTCCACCACCGATTGGTTAAGGTGTTGCCTGAACGGGCTTCTGTTGTTGCGAGGGCACCGCTGGATCTTGCGTGCTGCTAAAACTGGGGCGACACCTAGGAGGATTGCAATCAAGGAGATCAGCGTCGCTTGTTGCTCGTGTTTCTGGTGTATCGCCGCCTGGGATGTGACCCTACCTGGGCGTTGGTTGATGTCGCAGAACATGAAGATGCAGGTGGGAGTCTTTACTACGTGGACGTCACGGCCTGGGCATTTCTTCTTTCTTCCTCAATGGGAGTCTTAAATTCTCTAGATGTTTGAGAAATCTAGGATTCGGTGAACCCAAATTGATCCTGAAGATGCTGATCAGATCGAGGTTGGTGTCTTTGATCTTCAGAATTTTGAACCAATCTTGAACATAATCGGAACTAGAATCGACCCCACTTTGATAATAAAAAACTATGCAAAATTAGGGTTTCTGAAACCCTAAAATTCTGAAGATGCTAGATATGAATCTTGAATCTGAATAATAAATCAATCTTCTGGAAATCTATGATGGTGAGACTGAAGCACGAGCTTGATCAATCTTGAACAAAAAAAACCTTCAAGAATAATTCTTCAATATCAATCAAGAACGATCCGCTCTGATACCATGTTAGAAAATAAAACACGGAATCATGATCAGAGAAGAAGAAATAAAATTTAGAAACAACGGGATTTATGTGGAACCCTACTCCCTAAGGACCGGGAAGAAACCAAGAGAACGCCTCAAAGGGTTGATAGTCTCTCATCTGAATATAATGGGTGTGGGGGTCTATATATAGCTCCCACTGAGTCTCCACATCTCCAAACTGATAGATGCGGGACTAAACTCTGGATGGGGTAAATGGATCTTGGAGAGATCCATTTACGCATCCCTCTCACAAGTGACACATATAAACAATATTCCAACATTTAGTGAAGAGAATATTATGGCATGTTTTTCTCGAAGTAGCATATGCTGGAATAACCATCTTCTATTTTCTATGCGTTTCAGGTAATTGCGGCAATTGGTGCTCTTGTATACTTAATAGACAGAAAAGGAAAATTCAGAAATTCATTCAGTGATGATTGGGAACGTATACTGTCAAAACATCCTATACCATTCTACTATTGTGCAGGTATGACAGTCTCATGATAATATGATTGCTTGAGTTACTATTGATGAATAAGAGTAACCATTAATTGAAAACTAACGGTGAAGATGATAAATGTAAAATTGTGCGAGTCTTTACATCTTAAAGAAACAGTTTTATGCACCAGCCATTAATTGTTTTTTGGCGCATAGGTTATACTGAAGCTTTGCTTCAACACATCAGTCAATACTTGGCTTTGATGTTCAGCACCTCTTATCAGCATATGTAACATTTATGACTTCGAGCCGATCTTAGTGATTTAACACATGTAATTTCTGTATACATACAGGAGTTGTAGTGTTTCTTGTAGGGATGGGAATCTATGGCCTGATATTGCAATGCTCATCTCTGGGCAGTGGCTCTAGTGTTGGTAGTCGTAACAGTGACGTACATGGAACATATGTTTATGCACCTTGTGATGGATGCATGAACTGCGCCCCTGCAGAGGAGGGTGCTATTATTATAGTAGTTGTCGTCGTCATTCTTCTTGCTATAGTTGGCTTAATTTATTCTCTTTTCACGGCAACAATGGCTATCCAGCATATTTGGCAGAAACACTACCACATCCTTACAAAGAGGGAGTTAACAAAGGTAAGAGTTCAACTTATTAGTCATCTGCTCTCCTTACGTGCACTGCATCTTGTTCTTTATGGTGTCTATGCAATTATTATGCAGGAATATATAGTAGAGGACCTACATGGTTGTTATACACCGCCGAAGCTGGACACTGAACATGAGGAAAGGTTGAAGTATCTCAAACTGTTGTAAAGGTAGTTTACACTTTATGGCTGTGAAATATACTATATTTTTATTATATAACATAGCTAAACTTAATGTATTGTTTATTAAAAATTCTTAAAAAACATGTCATGAAAATACAAAAGTAAAGGTGCTGGTCATAGGAGATCAATCAGTCGGTGATCCTGTACAATCTGAAAATGGTTTTTGGATGGCATTTTTTTGGGCAGTCAAATCAAGGCAACTTTTGCTATTTTTTATCCCATTTTTCTAAGGTTTCAAAGGTATCTATAAACATCCTGGTTGCATTTTTAAATTGACATAATGCTCAAATAGTTGGATGACATAACACGAGCAGTCATCACCTAGAACTCTATGGTATACATGGTTAATGATGTGAAAGGCACCCTTCTCTATAGTATTCTGTTGTCACTATTTGAGGATAAGATATCTAAGAGTGTTATGTATGTAAGGATGCAAACAAATTCTAAATTAAGAGGTATACACAAACAAACAACCTTAGGTGTTACTAATGGATTCTGTGAGAGTTAAAATAATTGATTTCTCTACTCCTAAAGCTGACGAATATGCAAACTGTCATGCATGAGGAATGAAACCTAGCACCCCTAAACATATTGCGGAAAGAAATGAATGAGTTGTTTACTCAGAGATCTTAAGATCCTTTATATAAAAGAGAAACCCTAGAGGGCAAATAACGAAAGAGGAAATTATATAAAAAGGAAATAACATATGACATAATTACTATTTATATAGCACCCCTCCTCAAGTTGGAGCGTAGATGTTTATCATGCTCAGCTTGGAAGAACACTTCTGGATGATTCCCTCGTCAGAGCCTTTATGAATATGTCTCAGTGTCTGTCTTTGGCGCGGGTGTGGAGAATGGTGGATCTTCCATGCACTCTTTGGATGGGACTTCTCGAGCTTCTAGAGAGAGGGGGGGATTAGATCGGTTTGTGGTTTTGGACATGAGGACAACGCATTCCCTTTTGCGTTGATTTGGGCAAATTTGGCAGGCCAGGAATGGCATCATTTTTGGGGGACATACATTTTACACAGAGAATGTAATTCAACATTGTAGGACGCTAGAACATGGAGTAATAACGATATGTAACTGCATGTGATTAAATGTAACCAGTTTAAATTATGTATATAATTTATTTTGCGGTGGGTCCCAAAGTGGGATGCCACCCTCTTACTTCCTCAAAAAAAATGAATGTCTCAGTTTGCTCTGCTGAGCTGATATAGGATGTAGAGATGAAGCTCTTATGTATCATGTCTCTAGCATAGTGATAACCCACATCTGTGTTTGATGCTCTCATATAAAGTTGGATTGTTACCAATAAATAATGCAGCTTGGTTGTCACATAGCAGTTGCATGGGAAGAGGTGTGTCAATGACTATATCGGTCAGAATATGCTTGCCCCACATCATCTCAGTGCTACCTTGTGTTATGGCTATGTATTTTGATTCAACACTTGATCTAGCAACCATATCATGTTTCTTACTTTTCTCGAGTTTAGTGAGCTTCCAATGATAACTGTAAATTCAGAGGTTTGCTTTTCTTGATTTTACTTTTTTAGGGGGCATGCTACATAATCATCATCTACACTTGCTATGTTATTAGAGCGATGATCTTTTGCTTAAGAGTAAACATATACCCGGCAAGGACTTCATGCACCGTTGGATTGTGGATACTGCATCCATATATGCATGACGTGATTGCTCCATAAACTGACTGAATTTACTCATAGAAATGGAGATGTGTGGTCTGATGGTAGCCATATTTAGGAGCTCCCAACTAACTTCTTATGTCTCATCTTATTTGCCTCATCTTTATCATTATCATAGAGTTTCATGCCGTATAGGAGTGGTAGCATGTTTGCAGCCTGCTTTTCTAATCTAGAAGGAGATTCGTGACGCACTTCCTTTGAGTCATAACTGGTCCTCTCTGATTCCTAAGAAATTCACGTCCAATAAAGTATCGAAGTTTTCCAAGGTCCTTGGTAAAAACTGTTGTCCAAGGAAATTCTTCGCCTCATTGATCCCATGTAAATCGTCTATGTAATAAAAATATTGTCAACATAAACTAGCATAATGATAATACCTCTTTTGATGTACAAAGAGCGAGTGATCTGTATTTGATATCTTAAAGCCTTGCTACTCTATCAGGTCTCAGAGTGGTGAGGCAGGTCACAGTTGTATTATCAAATCCATGACAACTAGTAAGAGCATAGATGCTACCAGAGGTACTGGCAGTGGCAGAGGTACTGGCAAAGGCAGAAGCAGCAATATCTGAGTGGCCTCCTGGAGGCTGGAGTAGGCAAGGAAGCTAGGGAACTCCTACAGGCATAATGTCCCTTAATCAAGCAACGAGGTCATCATACCTCTGATTCGAAGAAGCAGCAGCAGGGGGGTTTGCTTGCTCCGCTACACAAGCCAATGTGGGAAAACCATGCTTGGAATAACATGTGTCCTATGCGAGCCCTGGGCGGTAACAGTAAGTACACGGCTGACGAGTACGACCTCCTCTACCATGAGGTCTACGACCGAGAAACTGAGAAGATCCTCCTCTACTGTGGGATGTTGTCATCGCAGAAGATGTCTGACTGAAGCAGGAAAGGAGACAGTGATCCTGCTGAGTATGTGGAAAGCTTCCTTCATGGGAGGGATAGTAGCATCTGCTAGTATCTGTGAGCAAGTTGCCTCATACTCTAGGTCCAGTGCTGCTAGGAATACACCAACTATGGTGCCATTCCTGTATGCCTTATGTTGTTCAGGAGTAGACGAGAGGGGCATGATACTGTGAAGCTTCTCATACATTCCACGTAGGGACGTGTATAGAGAATGAAGGGTCGTCCATTCCGCTTGATGGTAAATATGTCGTGTTGTACCTGCATGATCTTTGTTTCATTCCTCGATTGGGAATAAGTTGCTTCTAGGATATCCCACATCGCCTTGGTGACAATTTAAGTAATATCTGTATCAGTATCGTGTCGATGCAATATATAGACATATCAGACTGATTTTGTGAAAAAAAATAGCCTTGGAAGGGCAAATATCGATATATCAATCACCTGTCGATATCGATATGTCGTTAATATATCGCGATATGGTTTACTATGTTGACGATGGGCTGATGTAACACATCATTGGCGATCTCTATCGTCAATGTACCAGATAGCCAAACTTTGGCATAAGCATCATCTGCTTCCCACATGGCATTGACCCCAGTTTTCTCTAGCGGCTCTTCCTCGGTAAGAATATGTTTCCTACCTGTAGACTTCAAGAGGCTCATGAACTGCATGGCTCATAGCTCATAATTCACCCCGTCCATCTTGACAATTGGCGCTGGACCTATGAAAGCGCATGTGGGGGGGTATCAGCTTTGTTTTATGACATAATGTCGGATGAAGAAAACTATGTTACGTAGACTAAAAGAAGCATGTCTAAACAGACATATGGGGATTTGGTTGCATGTGTAGACGAGGGATCCAACCAATCCCATCAACACAGGGCGAGCAAAAGTGAAATCCGCAGAGGATGCATGTGGAAACCATAGGTGACGGTCACAGACCAAGCGCGTGGCCGTAGAGACCACGTGGCGGTTAGGGGTGCCAGCAACGATGGCTACGACACACGGATGCTGGCAGCGGTGGTGTCAGAGAGAGAGAGAGAGAGAAGATCTAATGGCGGTTATGTCGATCGATCGATCGAGAGAGAGAGAGAGGTACTCGGCGGGAACGTCGGTGGTGAAGAGGGGGCTAGAAGGTGGCCGCTAGGGTTAGGGTTAAGGTACAAGTGATCCGGTATAGGACCGCCGCTCTGATACCATGATGGGAAAATAATGAGAATTGTTTATTCCATGAACCCTTGGGCTCTCTTATATAGAGGTGAGACCTATGGGTGAATTACATAAGATAGACTAAAATAAAATAAACTGAGAAATATTACATAAACATAAACATATCTCTACAATTAAAACTATAAAAGCATAGTATATTCTAGCTACAAAAACCAATTCTGCAGATTAAAAATTTCATTTCATTCAGGAAGTTGGCTTCATGCAAAGAGTTATGACCAACATCATAATGGTGGACCATGCACTCCTATAATGAAAGGACCTTAAAGCGATGAGTGTTAATCTAAGTGCTAAGGAGGAGCACCTCAGTAGTCTGACGATTTGATTAATTCTTCTTTGGAACACACGTACACACAGATACACCCTCCATTGTCAGATTTAATATGAATTTATACATTTTAACGCTGCTATTTTAAGCTAGTTGAATTTTTTTGTTTTATTTGTGGTAGTGCATACTCATAAAATTGCAAATATAGACGAAGGTAGATAAGACTCATTTGTATAGAAAATAATCAGTACATGAATCTGAAACAAGTTTTCTGATACGATATTTCTGATTACCGCCTGATTTTAAAGTTTGAGAAATGCATGCCTGAATTTCTTTTTTGAATGTGTTCTTTGTTTCCAGATTTGGTCATTTCATTCTACCTGTCAGTTTCTTCTTTCTGATTTGAAATTTGCATATACACAGATTGCAAGGTAGAGAAACATGGGGGTAGCTTGGGATGGTAATAGCGACCTAATGGTTCGTTTGGTGTATTTCAAAGTAAGGCCACTAGATATCACTACGATCGCGCAGTCCAGATCAATTGTACATTTCCTATATTTATTCGATACATGAATTGATGTATAAAGAAAATCACTGAAGATGTCTAGAATGGCACAAATAAATTCGGAGATGTGTAAATGCTTGCTGGAATAATGCTGGCTGGTGAACAGAACTTTGATTTTCAACATCAGACTAGATCTTACTTTTGTATCTTGAAAATGAGCTATGCGAATGACAGATCTAGAGGAAGTTTTTTTGGAAGTTCACTAGATTTTTACATCGGTTTGAGGGGGAAAAAGTATGGGCTCCCCAAAAAACAGTATCGTCTTTCAACGTTTTGGGGCTTTACAGTAGATCACTCTTCATCTCAGAATATCGATTTGCTGTGGGTTTATAGGTAACATGTCTTTAGATTGAAAATAATAATATGCATGCATCAATTCTCTCTATGAGCAATATATCTGTTTAGATAGTACTGAATAAATCCTGCCTGAAATCTACAACTAGGCTGCTACATAATCTATATGTAAGTGGAGATGCAACCCCGTCGACGATGAAGGCACTTTCATGCAGGTAGGAATGCGGCTTGGCTGGAATTTTATTGATTTATAGTCAGGGATTTGGAACCTGGTATATTTCTAGTATACATTTGGGATTTGTTATATACTTATAGTATATCTTCTATATTTATAACAAAGTCTCAAACCTGCTATTTAGTGACATCCAAAAAATATTTATAGCCTCTACTATTTCCTCATTCAATACCTATAAATTCCTCAAGAGCTGTGGAGGATGAGTGAAATGATGTTTGTATAAGTTCGATATTTGTAGCCGATGAAGAAACATCGCTGAAAACATGTTTGTCTCCACATGATTGCTGCAGGATTTGAGTAGTTTTTCTGAATATGTAATATGTATACTGTATATCTATTATAAAGAGATGTAACAGGACATATATGCTTTATAAGGAAAAGGTGCTTGTTAACAATTCAAAGGTAAGAGTACCCCCTCAAATCTTTACATGGATATCAAGTTTTCATTTGATTTAAACTTTCATGAATTTCCATTTTGGGATTGTTTCTATGATCTTGTAGTTTTCCTCAACCTTGAAGAGATTTCTATATTTTTTTCGGTTAATATATCCATCTGATGGTAGATCGTGTATAACGTTGATGTTTGTTCAGCACAAAATCAACATTTTGGTGCTTAAATCCATGTTCAATCTATGTGTATTGCAAAATATAAAAATTAAAACTTTAGATATAAATTGATTTATAATGAATATATGGGTGTATTTAATAAATATATCACAACAAAAAAAGAACACGTAAGATCATTTTAGTAAAAGTTTGAATCAATGTGCGTTTTGTTTGACAAATACGCCCACGGCCTTACACATGTAAGATCATTTTAGTAAAAGTTTGATGCGCATGTACACTTTTTAACGGTTGTAGAATTGTTGAAATCAACCTCTTCTAGATGGAGGAGTATTTTTCAAAAAAAATGAGGAAATGCAGTGATGGGAGCCAAGTTAGCTCCCCCATGGGCAGCCCCATTTTACGCTCTATATATATACTACTGAGCAACGACAATAGTGTTAACAACTACTAGTCGATGCAAATGACCATTGGGAGCACGTTGGGACCACATCACGACAGTGTTGCGACCCCAATGATCGTCGCAAATACTCAAATTTCTTGCATGCATGCGATCTGCATTTGGTTTTTGCTAGATTTTGACTAGACATCATAATATGCACATGATTACATGGTGGGAGGGGATTAAAGGTAGATGAGGATGCAGGGAAGATGGGTACTAGGGAGGAGAAAAGGAGAAACAAGAAGGGGATGATGGAAGGGATGGATAATGGAGGGATGGGAAGCTAAAAAACCAATTTTGCCTTTTGAGGATTATTTGATAAAAATCACGTCCATGTGATCAAACTTAGTGATTTGACCAATTTCATGTGATATAAGAGGCATAAAATGGGGGACACATCACTTTTGTAAGGTTCCTAATGTCAATTTGAGGTATACGTGGGACATGTTTTTAGTGCTAGTTTGCACAACAATACTTAGTTGACCTTTTATTGTTACTCTATGAAAAAGAGAGGTGGGCTCTTCCTGCCGATGGAGCTTCGATGATGGTGAACGTTGGCAGAAGGGAGGGTGGTCGGCGAGTGAGGAGGAGGTGGTCAGTGGGAGGAGAAAGGGGAGGTTGCCTGGCTTGAGGAGGACGAGACATGGTCATTTGTAAATGTAGAGATAGTTTCTAATATTATTATATGTTTCTGTACCTTGTTTCTAGTTCTCTCTTCTATTTAGACATCCATGTAATTTACCCTTAAGGCCTCTCCCTATATAAGAGAGCCAAGGGTTTTCCTATGAATCATAACGAAGACTCCTTTCTTCTAACATGGTATCAGAGCCGCATTAGGGCTCTCCTCCCTTCCCCACCCGCCGCCCCTCCTCTTTGCTCTCTCTCTCTCGTCTAGCCGCCGCCCCAACAGCGGCTCCCGGCGCCCCTCCGACAGCCCCTTGCCGCTGAGCCGCAACCCCCGGCGGCCTCCCCAGCCGCCCCCAGCCGCCCAGCGGCCCACAGCCGCACCCTCCAGCGGCCCACAGCCGCACAGCGGCCCCCAGCCGCACCCTCCAACGGGCCCGCCGCCCCTACCAACGGCGCCCAGCCGCCCGTGCGGGCCCCCGAAGCCCTAGCGACACCCTACTGCCGCCTACAGCCGCCCTAGCGGCCCTCGTAGCCCCAGCGGCACCTCCCATCTGCCGATGTAGGGTTTCCAGTGGCCTCCAGCAGTCCATAGGCGTTGTTCTCGAGGCGATTCAAGGGCTGTAAGCTTCCTTGGAGGCGTGCCCTAGACCCCTCTTCCTCTGGTTTATGGATTTGAGTGCGTAAAAGTCTACACACGTACTCAAATCCGATGCAGTTGGTGTAGACATTCATCACATTGTCTATTCTCCCTTCGTCTTCTTCGAGCAGCAGTATGTCAGAATCGAAAGTCGATTTGCCCTCCATCGGCGCATTCAAAGGTCCGGCGCCAATAGTCAAGATGGACGGGTCTAACTATGAGCTATGGGCTATGCAGTTCATGAGCCTCATGAAATCAAACGGTAAGAAACACATTCTTACCGAGGATGAGCCTGCGGAGAAGACAGGGATCTATGCCTCATGGGAGGCCGATGACGCTTACGCAAAAGTATGGTTGTCTGGTACGTTGACGATGGAGATAGCGAATGATGTCCTCCATCAGCCCACTGCTAAGGCAATGTGGGACATCCTTGCTGCTACGTATTCGCAGGTGCGAAATGAGACAAAGATGTTGCAGCTTCAACATGACATCTTTACGATGAAGCAGGCCGGCAGACCTCTCCATTCTCTATACACATCCCTAAGAGGGATGTTCGAGAAGCTTTACAGTACCATTCCTCTGACTGCTACTCCAGAGCAGCAGAAGACGTTCCGGAACGCCACCATGGTGGGCGTTCTACTTGCTGCCCTCGATCCTGAGTATGATGCTGCACGGTCACAGATCTTAGCAGATGCAGTTATTCCTCCAGTGGAGGATGTCTACAGGAGGCTCAGTCGTATTCCAGTTTCCTCCAGCTCTTCTACTCCACCCCCATCTGCGATGGCAGCTTCGCGTGGGAGAGGTGGACCACCTTCTTGGCGTGGTCGTGGACGTGGCCGTGGCTCTCAAGGAAGAGGCGGTCGAGTCAGTCAGATGTGCTCATACTGTCACAGAACTGGACACTCATAGGAGACATGCTACTCAAAGTATGGGTTCCCAGCATCGGCACGGGTCGCAGAGCACTCACAGTCTCCATTACCGTCTACTGCAGATCATAGATTTGACGAACTCGTGGCCCGTCTCCGTGATATTATGCCACAGTCTTCTGGTGATTCATCTGGTGGCTCTTCAGATATTGCTGCCACAGCCTCTGCCAGTTCATCCGCTGCAGCCAGTTCCTCAGGTAGATCATCAGCATTCATACCTTCACATGATATATCTGACTGGGTTATAGATTCCGGAGCTACACATCATCTGTGTCGAGATAGAGGTAGATTACAGGCCTACAGGGCTATTCCTCCAGGTCGCTCAGTACAGATAGCAAATGGTTCCCACTCACCCCTTGTTGGCCAGGGGGAGGTTTTCTTATCCTCCACTATGCAGCTACAGAATGTTTTACATGCCCCTGAGTTCTCACTGAATTTGTTGTCTATTAGTCAGATTACAAAGGATTTGAATTGTCGAGCTATATTTGACCCGTCTTCTCTCATTTTTCAGGACATACTCACGGGCAAGGTGATTGGCTGTGGCTCTGAGCGGGACGGTTTATATCGGCTGGTCCGGGAATCCTATGCTAGCATCTCCACTCACTCTGCTGGACCAGTCTCACCTTACATTTGGCATCTTCGTTTTGGTCACCTTCCGCTCCAGAAGATGCGCCATCTTCCGCCCCAGATCTCTCCAAGTTCGTCGTTTCGTTGTGAAACATGTCAGTTAGGAAAGCATCACAGGTCGAGCTTTCCAGATCGTCAGAGTCGGAGCAGTAGCTCCCCTTTTGAGTTGTTACATATAGATATATGGGGTCCGAGTCGTGTTCCCGATCACCAGGGGCACAGGTTCTATCTTGTGGTAGTAGATGACTTTTCTCGTGTCTCGTGGGTTTTTCTTCTGAAGAATAAGTCTGAAGCAGGAGATGTTATCAAAAATTTAATTAATGAAGTGCAGAATGTTTTCTCTTCTTCAGTCAAATATGTTCGGACTGATAATGCCCTGGAATTTTGTACACGTTCTCTTTCTCAATTTCTGTCAATGAAGGGTATTATTCATCAAACCACCTGCGCATATACATCCCAACAAAATGCTGTGGCGGAAAGAAAGCATCGCCATCTCTTGGATATCACTCGTACCTTGTTGATTCAAAGTTGTGCTCCTATTTCTTTCTGGGGGGATGCTGTCCTTACTGCATGCTATCTGGTCAATAGAATGCCGTCCTCTGTCCTTGGAGAGAAGATAACCATTTCTCTTATTTTTCCTGACAAGGAGCTATTCTCACTGCCACCACGTGTCTTTTGTGCTGTGGCGTTTGTCCATCGTCTATCTCCTGGACTTGACAAGCTCTCTCCAAGAGCAGTCAAGTGCGTCTTTGTTGGGTATTCCAGAACCCAGAAGGGATACCGGTGTTATGATCCTACTACCAATAGGTACTTTGTTAGTGCGGATGTCACTTTCTTTGAGTCGGTTATGTATTTCTCGCCAGCTGGGGACAGAATGGTACCATCCACCACCGCTGATGATATTTTGGTTCCACCACCACCTGCTTGTCTTCCACCTGACTCGTCTCCTGTGTCAGTTCCTATGCCAGCACCACCGCCACCACCACCTCCACCTCCACCACCACCTCCACCTCCACCCATTCCACGGCGAATCATATCACCATTTCTTAACCACTATACGCGTCGGTCAGGTCCCGCTCAGACAGCAGATCAGCCAATCACTAAGCCTCAGGTATGTTCAGATGATGTTACTACTGACGGGTCAGGTTCGGTGCATATGCAGGATGACTCCTTACAGGTGGACCCAGATGATGATCTGAATGTTCCGATTGCTATTCGGAAACAGAGACGACAGTGTGCATCCTATCCATTTGCTTCACAGGTTTCCTTCCACCGACTCACAGGTGATTTCCGGAAGTTTGCCACAGCTTTGTCTTCCGTGGACATACCACGGACATACCAGGAAGCCTTGAAGAGTGAATGCTGGAGACTAGCTATGGAAGAAGAAATGGGGGCCTTGCAGTCCCGTGGCACATGGTCTTTGGTCCCTGCACCTCCTGATGCATCAGTTGTCAGCTGCAAATGGGTCTTCACAGTCAAATATCACGCGGATGGCACATTGGATAGGTACAAAGCACGCTTGGTTGCCCGAGGATTTACACAGACATATGGCGTTGATTACATGGATACATTCTCTCCAGTGGCGAGACACTCGACTCTCCGTATCCTCCTGTCTGTTGCAGTGGTTCGTGACTGGAGCATTTATCAGCTAGATGTCAAGAATGCATTTCTGTACGGGGACTTACAGGAGGAAGTCTACATGCAGCAGCCACCCGGGTTTACTGCTGAGGGGGAGAAGCATATGGTATGTAGACTTCACAAGGCTATATATGGACTTAAACAAAGTCCACGAGCGTGGTTCCAGAAGCTGTCCAACCTAATTGAGCACCAGGTATTCAAGAGGTCCAATGCTGATCATTCGTTGTTTGTCCAGAAGTCCTCGGCAGGTACGGTTGTCATAATGGTCTATGTGGATGATATTCTTGTTACAGGAGACGATATTCAGGGCATAGCAAGGGCGAAGGCATTCCTAGGTCGTCAGTTTATTACAAAGGATCTTGGAACCCTAAGATATTTTCTGGGGTTGGAATTTGCAAGGAATGCACATGGTTTGGTGATGACACAACGGAAGTACATTACAGACTTCCTGGTTGAGACTAGTATGGATGGGTGCAAACCATCAAGCATCCCCATGGATCCCAGCATGAAGTTATATGATGATGATACTGATGAAGTGGATAAGAGGAGATATAGAGAGATGGTGGGAAAACTCCTCTACATTACTATAACCCGTCCAGACATTGCATTTGCGGTTAGCCGGGTGAGTCAGTTTATGGAGCAGCCCAGACAGGTTCACATGGATGCTATACACATGATACTGAGGTATCTGAAGTCTACTCCAGGATTAGGGCTACTATTCAGAAAGGGCGCATATTTATCCATCTCAGCGTGTGCAGACGCAGATTATGCAGGATGCCCTAAGGATAGAAAATCAACCTCAGGGTTTGCAGTGTTTGTTGGAGGATCTCTGGTTTCTTGGAAAAGCAAGAAACAAACGGTGGTGGCAAGATCCAGTGCGGAATCCGAATACATGGCAATGGCCCAAGCCAGCACGGAAATGATGTGGGTTCGCTCCGTATTAGAAGATCTACATGTAGCTGTACCTCTACCTATGAAGCTTCAGTGTGACAATCAGGCAGCATTGTTCATTGCCAACAATCCAGCCTTCCATGAGAGGACCAAGCATATTGAAGTTGACTGCCATTACACCAGGGACATGATCAAGAGAGGATTGATATCCACGGCCCATGTTAGCTCAGGAGATCAGACTGCCGATGTATTCACCAAGCCATTGCTCAGAGGACCTTTCCAGAGATGTTCATCCAAGCTAAGCATGATCGACATCTATGCTCCACCTTG
Organism: Ottelia alismoides; assembly: GCA_037367405.1. NCBI lineage: Eukaryota > Viridiplantae > Streptophyta > Magnoliopsida > Alismatales > Hydrocharitaceae > Ottelia > Ottelia alismoides. The sequence goes on from JAZKJV010000136.1 coordinate 443,037, forward strand.
AGGGGGAGTGTAGAGATAGTTTCTAATATTATTATATGTTTCTGTACCTTGTTTCTAGTTCTCTCTTCTATTTAGACATCCATGTAATTTACCCTTAAGGCCTCTCCCTATATAAGAGAGCCTAGGGTTTTCCTATGAATCATAACGAAGACTCCTTTCTTCTAATAGTAAATAATGGGAATTGAAGGGTGCAAAGTGTAAAATATCTAACAGATACTGTTATAATTAACGAAAATTTTGATGGAAGTTAATACGGATTTATGAGTGTAAGAGTCAAGGACTATTCTGAATCTTGGATGTAATTTGCGGTTATAAAAGATTTTTGAGATAATTACGAAACTACTTACAACTATAGGTGTAAATATCCCTTTTGTGAACTCCTTGATAACTAATCATGAACGTGTCTTTGTCAATAACTAGTACGTATCATGCAGTTCGTGGCACGGGAAGGGAAGATGTGTTTTAGAACAAAGTCAACATTTATCTCTTCCTCATGAAATAGTTATAACATGTACTGCTTGTGCAAATACTATTAGATTTCATTTTACTACTCTATTTGCATTTAAAACTTTGTGCAATTTCTTTTTTAATTCGGAGTTCTAAGGGTTTACCCGGAAACGGATATATTTGAATATCCGTTTATCGTATTTGAAAAATTACTGGATACTGATATCCATATCCGAATATTAATTGAATACGGATCGGATATGGATATGGATTGTAAAAATTATCCAGATACAGATATGAATATGGTAATAGCTTGAATATTAGGATCTGGATATCCGAATACAAAATATAATATTTTTTTATATATTATATTAGTTAATGTAATAGAAGCCACAACCCTGTGTTTTTTATTAGTATTATATATATCATACAATATATTAATAATATTAATACACTTCTGTTTGTTTGTTGGGGGTGGACGCAAATAAAAGTTACAAAATCTTATCCCTTTTTTGCTTACCGTCAAGAAGGTGTATCACCTCGACGCTCCCTTTTGTTATGATGCAGTGTATTTATATTTCATTGTTATTTTTAAAAATCATTATGAAGTTTGATAAAAATTCAATTTGTATTCGTGTGTGGTCTTTATTCGATCCGTACTCGGGCTCCATTTTTATTGGATCTATATTTAGATTCACTCTTTTACTCAATTCATATTTGGATTGGCTCGATCTTTATTCGATTTGTATTCGGATTTGATAAATATCCGATTCGAATTCGTATCCATATTTTTTAAGGATGTGATTTCTTTAATGCATATCCGAGTCATATCCGTATCCCTATTCGCATTTTTTTAAGATGAAACAAATATGGATATGAAAATATGTGTACCTGATCGATATTCATTCCTAAATATGCCACCGTCATCATGGAGAGGCACATTTACATCACTATACAATATGCATGACGTGGAGGAGTTCATTGGTTCTTTTGCAAAATAGTGATGTTGATGGTTCTTGTAATACCAATATCATATTACCGGTGTCACCAGTAAATGATTTGAAGATAGTCCACCAACAGGAGACGGATCGTCTATTGCAGACAGGAGGATAGTAGAGTCTGCTGTAAGCATGTACGCCGTTCAACCTTGATCGAACGCTTCGCACGATTTTGCATTTTTTGTGAGCTCGTAACGTGCAAAATCGTGTGAACCGTTCGATCACGCGACCACAACAGACAGCACCACAACAGAGGATCTTCTCTGCCACCAACATGGGAGAGCGAATAATCTCTGTAAAATATTTTACTGCAAACTCTGTTGTAATTTATGGATGGACGACACTTGGCGTGGGACAAATCGGTGGTCAGATGTGAAAGTCCCAAAAGCGCTTACTCCTTCAACTCGCTTCGACTCCTCCTCAGCACCACTCCACTTCCCCCCTCCGCCGTCTTGCTCCTCAGCGATCTAGTCTGGAGATGTGTGCGCACTTTCTCTGCACATTTAGGTTGGAGATGGTTGATTGATATGTGTTCTTCCTCAAGAACTCTCCTTCCACGAATATATGAAGTTGGGAAAAAGATACAGAGACCCGGAGCTGACCCAAAATCTAAACCCAAAATCAAAAGAACAAAAACTCATGCTAAGGATTGATTTCAAAGAAGAAATATACCTGCAAAAACTTTCTCACATCTACAACAATAGACACATCCATAACAAACATTCATCCAACATACAAAAACCATGAACTTTAATACAAAAGATGGTTGACCAATTCATAAATCCTCTTCCTCGCCGACCATACCAAAGAACACATTTATGTACAAAACCATTCTTAAATACAAGAATAGGCACATTCATACCAAACACTCGTCTAACGTACAAAATCGTACATTATCATACAATATATGGTACATCAATTCAAAATTTCATTCCCCACTGACCATACCAAAGAATGCATATAAATACAAAAATGCTCTCAAATCTACAATATTAGGCAAAATTCATTATGTACTCGAGCACCTTCAGCACTACCAATATTCTCCATATTCATGGATGACTAGCTGAATCAAAGAATTCTTGATGAAGAACACTGATCGATCAATCATCTCCAACCTAAATGTTCGGACAAGGAGAGCACACGTCTCCGGACCTTGTCGCTGTTGATCTCACCAAAGGAGCAACAAAGAGGGAGGAAGCGGATCGTCGAAGGAGCATGACGATAGAGGGGGGGAAGCGGTGTGGTGCTGGGGAGGAGACGAAAGGAGTTTGAGGGAGAAAGCTCTTTTCGCTCTTTCACGCGACAACCAAGTTGATTTCAGCATTTTCCCTACACTTTACCTAGTGTACTTGATATATCAATTCAAACATGTCGATACATGAAAATAGTTCATACTCACATATCACCACTTGGTATACTTTCAAAACATGAATTCCGTATACATAAATAACGTAGTTAACATATCTATGGCTATATCCATTACCCAATAACATATATCTTTCGTACACACAACAACTTGGCAATCTTTCGTAATCACGACCTGATGTTCATATAACATAAAAAAACATCCTTCTCACCATAATTAAAATATAGATTATATATGTTGTGGGTGCGTGCGTGTGTGAGTACTTGCGTGGGTGTGTGCGTGTGTTTGTGTGTGCCCCTGTGAGAGACAACAATGGAGCTGCTTTACATGGCTGCCCCCACTTTCTTTTTGGAGTTTTTTTTATTTTTTTGAAAAATATCGTCACATATATTCATCCTTATATCTCTCCTATACGTCATTCGAATTTTGTCAGAAACAGAGACTCGTATGCCCTCTACATAGAACATGTACGATTACATCAGTTCTAAGACCGTTAAAATTACATGTTTTAGATGGATGGTATAGGAGTCTCTGTTTCTGACGAAATTGGAATGACATATAAAAGAGATATATAGATTAACATATATGGTGATAGGGGGCAGGGCCCAAGGGGAAAACCCCGTTAAATCATATGTGTGTGTGTGCGTGCGTGTGTGCGTGTGTGTGTGGATTTAATGGGGCTGCCTCACCCCATATTTCGGCGTTTTTTTATTTTTTTGAAAAATATCACTATGTATATCCATCACTATATCCCTCCTATATGTCATTCGAATTTCGTCAGAAACAAAGACTCCTACGGCCTCCATCGAGATAGTGTCGATTTAAAAGTTCTGCAACCGTTAAAAAATGATTGTCTGGATGGAGGTCGTACAAGTCTCTGTTTCTGATGAAATTCGAATGCCATATAAGAGGGATATAGAGATGAATATACATGGTGATATTTTTCAAAAAAATAAAAAAAAAAGCTGAAATAGCGCGGGATGGGACAACCCCATTAATCTCTCTCTCTCTCTCTCTCTCTCTCTCTCTCTCTCTCTATATATATATATATATATATATATATATATATGGGGCTGGCCTTGGCTGCCCATGCGTCATTTTCGATGTTTTTTTATTTTTTTGAAAAATTATCGCCATGTATATGTATCCCTATATTCATCCTATATGTCATTCGAATTTCGTCAGAAACAGAGACTCCTACGATATCCATCCAGACAGTCATTTTTTAACGGTTGCAAGATTTTTTAAATCGACACTATCTCAATGGAGGTCGTACGAGTCTCTGTTTATGACGAAATTCGAATGATATATACGAGGGATGTAAGGATGAATACATGGTGATATTTTTCAAAAAAATAAAATAAAATAACGTCGAAATAAAGGACGAGGCAGCCATATTGATTGCCCCAATGAGCAGCCCCATTAAATCGTATGTGTGTGTATATTAAAATCTAGCAAGAAGCATAGCATATTTCTCTAACATATTGGCATCTTCGAGTCATGTGATAATCATATTGTATCTTACGAAAGAACGCTATATAAATAATAATGAAAAATATATTATGACAACCACTAATAAGTTTCTAATTTCAAAGCTGCAACTAAAATAAAAATATATATAATTAAGGTCCGATAATATGACAATGCATAAGTTTCTCTATCCAAAAATCATATCTTGATTTTTCTTATAAATCAAGCTATTGCATTGGCATCCACGTATAATCAATCCTTGTATGTTTATATGTGAACAATTGCTACTCATTTTTTCTTAGTTTTCCTCCCTTTCATTGTTAAATATAGTGGTATTCAAAATATCAGGGTCAAACTCGATCGGACCCAGTTATTTCGACCCTAAAGTTCATGTGTACCTGGGGAATACGTTCGGGTCGAGTACCCGATTCGCAGATGACCCACTTGACTCGGTGGAAAAAGCCCACGGGTAATCATGGATACCCGGTTGGCAAAAATACCCAACTTGTCGTTCCAGCCCCACCATCCCACTGCCATTACAGCATCTACGAATGAAGGCATCTTCTTCCTTCAAGTGAAAAAATGTTATATAATATATGGGCCTATCGATGGAGTTTCTTCTTGATCTTTGCAAACTTGTAACCAGAATCTTCCTCCATGAAACTACGAACATTACTGGAGAAGTCGATCATTGCATGTCCCCTTCTGGTTGCCAAACATTTATCACTAGGAGTATTCATGGGGCGGGTACCCGACCCATTCAATCATGACCCCTCCTGACCTGTCATTACCGGGTCAACCCAATCTATTTCAACGAGAACCCGATTTTAACGGAGAACTCAATCCGTAAGCTATCATTAAGTATCCATTTAGTTAATTACTTTTTACCTTATATTTATCTAAATGGTGTTTGTCAGATTGTCTGCACATAATATATATTGAAGAATAGGAAAATATATTGTTCTGAAAAAAAAGTATCCAATTTAATGCGGTACTTTAAATTTATGTTATGAACGAAAGTTTTTGTTTGTACATGATTCATAAATATATGGTAGGATTTTAACTATTGTCAATATATTTGATAATCTGGACACCCATTAAATATTTGATAATCTGGACACCCATTAAATTTATTACATTGCTTTGAACTCGTCAAAAATCCATGAATCCTTCAGAGGATGTTTAAACTTCTGCTATGGAATTCTGATCATGTTATAAACTGAGAGCATATTCAAAATCCCACTATCAAAATGCAAATCCTTCTATTTTGATTTATGTTTCATAGTTAAAAAAGGACACAATTACAATATACAGTAACCAACTATGCATAAATTTTTACTATGGGTTAGACATGATTTACTTTCCCATATGTAACATTTGATATATTCATTTGTGTTATGTATATTTTTGATATATACAAAAAGTATGCTTTGTATATATTTTACTGTCCTCTGTTATGGTCAATTTGAATAGCCTATAAGGTTGCAAATAGCATATGATCTTCGAAGAAAGAATAACTAATATAAGAATTCACTTTTATATATGGTTTTATGTTTTCTACTATGCTTTATTATGTTCATTTGATGTGTATGTTTGTCGTAGTGACATGCGGATACTCATGGATACCCATTACCCATTCGAATATTTTGGATACCCGTTACAATCGGGTACCCATTGAAAGGGGTCAGGTCGACACGTTGACCCAGTAATGACGGGTCGAGACGGGTCATGATTGAATGGGTCGGGTATGAAGGACATGGGAAGATCCTTAAGCGCATCACTGTAGCATGAGGATCGCATCGTATGCAATCGGAAGCGACTAGTCACACTGGTTGCTCGAGGCAGCGGAAATTAAAAAAAAACATGCGACGAAACCACATAATCCAAGAACACTTCTCGGATCATTTCATCTAAACCACATACAAGTATTAGGGTTACCCCTTGAAACGTGGTTGCGATCGAGTCTCTAAGCGAAGTGACCTCCTGTATCAAGTCCGATCCTACGGAGGAGACGCTTACGAGCGTGTTGATGAAACACGTGCTTCTCGCAATCTATATCAATCCAAGCAATGAATCTCCTGATCTTATTACACGAGATCCGATGTCTTCTTCATGAGCGAGGCTCACCGAAGGAGATGGAGATCCACGAGCAAACAACCGGCAGCATAACGGCGATGATGCGACGAGAGCGACTCTATCTAGGGCTCCATGATGGACGGTCATAAGAGAAAGAGAAAGAGAGGGCGTGTAGAGAATGAGAGAGAGAGAGTTGTTGTTTCCAACTTGTGATGTGGGTAAAAGAGAGCAAATGGGTGCCTCTCCTATTATAATATTTTGGGATCCATGGATCTCAATCCATGGACAACACAAATCCAATGGCTCGCATTGATTTGGGTTTCTTTTAATGGTTATGATCTTATTGTTAAAAACACAACAATAATTTGTTGTCTTCGAAATAAATTAAATATATTGAGAATCAATCAATATATTTCAATATAAATCAAAACAACAAACATGGAATATCTTGGAAAGAAATCAAGCCTCCTTCCATGTATAGGGTGGACGGCCACCAACTTGGAGAGTCCAAGTTGGTTGTCCACTCCATGTATGGAATGGATGCTTTTTCATCCAATTATATTTAGATCTTATATCTCACATAATATTCCACATATGCAACAACTTTTGTTGCAAAAAATATTCACCAAAAATAATTTCAAATTATTTTGTGAACATTGCAATCACACCATTGGAAACTTGTGAATCGCATTCACAATCCAAAATAAAGTGTAAATTACATTTTTCAATTTAATGTCCAATGTGAATCCAATTCACATCAACATTTAATTAACAAATGTAAATTACAAATAGCTATCTCTTATATATTATAAATCATATTTATAATATATATGATTAATATAGATAGTGCTATCCACATTATTCATATCCATGATAATTAAATCACATTTAATCATTTTGGATCTCTATTATCATGTGCCCAAATAATATGAATCATATTCACATTATTCACATCTTTGATAATTAAATCACATTTAATTATCTATGATAGCTCTCCTTATAATATGAATCAAACTCATATTATTCATGATAATCAAATCACATTTGATTATCAATTTTCTCAATGCTCGGATATATAATATCAACAATGAAATTATCCTGAATTCTTTCAAGATAATGCGCTTTCTCGCGGATACTTAGAGATAAGGACAGGGCAATTGTATTGTTCCATGTTTAGTGACTTGGATATTGAGATCACATCTCAAATTCAGATCTCGGGCCTCCCATAGATGCTTGATTAAATCAAGACAGCAAATCTAATCTTCTCATTGCATCTGAATCATATTCATATCAATGTCCAGCATTTCGATCAAGATCAGATCACTTCTCTACTGAGAGGGGTCACTAAAATCCAAACCCATTTCATCACTCCATACGAATGGAAGCGTCATGATTGTACAATCGTTTATGATCACATCACCCTCAGGTATTCCCAATACCTATACATCATGCACACTGGAAGAAAAGAATAAACCAGAAAGTATTAGATCTCTTTTCACTGTCTACTTCAGGGTTTTATCATTAAGTTTCTCATTTGATCATTGGGAGTCGGTATCAATCATATACTTTCCAAAAGCATATATCATACCTAAGTCTTGATCATATACTTTCCAAAAGTATATATCAAACTACAAATTCAGTCAAACTTCCAAAGCGAGATGACTGTGCATGGAATTTGATTCTTCTCAATATCTCATGAGTGAGCTCATGTCTTCTGGTTTAGTAATGAACATGTATGATACCTTTAAGAGATCGTATTACTCGTATACCCTTGCATGCACACCACCGTGCCGGTGTATAGAGCTTGATTAGGTCATCAACTTATTGGTCTGCCAAATGTACATACTTAGACATATAGTAATACATCTGTCTCCGGTCAGAGGATATGTGCCTATATCATGGCAGCATACGACATAGGAGTTTGGTTATATCAATCTCACTAAGTCAACTCTTTGACCTAACTAATCTGACACCTCCGAATATCTATTCCTATGCAGAGGACTTGCATCAAGAGGTCGGTCAGATATCATCCTTTAGACAAAAGATTGACATCTCTTTTCAGGCTGGAGATCCTCTCTTAATAATCATTTGACGGTGCTTGATGAGTCCTCAATCTAACTCTTTAGATATTCATCCAAGCACCGGCCTTTATGATTCAATCATGAATCAACAGTTGTATGATTACTAAGATGGCCATGGTACATAACCCTAATTGTACAAAGGGACCTATTATCCAAATTAGTTATTCTTCATTTCAGATCAAGGAATGATATTCGTAATAACATTTAATGCATAATGGCTTGCCATGGGCTCGCATGTCCAACAATCTCCCACTAGCCCAAAGAGTCATTGATGACAGGGGAAAATCAAGGGTCTAGATATCTCACAAGGCGAGACATCCAGTCGCTGAATCGACCACTTAAAGATCCCCAGATCAATCAACAATTAACCCACAATAAATATATGCAATGAATATCCAAAAATGTGGAGTTAAAATTTATTATAACTCTACATGCAAATGTGTATAGGTGTAAGTACAGGTAGAGGTCGAACACTGGGAGGCGAATGGTCGTATGTGTTGTGTAATTATTCAATCCATTGTTCATGTCCTTTTATTGTTTTAGTGGGTTTTGGGTTTTGTAATTTTTTTTATATTTTTGTCTTTATAAATTTTTTTATTTTGTTTTTATATTTTATATTTTTTTTATATTTTCTTTTAATATTTTTAATTATATAATATAAATAGATAGATATATATATATATAAGACATATATATATAAAGAGATATATATATATAAGAAGAGAGAGAGGAGTACTATAGTCTATAAATATATATATATATATATATAAATACTTAAAAAATATATATAGATATAATTTTTTTGGCTTTTTAATATTTTTCTATTTTTTATAAATATTTCTAAAATATTTCTAATTTTTATGTATTTTTAAATTCAAAAATGTCCACAATATAGGACTAAATAAATAGCCGAATATAATTTGGGTTTTAAAAATATAAAAGAAATTCCAAAAATTCACAAATTAATTTTAATACATTAATAATAATATATAGATAATTATAAAAGAGAAAAAATGTATTTTTGGGATTTTTAAGGATTTTCCTATTTTTTTGTTGGATTTTGGAGCTTTCTGATTTTTTTAATTTTCTTTTTCATATTTTTAGGGTTTTTCAATTTCTGGACTCAATATATATAATTATACCATATATAATTTTTTTGGGATTTTTCAAAACATTTTCTAATTTTTTTGTATTTTCTATATTAGACAGTGCAAAAATGGCTTCTATTTCATTTTTAATAATTAGGAAAAATGCAAAAAATGCGAAATAAAATATGGGCGTGAACAAGCATGGCATGGAGCACCTATCCTAATTTTTGTGGATTTTTAGTAGCCATCTAGGTATTTTTAATAAATGGATAAAAGACACAAAAATAATTAAACCTGGCAGGGGTATTTTTGCAAATATAATAAATTACAGGGGCAGCAGTGCAAAAATTCCAATAGAAATAAACATTTATTTAAACTTTTAGAACTATTTTACAATATTCAAAAACTGCCAGGGGTTACATGCAATTTTCACGCGCCTCACGTGGGACTGCACGTGAGGCGCGGAAGGACCTAAACGCAATTTCAAGAAACACAGGGGTCCTACTGCAAAATTTACAATTATTTTATAACGTGCAAATTTATTTACAGCATTAAATATTAAATACAAAAAAGGCGGGGGCTGGATGTGCAAATTACCCCCAATAGGCGCTTCATCCGACGGCTCATGTGAGTCACTAATACACGTGGCGCCTCCACGTGCGCCAATGACGCTTCGCCGATGAGCGGTGCGGATTAGATCTCGTGGGAGATCTGACGGTCTGGACATGGCTCCATCGAACGGCTGTGATTGCAACTGGGACCTGCTCTTCATCCAACGGCGGAGCGCGCATGTGGAAGAACAGGGAAGAAGACTCGTCGGGGCGAGCTTCTTCCGACCAGAACTCGCGCCTCCGCCGGTCTTCGCCACTCCTGAAGGTCCACAAAGCTTCCTGGCAGGGTCTTCTTCTTGCTGGAGGTCTTAGATCGGCCGGAGGTGCCCTGGAGCGCCGCCATGAGCTCAGGGAAGGATGGCATCTCCAGGTACCTCCGCCCGCTTGAAACTCGACTCCCGGTGCTTCATTGCACACCTAACCTGCACAGGAACGAAGCTCGGCTCGAGGCGGTGCTCCTCGGCCCAAAACTGAAGCTGTTAGCATAGGAAATGGGTGAGGGCGGCGATGCTCCGGCGATGCGGAGGAGGTGAGCATCGATTCGCAGATCCAGATGCGAATCCGGTTGGGCAAGGTGGCTGGAAGGTGGAGAAGGCATAGGGGAACGAAATGAGGGTGGAAGCGAGTCGGGGCACAGTCGGATACACGGTGGATAGCTCGCCGGAGCGGAGCTCCGGCGAACTACGAAGCCATTAAACTACGCTAAACTAATAAACGAAACCTAAAACTAATCGCAGGAATGAAATGCTAGAATCGAAATCTACCTAGAAATATAAAAAACGCATCTCTTATACCTGGGGGCCGCCAGGGAGCAGGGTGGCCGCCGGAGCGCCACCGCGACAAAATTTCCCTCCGCCATGGCTGAATCGAGGTGCTGGGAAGCGCCCCTCCTGTCACGAGGGCTCCACCAGGAGCTGATTCAAGCTCAAAGAAGGGGATGAAATTGGCCAAATTCGGCCAAGGAGGAGGGATGAGTTATTTATATACATTCCAAGGGACCCCCAGTAACCGGTGATTATTAAAGAATCGGGGCTATGTACAATGGATCTGAATGATCGGCGGGGTTCATGGATGAAGGGAGAGCAAATCTCGTGAAGTGATTGTTGTTGATGGAGCGATAGATCGAGCGGAAAAAAGGGAAGAAATCGGGGGAAAGATGGTTCACGTCAAGTCAGGCGGCTGGAGGTCAAGTTGACCGGGGTCAACTCGCGGAGGGACCTGATTGGTCCACCTCAGCCGCTAAACGCCAAAACAAGGAACCTTATTATAAATTGATTTATTTAGCTGAGTAAATGATTTTATTAATTTTTGCTTATAAAATAAAAAATGTGTATGTAGTATTTATTTATGATTTTTATTGAATTTTTCGAGGTGTTTTATTATAGTTTTATTTGAATAATGTGTATATGTATGTATTTACATGTATTTTTATGTATTTTATTTTTAATTTGTTTATTTTCTTTTATTATTTTATTGGCTTATTTTATAAATTTATAACTTATTTTTATGAGTATAAATATATTTTTATTTGATTTTTTTGAGTTTATTTATATTTTTAAATAAATGTGTTTGTGTATATGTAGGTATACTTATAGGTAATTTACCTATATATTATATACATTTTATTTATTTAATGAATTTTATTTGTTTTTATTTTGGATTTATATTTTTAATAATTTATATATAATATATACATTATTATAAAAATATAAAAGAATGAAATAATTAAAGAATGTTTTTCCCCTTTTATTTATGTACAACCTTCTCATAGGTATTTTGCCTATATATATTATATAGACTTATTTTATTTTACAAAATATTTTTGGTTTTATTTTAATTTTAATATGTACATGTATTCTATACATTATTTACAAAATTTTAAAAATACAAATTTATAGAAACAATAAATATTGAATAAAATGAATATTTTAATCATGTACTATGTACAAGAAGGGCCAAAAACCTAACTTCCACAGATGGACTCCAAAAATTATGAAACCAATTTTATAAAATAGTTCTTGAACTGCTATATACAATTAGAGGTGAGTTTGGGTGATTTGGAGTTTTTATTTGCAAGATATGGGTCTGTGAAGTTGAGATTTTTGCTTTTTATTCTGTATATAAAATGTACACTGAGTGTTATTTTTACACAAACTCAATTTTGTAATTTTATTTACATTATTATTTTCAACTTTCATGTACAAAGTTTCTCTATTTGATGAATAAATAATTATATACAAAATAGGTGTCAAAATGCATAAATAAATGAATTAATAAATGAGGTATTTATTGTATGATTGGCCCTTATCTCCCCCTACTTTATTCTTTGTCGACCAATTCCATGTTGGCCTTGGTCTCGAGGTTAGGGTCATAAAATATTTTCAATATTTTATTCCTTTTTCTTTTCTTCTCTTTATCCTATAATTTTGGCATTAAAAACCCTTATTTTCTGTATAATTAATACAATAAAGAATGGTTGCTATTATGTACAATTTGATGCTATTTACATGCATTTGCTGGGGGTTTTAAGGCCAAAATGATAGAATAAAGGTGATGAAATGGAGATTCATCACCCCCCTATACTTGCCTTTGCTAGTCCCTAGCAAACACTTATGCAATAAGTACAAAAGAACAAAGAATAAGAAGAAAAGAAAAGGCAAAAATAAAGAATTTAAAGAATAAATTGAATTGATCATGATTATTAAACTCATCTGTACAAAATCAAAGTTTGGAGCTTAGGTTAGACCTTGATGTGAAAATGTGTGTGGAACCTGGTAGGGAACCAAATTTAAAACACAACAACCTTCGAGAGTCACAGAACTCGGTTCAAATCACCTCAATAGCCAGGTCAGAACTAGCCTAAATCATACGCAAACCCTTATGACTATGAAGCTGACTTGTACAGTGTAAGTGATAGTGGCTCTTCCCAACTGAAATGACAAAGAGACTAGCTTCTCCAGAATGACAACCCAATGATTCCCTAATCCAACAGCTCTTTCCTTGAGGAGCAGGGTATTCCCTTCTAAGTTCAAGTGGCATCCAACTCAAGAGGAGGAGGTAGAGACAAGAATGGACGGTAGCCAGTGTAGCTACCTATCCTGGGATGCAAGACCAGTGTAGTCAAGTCATCCAGCTGCAGGCTCACATGGTATAACTTTGATGCTCAAGCTTGCTTATTTTCTGAATACATACTTTGCAGGCATTTTATTTTTTTACAGGCCTGACCATTTTTTTTCAAACATACTATTTACAGCAGCATTTACATAAGGACGTTTTCCTCTTGAGCCAGAAGACTATCCCTCTTTTGAAGCTTTATTGCAACCCACAATCTCCTGTCTTTAGACCTCATGGCTATTGGATCAGGTTGGGGTGCACTTCCCTCCCTAGAGGAGGACGAATGTTTCCACCCGTGTGCATCTCAGACTGGCAAATCCAACCCCCTCACCACTCCAACTGAGTTGAGCCAAGTGAAAGGTGCAAGTGTCCAAGTTAGGTCACGGTCGACAAGAGTCATACGTGTGTTTCGAAAAGTTCTAGTTAGTCCACTGAGGTGACTTGAACCCAGCCCTGATTTCTCAAAGAATTAAGTCTGAATAGACCTGAAGTACCTTAAACCTAGTTCTCGTAAGGTTCCAGTGCAGTTAGGTGCAGTAAGGTCCAACCAAGCTCCAATCTTCGACTTTATTGGACTAGTTCAATTATCAAGCTCAATCAAAGAATATGAATGCTATGCAAATGCTATTTACAAATATGCAAAGAATAATGCAATTTTTCAAAGAATTTGAAAACAAAGAGAAGAATTTTTACACAAAGAATTTTTTTGCAAATAAAATAATTTTGGCACTCAACGTATAAAATATGTACAACTATTTACACGGGCGTGCCGCTTTATTTTAACGATTTTTAAAGAATTTAGTTTTTATTTAAAGGTATATATGTACACTTATTAAAGAACTTTGTTTATTTTTATTTTTATTTTTATTTATAATAATATATATTATCTTATTTATTTATTATATGTAACTATTCCTCAAACTTATTTGACACAAATTTTTCAAACAATTTTTGAAAACTACAGTCCAAAATAATTTTTACAAACATTTTTACAAACATGTACACACATTTGAAAATCATTTTGCAAAAGTTTTTCAAAACAGTATATATAGATTTTTCAAAAATATTTTTGCAACCATTTTTCAAACCATTTGCAAATCATTTTTCAAACATTTTATTTCACACAAAGAAAATAAATTTTTACAAGCCACACATTTTTACACAGGTTGAAAACATGTAACAAAACGTTTTCAAAATAGTCTTCAATAAATGTTCACAATGATTTTCAAACTATTTTTCAAACATTTTGCAAAAAACATTTTCACCTGATTTATTAATCAGTATATACAAAAGGAATTCGAGGAATAATCACATCTCTTTTTATTAAGGATTGTAAAGAATTATTAGCCATTTTTATATGAAAGTACGAGTTATGGCTAAAGTATATACATAGTATATACGACCCCCCTATACTTAGCTTGAGCTATGTCCTCATAGATCGAAAAGAAAAGAGAAGACATAACTCGTACTGAGTATAGATAAGTCTATAGAATATAAGAATAAGAGATGAAGGAAATAGAAGTTGACCGCTCCCCCCTATACTTAGGATCAAGCAATCCTAAGTATAGCAGACTGTACACAAAGCAGGGAGGGTCAAGGGTGGGAATAGACAGATGAACAAATCAGGGTGCACCCTCCATACTTAGGACAAAGTACGTCCTAAGTACAGAAAACTGACACAAAGGGGCGACACCTTTTATTGAGATAAAGAAATATGAAAAGGAAAAGAAGAAAAGAAGAAAAGAGAGATATATACAGATTGATGAAAATATCGTTGAGAATCTACACATCACTCCCCCTATACTTAGGGTGAGATATCCCTTAGTATAGGCAACAATAGAAGTGACGAAAATGTGCAAGGAAAGAACAACTCGGTGTGTGCCCCCCTATACTTAGGACAAGGTACGTCCTAAGTGTAGACACAAAGATGTGGCGATAGATCTGGGGCACACAGGACATATGGGAGGAAAAATGAAAAAGGTACACATATATACAAGCGGTGAAAAACGAGTGAAGTACAGGACGGTGTCTGGTAAGCGACTACCGTACTAACGTCGTCGTCTCCCTGTGAGAACGAGGACGCAATCAGAAGGTGAAAAGACACCCTGATATGCAGTCAGGTGGGTGTCGGCTACCGGGGATAATCAGATCGGAAACTTGGATATCGGGTCCGGTAGCATGAAGTAGATGAACGGCTCATATGGTCATCATGGGGGAATATAGCCGATACCGTAAGACCGGGAGGAAGAAAGAGCAGTACAAACTCCTCCGGTCAATCATGGTCTCAGATAGATCGGAAATAAAGCATATGAGACTGTGTGATGCGCGGTGGTGATATAATTTGAAAGTCATAAGAATACACCGAACAACACAATATGTGGCTCACTCTTGTGAGGGTCCTCAAGGTGAGTGAAATCAGAGAATAATCAGAAGACTCGGCTCCGTGCTTCAACAGAAAGGAGACACACCCAGGGATGAAGCCGAGTACATAGAAAATGATGTATTTTCCCGCAGATAACCCTCGGGGAGTAGTACATGCTAGTCAATGAATAATCAGAACAGAAGCTCACCCTTCCGAGGGTCGTCAAGGAGAGCAGGGTCAAAGGAGCTTGATCCATCAGACGGATCATAGAAACGGTCTCGGTAGGCGACAGATCGGCTATCAGCAGAAGAGACCGTAAAATCAAGAAAGTGTGGTAGCGTCCCGCAAATAACCCTCGGGGAGCGGGCTGCCAACTAGTCATGGGAATAGCAGATACCAGAAGCTCCACCTTGCGAGGACCATCAAGGCGAGCAGACTCAAAGGAGTCTAATCAGACAGGTCCCATAATCCGCAGATCAGATAGGCAACTCAAGATGGGATCAAAAATCATATATATCAGACGACTCGATTCCGTGCTCCGCAGATCGGAGACACAGTCAGCAGTGGAACCGAGCGTAAAGAGAGTGTTGCATGCTCCCGCAGATAGTCCTCGGGGAGCAATGCAAACTAAGCAGTGTATATTCAGAACATGTCTCTACCTTGCGAGGGTCGTCAAGGAGAGAGAAGGGCTCAAAGGAGCCGGGTCCATCAGACGGACCCACATAGTGGTCTCAGTAGTCGACAAGGCGGCTACCGGCAGAAGAGACCAACCAGATCGGAAGTATGTCATAGTCTCCCGCAGATAACCCTCGGGGAGCTATGAGCTAGGCATGGAATAATCAGAAAAGTGGAGCTCTGCCTTGCGAGGACCGTTAAGGAGAGCGGACTCAGATGAGTCTAGTATATTGGCCTCGTGTACTGACAGGTCAAGTACACAATCACAGGGGGAGGCCAATCAAGCAGATCATCTGACTCGGTTCCAGGTCCCATCACAATGGCGACCAAAGCATTGAATGAAACCGGAGTCCTAGAAATTATCGCATTCTCCCGCAGATAGTCCTCGAGGAGGAATGCGAGCTATATCAATGTAGGTCATGGGAATGCTTGGCAAATCATCTCATGTCCTCAAAAGCAATAAATCATTCAATCATTTGGAGGGCATAAGATCATGCAAGGGAGCAAATAATCATGTCATTCACCAAACATCCCTTGGGTCAAACCAGTCAGCTGAGATGGCACGAAAAATATTCAGGAATCCTCTAAGTGCCAGAGTGGATCAGAGAGTCAGGAGATCAAGGATGAGTCAATCAGAAAGACGGGAGATCATGTAGGATCCGCACACCTTTATCAAGAAGTCCAAAGTAAAGTAATCAGTCAATCCTCAAAAATCAAGATGGTTGGAACCTCAAGATAGATAGACCAATCAATACTCATGAAATCTTCATCGAATCATTGCATTACATCACATCCCCAATCCGGTGTGCGAGAAGAAAATTCATCAATAATGCCCCACACCTATGCTCTATGCATTAACAAAAATCCTCAAGAAGCCCATATGCATGTATCAAAGACAAATCCACCAAATTGATCTCAGCAACCTCAACATCATGGGCCCGGCCTACAAATAATTTGTATAAATAATCCTCGATGCGGGCCTCATCATTATGCACAACATTCCCGGGTAAAGGGAAAGATGATACGGGGGACACGAGGAATATGGATAAGAAGGGTACACAAAGGGGAGTGGAGAAGCTGATTGAACGGGCGTGCCAATATCATGGGTGGTAGAAGAGTGATACAGAGGGTACGAGGAGGGCGGGCGAGAAGATCGGGACGTAGACAAAATTGGGTGCTCCACACAGGGCGGGAACACCGCCAAAATTGTGGTCCGAAGAGCGGTTTCTCCTCGAACCAGAGAAGATGGTACGATGGATGCATAGAAGATGGTGAAGAAGCGGGAAACAAAGGACTTGGCGGAGAGTGATTGAGCTCAAACGCCAATATCACGACTCGATGCAAAATGAAGAGAGATATGTATAAGAGAGGTAGAGAGACTCAAAGATGAAAAATGCATGACTCACATGATGGAACTGACTACTCTAGTAATGAATGAAAACACAATGGACTCCAAGTCACAATCAATACACAAGGCAAGACCCCCAATTCACCTACTCAACACAGTGAAGACCATCAGGTGACGGTCATTTATCTTTTCATTTTTAGAGTTAGGTGAGGATCACAAAAATTGTACAATCACTTAGGAGGCTTGATGGGATTTGGGCTCTACTCCTTAGTGTGCACGTAAGCAATTTAAAACGCATCCAATGAGGGGGTTGCTCTCCCCAAGACAAGGAATTCATTATATTTTATCTTTAAGTCCAATAGAGTTAGCAGTTCCTATTTTATTTAAGTTATCACTTTTTTAGGTATTTTCAATGCACGTGCCTATCGAGGTTCCAATTTTCATTAAGCATCCTAGGTTGGCAAAAACAGAGGGAGAAGATCAGAAAAGCCATGCAAGTCAGAAAATGATGATGCATGCCAAGTAAGAAGACTTACAGTGCCTCCCAGCTCTCTCCATGCGGGATGCATAACAGAATTTGAAACCTATGCTATATGCAAATGAAAACCGAAGAAATCGCCCTAGGTTCAGAAATTGCTATTATCGTGAAGCACCACAAGTTGCTCATTCATCTTTAGCCTCAAAAAGTCCGATCTTGGCTCACCCCTCCTCTGTGCTCAACACACTTGAGCTTAGGAGAAAGCGCTTTGCGGGGCTCGCTGTGGCACAAAGGCTAAGAGATAAATGAACGGCTGTTTAGAGATTGATCTAGGTCCAAAGCGAGCTATAGGTACATGCAAATCAATTAGGGTGTTTGGACCTAACTCTACGAGCAAACAACTCCTAAGCTAAGGCTCATTCACACAAAATAAAATAAAATAAAGAAAAGGAAAAGCGTCAAAATCATCGAGGCCCCCAAGGGAACAATCCCTCGGGCACTGGACCTCGGGAGTCTTCGTGTACCTGTGAGAGTCATGTATTATTACATGTTTCTAAGTGCCACTCTCTCACATGAATATACATAATAAAATGAAATAAAATAAAATGCCTAAAAATATTGATTGTCTTCAAAAATTCTCCTTCTTCTGTCATGGATGCTCTCTCCTGTTGGCTGGCATAGAAGAGCCAACTCCACCTCGCTTGGGTGCTTAGGTCCTCCTAGGAGGTCCTCCTTCGCTCAGCGGTCCCTCGCATCAAAGACAAAGGAAAGAAATGGTCAGAGCAGTCAATCAAGTAATCTCAAATAGAAATAAAACCAAACAAATAACTAAATCATGGACATGAGCAAATAATTGAATAAATGAACAAATAAGCTCACAAAAATTATACAAAATCCGTTGCCTCCCCGGCAACGGCGCCATTTGATGACAGGGGAAAATCAAGGGTCTAGATATCTCACAAGGCGAGACATCCAGTCGCTGAATCGACCACTTAAAGATCCCCAGATCAATCAACAATTAACCCACAATAAATATATGCAATGAATATCCAAAAATGTGGAGTTAAAATTTATTATAACTCTACATGCAAATGTGTATAGGTGTAAGTACATGTAGAGGTCGAACACTGGGAGGCGAATGGTCGTATGTGTTGTGTAATTATTCAATCCATTGTTCATGTCCTTTTATTGTTTTAGTAGATTTTGGGTTTTGTGATTTTTTTATATTTTTGTTTTTATAAAATTTTTTTATTTTGTTTTTATATTTTATATTTTTTATATTTTCTTTTAATATTTTTAATTATATAATATAAATAGATAGATATATATATAAGATATATATATAAAGAGATATATATATAAGAAGAGAGAGAGGAGTACTATAGTCTATAAATATATATATATATATATATAAATACTTAAAATATATATATAGATATAATTTTTTTGGCTTTTTAATATTTTTCTAATTTTTTTATAAATATTTCTAAAATATTTCTAATTTTTATGTATTTTTAAATTCAAAAATGTCCACAATATAGGACTAAATAAATAGCCGAATATAATTTGGGTTTTAAAAATATAAAAGAAATTCCAAAAATTCCCAAATTAATTTTAATACATTAATAATATATAGATAATTATAAAAGAGAAAAAATGTATTTTTTGGATTTTTAAGGATTTTTCTTTTTTTTGTTGGATTTTGGAGCTTTCTGATTTTTTTAATTTTCTTTTTCATATTTTTAGGGTTTTTCAATTTTTGGACTCAATATATATATAATTATACCATATATAATTTTTTTGGGATTTTTCAAAAACATTTTCTAATTTTTTTTATATTTTCTAATTTAGATAGTGCAAAAATGGCTTCTATTTCATTTTTAATAATTAGGAAAAATGCAAAAAATGCGATATAAAATATGGGCGTGAACAAGCATGGCATGGATCACCTATCCTAATTTTTGTGGATTTTTAGAAGTCATCTAGGTATTTTTAATAAATGGATAAAAGACACAAAAATAATTAAGCCTAGCAGGGGTATTTTTGCAAATATAATAAATTACAGGGGCAGCAGTGCAAAAATTCCAATAGAAATAAACATTTATTTAAACTTTTAGAACTATTTTACAATATTCAAAAACCGCCAAGGGTTACATGCAATTTTCATGCGCCTCACGTGGGACTACACGTGAGGCGCGGAAGGACCTAAACACAATTTCAAGAAACACAGGGGTCCTACTGCAAAATTTACAATTATTTTATAACGTGCAAATTTATTTACAGCATTAAATATTAAATACAAAAAAGGTGGGGGCTGGATGTGCAAATTACCCCCAATAGGCGCTTCATCCGACGGCTGATGTGAGTCACTAATACACGTGGCGCCTCCACGTGCGCCGATTACGCTTCGTCGATGAGCGGTGCGGATTAGATCTCGTGGGAGATCTGACGGTCTGAACATGGCTCCATCGAATGGCTGTGATTGCAACTGGGACATGCTCTTCATCCAACGGCGGAGCGCGTATGTGGAAGAACAGGGAAGAAGACTCGCCAGGGCGAGCTTCTTCCGACCAGATCCCGCGCCTCCGCCGGTCTTCGCCGCTCCTGAAGGTCCACAAAGCTTCCTGGCAGGGTCTTCTTCTTGCTGGAGGTCTTAGATCGGCCGGAGGTGCCCTGGAGCGCCGCCATGAGCTCGGGGAAGGATGGCAGCTCCAGGTACCTCTGCCCGCTTGAAACTCGACTCCTGGTGCTTCATTGCGCACCTAACCTGCACAGGAACGAAGCTCGGCTCGAGGCGGTGCTCCTCGGCCCAAAACTGAAGCTGTTAGCATAGGAAATGGGTGAGGGCGGCGATGCTTCGGCGATGCGGAGGAGGTGAGCATCGATTCGCGGATCCAGATGCGAATCCGGTTGGGCAAGGTGGCTGGAAGGTGGAGAAGGCATAGGGGAACGAAATGAGGGTGGAAGCGAGTCGGGGCACAGTCGGATATACGGTGGATAGCTCGCCGGAGCGGAGCTCCGGCGAACTACGAAGCCATTAAACTACGCTAAACAAATAAACGAAACCTAAAACTAATTGCAGGAATGAAATGCTAGAATCAAAATCTACCAAGAAATATAAAAAATGCAGCTCTTATACCTGGGGGCCGCCAGGGAGCAGGGTGGCCGCCGGAGCGCCACCGCGACAAAATTTCCCTCCGCCATGGCTGAATCGAGGTGCTGGGAAGCGCCTCCTGTCACGAGGGCTCCACCAGGAGCTGATTCAAGCTCAAAGAAGGG
The DNA here is from genome assembly GCA_037367405.1 of Ottelia alismoides. Classification (NCBI taxonomy): domain Eukaryota; kingdom Viridiplantae; phylum Streptophyta; class Magnoliopsida; order Alismatales; family Hydrocharitaceae; genus Ottelia; species Ottelia alismoides. Next base: position 464,430 of record JAZKJV010000136.1, read on the forward strand.
GATGAAATTGGCCAAATTCGGCCAAGGAGGAGGGACGAGTTATTTATATACATTCCAAGGGACCCCCAGTAACCGACGATTATTAAAGAATCGGGGCTATGTACAATGGATCTGAATGATCGGCGGGGATCATGGATGAAGGGAGAGCAAATCTCGTGAAGTGATTGTTGTTGATGGAGCGATAGATCGAGCGGAAAAAAGGGAAGAAATCGGGGGAAAAGATGGTTCACGTCAAGTCAGGCGGCTGGAGGTCAAGTTGACCGGGGTCAACTCGCGGAGGGACCTGATTGGTCCACCTCAGCCGCTAAACGCCAAAACAAGGAACCTTATTATAAATTGATTTATTTAGCTGAGTAAATGATTTTATTAATTTTTGCTTATAAAATAAAAAATGTGTATGTAGTATTTATTTAAGATTTTTATTGAATTTTTCGAGGTGTTTTATTATAGTTTTATTTGAATAATGTGTATATGTATGTATTTACATGTATTTTTATGTATTTTATTTTTAATTTGTTTATTTTCTTTTATTATTTTATTGGCTTATTTTATAAATTTATAACTTATTTTTATGAGTATAAATATATTTTTATTTGATTTTTATGAGTTTATTTATATTTTTAAATAAATGTGTTTGTGTATATGTAGGTATACTTATAGGTATTTTACCTATATATTATATACATTTTATTTATTTAATGAATTTTATTTGTTTTTATTTTGGATTTATATTTTTACTAATTTATATATAATATATACATTATTATAAAAATATAAAAGAATGAAATAATTAAAGAATGTTTTTCCCCTTTTATTTATGTACAACCTTCTCATAGGTATTTTGCCTATATATATTATATAGACTTATTTTATTTTACAAAATATTTTTGGTTTTCTTTTAATTTTAATATGTACATGTATTCTATACATTATTTACAAAATTCTAAAAATACAAATTTATAGAAATAATAAATATTGAATAAAATGAATATTTTAATCATGTATTATGTACAAGAAGGGCCAAAAACCTAACTTCCACAGATGGACTCCAAAAATTATGAAATTAATTTTATAAAATAGTTCTTGAAATGCTATATACAATTAGAGGTGAGTTTGGGTGATTTGGAGTTTTTATTTGCAAGATATGGGTCTGTGAAGTTGAGATTTTTGCTTTTTATTCTGTGTATAAAATGTACACTGAGTGTTATTTTTACACAAACTCAATTTTGTAATTTTATTTACATTATTATTTACAACTTTCATGTACAAAGTTTCTCTATTTGATGAATAAATAATTATATACAAAATAGGTGTCAAAATGCATAAATAAATGAATTAATAAATGAGGTATTTATTGTATGATTGGCCCTTATCTCCCCCTACTTTATTCCTTGTCGACCAATTCCATGCTGGCCTTGGTCTCGGGGTTAGGGTCATAAAATATTTGCAATATTTTATTCCTTTTTCTTTTCTTCTCTTTATTCTATAATTTTGGCATTAAAAACCCTTATTTTCTGTATAATTAATACAATAAAGAATGGTTGCTATTATGTACAATTTGATGTTATTTACATGCATTTGCTGGGGTTTTTAAGGCCAAAATGATAGAATAAAGGTGATGAAATGGAGATTCATCAGTCATTAATGGGCTAATCTTTAAATCCGCACTCATGTGACAATCATAGGCTATTTAAAAAAATAGCTAGGTAAGCTGATCAGTCGCTCTGCTCCCAAAAGACTTGCTAAGTCCTTTTACCACACTTACATATCTTCTAGTAACAATGCTTGCATCCAATGCAAATGTTGCATCTTATGCAACTAGTACTCAATCTTATTAAAGCATTTATAGTGTCTTTGACACTATTGCTCAATAATTATTATAACCGCTATTTCCATATTCCTTATCAGAATACCTTTATTCGTGGAGATAAGACCCTTATAGATAACTATCTATAAGCTCTTAAACTTATGAAGATAAGACTTTGAGATCACTGTCTCTAAGTTTCGTCATTTTTGAAGATATTATCATTATTGCAATCAAGTGTATTATCTCCATAGTAGGATTAGTAATAATTAACTACTCCTATGCATGGCAGACATTTGGCTTTATGTACACATCTAGCATATACCCGGCTTCTCATAACCGATGCACAAAGGGCAAGCTGTTTTAGCATTCACTTCCTCAACTCTTTGAGGTGCTACCCCTTCAGATAGGTCAGTACCATGTCTTAAGGGAAGGAAACCTTTTCTTGGAATTTTCTAGAAAATGGAACATGTCAAAGGTGTACTACTAATGCGACAGTCCTAGTGCCCTCTTTTATTTTCTTGGGATTTTATCACTTGTGCCCCTCCGAGATGTTGCAATATCAGTTATGCCCCTATCTTTTTGGTAATATCAGTTATGCCCCTCAAAACTTGCTATTTTATCACTTGTGCCCCTCGGGTTAGTGACCGTCCATCTACAGTGCAAACGGACGTTAACTTTGAGGACATAAGCGGAATTATTTTTTTTTAAAAGGTTATATGGTCATTTCATCCTCCTCTTCCCCAACCTCTTCTTCTTCCTCCTCTTCCCATCTTCTTCCTCCTCCTCCGACCTCCTCCTCCTTCTTCTCCGCTCCGAGCTCCCCGCAGCCCCTCCCCTCCTCGGCGCCGCACCTCCTCCCCCCCGCACCTCCTCCCAGCCCGCCGCCCCCTCCCCTCCCCGGCGCCGCCCCGACTGGGCGGAGCACCGCCCGCGACTCCGTGCTCCACTGAGCGGCGACCCCCAGCGCGACCATCGTCCCGTGCCCCTCCCTCGGGCGGCCACGCGCCTCGCCGCGGTCTGCTCCTCCGCGTGCGCGAGGCCGCGCGCCGCGCGCCGAGGCCGCCCTCCTGCCGCCAGCCCGATCTCCTGTGGGCCGCCTCCTCGAGCCCCCGCGCCTCCTCCTGCAGGTCTCCTCCCTCCGGCGGCGCCGCTCCGCATCTTCGCAGGCCCACGCCTCTCGCGGAATCTCCACGCCCAGAAGCTCCAGAAGCTCCACGCGCTCCAGAATCTCCACGCCCAGAAGCTCCAGAAGCTGCAGAAGCTCCAGAAGCTCCACGCCCAGAAGCTCCACGCCCACGCAGAGAATCTCCACGCCCAGAAGCTCCAGAAGCTCCAGAATCTCGCCGATCCTTCCGCCAACGGCGGAGCCACCTCCAGAAGCTCCACGCGCGGGCGGCGTGCCGCCCCGCTCCTCGTGCGTGGACCACCCTCGCGCGACCCGCCATCAAGCGGCGCCGTCCGTCGCGCCCATCCGACCCCCGTGCAGAGGAGCGAGGCGATGAAGGGGGTGGGGGGAGGTCGGGGCGGCAACAGGTGGGAGAGGAAGAAGATGGGAGAGGAGGAGCAGAAGGGAGGAAGAAGATGGAGGAGAAGGGAGACAGAAGAGGACCATAATACCCTTCTTAACCACACCATGGTTTGAATAAACTATGGTTATTTTAAGTTTTTGACGGTCAATCTGACGGAAGGGCACAACTGATGACGGAGCAAGTTTTGAGGGGCACAACTGATATTACCAAAAAGATAGGGGCATAACTGATATTGCAACATCTCGGAGGGGCACAAGTGATAAAATCCCTATTTTCTTTTCTTCTGATCAACTTCAGAATTAAGATCCAAGAGGTATACTTGAGATCATATCTCAAGGTATGGAATAGCCATATTATACAACACGTATTATCATCCTTATATCATTCAAAAATGACTAAGATATTATCTACATTTAGCACGATGAACACAATGATACTCCCACTAAGCTTCATATGGTACACCAAGATTCTATATGAAATCATAACCTTTATAATTTCATCAAATCTTATGTTCCAACTACAAGAAGCTTATTCGATTCCATAGATAGATTTCTTTAGCTTGCACACCTTACTTTTCTCATCCATGAAGCCATGGGGCTACTTCGTATCCTCAGAGAGGTATTCATGGAGGAATGCAATCTTGACTTTCATCTTGAAGATGTCAAAGTCAAGTTGTGTATCTATAGTTAGCAATATTATGATGGGTTTAAGCATGGTTACTGAAGAGCAAGTCTCGTTGCAAGCAATGTCTTCTCTTTGGTGTGTAGCTCATGACTACGAGTCGTGCTTTGAAGGTCTATACCTTCTCATCGGGTTCTCTCTTTCTCTTGAAGATCCATTTACACCTTTCTGGGTCTTAGCCATATAGGTGGATCCTCGAGGGTCCATATACAACATTTATATATAAAGTCTACTTTAGACTTTATTGCTAACATCCATCTTTCCAAGTCATGATCTTCAGAAGCTTCATCGCATGAAGTTCGGTCATTGTGAGATTTCTCGGATACATGGAATCCATCCTCAAATTCATTTGAAGATGTACGAGTGTTTCAACTTTAATTGTTCTTTTAGTTTCCAATTTCAGGAGCCTCATTATCGTCTCAAGATTAATTGAGTTCCTACACTTCATTTTCATCCTGATTCTCCAAGAGTCTCAACATCTAAGAATCGCATTCTCAGAGATGAGATCTTTTAAGAATCTCAAGGTCATAAAGTAGGTATCTGGTACCATCTTTATTTTCCTAATGAAGTAGCAATCTCTGCTGCTAGATTCCAGCTTACATGCATGGAACCTTATTAAGGACATATATTATAGTCTCTGCTACATGTATACCTTGGAAACTAAGAGGTAATTATGCTAAGATTCATCATTGATCAAATCATGCCACACATGATCAATTGTATCTCCCTACAAACTCCATTGAGTTTAGGTGTATCAGGAGGAGTGAGATAGAAATGACATTCATATCTCTATAAGGCATTCCTTGAATTCATCTAACAGGTACAAGCTACATATGTTAGATCAAATTCAATTCATCTTCCTTCAAACTTTTGGTTCTAAACTAAAAAGTGAAATCTTTGAAATTTTCAAAGTTTTCTAAGGTGAAGGGAAAGAAATCTCATATCATCAATAATCATCAAATGATATCACATATCATCATGTTCATTGTGATATTGATGAACTACATACATCAATATGTATGAGATCTTGAATACCTTGATATCTTACACCATTCCCAAGGAAGGGTGTATTGGACATTTTTTTTACTTTTGAATACAATATTCACAAGTATGTAAGATTTGAACCTTTAGACAATATAAAGCTTCGTATCTTACTAGTGTATTGATCAAATCAAAAGATAAATATCCAAGGCTTGATGCCAGCTCATTGTCAAATGATCTTCATCCTCTTATTTATCTCTTTTGGTTTTAAATTTTCAGTATTAGAAAAGTTAATGAACCATTCATTAATATTCTAATTTAGCAGAGTCCTCCAGATGTCAGAATACTGTCCGAAATATATTTATCATAACTCTTTGTGATATGTCTATTCCAGAATTCATACTTATTTCTAACATTTAGAAATAAACAATGAGTGTATTCTGGTAGCTGGGTCATAAAGACAATCTCTAAGACTAAGGGCTCTCCCACTGAAATTATGAAATCTATTGATCCAATAGAGATTATTGCAACAATTGTATCAATATCGATGTGGATGACTATCAAACCTTAAGATCAAATTTTTCGATTTTCTAAAACATATGCAACCAGTTGCAAGTGTTATTAGAAGATTGAGATATAATTATCAGACTTTGATCTTATCAAATAAGCAAGTATATTTTAATGATCAAATGTAGATATATATTATTATGATGCACTATCTGAGTCCTTCTCTAACGATTCTAGATAGATTAGATAGTCACACTATCAATTCATCGATTTATTGTGGTATTGGCATTTATCTAACTCTTGGATGTCATATGGAAGTCCTAGAAGTACAGTCAACCTTTGACTACCCTTCTCCTTTTGGGGTTGACCCATGCTTCCATTGTGCTCCTTTATCTATAAATAACCATTGCTTAAGACAAATGATCTCTTATGTTTAATTCAAAAGATTTCAATATAAGAGTATTTCAACATTTATACATGCTTCATTCAATTAATACAATGTGAATATTATGAAGCTTCATGAATGACTAGAGTATAGATAGTAGAATGATGACACTCATCGTATCTACATCCATCTAAACTCTTAAAACATTGGTTCGGGTAGGTATTCAAATATTTTGAATACACCATCTCTTATATAGCCACCATTCTGCATGATGTAGTGAACCATGTCATTCATGATTAAATGTCAAGAGCACATATATATGTCAGAATATCTTCTTAGATTTTATAAGGATTATTTAACAATTACGATCATCATCGACGTGTCACTTCTAAGTACATTATATGAGTTCAAGACTATAAAGATATACAAACCCTAGGGTTGTAGTCCTATTATCTATTTAATATCTTGATCATGGATACAATCCACGATATTTTATTGGTTATTATTGAGTATAACATTGAATGAGTTTAATGAAGGATTATCTAAAATAAGAAATTTGCATAAATATATATAAATATATTTTACTTTAATTTAGGAATTTTTATATCAAAGTTTGTCTTGCCTTGTCAACACTGAAAGTTTCATTCTCTTAATCACTTTCAATGCAAGAGATATACTTACCAATATATCTCAACAAGATCTGGGATCTCATTCCTTATCTTTGTCACACCTAATAATATGAGAACTTATAACTCGATAAAAAGAAGCGAGAACATATTTCGCCTTGCAAGTCCAACTTGCATTTCCAATTTGATCTTTAACACCCGGGTCCACCACCCCTAAGGTGATGTTGACCTGTCATTAATTGAACCAACCGTCAACATGATTAGTACTCGTTATGCGCAATCCAATGTCACCCCAATAATATGAGGACTCGACATTGGGGTCACTACGCATACAATATTACTCTTTCGAGAAGCAAAGAGCCCGATCCAGATGCGCTTGCATACAAGAGTGGTCACTTCGGACATGTGTCTCCTACATACAATCCCTTGTGACGGAACCCTTCGCCTTGACGGGAGACCATGGATGTCACTTAAGTGATCATCCATACCATATTCAAATTCTAATTAATCATCATGAATCAAATTCATTGTGATTAATTCTTCCAAGGGAAATAACAACTCTATTCATAATAGAGTGTTATAGTTTTAATTGGATTCCAATTAATATAATCACATTAAATTAATGATCCAATTAATATCCAACAAACATTCTTTTATTGTTACTTGAAACATGATATTATCTCAAATACGTATTATTTCAAAATTTAATAATAGAAAAATACATTGTGACCTCACCTGCATTATCGAGTCCCTACCCATTATCATGGCCAGTACCGACGAGAGTGGGACAGACAACACACGATGCAACTGCTACCCCAACACTCCCCAACTAGACACCATATCCACCTCAGGAAAGGATAATGCCAAATTGATCATTATGTACTTGAGATGATAATCGATTTTTCAACCGAAGTTATATCATATAATAATAATCAAAATATTTTTATTAACATTATAAGGAAATTTACTAAATAAGTTCCCAATCCTATTCAAGCAACTGTATTTATTGGAAAGTAGATCATGTATATCATGTAACCAATTTGTGATCTAGATCATATTCTAATCAATTATTGGTGAAGGCATGCTATTTAAGGAAATAATTATCATCAAATATTTCACAAATATTTATTCATAATTATTCCAGTAAATTAAATCATTTAATTTCACCAATTGATTAAATGACAACTACAATGTTCTTGATTAGGAAAATAATTTCCAGCAGTGACCCTCACTTACTAAAATTAGCATACCTCCATCAATTTAAATCCAAAATAAGCAAAATAAGTTCCTAAAATTTGCAAATTTATTTTACAACATAACTTAAGTGATTTTTACGTATTTCTAGATGTTTCAAATCAGTAATTATTTCCTTAATTATGTCATGATTCACAGTCCCCGAAACAGTGGATACAAGTTCACTAAAATGATCATAACTTGAGCAAACGAATTTGAAATCACGCAAATTCAGATGCTACGGTTCCTTATTTACCGGGAAACAAAATAAAAGTGTTATTTTCTTATTTAAGAAGTTTAAACAGGGCCGAAAATAAGCACAAAATAGAGATGCGAAAATGAAATGTGAGAAAACTTTTGCAAACCTTGGTGAACCCAAGTCGTCCTAGGTTTATGGATCGCATCCAAAACCTTCGACCTAAGGCTCTGATACCACTTGAAAGATATGGGAAGACCCTTAAACACCTTTCAATAGCGTGAGGATCGCATCGTATGCGATCGGGAACGACTTGTCACACTAGTTGCTTGAGGCAGCTGGAATTAAAAAAGTTTCATGTGACGAAACCATATGATTTAAGAACACTTCTCGGATCATTTCATCTAAACCACATACAAGTATTAGGGTTAACTCTTGAAGCATGGTTGCGACCGAGTCTTTAAGCGAAGAGACCTCCTGTCTCAAGTTCGATCCGACGGAGGAGACACTTGCGAGCGTGTTGATGAAACACATGCTACTCGCAATCCATGTTGATGATCCAAGCGACGAGTCGTCTGATCTTGTAACATGAGATCCGATGTCTTCTTCACGAGCGAGGCGCATCGAAGGAGACGAAGATCCATGAGCAAACAATCCGGTAGCATAACAGTGACACTGCGGCGAGAGCGACTCTCTCTAGGTCTATATGATGGATGGCCACAAGAGAAAGAGAAAGAGAGGACGTGTAGAGAATGAGAGAGAGAGTTGTTGTCTCCAACTTGTGTTGTGTGTAAAAGAGAGCAAAGGCGGTGCCTCTCCTTTTATAATATTTTGGGGGTCCATGGATCTCAATCCATGGACAATACAAATCCAATTTCTCACATTGATTTGTGTTTCTTTTAATGGTTATGATCTTGTTGTTATAAACACAACAATAATTTGTTGTCTTTGAAATAAAAAAAATATATTGAAAATCAATCAATATATTTCAATATAAATCAAAACAACAAACATGGAATATCTTGGAAAGAAATAAAGCCTCCTTCCATGTATAGGGTGGACGACCACCAACTCAGAGAATCCAAGTTGGTCGTCCACTCCATGTATGGAATGGATGCTTTTTTCATTCCAATTATATTTTTGATCTTATATCTCACATAATATTCCACATATGCAACATATTTTGTTGCAAAAATTATTCACCAAAAAATTTCCAAATTATTTTTGTGAACATTGCAATCATGCCATTGGAAACTTGTGAATCACATTCACAACCCAAAAATAAAATGTAAATTATATTTTCAATTTAATGTTCAAATGTGAATTCAATTCACATAAATATTTAATTAACAAATGTAAATTACAAATATCTCTCTCTTATATGTTACAAATAACATTTATAATATATATGATTAATATGAATAGTGTTATCCACAGTATTCATATCCATGATAATTAAATCACATTTAATCGTCTTGGTTCTATTCTCATGTGCCAAAATAATATGAATCATATTTACATTATTCGCATCTTTATTAATTAAATCACATTTAATTATCTAAGATAACTCTTCTTATAATATGAATCAAATTCATATTATTCATGATAATCAAATCACATTTGATTATCAATTTTCTCAATGCTCGTATATATAATATCAACAATGAAATTATCATGAACTTTTTCAAGGATAATGCGCTTTCTCCGCGGATACTTGGAGATAAGTACATGGCGATTGTATTGTTCCGCGTATAGTGACTTGATATTGAGATCACATCTCAAATCCATATCTCGGGCCTCCCATAGGTGCTTGATTAAATCAAGACCGTAATTTAATCTTCTCATTGCTTCTAAATCATATTCAGATCAATGTCCAACATTTGGAACAATATCAGATCACTCCTCTACTGAGAGGAGTGACTAAAATCAAGACCCGTTTCATCACTCCTTAGGAATGGAAGCGTCATGGTTATACAACTGTTTATGATCATTGATGACCGAAAATTTACCTCAATCAATCCGGGATAAAATAATCACTCAAAGGGTCGTTGCGACCCGGATCGAGAGATAAATCAGGTCGATCAAGAAAATGTAAAGCAGACCACCAAAATCAGAGAAAAATCAAATAAAACGATAGCGGTCCTGGCTATTAGATTAGCTTGGAATAGCGACCAGGGTCGGACACAGGGAGCACGTGATGGCCTTGCGGCCTACAAAGTAGTCAAAAAGAGACTAAAAATAAAAAGAAACTATTTTTGGTGGATTTTTAGTTTTTATAATTTTTTTTGGATTTTTAATCAATTAAGAAAATAAGGAAACTAAAGAAACAAGCCACACAACAAATTATTTAATGCATTAAAAATCAATCAAAAATTCAAATAAAAATGTTTTTATGCTTTTTATGATTTTTACTGTTTTTAGTAAATTTTTGGATTTTTCTGATTTTTATTTAATTTCTAAAAATAAAACAATGCAAGAAAATGAAGGTACTATCCAGCCGAGCTTGAGGGACTTAGATAAAATAACTAAGTCCCAATAAGCCTGGAGATAATTTTCTTGTAAAGAGAAAGAAACAAGGAAAATTTAGGCATCTTAATTATTATTTTTGGGTTTTTAGATTAATTATTAGAATTTTTATGAATTTTTTAGTATGTTGTAATTTTTATGAGTTTTATATAATGAAAAATGACCAAATTGGTCAGAAAATCAAGCAAGACAAATTAAAAAGTAGCGAATTTTTTTATAATTTTTATAAGGGTTTTAATATATTTTTTGTAAATATAAAATTTTTAAATCAGACAGTAAAGAAAAAGGGTGTTTTTGAATTTTTAAAAATAGCAAATAAAACTAAAAATGTCTCCAAAAATTCTAGAAAATTTTACAACATGGCAGGAGCCATGTGTCCAATTTTCATTGAATTCGGAGTAAGTTTGATATTTTATTCAAAATAAAAACCTAGGTACATTGCATAGGGACCTATACGTAATTACCCAAAGCTCCAGGGGGTCCGGTGCAAAATTCCCAAGAAGTCACGCGCGAGGCGCGTGTCTGGGGCACACAGGGACCTATTTGCAAAGAAATAAAGTTTCTGGGCTAAGTAATAACTAGTATTAAAAGCCCAGGAACCTTAGTGTAATTTACCCACAAATATAACGCGCATGCACATAAAAACTACTCACAGGGGCATATCTGCAATTTTCTAAAAAGTTTCATTCATTTCATAACAACCAGGAACTACATAGTTAAAAATGCAAATTACCCAACAAAGCACGTGTCGATGCACGTGCTACACTACAAACAGGGGCATACATGCAAATATAGAAACAGACAGGGTCCAAAGTGCAAATGTACCCAATAAAAACAACTAACTATAGTATTTACAAGACTAAATGCGAAATAAAATAAACAGAAGGGCCTAAGGGATAAATTACCCTTTTATTAAGAGGCCGTCGGATAGGCGCCACGTGTGATGATCTACGGCCGGGAAGGGGTGGCGCCCAATGCAAGACTCCTCGGGCTGATCGGACGGTCAGGGCCTCGCCACGTGGGGGATCGAACGGAGGGGAAGCGTTGTGGCTAAACCTCGGCCATCGGACGGTGCGGATCAACCCTCCGAGGATCGACGGTGATGGTTGCTCCTCGAATGGACGGTGGAGATTGAAACTGGAGCTGGAGGCTGATCTAACGGCTGCTGGAGGTCCTCGAAGAACAAGTGGCCGGCGAACTTCGTCGGCGCAGTACGCGCGCTCTGAGCCTCCGCGGGGGCTTCTGATGATCGAGGAAGCTTCGCCTTAGCCTCCCGCGTCTGTGGGATGTCTCCGATGAATCAACGGAGCTCCGAAGAGCTCTGTCGACTCCAGCGGAGGTGGAGCTCCGGTGCTTGAGTGGGAAGACCTCAGATAGCCTTCCTGGAACCTTCAAAGTGTAACCAAAGAGCTCCTGGGTCGAGGGCAAACTGCCTCGACCCCGTCAGCGGTGGTGAAGATGGACGGTGCGGTGGTGCGGGCGAACCCCAGCGATGCGATGACGAAGGGGTTCGAACCCCAGCTCCTGTGCGAGCTGGGTTGAATGGAGGGGCGGAGAAGGTGCGCGGGAGAAGGGCGAACTTGATGGGGGATTCCGATGATCGAGACGATGGGTACGGTGGTCGGAATCAGTGTAGAACGCGATGGGTCGATTTGGGGCAAACTAGAAATTAAAGATCAAGGGAAAGAATCTAAGCTACCTGAGTGGATGGGTCGACTGGGGATGCGCAGCTGGTGCTCTAGGTCCTTTCCTCATGGGACGTCGTGGCCCGAGGCTCTGGCGCTACCTCCAGGCGGCGCACGGCCGCGCTAGCCCGCCGGATCAGAGGTCTGACCACTCTCGCCTCTCTACGACACGTCCAACCTGGAGCTGTCACCTCGGGGGTGGCTGTGGAGGTCACGGGACGAATGAATGGGGAGCCAAAGATAGGGAAATGGCGGGCAGAGCTCGGTTTTTATTCAGCCAGGGGTCCGGCTAGAAGTGATCGGGTAGGGCAGCTCGGAGCGCGGACCCCGAGGCGGACACCCCGGCGAGGGTGTCGGATCTGGCAGGAACGAAACGGACCCGGGGTTTAGGCGAGAAGTTATCGGGTTTAGATGCGAAAATAGGGAGAAATCGGGTCGGGCATCCAAACCCGTGGGAGGTGGTCCACAGGGGGAGTTGACCGGGCGGTCAACAACCCCCGTGGACCAATGAGAACAGGCCACGTGGAAATATTTAGAAATTATATTAAAAATAGCAAATGGCCGATTTAATTAAAACTTAAAACATGAAATATTTTTGTTTTAATCTTTTTTCTATTTTTTGGTGATTTTTAATTAATTTATCAAAATAAAATAAGGTATTTACAAGCTATATATAGGTATATATACAATATGTCTTATTAATTTTTGATTTTTAATTTGTTATTTTTATACATTTTTATTCCCATTTCATATTTTATTTATTTATAGCATAAAATAAGGAATAAAAAGATATTTTTATTTTATTTTTATTATTTATACACAAGGGTGAAATAAATACATATGTACATATATATACATGGTATATTTACAATGTGATTTTTAATTTTTAATTTTGTTCTTTTTATTTTGTTTTAGTTTTAATGGTTTTTTTATCTTATTTATTTACAATATAAAAAGTAGAATATATACAAATTTTATAAAAATTAATTTTATTTATTTATAAGGCTAAATAAATATAGATGTGGTTGTATGTACATGGTGGATATATACACAAGTGATTTTTATTTTCTTTTTAATTTTTCTATTTTTGTTTTGATTTTTTATAATATAAATATATACACAATATATACAAGTCATTTTATTCTATGTTTTTAGAGGAAAATATTTTTCTTTTATTTACAGGTATATCTACACACATGAGCCCCTATCTCCCTCTACTTTGGCTTTGATGCGGTCAGGCCCATGCTGAGCCCTCCCTTGGGTTAGGTTGCTCAATATTTATTCTAAATATGTCCTCTTTTTCTTTTTAATCTTTATTCTTTTATTTTTGCACAAAATGCATGCTTTTGGTAATTATTTATATTTACAAATATATACATGTATTTGCAAAGGTTTTTGTAGCTAAAATATAAGAATAAAGAGTGATGAATGAGTATTCATCACCCCCCCTATACTTAACTTTGCTAGTCCCTTAGCAAACACTTATTTGAAAAAGAAGTGAAAAAGAAGAAAGAAAAAGAAAAAGAGAAGAATGTACATGGATCAAGGTTGAATATTAAACTTTCCTTCATTAAATTGAATTATGGAGCTTAATCAGATCTTTGGATTATTAATGTGTCGGAACCTTATTTGGACTTAAGCTTAAAACTCAACAGCCTCTAAGTTCCACTAATCTCTAATCAAGACTCCTCAATGCTCCAGATCATAACAAGTCATCAATTACAAACCCTGAAGACCATGAATCTTTCCTTGTCCTATGAATGTGAGGTATAAGCTCTCCACCTCAGAAATGGCAACTTGACAACCCTCCCCAACAAGGTAACTCTATGACCTCAATCTGGCCACTCTTTCCTCGAGGAGCGGGTATTCCCTTCTAAGTTCAAGTTCAACCGGCTCAAGAAGAGGAGGAAGAAGAGAATGGACCATGGCCAGTGTAGCGATGTATCCTTGGGAGCTCGACCAGTGTAGCCAAGTCTCCCTGCTGCAACTAAATAAGGTGGATCATGAATCTCAAGCTTTGCTTATTGCACTCTATATACATACTCCGGTGGGATTATCATTTTCTCTCAGACCCACCACTTTTTTGGAGTTATTTTCTTTTTGCATTTTTTTTTCAAGTGCATCTATACAACATATACATGTGCAGCATATATATAAGGAGTTTTCCCTCTTGAGCCAGTAGACTATCCCTCTTTTGAAGCTTTATTGCAACCCACAACTCCCGTCTTTAGACCTCATGGCAACCAGACCAAGTTGAGACACACTTCCTTCACTAAAAGAAGAAGAGAGGTTCCGCTTAGAAGTACTACCCTCATATGCTACCCCAAGTCAAGGAAGACTGCCTCCTCACCACCTCATCCGTAGAGAGCTCGGTGCAAAGTGCTGGTGTCCATGGTGTCCAAGTAAAGACATTGTCTATATGAGTCATGTGTTGTTGTTAAGTGCTCTACTTAGGCTCATTGAGATGACATGTGATCATAGCCTAGTGGACTCAAAGAATTAAGTCACCATGGACCAGAAAAGCCTTAAACCTAAGCCTATAAGGTTCCTCTTAGAAATTAGGCGGATTAATATCTTAATCAAGCTCCATTTCCCAATTTAATTCTAGGCTAGTTTAAATGTCAACTATAATCCAGAAAAAACTATATACATATGTACAAAAGATGCTATTTTACACAAATTTTTACAAACATGCAAAATTTTTGAAAAATGTTTGAAATCATGAATGGATGATGCATGAAGTGCAAGTTTTGCAAAAGTATTTACACACATTTACACAAGATTTTTGCAAACTTTTGATTTTCAAAACATTTTGGAAAAATTTTGTACTATATACATAATTTTGATAAGAAAATATTTACACAAGCTTTACACAAAAGATTTTTGAAATCATTTTTACAAGAATAATTTGTACACTAGCTATTTATGTGCAAATAAAAGAATGATTATGTACATGAAATTTTTTTAATTTTTGTGATTTTTAAGGGTTTTTAGCCATTTTTATTTATTAACACACCCACACAAAGTACGAGTTATGGCTAAAGTATATACGAAATGTATACACCCCCCCTATACTTAGCTTGAACGATGTCCTCAGAGTCAAGAGCAACGAAGAAGACATAACTCGTGCTAGGTATAGGGAAGTGAAAAGGAAGGCTATATACAAAGATGAATGAATGAATGGAAAGTCAAGAGACTCTCGGCTTTTCCCCCTATACTTAGGATTAAGTAATCCTAAGTATAGCAGGCTGTATACAAAGGGAAAACCGAGTGGAGAATGTACAGGGTCTACCCCCCCATACTTAAGGTAAAATATCCCTAAGTATAGGCAGCAAAACAGGGGTAGACAGAAACAAAAGAAATACCCAAAGGTCCCACATCCCCCCTATACTTAGGGTAAAGTACACCCTAAGTATAGCATAATCAAAGATGACAATCGGGATGTGAGAATAAAGAATGTGACGATATGGACATCTGGATCTATACAGGTCGGAAGATCAGTGAAAATCAGGCGTGAGATGCCATAGATGTGAGTCAAAGACCACATCTCATGCAAAATGAATCGGGGCAACATCAACGACCCGCAGCTCATGAACTAGAAATGGCTTGAGCCGATGGCCGTTCACTCGAAAGGTACTCTCAGAAGACAGCTCGGATATATCAATGCTACCGTTGTCGTGTACCTTTCTCACCAGATAAGGCCCCTTCCACTTGCTATGTAGCTTCCTGGAAAATAAACGAAGCCTCGCATCAAACAGCCATACTCTCTGTCCAAGCTCAAAATGCTTGTGGCTGATGTGAGAATCATGCCACTCCTTTACTCTCTCCTTATAATGTAGGTTGTTTGAGAAGGCGGTATCTCTAAACTCCTCCAAGGATGCTAACTCTGCCCTCCTCTGGTCTCCTACACCATCTGGATCCATAAGTATCTCAGTGACTGCCCAAAGTGACCTGTGTCTCAGCTCAACAGGCAAATGGCACGGCTTGCCATATACGAGGCGAAAGGGAGATGTGCCTAATGGTGTCTTGAAAGACGTCCTATATGCCCACAAGACTGAGTCCAAAAGCTGTGACCAATCCTTTCGATCAGGGCAGACGACTTTTTGCAATAATAGTCTTGATCTCCATGTTCGACACCTCGGCTAGACCATTCGTCTGTGGATGGTAAGGTGTAGCAACACGATGGTCTATGCCGGAACTCGCTAGCAAGGGCCTTCAACTGGTCGTTGATGAAATGAGACCCCCCATCAGAAATCAATACTCGAGGTACCCCGAACCGCGTGATGATGTGCTTCCTCAAAAATCTGCAAACTGTCCTTGCATCAGCGGCTCGGGCGGGGATAGCCTCAACCCAATGACTAACATAGTCAACGGCCAACAAAATGTACTCAAACCCCTGACTCTTAGGGAATGGACCCATGAAATCGATGCCCCATGCGTCAAAAACCTCACAGAAGTGAATGGGTTGCATCGGCATCATATCACGCTGTCCACAAGTGCCCATCCTCTGACAGTCAGTACACCTCTTCACGAACTCATCAGAGTCCTTGAAGAGGGTAGGCCACCACAAGCCGGATTGGAGCACTTTTTGTGCCGTTCTCCTCCCAGAATGATGTCCTCCTGCCTCAAGCTTGTGGCAGTAAGTGAGGACGCTATGGTGTTCCTCCTGAGGAATGCGTCGACGCCAGACGCTATCCCCTCCTTCGTGGTAAAATGGGATCCTCCCAGTGGTAGGACTTGGCCTTCGCAAGGAAGGTCTCAAGCCTCTGCCTGGTCCAATCTTGTGGGACTTTCCCAGCAATGAGAAAGTTCACAATATCGGCATACCACGGGAGTGAGGTGATAGCAAGGATCGCCTCATCTGGGAAGGTCTCACAAATGGGATCAATATGCTCGGACTCCTCAGGCTGCTCTAAACGGGAGAGATGATCCGCCACCACATTCTTGACTCCAGGCTTATCCTTGATCTCAATGTCGAACTCCTGCAGTTAGAAGGATCCATTTAGTCAGTCTGGCCTTGGCATCCTTCTTTGCCATGAGGTATCGGATGGCGGTGTGATCAGTATACAGGGTCAATCTAGATCCAATGATGTAAGATCTGAACTTATCTACGGCGAACACTACGGCTAGCATCTCCTTCTCTGTGACTGTATAATTCCGCTGCGCGGAAGCCAATGCGCGGCTAGCGTAGTGGTAGCAAAGGGGACTCCATCCCTCCTCTGTCCCAGCACGGCCCCTACGGCAAAATCGGAGGCGTCCGTCATGATCTCGAATGGGAGAGATCAATTAGGCGGCTGAAGAACAGGAGCCTCTATAACACTCTGCTTGAGAGTCTCAAAGGACGAAAGACACTTGTCATCGACAAGGAACTCGGTGTCTTTCGTCAGTAGGTCAGTCAGCGGCCGGGTGAGTCTGCTGAAATCATGAATGAATCGTCGGTAAAAACCGACGTGCCCCAGGAATGACCGTAACTGCCTCAGATTAGACGGCGGTGCGAGTTTTCTAATGACATCCACCTTGGCCGGATCAACCTCCATGCCCCTGTTGGAGATGATATGGCCAAGCACCATCCCTTGAGTCACCATGAAGTGACTCTTCTCCCAAGATAGCACCAAGTGAACCTCTATGCATCGCTGGAGTACTCGGTCTAGGCAGTCAAGAAAGGAGTCGAATCCGTCGCCGTAAACCAAGAAATCATCCATGAAGACCTCCAAACACTCTCCTACCATGTCAGAAAAGATCGACAGCATGCATCTTTGAAAAGTCGCAGGGGCATTGCATAGCCCAAATGGCATGCGTCGGAAGGCGTATGTGCCGAAGGGACAGGTAAAGGTGGTATTCTCCTGGTCCTCAGGAGCGGTGGCCACCTGGTTGTAGCCCGAGTACCCATCCAGAAAACAATAATGGCTCTTCACTGCCAGTCTCTCAATGATCTGGTCAATAAAAGGCAGGGGGAAATGATCCTTCTTGGTGGCCTGGTTGAATCTCCTGTAGTCAACGCAGACCCGCCAAGAAGTGGGTACTCGTGTAGCAATCTCCTCTCCCGACTCACTGATCACAGTCGTGATGCCCGTCTTCTTGGGCACCACATGCAAGGGGCTGACCCACTTGGAGTCGGAGATGGCGTAGATAAAATCGGTGCTCCACCATTTCGAGATTTCCTTCATGACAACCTCTCTCAGATTTGGGTTCAACCGCCGCTGGAACTCACGCGACGGCTTCGCCTCATCCTCGAGATAGATATGGTGGGAGCACAAGGCCGGACTAATCCCCTGGAGATCTGCTACGCTCCATCCGATTGCCTTGCGGTTCTTCCCAAGAACCCCCATCAAACGGGATTCTTGCTCTTCAGTCAGATCGGCGGAGATGATGATGGGTACATCTCAGGCTCACCCGCAAGGAATCGATACTTCATCGAAGTAGGGAGCGGTTTCAGCTCTGGACAGCTGGATGCTGGCAAATCTGGCTTCGAAAGAAGCCGCGTGTATGCTGCCAAATCTGTCTGGGAGAATGAGAACGTACTCTCGCAAACTGGATCTGAAGAAGGCTGCTCAACTGAATTGTCTCTGATCTGCTCGGCATCAACCTCCTCCTCAACTGTAGGCTTAGTGGAACTCAGGTCTGGCATGTAATCCTCGCAACCTGCCCAATCAGACTCTGAATCCGAGGGATCTGCATCAAACAAGGTGGCATCAGTACCACCATCATCACAAAAATCCGTGTCGCGGTCAAGAACCTGCTCTGCTGCCACTGAAGTATCCTGAACCAGGAATGTGCTCTCCAAGCTCTCCTCTGCTGTCATCTCTGCATCAGCGGTGTCTGAAAATGAGAGGATGGCCTGTACTGCGGGGACTGCCCAAACTGCCTCATCATCTGTGATCATAAAATCACAGTCCTGGTGGATGTCTAGCCCGGTATCTGTCAGCTGCTCTGTATCTGAAGTGGTCTCTGAGCATGATCTGTCTCTGGCTCGGCTGTCCTCGACCGTCTCTATTTGTACACTTTCGCCCTCGATGCGAAAGTATACATTCCCGCTATCATGGTCAGTCACCGCCTTGGTTGTGGCCAAGAATGGACGATCGAGAATGATGGGGGTATCGGTTACTGAATCAGGGATCTCCATGTCCAACACTACGAAGTACACGGGGAATTTGTTTGCCCTGAATAGTGACGACAACATCTCGCAACAACCCCTTCGGCCTCTTGACAGATCGATCAGCAAACTGAAGGACTGTCCTGCTCTGTCTAAGAGTGCCCAACTCGAAACGGTCGAGAAGGGATGCCGGAAGGAGGTTGATAGACGATCCGCTATCTAATAGCGTCCGGTCGAACCTCTGCTCTCTAATGTGACACCTGACATAAGGGGCTCCTGAATCTGGCCTCTTGGCCGGCAAACGGTTCTGAATCGCGAAGCACGTGGCTTTCGTCAGCACATGGATCTCTATATGGTGGTTCCTCCTCCTCCTCCTCCTGACGGTAGTCCTGTCTCTCAACGAATGCTGTAGAAGGGGAATGTGCTGCAAAGCCTCCTGAAGAGTCAGCTGGATATGGAATCGGTCTATCATCTGCTGGCTAAATTCTTATTGGTCTCTCTTTTTGGGATTTTCTGTTTTCTTCCCCTTCCCCATCTGAAGGGCTCTAGGGAAGGGGATCACTGGGTCCTTCTCAGATGAAGGACTAGGAAAAGGTCTAGACGGCTCGACGGCCGGATCCGCACATACATCAAGCACCACAGTGGGACAAGAAAAAACCAAACCTTTTCCTTTATTCACAACATGGTTCCGAGATACATCGGGGGAAGGAAAAACATCAGATCTCTCTACATGAACTCTGGTGGCCTCAGTACCACCAGTGGCTGGATCAACTGGACGTCTCCGGCATCAGTACCGCGCTCTGGCTCGGCATCCCGGGTGGCATCAGTACCACCTCCTCGAACCGGTGAAATGGCGGCCTCAGCACCGCCTGTGGAGTCAGCATCCTTGGTGGCATCAGTACCACCGTCATCATCTTGAGCGACCTCAGTACCGCTCTCCTCCTCCTCATCTAGCGCTCTAGGTGTATCCTCATGACGTCGCTCAGACGAGGCGCCGCCTGCTGGTGTCCTACCGCTCCTAAGTGTGACAAAATCAGCATCAAAAAGGTCTGCAGACATATCATCAAATGGATCACTAGGAGTGGCATGCTCAGTGGAAGCTACCTGCTCAGACTTCCGCTTCAGGCTGTTGGGGTTCGGATCGATCTGGGCAGGGATGGCGACCTTCCCTCTCACTATGTCCCGCATCTCCTGGCGGAACTCGTCCATCTCCCGTCTGAAAGTAGCCTACTGGTCCGTGAGGAGGCGGGCTATGTCATCCAAAACGGGGCTCTCGTGGGAGCCCGACGGGTAGCCTCTCTGGTGATGAGGCTGCTGGAACTGGTGCTGCTGCTGCTGAGAGGGGTATGGGTGTGGTGGATGCTGCTGCTGGTGAGGCTGCTCGCGCCTCCAAGACTGTCCCTGCTGATAGGGACGAGGACCATAGGACGACTGCTGCTGCTGCTGTGAAGGGTAGACTGGGGGCTGATGCTGCTGCGGGTGGTGCTCTCTCTGCTGGCTGTACTGGCCTCCCTGAACAGATGGTTGCTGCTGGGGCTGGGTACCTCCGCCCCCCCACCTGAATCCAGGATGGTCTCGTCAGATTTCAGGCTGAGGGCGGTCATATCAAATTCCGTTGACATCCATCAACGGCTCTGCATCGTACTGGGCTGGCGGGAGTACTGCCAGAGGCTGATCAGGCTGGTATACCACCATCTGCAAGTCAGGAGATGGTGGTGACTGGTAAGTGGGCTGCGGCTGCTGGTACAGCTCCGCTTGTACAAGATGAACCTGTCTAGGCTGCTAGTGTGAGCTGGAGCGCTGGGACGAGCTGCTGCTGCTGCCGTGATCGCCTCGCGACTGAAGACTGGGCTGTGAAGCCGTCTGTGCCTCCTGGAGACACATGAGCTGGGTCTTCATGTTGCTCAGAGTCTGTGCCATCTACTCCATCTGAGTGATGCCCTGGCACTGCTTCTTCTCTATCAGCTCCATCCGATCCAACTTCTCGCTAATGATACCCATGTCCGCAGCTGAAGACTCTGCCTGTGCTGCTGCTACTGCGGACGAACTGAAAGGACCGGCGTCGACCCGTGCTATCCTCTGGTACTGCACGGGTCCTGGCTGCTGGGGTCTTCCCTGAGTATACAACCTGGTCTGAGACATCACCATGTAGTTCTCGGCCATCTCCTCGTAGATGGCCCAGACCTGGTCATGATCCTTGGCGAAGTAAGACCCGCCACAAGAAGCGTTCACCAAGCCCTGAAGCTCTGGTGTCAGCCCGCTAAAAAAGCTCTGCACAAGGTTGGGCTTGGAAATATCGTGGTGCGGGCACCGATCAGTCAGCTCTCGGAACCTCTCCCATGCCTCATGGAACTGCTCGTTGGGGAGCATGGAGAAGTTGCTGATAAGGGCTCTCGCTGCATTGGTCCGCCCGAATGGATAGTACTTGTGTAAGTACTCGGTGCGGAGCTGTTCCCAAGTGTAAACAAACTTCCCCAGATGCTTCAGCCAGGTGGCTGCTCCATCTGCCAAAGAGAAGGGGAAGGCAATCATCCGAATAGTGTCCTGGTCCACCTGGAGGTCGTGGACAGTGCTGCAAATCATGAGGAACTCCTGGAGGTGGAGATGGGGCTCCTCGGTGGCGAGCCCGTGGAAGCGGGGGAGTAACTGCAAGGTGTTCGGGGGGAACTTGAAGTCCCCCACGATAGCTGGAAGTACGACCCAGTGGTGCATCAGCGTCGATCCGGGGTTGTGCAACTCCCGCATCGGTCTCGGTGGTCCTCCGGCCGCGGCTGCGGCGGCTGCTGCTGCGGTTGCTGCATCTGCATCATCCAGGATCCTCGGTCCGTCTCTGCGCTCCTCGCGCTCTACTCTCATCTGCTCCAACTCTCTCCTCATGTCTAGCATAAAAGCTCCCTGATCCCTCAACTCCTGCTGAACTGTCTCGAGGGAGGCGATCAGGGTAGAGTTGATCGCACCCTGGTCCAACACAAAGTGCTCAGGCTGACCTCGGGAACGATCCTCTGAACTGCCGGCCATGGCGTCTGCAAAACCAAATGACCCAAACTTAGGTGCCGATAAATCTGATAATCTCTCCTCTGGCACGGGTCTCTCGGAACCGAAAGAAAGGGGGTCGAGGGGGAACATGGCAGAATCATACTCGGGCTCAGAGAGCTGGTCTCGGCTCTCGCGAGCCAACCTAGATGAACGGGTAAACGCGGCCGAAAGCGGTGCAGCCAGAGGCTGCCTAAGAGATCGTCTACCCATCATCGTGATGTAGCGAGTAAGGCGGATGGGATCTGGAGAAACTATGATCAGCAAACAAACCCCTCTGTTCACCAATGCACGTGAGCTGAAGACCGTGAAAGTTCGGTCAAATTATCTTGTCCAATTTTATTTTGGTGAACAAACAGAATATCAGAGCGATTACGTGACCTGCTGGGATACCCGATGCTACCCCAACCGACTGTCCCGCACGAAAGAGTCGGTAATCAGTCGGGAATAGCACCGGAGGGCTGTACCTAGTGAACGGGTCACTCTCTCGCACAATCAAACCAAACAATGTGGGGGTTGCTCTCCCCAAGACAAGTTTTTAGATCAGGTGTCTTTTAGGGTCAATAGCCTAAACAATCCCAATTTTATGGTTTTTCTTTTTAATATTTTCAATAAAAACAAAAGGCCTAACGAATTTTTCGGTTCTCCTGATTATTAAGTCAAAAACAGGGGGAGAAGACGAAAAAGCCGATGCGCGATAAAATCAATGATGCATGCAAAGATAGAAATGCGTACCTGTCTCCAGCACTCTACATGCAAGTGATCCGCGCAGAAATGTAAAGACTGAAAGAAACTACCTATATGGTGCAGCGGTGAAAACCGAATCCTAAACAGGCAATTTCTACTCAAAGAACCGTCTAACTAGTCACCGATCCTTCAAGCCAAAGGTCCGGTCTCGGTCTACCCCTCCTCCTCCCGACACATCGGGTTCAGGAGCAACGCTTGGCAGGACAGGCTACAGCACGTAGGCTACGAAGAGAGTGAGTCAGTTATTTTTATTAGTGATTATTAGTAGGTCCAATTAATCGCTCTATAGGAACATACAATCAATTAAGTGTGGGGATCCTACTAATTACGGCACAGTCAAGTAAAAAATCCTAAATCTAGGGGCTCGAGAAAAACCGCAGAAAACCGTAAAAGGCAGCAAAAAACCAGAAAGCCGCGAAAAATCTAAACTAGCTACCGGGTCTCCTGAGCACACCGGTGCTCGGCGAAACAGACCCGCTAAACAAGTCCAAGTTCAAGTCTGTCCCTGTGTTATTACAAATAATCAAATAAAAGAAATAAAAATCCTCGCCCACTCAGCTCTCTCTCTCACGCTCTCCTGCGGCTCCGTGCAGAAGGGAGCCGCCTCCAAGTCTCGCGGTTACGCCGGCTTCTCGAAAGCAGCTGCCTCGATCCTCGGGCCCTTGCAAGACAGAGATAAAGGGTCAAACCAAGAATGATAATCAAATAATAGCAGAAAATGTAAACAAGGGTATATGTGCAGAAATGACAAATAAAATCAATCAAACAAAAATCAAATAAGGACAAAAATAAAAGAAAATAAAATAAAACAAAATAAAGCAAAAATAAAAGAAAAACAAAAAGCCGCAAAAAGCCGCAGACTCAGAAAGAGCCGCGGAAAGCCACGAGAAAATGAAAAGAAAAATAAGAAGAAAAACTACTAAGTCGTGCTCCCCGGCAACGACACCATTCTGATGACCGAAAATTTACCTCAATCAATCCGGGATAAAATAATCACTCAAAGGGTCGTTGCGACCCGGATGGAGAGATAAATCAGGTCGATCAAGAAAATGTAAAGCAGACCACCAAAATCAGAGAAAAATCAAATAAAACGATAGCGGTCCTAGCTATTAGATTAGCCTGGTATAGCGACCAGGGTCGGACTCAGGGAGCACGTGATAGCCTTGCGGCCTACGAAGTAGTCAAAAAGAGACTAAAAATAAAAAGAAACTATTTTTGGTGGATTTTTAGTTTTTATAATTTTTTTGGATTTTTAATCAATTAAGAAAATAAGGAAACTAAAGAAACAAGCCAACACAACAAATTATTTAATGCATTAAAAATCAATCAAAAATTCAAATAAAAATGTTTTTTGCTTTTTATGATTTTTACTGTTTTTAGTGAATTTTTAGGATTTTTCTGATTTTTATTTAATTTTCTAAAAATAAAACAATGCAAGAAAATGAAGGTACTATCCAACTGAGCTTGAGGGACTTAGATAAAATATCTAAAAGTCTCCAATAAGCCTGAAGGTAATTTTCCTGTAAAGAGAAAGAAATAAGGAAAATTTAGGCACCTTAATTTCTATTTTTGGGTTTTTAGATTAATTAATAAAATTTTATGAGTTTTTTAGTGTTCTGTAATTTTTATGAGTTTTATATAATGAAAAATAACCAAAATTGGTCAGAAAATCAAGCAAGACAAACTAAACAGTAGCTAATTTTTTTATAATTTTTAGAATGGTTTTAATATTTTTTTGTGAATTTTTAAATCAGACAGTAAAGAAAAAGGGTGTTTTTGAATTTTTAAAAATAGCAAATAAAACTAAAAATGTCTCCAAAATTTCTAGTTAATTTTACAACATGGCAGGCGCCATGTGTCCAATTTTCATTGAATTCGGAGTAAGTTTGATATTTTATTCAAAATAAAAACCTTGGTACAGTGCACAGGGACCTGTACGTAATTACCCAAAGCTCCAGGGGGTCTGGTGCAAAATTCCCAAGAAGTCCTCGCGCGTGTCTGGGGCACACAGGGACCTATTTGCAAAGAAATAAAGTTTCTGGGCTAAGTAATAACTAGTATTAAAAGCCCAGGAACCTTAGTGTAATTTACCCACAAATATAACGCACATGCGCATAAAAACTACTCACAGGGGCATATCTGCAATTTTCTAAAAAGTTTCATTCATTTCATAACAACCAGGAACTACAGAGTTAAAAATGCAAATTACCCAACAAAGTACGTGTCGATGCACGTGCTACACTACAAACAGGGGCATACATGCAAATATAGAAACAGACAGGGTCCAAAGTGCAAATGCACCCAATAAAAACAACTAACTATAGTATTTACAGGACTAAATGCGAAATAAAATAAATAGAAGGGCCTAAGGGATAAATTACCCTTTTATTAAGAGGCCGTCGGATAGGCGCTACGTGTGATGATCTACGGCTGGGAAGGGGTGGCGCCCAACGCAAGACTCCTCGGGCTGATCAGACGGTCAGGGCCTCGCCACGTAGGGGATCGAACGGAGGGGAAGCGCTGCGGCTAAACCTCGGCCATCGGACGGTGCAGATCAACCCTCCGAGGATCGACGGTGATGGCTGCTCCTCGAATGGACGGTGGAGATTGAAACTGGAGCTGGAGGCTGATCTAACGGCTGCTGGAGGTCCTCGAAGAACAAGTGGTCGGCGAATTTCGCCGGCCCAGTACGCACGCTCCGAGCCTCCGCGGGGGCTTCTGATGATCGAGGAAGCTTCGCCTTAGCCTCCCGCATCTATGGGATGTCTCCGATGAATAACCGGAGCTCCAGAGAGCTCTGTCGACTCCAACGGAGGTGGAGCTCCGGTGCTCGAGTGGGAAGACCTCAGATAGCCTTCCTGGAACTTGCAAAGTGTAACCAAAGAGTTCCTGGGTCGAGGGCAAACTGCCTCGACCCCGTCAGCGGTGGTGAAGATGGACGGTGCGGTAGTGCGGGCGAACCCCGGCGATGCGACGACGAAGGGGTTCGAACCCCAGCTCCTGTGCGAGCTGGGTTGAACGGAGGGGCGGAGAAGGTGCACGGGAGAAGGGCGAACGTGATGGGGGATTCCGATGATCGAGGCGATGGGTACGGTGGTCGGAATCGGTGCAGAACGGCGATGGGTCGATTTGGGGCAAACTAGAAATTAAAGAACAAGGGAAATAATCTAAGCTACCTGATTGGATGGGTCGACTGGGGATGAGAAGCTGGTGCTCTAGGTCCTTGCCTCACGGGACGTCGTGGCCCGAGGCTCTGGCGCTACCTCCAGGCGGCGCACGACGGCGCTAGCCCGCCGGATCAGAGGTCCGACCACTCTCGCCTCTCTACGACACGGCCAACCTGGAGCTGTCACCTCGGGGGTGGCTGTGGAGGTCACGAGACGAATGAATGGAGAGCCAAAGATAGGGAAATGGCGGGCGGAGCTCGGTTTTTATTCAGCCAGGGGTCCGGCTAGAAGTGATCGGGTAGGGCAGCTCGGAGCGCAGACCCCGAGGCGGACACACCGGCGAGGGTGTCGGATCTGGCAGGAACGAAACGGACCCGAAGTTTAGGCGAGAAGTGATCGGATTTATATGCGAAAATAGGGAGAAATCGGATCGGGCATCCAAAACCCGTGGGAGGTGGTCCACAGGGGGGAGTTGACCGGGCGGTCAACAACCCCCGTGGACCAATGAGAACAGGCCACGTGGAAAATATTTAGAAATTATATTAAAAATAACAAATGGCCGATTTAATTAAAACTCAAAACATGAAATATTTTTGTTTTAATTTTTTCTATTTTTTGGTGATTTTTAATTAATTTTTCAAAATAAAATAAGGTATTTACACCATGTAGCTATATATAGGTATATATACAATATGTCTTTTTAATTTTTGATTTTTAATTTGTTATTTTTATACATTTTTATTCCCATTTCATATTTTATTTATTTATAACATAAAATAAGGAATAAAAAGATATTTTTATTTTATTTTTATTATTTATACACAAGGGTGAAATAAATACATATGTACATATATATACATGGTATATTTACAATGTGATTTTTGATTTTTAATTTTGTTCTTTTTATTTTGTTTTTTTAATGGTTTTTTTATTTTATTTATTTACAATATAAAAAGTAGAATATATACAAATTTTATAAAAATTAATTTTATTTATTTATAAGGCTAAATAAATATAGATGTGGTTGTAGGTACATGGTGGATATATACACAAGTGATTTTTATTTTCTTTTTAATTTTTCTATTTTTGTTTTGATTTTTATAATATAAATATATACAAGTCATTTTATTCTATTTTTTTAGAGGAAAAATATTTTTATTTTATTTACAGGTATATCTACACACATGAGTCCCTATCTCCCTCTACTTTGGCTTTGATGCGGTCAGGCCCATGCTGAGCCCTCCCTTGGGTTAGGTTGCTCAATATTTATTCTAAATATTTCCTCTTTTTCTTTTTAATCTTTATTCTTTTATTTTTTGCACAAAATGCATGCTTTTGGTAATTATTTATATTTACAAATATATACATGTATTTGCAAAGGTTTTTGTAGTTAAAATATAAGGATAAAGAGTGATAAATGAGTATTCATCAATCACATCATCCTCAAATATTCCCAATACCTGTACATCCTGCATACTGGAAGAACAAGAATAAATCAGAAGTATTAGATCTCTTTTCACTGTCTACTTCACGGTTTTATCATTAAGTTTCTCATTTGATCATTGGGAGTCGTTATCGATCATATACTTTCCAAAAGCATATATCATACCTAGGTCTTGATCATATACTTTCCAAAAAATATATATCAAACCTACAAATTCAGTCAAGCTTCCAAAGCGAGACGACCGTGCATGGAATTTAATTCTTCCCAATATCTCATGAGTGGGCTCATGTCTTCCGGTTTAGTAATGAAAATATATGATCCCTTTGAGAGATTGTATTACTCATATCTCCTTGCAAGCACACTAGCGCGTTGGTGTATAGACCTTGATTAGGTCGTCAACCTATTGGTCTGCCAAATGTACATACTTAGACATATAGTAACACATTTGTCTTCGGTCAGAGGATGCATGGCTATATCATGATAGCTAGGACATAGGACTTTGGTTGTCTCGATCTCGCTAAGTCAACTCTTTGACCTAACTAATCTGACACCTCTGAATATCTATTCCTATGCAAAGGACCCGCATCAAGAGATCAGTCAGATACTAGCCTTTAGAGAAAAGATTGCCATCTCTTTTCAGGCTGGAGACCCTCTCTTAATATTCATTTGACGGTGCTTGACGAGTCCTCAATCCAACTCTTTAGATATTCATCCAAGCTCCAGCCTTTATGATTCAATCATGAATCAACAACTGTATGATTACTACGATGGCCATGGTACATAACCCTAACTGTACTAAGGGACCTATTATGCAAATTAGTTATTCTTCACTTCAGATCAGGGAATGGTATTCGCAATAATATTTATTGCATAATGGCTCGCCGTGGGCTCGTATGTCCGACAGGGTACCCATCCCATGAACACTCCAATTTAAATATGACCATCTTGATAATCATACATTATTAGATCATCTTTTGCCGTGATAATAATCGACCCCTCGTGATGGAGCATGCAATTTTGAAGAGGATAGAACTGACAATGAATCATTTCACTGCTAACATGTAATATATAAATATATAGAGTAAAATACACAAAGTCCCTAAATTGTACACCTGATTTCAATTTGTACTTATACTTAAAAAAGTAACAATGTAGTATCTCATCTTTAATATTTGTCTCAATGTGGTTTTGGTTGTTGTAATTTAAAGGTAGAAAGAGCAAATAATCAACTAAAATTCAATAGCGAAGGACTACATTAAGACAAATCTTAACGGTGTATAGTTCAAGGATTTTTTTGTAATTTACTCAAATATATAATTTAAGACTTGAACCATGTTTGATAATACCTTAATATAATATTGAATATAAGATAAACCTCATATCTCCACCTTGATATATTGCCATTGAACCAGGGGTGCACATGGGTCGGATAAAATTCGTAATCCGATCCAATCCGTTGTCATTGGATTGGATCGGTTTGGATTTATAAGTTCAATGGATTGGATCGGATTGAAGTTTTACAAATCCGTTCATTTATGGATTGGATCGGATTATTATCAAAATCCAATCCGATCCAATCCGTTAATCCGTTAATAAATAATAATATATACTACTTTATTTATTATCAATAAAGCATATTATATAGTACATTTTATTTGAAAGCTATGTGTAAATATCCAAAGTAGTCTCTTTATAACTTAAACCTATTCCAATTCAAGTTTTACCGCACACAACTTGATGGAAAGCCCCTTATCTCACCCTACTAGTCAGTTTAGGAAAAAATAATACCTACCCGCAATGTCCTTCATGCCCCACTATTTTTTCAAACGAAACAGACTTCTAAAAATAATAATACATAAACCTAAACCCACTCAGGACCCATTACAAACAGAACATTCACTTGTGCCGCACACATCTCCACCCTCAGGTGCACACATATCGTCCTTGTCCTAGCTGTGCGCATACGCAGCCAGATCTTCTTTGTGCATGCGCAGTTAGCTTGTTGTAGTTCATATTTTATATATACAAACTTGCAATTTTATTCAAAGTCAATATGATTCTTCTATGATTTCTACGGATCACAAGTATGTTATTTTTATTTAGTTATACAATGACCGGTCAAGCATATATGTTTTTGCTTTTCAAAAAAATTAAGTCAAATTGCTTTCTAAAAATCAAGTATTCTTTCTTTACATTTATCCATAATCTAAATTTTAGAACCATGATTCGAACGCCGAGTTCGGCTATGCTACAAACTTAATCATAGATTAGGTGAGCATTAAAAATCCGAACCAATCCGATCCAATCCGTAATCCGGTGGATCGGATTGGATTGGATTTGCATGTTTAATGGATTGGATTGGACTGGAAAAATAAAAAATCCGTCATGTGTGGATTGGACACGGATTAAGCCAAAATCCGATCCATGTGCACCCCTACATTGAACCATCTCACTATTGAGGCAAGATATAAATATAATATATATTATGATATTACATTGGTAATACGACTTTGGTAATACATTGAACTATATCTAATATTAGATAATTCCATTACACATGTTATATTATATTGTGCTACGATATCTGCAATAGTTATTTAGCAGCCTTAACCTTTCGAATTTACAGGGTTTTTTGAGAAAACAAAATGATACTAAATATTGACATGATAAAATCGACCGTGGTCGTGAACTGCTGGTTGTAGGGATGAAAACAAATATAATTACTAGGGCATCTCTGAGAAGCTGGTGATTGTAGGGATGAAAACAAATACAAAAGTATCCTTGGTATAGATGAATACACAATGTTCAAAATTTAGAGGGTACGGATATGAATATTCCTTTTTTTAAGGACACGAATACCGATAGAAATATGGATCAAATACAAATGTTCAAATTTTAGATGATACCGAAATTAATATGATACACAGACAGATAAATACGGTAAACCTTCTTTTATTATTTAATTATTTCTTTACATTTATTTTATTATCTAATTATTTTTTACGTATACATTCACTATTTAAATATTTAATATACTTTTTAAATAATGGAAATACGTTTGAATTTGCAGCTTGCCA
Source organism: Ottelia alismoides (assembly GCA_037367405.1). Classification (NCBI taxonomy): domain Eukaryota; kingdom Viridiplantae; phylum Streptophyta; class Magnoliopsida; order Alismatales; family Hydrocharitaceae; genus Ottelia; species Ottelia alismoides. The sequence goes on from JAZKJV010000136.1 coordinate 495,147, forward strand.
GTTCAACCTGAATCTGATCCACGCCACCTCTCACTCCGCCCTTACCGATTTGTGCAAGACCCGAAACCGCACCCCCCCCAAGTCGGTCCTACATATAAGGCATCCCCTCCGAGGTAACTTTCTCCCCCTCGCACCATTCGGGCCCTTCTGCCTCCCCTCCCTTCCCCCCCTTCTCCTCTCCCCATTCTTTTTTCCGCTCCCCCGATTTTCTATCTATAGCTACAAAAAAACTAAAAAAAAATCGTAGCAGATTTACTCACACGCAATTGCCTGTTCACCTGCGCACGTCTCGATCTTCAGATTTCCTACTCCTATCTGCTGTTCGCGTCTCTCGTAGTTTTTGGGGTTGCCGCTTTCCGATCTTATCGTCCGTGGGAGGGGGATAGTCTAGGTTTTGGGTTGTTGGGAGCGGAAGGCGTTCTAGGGTTTCGATTTCGCGGGTCAGAGATTGGAGATGGACAAGAGGAAGATCGCCGTGCCTCTCGTGTGTCATGGGCATTCTCGACCCGTGGTGGACTTGTTCTACAGCCCCGTCACTCCCGACGGGTATTTCCTAATCAGCGCTAGCAAGGGTACGTCCGAGAAATGATTTCTTTTATGAAAATATTCTTTTTTTTGTATTTCTTTTCTCTGTATGCCATTTGATTTTTTAAGGTTAGCGGTTGCTTAATTATATCCAAACATCTTCACATGAGATGCTTTCATGTTTCTTCTTGTGTGAAGCCCTATGTTGCATACTGGTTTCTTAATCTCCAAAAATCTTTTCATGAGATGGCTCGTATTTCAGCCCGTATGAGTTATGAGTTCCTGCTGATTGACAACTTGTGGGGTGCTTATTCTGCTTGGATCGAGTGATTCCGCGATCAACTTACATGCTTTCTTCCACTCTTTCTCAAGTATATTAAATGCAAACTTATTGCCCTATAAACTGCTTTAAAATGTATTCCATTAGAAGTGAAATTAGCATGTAATATTATTCTCATACTGCTAGTGGTAATGTAACAAAGACTAAAAAAATCTCTCAGTTGAACAAAGAAAAAAAATCTCTCAGGTGTTCTATATAGGGTCCGTAATTGACTGGAAAACTTGGAAGAAAGTGTCCATGAAGGGACTACCTAGTCTACCTTCATCACCTTGATATAGGATGCTTGGTGCCCATGAAGCTTGATTGATGCCTACAGAAAGGAGACCATCTTATCAAAATACATATACCAGGATAGAGTTGTATCCTTGGTTTTTCCACAAGGATCAAACATATAATGGCATTAAGGAAATCATCTTATAAAGGTCAGTTGTAAATGTTGACCAGAAAATTTACCCTTCAGCATGTCTTTAATATGGCGAGCATGGATTGATTTTGGGTGACATTCTTTCTCAATTACTATCTTTAGTTCTTGTACAAGGTGAAAGATAATATCTTTTTATTTGATTTACCTCCAATATTTCAAAGCTGGATCCTAAATTATTGATCTTTTAACATGAATCATGGGCAAATTACTATATTGTGCCAATAGAGATCTCTTATAACCGAAATGACATGGCTAATAAATCTAACACTAATGGACAAAATTGACCATACACAAGTAAAGTTAAAGCATAATAGGCCAAGTTAGTTCCTTGGTTTCGACCAACACAAGAAATTGTTTTCTAGGTCGATCAAGGATGCCAACCTTTAAGGTCAATTAAGACACCAGAACATAAGCATTCATATCAAGTATTGTGTTTTAATAAGACGCAGAATTGTAAGGATGAAAGCATAGAAAACTTTTTTAACGAACATGAAGGCTAATTATGAGTGAAACCAGTTTTGAGAAGTTGATATTTTGCTATAGAGACTTGCCATTATTTGCTTTAGTTAGTTCCTTTAGGAAGGGCATTATTGCTATTGTTCTCCCAATCCAGAAGCAATCCGGAAGCAATCTAGATTGTTGCACAAGGCCATGGACAAGACATTCATCTCTGAGTTGATATTATTTATTTAGGGTAACTCACTTCCAAAAAAATATATTTAGGGTAATTACAACGTTGAAAGTACTATTTTTGTGCCTTTTCATCAGGATTCTGGCATCTACAGGTGTCCTGATTTTGTAACTGTGGGGAATTTTGGTTATTTATAATGGCAAGTAAAGTATAGGACATCACTGATCTGTACCATGGAAATTGTCATTACAGGAAGCAAGATTATAAAATGCTTCATCATGAGCTATTTTGCCTTCTAACAAAACCTATACCACATGCATGGTTCTATGCACTTTTAACATTGATTTTGATAACTTGGCACATCTGCCAAATCATGTCATCATTTTCATCTTTGAAATTTGGCCTTGAGAGGTGAAACACTGGAATATAGGGATGTCACTCTGTTGAGTATTTGATCCGAGTATGCTTCACTTAAAAATCCAAAACCCGTCCCATCTATTTTTCGATGAGTCTTGTATGTATTTGGGTTTAATATTCATCACCCATGTAGGCTTGTGTTTGAATTTTTGGTTTTCTTGTTGATACTTAAATTATCCCAAACCTGAACATATGTACATATATTGATGTGTTGCCTTTTCTTATCGTTTTTATGATGAGAATGTAATCTTTCATGTTAGGCTCTCTTCGAGTCATGGTTCCTGTAAAGTAATGCTAGTTCAACAACAACAAAGCCTTTTCCCACAATTAATCAAAAAGTAATGCTAGTTATTTCCCAATAAATTAATATGGGGCAGATACCTTTGCGTGTTACCCCCTTTTTTGACCTATATCGGTGTGCATGCTACACATAAGTCAACCTAGTCAAATTCAACCAATATATGGTAGTTGCCTATCAACAATATGTAAGGCCTTATTCGATTCTCCTTTCCACTCACTTGGCATCTTTATTCTCTCTTCAATGTGTAGAAGTTCCTAGTCCAATAGAGGGACAATATTATCTTTACAAGTTTGGAATACACATTGTACCTCTCATCATCCCAACAATTGTGTTTTACCATTCTTGTATTCCTTGTATTTTGCATGTTTTTAATAGGTTTTTTCAATTGTGCCTTTGAGAGTTCTTGCAATTACAGTTATGCTCATGTTTTTTGGGGTAACACTTGTTCCCCTACCTTCTTGGGCCATTAATAGTTATGCTCCACAGGTTCGTTGCCGTCCATTCTTCACCCAAATGGAAACTTATGGGTGCAAACATTATTGGCACAAATAAAGAGGGGCATAAGTGTAGGTAGATATTATCCTCTTCATGAGTTCTTCCACTGTCTTTTCCCCTCTCCACTTGACAACCCTTTCGCCTTCTACCACCTGCTCCCCCCACAACCTCACCTCAGTCAATGATGCCCCCTCCTCGACCCCCTTCCACTTCCGCCCCACCTCCCGCAATGAAGGCCTTTCCCAGCACCCCTACTTGCCCTACCTCTGATGATGAAGCCCCCTCCTCGACACATGTGCCCCTGGCCCCCACCTCTCGTGATGAAGCCTCCTCCTTGATGCTCCCCACCATCCAGTTCTCCATGACCCACCTCTGACGATGAAGCCCCTTCCCTAGCACCCGTATCCCTTGGCCCCTTCCTCTTGTGATGAAGCCCCCTTCTATGCTCTATGCTGCTTGTCCCCCACCTTCGACTATGAAGAGGACTCTTGCAGGCTGATTTGTTGAGTTGATGTCGAGGTGGGTTTGATGATTGGGTTGCTCATGGTGTACTCCTTTGATGATGGCTATCGTAACTCCATGCTATTTGATGGTGGCTATTGCTCTGAGATGGAGTGCTAACTCTACGCTGTTGAACAGCTCCACTTTACATCCTCTAGCAACTCCCAACCTCTAGTCCTCCATGGCCTGCCTCGAGGATGAGTGTTGCAATGCACCTAACACAAGCCCCTCTCCACAGTAGCGAGGTCAGAATGACATCTGGAGAAGTTGTAGAAAATGACCTTGTTGAGACTCCGATGGAGCTACATGAGTAAAGGGCTACACTATATGAGTGATACAAATGTTAGTTTTTTCTTAGTCAGACCTTGGTTTGAAAAAAATCATGATTTGGTTTATGTAATATGCAATCAAGCTAATGACACAACTGTTAACAGTAGAAGATGTGGGTACAAATGTTATTTTTAATGATAAGCTCGATCTTGGCAACCCGGGTAGCCGATATATTTCATCAAAGCCTGAAAGATTATATAATGTGCCCTTCGAGGAGAATACAACTAGTGGAACTTTCTATCAAGAGACTGAACTAAAGGAAGATAAAATGTTTGGCTTCAGTGGTGGATGAATTATCTAGAAGCTTCAAAAGAAATGTAGTCTGATCATCACTAGATAGATTAAAGTAGGTTGTTGCTTTATAACTAGAATTATTTTTAGCTAGGCAGATATCCTCGGTGAATAGGCAATTGGTTATGCTGTAGGGCACAAATGTTATTGTAAAAATGTCGGGATGTAATTGTTAAGTAGAAACTTGGAGGGATACAAGTGTAAAAAATCATTTTAAATATCCATGTATGGCATTATATGTCCATGGACAAGGTGCCCCAAATGTTCCCATATATTGTGCATTTGCGACATCTGTGTATACCATCATGTTGGGATTAAATATGTTGTTACCATCTTATCCAATTTTATTTTAATATCTTTTTTCTAATGTATATCCACTTCAATGGTCTGGTGGTAGTGCAATTTGTCTACCACCCCAAAAATCAGGGTTCAAATCCCTCCTTGTGGGGGTTGCTTTAGGTAGCCGACAACCATAGTAAAAAATAGCCGGATCTTTCAACACGGGTTTGAGCAAGAATTCATGTAGCCGACCCTACTTAAAGTGGGAGATGGCTTCAATAATTTATCTTTTTGTTAATGTGGAGAAAATGTTAGAATAAATGGAATGCATTTTATTAAAGCTTGAAACCTAAAATGCTATAGATGGAAAATACATAATATTTTTCTATAGAAGTCCTAATATAGTAATGGTACAAATAGAAAGTGTTGAAAAATATAAACTACATGTGTGGACAAACCCCTTTTGGAGGTTCGTCCTTTTACATTGGTGGCCAATAATGGTTCAAGAGAAATAATAACATAAATATCCCCTTCAAGTTGGAGCATATCTATCGATCGTGCTTAACTTGGTTGTCAAAAATGGACATGTTTCTTTGGAAGCACCCTCCTTAAATGTATTGGCAAGCTAAAGCTCTGTGGAGATTCAAGAAGTGTTAATCTTCCCCTTTTGGATACATCTCTGATAAATGGAGTCCACTTTATAATATGCTTGCTCTGCTCATGAACAAATACGATTGATAGTGATGTAAGCAGTGGACTTGTTATCACAATAGAGGGTTGTGGCAGACAACCCAAGTTCTCGTAGAAAAGAGATGAGCCAGATAATATCACATGTGATTTGAATCATGGCTTTGTATTTAGCTCCTGCAGTTGATTTGGAGACAATATTTCACTTATTGTTGTGCAATGTGATAATGCTTCCATTGATAAACATGGTCAAACTAATGGTGGATCGCTTATCCTAAAGAGAATTTGCGCAGTCAGCATTCGCATAAGACATAATGTCAATGTGTACATTTAGAGATGTAGAGAGCATCCTTTCATGATGAATTCTTTGGAGGATTAGAAGAATGTTATGCCAGATATTGTAATGTGGCCTCGTCATATACTGATTGTCTTTGCTTACATTATACGAAAGATCATGCCTAATAATAACAAGACGTACCAGCTTTGTCAGGCGGATGTGGAAACCATTAATCACCTTTTCTTCGAGTGCAGCTTTGTTCGCTCGATCTGGGCTGATATCCAGTGGCTCAACCCTGTTTCCGTTCCGGCGGTGTGCGACAGTTTGATCTCCTCCCGGGGCAGGGCGAGGAGGCTTCTTCTTGATCCGATTGCTCGGATGTGGAGTATCTGGTTGGGGAGGAATGAGGCTATCTTTTCCGCTCAGCGTTTCTACAAGGAAAACATCTTAATTCGTGCTCAACGTCTTCTCTTAGATTAGGACCCCGGTTAGTTTGGTGGCTGGACCGTGCTGGGGACCTCTTTTTGTGGCCACTTCTCTCGCTGGCCAGTCCCCGATCTGTGTTCTTTCTTTCTCCTTTTTTGTTTTTACCCGCTGTAAGTAATTCCCTCTCTTTTAATATATTGGGGCGATCATCTACGAGTGACTCCCCCTCTTTTTGAGGCTTCAAAAAAAAAAACAAGACGTACCAATTTGCTCACTAGGCTTTTTTACCATGGGGTTATCTTCAAATGCGGGATCTATGGAGGTAACATGTCTCTGACTTTGTCAGAATGGAAGATTATTTACAATAAAGTAAATCTGAATTTGCAGGAATGTTTAAGCAGTACTTACTCGATGGACAAATGTAACCCTTGTGTTTGTGTGACTCTTCACAATCTCAATAAAGTGCTGAAGATGACCTATATCTTTAGTGGTGAACATCTTCTGAGCGAGTGCTTTGGTCTCAAGAATATATGTGTTGTCATCACCAGTGATAACCATATTATCAATGTTTACAGCAAGTATCACGATAGCTAAAGGATGATGTCGAACATATAGTCTATGGAAACAATGTGAGCTGCTTTTCGAGGTGAATTTGCCCAGTGTTCACGAATGCGCTCTGTGCGGCCGCATATGCGTGAGCGGTCCCATAGACGCGTCGTTTTCGTGAATTGGAGCCTTATGTGCCCCAAGCGCATAAGCGGGCTGCATATGCGGGCTATGCGGCCGCATAGGCGGTCCGTTCGGTCACTCAGGACATGACTCATATTGTCGGATCTCCTGGAAGTCCGATTAGGCCTATGCGGCTATGCCTCATCCCGACCCGGCCAACTTAGGTTTTTCTCGCATTATTCCCAACCTCGAGAGCCTCCGCCGTTCCCTTGCTCTCATCCCCATCACTCGCACTTGCGCCTGTGCTTCCTCCCGCCTCCTCCGCCTCCTCCGGCTTCTCCCATCTCTTCCACCTCATCACAGGTCCTCCTCCTCTTCGCCGCACCTCCGCCCTCTCCTACTTCGCCGCCTCCTCACAGCAACTCCGCCTCTGCCAGCACCTTCGCCTCCTTCCCAGCACACACGCCGCCACGCCGTGCCTTTAACAGTGCTTGTGCCTCCACCGCGTCAGCCTACTAGGCTACGAGCACGGCGAGCAGTGCCTCCAAGGCATCCACTGTCGTCAGTTCCTGTGGCAAGGTTAAGGAGGTTATTTTCATTTTTTTTCAATAATTTCGATCTTGATATTATATTTTGATTATTTTCAATGCAGAAAGTTTATTTAACTTTATTCATAGGTCTAAATTAAGCATGTCAATGTAAAGCATATTTTGGTGCTTAAACATGTATATGAATTAGGAGCATGATCCTTCATATTCATATACATGTTTGATAATCAGGAAAAAATATCGTAAATTACAATGGAAAATGATAATCAGAAAAATGAGTGAAAATCCATTTTGCAAATCACACAGAGCCTGACAGTGAGGCCTATGAATCTGATCAACAGGCCTGTCCGTCTGTGTGATTTGTCATTTGTGTGAGCATGATCCTTCATAAACAATGATTTAGGTTACATGGTTCCAAAACCAATCCAAACTATGGTAAAAAAAGATTCAAACTTATGATCCCGGTTACAATATGGCCTCTAGACTACCATCTGACAGCGGTTCTTCTCCTACGCCTGGAACTGAAAGTGAGCCTCTTATTCAAAGAAGTGATACTTCGGAGTTTTTTGTTCCTCTTGGTTCTAATGATTCAGGATGGAAGTATGCTTTTCTAGAGAATCCGAGTAGCTCGAGCATGGTCACTTGTCGGCTGTGTCGGAAGGTTGTGAAAGGAGGGATCAATCGCATGAAGCAACATTTGGCTCACATTAAAGGCAATACATCATCTTGTCCCAAGGTGTCTCCTGAGGTGAAGAAAGAAATTATGGACAACATGGAAGGAATTAAAGTGAAAAGGAATGAGAAGACCCAGAGGATGAAAGACATTCAAGGGCAAGTCTCCATCAAGATGAATCAACCCTTGGTTGATGAAGAGAGGGATGGGAAAAGGCCCCGAACTTCAGCAGAAGATGTGCCTGCGGAGAATCTCCGCCAATCCACCATCAAAGATACCTTTGCCAAGGAGGAGCGTGCACGTGTGAATTCATTTGTGGCAAAGTATTTCTATGACAATGACATTCCTTTCAATGTTGTCAAAAGTGACTCCTTTCTTCGAATGTGTGAAGCAATTGGGCAGTATAGAAGGTCATATAAGCCTCCGACATATTACGAGCTTTCAGAAACTCTTTTGAAGGAACAGGTTAAGGAAACAACAGATTTCTTACAAGCGCATCGTGATACATGGAAGACTTCTGGATGTTACATTATGACAGATGCATGGATTGATTGGAGAGGAAGGAGCATAATAAATATTTGAATCAACTATGAGCTGGGAACTAGTTTTATGAATTCAATTGACTCGTCTGCAGATTCTCATATCGCGGAGTACATTGCTTCCTTAGTGGATAAGTCCATTGAGGAAGTTGGGCCCGAGAATGTAGTCCAAGTGGTGACAGACAATGCATCTGCCAATATGATTGCAGGCAGAATCTTGAGAACCAAGTACCCATGGATATCCTGGAGTTCTTGTGCAGCACATTGCATCGACCTTATGCTAGAAGAGATTGGCAAAGAATCGAAGGTGAAAACTGCCATCACAAAGGCAAGGACATTGACTATATTCATATACAGTCATGCCAAAACATTGAGCTTAATGAGACAATTTACACAAAAGGGCGAGATAGTGAGGCCGTAAACAACAAGATTTGCCACCACATATCTCACTTTGCAATCTGTGATGGAGAAGAAAGATAAATTGAGACTTATGTTTTCTTCTGATGAATGGAGAGCTTGTAAATGGTATAAAACCAAGAAAGGGGAAATGGCTTCAGCCATAGTTTTGAGTCCTTCATTTTGGACTCAAGTGTCTTTGACATTGAAGGTCTTTTCTCCGTTGGTACATGTTCTGCGGATTGTTGATGGAGATAGGAGGCCGGCTATGGGGTTTATATATGGTGAGTTGCAAGATGCTAGAAAAGAGATCATGAGCATTTTCAAAGATGTCGAAGCGTCTTACAAACATTTTGTTGATGCCATTGACTCAAAGTCAAAAGGAAGACTGGATAGCCCCCTCCACCTTGCTGCGTATTTTTTAAATCCCTATTTCTTTTATAGGGATAATGCTCAAATCCAAAGGGAAGGTCTCACTTTGAAGGGATTCTTGGATTGTATGGATATTTTTTTATCCTGATTTAGAGATCCAAGATATCATCACCAAGAAGGAGTTGCCTTTGTATGAAGGGGCAGAGGGATCATTTGGCAAACCTTTGGCTATCAGACATAGGTCAATTATTGATGATGATTTCAATCCAGGTATAATTTCTCATTAGAATTAATAGAATTATATGTTTAACGATTATTAACTATTTTTTCGAAAATAGCCCGTTGGTTGGGATTGCATGGCATGGAAACGCCACATTTAAAGGAAAGTTTTGAAGTTGACAGCTTCTTCCTCGGGTTGTGAAAGGAATTAGAGCACTTTTGAGGTGGTAAAGTTAAAAAATTGGTGCCACATGTTATATGTTGTGTCTCATTAATGATGTGGTAGATGATATATTTATGGTTATTTTGTAGATCCACACGAAGAAAAGGAATAGACTTGAATTCAAGCGATTAAATGACTTGGTGTATGTCAGATTCAATGCCAAATTGAGAGATCACCATCTTAAAAAATGAAATGATCCATTTACCACAAATGATAGAACTCATTTGAGAGATTGGATTGATGAAGAAGATGAATGAGATGATGAAGTTTTCCAAGGATCGGGGCTGACGTGGAACTTAGTGGCTGATGCAACTGGTGCAGAAGATCTCGTGCAACATAGAAGAAGCCAAAGGCATGCTACTGGTTCAACCTCATTGTCGATTTTGAACGAGGAAGAACTCCTATCCGAGGAAGAAAGTGAAGATGAAGACAATATCGCAGTGGAATTTGATGATGACTAGATTAGAATTGCTTTGTACTTTGTACCTCATTATCGTTTGAACTTTTCATTTTTCTTTTGCTATCTTAGTCAGTACTTTTGCTAATGTTATTTGTTTTGAATTTCAGTTTTCTTTCATATTGTTACATATTTTGGTGATTGTTGTTAATTATTATGTTTGCTAATTGCTCTATCGAAGTATTGATATTTGATTGATGGATAAATGAAAGTCATCTTTTTTATATCTTATGTTGGAGCACAATTATTCATAAGTTTAGTTCAGTTGTAGTCAAATTTGTATATATTTATTTATTTTTAAATAAAAAATTAGGAAACCGCGTAGAACCGCATATACCCCGCATATGCCCCCGCGTACCGCTTAAGCGCTATTCAATGACCTGTCCGAACGCATACGCATACCGCTTTCCTGAACCTTGAATTTGCCAAACCAGTCTCATGGAGACCATAAATGGCCTTGTGTAAATTGCATACATACTCCTCCTCAATGAATTATCCTGGGAGTTGTCATTTATACCCCTTCCTCAAAATCTCCATAGAGGAATGCATTCTTCACATCAAGCTAAAAGACGGGTTAGTTTCAGTTCGCATCAACATATATAATTGCGTAAATGGACCCCATCCTAACATCTCAAGAAAAGATATCAAAATAATCTTCACCATGTTTTTACGTGAAGCCATTTATCATTAGTCTGACCTTTAGTCTGTCAATGGATCCACCAAGAGAATATATGGTCTTAAAAATCCATCTCTAAGCAACCAAGGTGACATTTGATGAGCATGGCACAAGATTGCATGTGCCTTTAGAGGTAAGAGCATCCGTTTCTTCATCCATAGCTTGTTTCAAACCATGGTCTTGAAGAACGATATGATGGTCATAAAGCATGAGCATCACTATAAGATCATATATTGGTGAAAGTAAAATGGGACCAAGGGTGTAGAGTTTATAGCCTTCTGGACTTCTGTAGGGCAATTGGAATGTCCAAAGGATCGTCCAATTCTGCAATAGTGGGGTCATCTGAAGAAGACTCGTAAACTTGCAAGATATGGATAGTTAATAGGACAATTTAGATTGTATTTAGGGCTTCCTTTTGTAAACATGGAGTAGAGTAGGGAACTCCAAGGGAATATCACCGATAAACTTAGAGAAGTAATTAGTCTGTTCGAAAAAGGTGTCATTAGTTGCTGTAGTAGCGACGATTGACATGGTCACAACATCTATTCCCCCATATGTGTTCCAAAAATACCCAAAGAAGATACACTTAATTACGTGCACATATAAATTATATTTAGTATGGAAATTGGGAACACATGCTATGTAACCAAATATTCATAACAAAGTGGAAGGTATTCCTTATCCTTGTAAAGAAGTGAGAATGGAGTTTCCCTATCGAGGACAGAGAAGGGTACCCGATTTATAAGGTGCGTTGTTGTGAGCATGACATTTCCCCATAAGGATTTGGGAGCCTTCAAAGGAGGAGGTAGAGTATGGTCAATATCTGAAGGTAAAAAAGTTTTCTTTTTGCAATTGACGTTTTACTGAGAGGTGACATGGTGTTTGTTAAAGAGTGCCATGAGTAGTAAGAACATGGTCAAGTCACGTTGAAATACAAGAGCATTCTTAGATCTAAATTTTTTAATGCTAATAGAGAAGAATGTTTTGATAAACTTGAAAAAGGACTTGCCGATTTTATTGATCTTTGGTTGTTCCTTTATTAGATATACTCAAGAAGATATACTGTAATCATCAACATAAATAACAAGATACTTGCGACCAACTGTAGTACGGATTGGACAAGACCCACAAATGTCATAATGGATTAAGGCAAAATGCGAGGAGCGACGAGGTTAAATCCTATGAGAAAAGATGCTTTGTGATTTATACCTAAAACTGACATGCTTTACACTCAAATATCTTCAACAAAGTTAGTTCAGTAAACATCTAAGAAAGAGCTTTGACGGATGGGTGACCACGACATTAAGTGTCAATGGAGTGGATCAACATAGATGGAGGCAACACCAACAAATAAAGAATCAACATGAATATCGAGATAGTATTGGCCATTCTTCCCATGGTCCCCACTAAAAATCTGCATCGTCCTATTGGCCAAAAATAACAAAATGCTCTCTACACATTAGCTCCCAACGTAATTTATGTGCATGTAATACGCTTAAGGGGATCTTATGGTAGAAAAACTCTAGATAGTTTGAGTTTGGAAGAGAACTCCGGATTGTCGACGGAGATAACTAGTGAAGATGCTTATGGCAAGTCGAACAAATTTCAAAGTGGATGAAGGTTCTGGGGAAGTCAGAAGGCCTCCCTCTCCAGTCAAGTGACTAGATGCTGTAGAGGCCGCCATTGGCCATCCATATTGGTGTAGAAGTACCTAAGGTCATAGTTAGACACACAGTCGGAATGTAGTTAGATGAGGAAGATTTTTTGAGATGTTAGATGAAGAGGATGTGGGAGGATTTTGTAAGAGTTGCATTAGCTTAAAGTAATCAATAGCAGAAAGTTGGATGGTCCGGCCTGACTGTTCTCTAGTCATTTCTGTTGCAGTTGCATTGCAGTCTGAATAGGAAGCTATAGTGGCTTAAGGATGTATGCTGAACTTTTCCCAACACATATCAAAAGAGTGATTGGATCTGTAGCAGTGAACACATGGAAGATAACTGGGGCCATGACTTTGACCAAATTCATGGCTTTGGCCTTTGTGTGAACTAAAGTGACCACCTCGTTCGGATGTCACAAGGAAAGAAGTGTTCTCTGCAGCTTGAGCAGGGTTAGGCTATCCTAGAGAAGCCTCGAGTTGTTGCATATGACCAAATTTCATCTTGATGGAGAGGTCAAAATCAGATGTAAGGAATTGATCCTTCAGGATGTGAAGGTGGGGATGCTTGCCTGTTAGAAATTTACAGGCTTACCATTTTGACGACTCTGCAACATGGCCTCAAATTTCAGCGAAATTTGGTCGAATTTCTGTCGAATATCGATATCCAGTCGAAATCGAAATTCGATCGAAATGACCGAAATATGGGTGTCCTAGTACAAAAAATGATCAAAATGACCGAAATTTTGGTCGAAATTCCACCGAAATTCCATCGAAATTCTGTTTTGGTCGATACCGAAATGGTGACCGAAATCGACATTTAAGACCTTGCTCTGCAACATGCTTGGGAGCTGGTTGGCTGAATGATAGCCGGACTGAAAGATAGACGGATTCTCACTGGCCAGCAATTTGCTGCCTTGCTGGTAGAATACTCCACTAGAGGTCAATGATCTATTGTTAGCGTTCCCACTAGCAAAGGATCTCCTTGTTAGAAACTTAATATAATATACTGTAGATTAGAATTTAGTTATATGTTGTATATATTGGTACCCACTGGATATATGAGGACCCATTTGAGTACACAGGTACTTGCTAGAAACTACCATCTAATAAATTGTGGTGAGTTTTGCTAGTTATATGTTGTATATATTGGTACCCACTGGATATATGAGGACCCATTTGAGTACACAGGTACTTGCTAGAAACTACCATCTAATAAATTGTGGTGAGTTTTGATATCGGCTTATGGCATGAAGTGGGTTGGGAATATTGATACACATCCCCTACCTGACCTGTCATCCTTACCGGAGTGAGGATGCAAGTACTTCTTGGTAGAACTTTTTTCTATACCCAATTCGGGGGATTTATTTCTAAATTTTGATGCTTAAAAAAAAAGACAGAGATGTGCAAACCCTCTTAGGGATGCAGCTGCTTCCTTATACAATTCATGCCAGCTATGAAATTCCTGACCAATTGATGGATGTTTTCTTTTATTTAGGCATGGAATTTAGTCTATTATCTATATTTTTATCCTATGCTGCAACTATATAGTTATTGTTTTCTGGATGCATGAGTGATGCTCCCGCGGAGTGTTTTTGATGCACCTATTATTTATTGTTTTCATGTAACGTATCCTGTTTTTCTCGATGTTCAGATGTATATATGTTAGTGCACGTATATTGTATTACTTTGTTCTTATTGCTGGTTAAAGCTAGAGCCTTTTTTGTCTCAAAAAAAATTGGAGCCATTTGTTCCATTTATTTAATTGTATATAGCATATTTCTTTGTTCTGTTCACATATTTTTCGTGTTCCGTGGATCTTTTTTCCCACATGCTATCAGATTCTATCCCCATGTTGAGAAATGGGGAAACGGGAGATTGGATTGGTACTTTTGAAGGGCACAAGGGTGCTGTTTGGAGTTGCTGTCTTGATAGCAATGCTCTACGTGCTGCTTCTGGTTCAGCAGATTTTTCAGCGTAAGTCATCTTAATGGTCCAAACATGGCATGCCTGACCTGATCTCCTTGTAGCAAAACAATCATCTCAAGTTCATTTGAATGAAATTCTCATAAGATGTTTACTATATACCAAATTAACCACAAGGACTCATCATATTTGCTGCTCAGACTGTTCGTTTGCAGTTTTTTTTATCGGTGCTCTAGATTGGTCAGCATCAAATCTAGATACAGGTTTCACAATTTTCATTTTTTCAACATGTAATCAAACACACCGAAATAGATAGGTTGGCATACCAAATGGTGATGAATAGTTGGTAGCTAAAAGAGTAAGAGTTTAATGCAGTTTAATTGCTAGTACAATAGGATACACTTTGATACATATTATGACACTCAACAACTCACTTGGATTACACAGGATATAAACATGTAAAACCAATTTTTCAACCTACGGTGCTTGAATCTAACTCAAGTTTGCACCCAAATTATTATACTCGTATTAACACAAAGCTTACTATTAATGCAAAAGCATTAAATATAATTCTTAAAGCTTGTGCGTGCAGATTTGTGTCTAGCTCATATAAAATCAGGACTAGCACAGAATTTGAAAAAAGAAGTCATCTTGCAATTGAACAAGGAATCATGCAGAATGCTTTGAATTTTTGCAGGTTTGGAAGAAAACAGGGGTGGGGGATCTGAAATCCATAAAAAGGGAAATGGGTAATGATATATGGAGGCAGCTCCAATTTTCATTCCGTCATAACTTGTTAGATCAAACCCAACTAATCCGTTCAAGGGGTGGGATTACTAAAGGAAATAACAAATGAAATTAAAACCCAATTGACTCTCAAGCTAAACAAAATTACAAAAATAGGAGATGAGTGAGGACAAAAAGGGGCAACTTTGTTTTTCATTCCATCATAACTGGTTATATGGAGCCCTTTTGGTCCACTTATAATGCAGGCATGACAAAAGGGGCAACTTTGATTTTCATTCCATCATAACTGGTTATATGGAGCCCTTCTGGTCCACATACTGGAGGCAAGATTACACAAGGAAACAACAAATGAAAATCATTGCTAATTGATTTTTGAGTCTAACAAAAGCAACTTATCCACGACCATCGATGTTTAGAAATGTGGTTCATGCGGTCGTATATGCGGAGGCTACTTGGCAGTCGAATTGCATGTCATATGCGACCCGAACATGTTATCGGACCTCATAAACCACATATGTAGCCGCCTAGTCGGTCAATATGCGGTCAAAATTAAGATTTGGATCTGGTGATGCATCCGAATAAAGAAAATTTTGACCGAGCGAAACCCTCCCTCCAAGTCCCCAACCCTCTTTTCCCTCCAACACTTACGCCCCCACGAAACCCCAAACCTGCTGCCTGTAGTGCCTGCCCCCCATCATCACCCCGCACCTAGAGCACCTTCGATCACCTTTACTGCATGTAGAGCAACTCTACAAGCATCCATAATGCTTCTTGTACATCAATTCGTCAACTCCATCGCTTGTCACCTTTACCACGACAACAACGATTAAGCCTTTTCCCACAATTAAGTAGGGTTGGCTACATGGATTTTTTATCTTTAATTCACCATATGAAATGATATGAATTAAATAAATTGTATTAAAGAAATAATTGGGTGTGACTCACCTCGAGGTCACATCCTTTTGCTTTTCAAAAAATATATTAAAGAAATAAATAAGATAAAAATAAAATTTATCAAGAAAATAATATGCAAATCCTAATCAATTGATCAAAGTTGTGAGAATGAAAGGAGGAGAAATGTGCTGCGGTGGATGCGATGCAAAGATAGCACGAGTCTGGAGGTTATTGAGGAGAGGAGGCACACGCAACGAGGGAGGTGATGGCTTTATCGAGCAGCGAGGGAGGCGATGGCTTTATCGAGCACCGAGGGGAGCGATACTATATCGTGGTGTTATGTAGGTGGGAGAGGGCTTACTAATTGCTAGTAAATCCTAAAACCCTTATTGGCTTGCCGATTATAATGTTATTGGGTTCATAAGGTATCCTTAATTGAAGTTGGGCGATTAGTCGGCCAATTAGGTCAATTGGTCGAACCAAATAGTTGTTGGACTGATTAACGGTTGACTAGGTTTAGTCGACTCGCCAACCCTACAGAGTGGATCTAAACAGGCTGGCTAGTCGATCATTTTTTTAAAAGCTTGGTTATTCTTATTTTTTCTTGTCATCACATTCGTGTCAATAGATGTGTCGTCTTGCTTGGCTAATGAGGCAATTCTTCTAGTTTGCCTTAGGGGAGATGGTGTGAGATTAACATTAGTGAGATGGAAAGTGGTGATGCTTGCAATGGAGGGTAGTGGGTTTGGGGGTGCTTAGCCTCAAGGCGATGAACTTGGTGCTCCTCATGAAATAATTTTTTTGGCC
Source organism: Ottelia alismoides (assembly GCA_037367405.1). NCBI lineage: Eukaryota > Viridiplantae > Streptophyta > Magnoliopsida > Alismatales > Hydrocharitaceae > Ottelia > Ottelia alismoides. The sequence goes on from JAZKJV010000136.1 coordinate 511,871, forward strand.
ATTGGAGCAGGTTAAGTTTGGTGTGAATCACATCGAGATCACACCCTTTTGCTTTTCAAAAATATATTAATGAAATAAACTCGATAAAAATAAAATATGTTAAGAAAATAATTATGGAAGCTTTAGTTGATCATAGGTGTGAGAAGGAGAGGAGCAACTTATTGGGCCTGACGTCACCACGACGGAGGCAACACAAAGTTTGCACGGATGTGGTGGGGGGTGATGGAGGAGAGGAGATCGGAGCAATGAGGGAGGCGATGGCGAGGGTTTCATCAAGCAACATTGGAGGCGATACTTTATCCAGGCATTTGGGAAGTTGGAGAGAGCTTACTGTTTGCTAGTAAGTCCTAAAACCGTTATCTGGTTGCAGCCGTGCACGTTATAATGTTTTTGGGTTCATGGGAATCCCTTATCAATGTTAGACAATTAGTTGGCCAATTAGGTTGATTAGTCATCTCGATTAGTCGTATGATCGACTAATAGTCGACTAGGTTTAGTCGACTCACCAACTCTACTGAGTAGATACAAGGTTCGATGTTGATATCGTATCGATTCGCTCGAAAAAGGATATATCGGCTTATATCGACGATATCGGTGGAAATCTTGAAAATGGCGCAAAGAGCGATTTTTCACGAACATTCCTAGTTATTAAAACAATAAATCACATACAAATACCCACTTATATGCAAGAATGAGTTGCAGTTAGCACATCAATACACATTATATCGCATATATCGTCGGTTGTCAATGCTGATAGTTGTCAATGCTGATAGTTGACTGTTTGACTGTTAAGAGGTATTAACAAGGAAATGGTGAAATTCAAATAACTTAGAGACATAAAGGACATGTATTTAGCACATTATCTTTATTTCGCATCACATATTATGCATAAACAAAATCTTGAGCTATATCAGAAATTAAACAAACAAATAAAGAGCATAATCACATATAGTTTTTAAAGGACATAATTCATAATAATAATATTTTTTAAAGAAATAAGATGAACTAAATTTGATTGGACACCCCAAGTTGAAGAATCGTCGTATGCAACCCTCTTGTCACACCATATACTACTATACAACTAGCTTGATAAGTAGTGAAATTAAGCTTACATGAGTAATAGGCTAATAGCATTGATTTACATAAATGTCGATGAAATATCGACATTCGTTGATATTCGAGAAATTTTGCACTGAAATCTATCATTTTTTAGCATTATGGCTTGATATGATGATATATACTGACATCTCGTGAGATGTTAGTTGATATTATGGAAAATGATATACATACATACATATATGTATATATATGAGGATATCAATATCTATATCTTGTTGATATCGAGATATCACTGATATATCGTGATATCTTTAACTCTGAGTAGATCTAAATGGACCGACTATTTTTTTACAATCTTGGCTATTTTGTTTTTTTGTCATCACGTTTGCTTCAATAAACACATGGTCATCTTGAGTTGCTAATGCTATGGTTCTTCTGGTTCGCCTTAGGGGAGATGGTGTGAGATTACCATTGGTGTGATAGAAGGTTTGATGCTTGCACTAGAGGATAGTGAGTTTGGAGGTGCTTAGCCCTTAAGGAGATGAACTTGGTGTTGCTCATCAAATAGGCTTTTTCTGGCAATTTGGGCAATGGCTTTAACTTGATGTGCATGTTGTTACAAGGTATCTAGGGTCTTGTTAGAAAATCGGAAGCGGAAGCGGAATGATAAAACAGAGCTAAGAACAAGAAAGATAAACATGGGAACACCATGATTTTACGTGGAACCCTACTCCGTGAGGAGCGGGATGAAACCACAGGAGAAGCCCTCAAAGGGGCGTGTTTCTCTATTGCTTTTCTCATCTGTTACAGGAGGCCTGGGGCTCCTTATATAGCCTCCACAGGGCCTCCAAGTCCCACAACTGGACGATGTGGGACTAAACCACTGGGTGGGGTAAATGGATCATGGAGGTATCCATTTACCCATCTACAACTCAATAGGCGCACTACCAAATATTCCAACACTCCCCCTCAAGCTGGAGCATGCAATACTCAACTTGGACAAACAGAAATAAACTCAACTCAACGCTACAAGACACTACGGACAATATCAACCCAACGCGCACATTGCTGCAGTCGAGGACGTTGCTTCTCATGCCATGCAGGTGAGAAGGACGAACGAGCTGGAGTGTGAGTCAACTGAAGACTCGGAATCTGACCATCGAGTCTGAAACTGCGCCTAAAGTCTCCTCGTTGGAGAACTGGGTCTCTTCCATCTGGCTCAGAGAATGGTGCACTGCTCTGGTGTACCTATGATACCACATGAAAACCCTTGCCCTCAAGGGAATGGTCCTCTGCTCTGGAGTCCTTATGGCTCACACGAAAACTCTGGCCGAACAACAACAAGAATGATGGGGACCACGAACTGATGATGGCAACATATGCTCATCTGAAAATGACCGCACACTCGTGCTTGTCTGAAACTGGAGACTCGGAAATATCGTCGAGTCTGAACAACTGTTGAGTCTGGAAACTGGATGGCCTGCAATCTCTGACATCTGAATCTGGAATCTGAAGATGGAACAAGGCCTGTGACTCTACATATACTCCCCCTTTCTCCCATACTTGTCGGAAACATGGACGTCGACCAAGTTAGGAGAAGACAACAATGATGGGGAGAGAAAAAAACATACTCAAAGAATTTCTTGCGGTTTTTCGGATTTTTTAAGGCGTCATCCTCTTCTTTTTTTTAACATTTTTCTCGGCTATTTCAATGCCCTCCTTTTTTAATAGCCGTCATTTCATTTTTTTAGAAACTGCGTACGACTTTTGAGTTGCACGCGCCTTTTTTTTGCAATTGCGTACGGTTTTTTTTATACGCGCCTCTTTTCATCATTTTTTAAAAATGCAAACTTCGGCCTCTTTTTTTAATAGGCCCTCACTTTTTTTTTCCAATATACGCCCCCTTGGCCCAAACAATAAAAAACACCTCCCTTTTTTTTTTCTTTAGCCCATATTTGGGCCCACCAACGCAACCCCCTTTTTTTATTATTATGGTTCCCAGCGGGGAACCCTTCTCTTGAAACGAAGGCCGCCGCCTCCTGTATTGGAGAGCGGCATCAGAGGGCTGGTGGCTTGGATAGCTAATCGGGGCACGCGCGATTCGCTGGAGGGCGCGCATCGCGGGAGGGCGCGGGAGGTGCGCTGGGGTTGATGCTCGCCATTCATTCTCCGAGAGAGTCGATTCTTCGGCAACAACTTAGCAACTTCGGGAGGGAGAACAACGTGCCTGGAGATAACGCCGCCGCTAATCTGGATGGGCTTGCAAAGGAGACTCCGCCTTGGCGCAGGGGGTCTGCGCGCGAGTGATCGCCTGGGATGGAGAAGGGTCGCAGCAGGGGTGCACCTGGAGCGCGTGATGTGCCTGGAGCGCGCGATGCGCGATGTGCCTGGGCAGCGTGACGATGGAGCTTATCACCCTGACGATGGGGCTTATCGCCATGACTCGCCATGGGTTTGGAGCCGTGGGTCTATCGCCGCTGGTGGAAGCGCGGCAAGGGCAACTTCACGACACTTCTGATCTGGAGATGCAGTTGCGGTTGATCTGGAACCCTTGGCCATCGCCTAGGGTTCTGATGGCAGGAAGAGACGCAGTTGGATCGCTGGAAATCACGTCGCCATCTGGGGTTTGCAGCGCACAGGAGTGTGCACAGGATGGGGTTTGCTGCGCACAGGAGCGCCTTGGAGACTTGATGTAGATGACGACCGCCAAACCCTTCAGTACCGAAGATCTGGAGATTTAGGGTTTTCCTCAGGAATCCTAAAATTTTCTTGTTGTTGATCTCCAAAGCAAAATAATAATGCAAAAGTTCTAATCTCGAACCATATGAACATGACTGATCCTCAAATATAAATCTTTGAGAACAATCGAGAAGAATCTGATAATCGATTCTCAAATCAAAACATAAAGAACAAAAAACTCATCGAGAATCGACCCGCTCTGATAGAAAATCGGAAGCGGAAGCGGAATGATAAAACATATCTAAGAACAAGAAAGATAAACATGGGAACACCATGATTTTACGTGGAACCCTACTCCGTGAGGAGCGGGATGAAACCACGAGAGAAGTCGTCAAAGGGGCATGTTTCTCTATTGCTTTTCTCATCTTTTACAGGAGGCCTGGGGCTCCTTATATAGCCTTCACAGGGCCTCCAAGTCCCACCACTGGAAGATGTGGGACTAAACCACTGGGTGGGGTAAATGGATCCTGGAGGTATCCACTTACCCATCTACAACTCAATAGGCGCACTACAAATACTCCAACAGGTCTCGACCAAGTTGACTGCTAACTCTAGGGCGGTCCACTTGTTGTCTACCTTCTATAAGGGGATATGCATTGCGCTACTAGAGATGTTCTCTCATTGAAGCTTATCTTAGACGATGGTTATGGCTTTCACTTTTGTTGGGAAGATTGCATTGGTTCTAGCATTACATTATATCTTCTATCCATGGTCGTCCTTAACTACATCTGCTTAAGGATACTCACCCTTTAGAGACAGGAGGGAGCCTTGTGAGGTAGATTGAGTTAGCCTTTTGAGTCGAGTGAGTTCGTAGGTCTCTGAGTCCATTTACTTGACTTGAGCAAAGGGACTAAGTTGTTAGTTAAGCCTGTTTTTCCAAGGCAGGGAATTGCTCCTTGGGTCATCTAGACATTTTCGAGTTCGAAAGGAATCAAGGAAACAATAATATTGTTGCATTACAAGTTTCTAAGGTCAATAAAGGGAACAACTTCGAAAATTCCATTCTAAAAAGATAAGTCAAGGTTGGAACCATCACAATTCAATCCAATTCTTTCGTTGCATACCAATTGGTTCCTTTGTTCACCTTGTTTACTGATCAGTGGTTGGGTGTTGGTGAGGTTTGGGCTACTGGATTTTAGTCCCCTAGGTTCCACTCCGTCATCTCTAATTTGTGAGTGGTGGAGCTTTTGTTAATTGTTGAGTTTCACTCCTCTGTCGAGGGGCCATCTATCAGGAGAGGCTATTAGACTTAGGTTGTTGGCTTGTTCAATGTGAAGAAGACATGTAAGGTGTTATATGTGTCTGCTGACTCTACGCCTTTGATACGGAGTCCCCCTTTTTTTAGGGTTTTTATCAGTTGTGCCCTCTGAGATATTGCAATTTCAGTTATGCCCCTCCCTTTTTGGGAATATCAGTTGTGCCATCGACTTCTTACCTTTCTATCACTTGTGCCCCTCTGTTACTTTAGCCGTCAATAATTTGAACTTAACCATGGTTTTCTCAAATCATGGTAAAGTGAAGAGGGGTATATCCGGAAAAAAGCTTGCATCCCTCTTTCACTCTTCCTCTCTCCTCCTCACCCATCAACCCTTCCTCCTCTGACCACCTCCCCCATCCCATTCTCCTCCTCCATCCCCTTCTCTGTCGTCCACCATCAACAACAACATGCCTTCATCCATCACGAGCTACCTTGATCATCATTGCCCTCTGTCTCTCTCGATACATAATGGGTTGAATCCATGATGTCTAGGTCGTTGCTGACCTCGCGGACCTGCTAGCGCTTTTGTTGTTGTAACGAGGTGGACCAACGATCTGCACCATGCCCTCCTTTGCTGGACGAATTTGACGAATTTAGGGCTCGACTACGAGGAGTCTGGAGGAGGTGGGAGGCAGAGGCTGTGGCGGATTGAGGGCTCAGGGCGAATGAGGAGGGGGTTGGAGGGCTCGAGGTTGAGGTCGCTTGTTCTTGCAGGGGGCATGGGACGACCTAGGAGTGGGGGGAGGAGGCGGGGCATGGGGAGGCGCGAGGGGAGGTGCTGGGGCAACGGGGGGGGGGGGGGGGGCTTGGGGGTGGGGGAGGAGGCGCGGGGCAGGGGGAGGCACAGGGACAGGGGGGTGACCTGGGGGTGGGGGAGGCTCGGGGCGGCGGGGGCGACCTGGGGGTGGGGGGAGGAGGCGGGGAAGGGGGAGGCACTGGGGGAGGAGGTAGGGGGAGGGAGAGGTGCGGGGCCGGCGGGGGCAGGGGGAGAAGCTCAGGGCGGAGGGAGGAGGCGGGGCAGGGGGAGCCGCGGGGGCAACATGGGCAGGGGGGAGAAGCTCGGGGCAGGTGGGACGACTTGGGGACGGGGGAGGAGGAGGCGCAGGGGCTGAGAGGAGAAGCTTGGCGCTGAGGAGGCGGCACGAAGGCGAGGGAAGGAGCTCGGGGCAGAGGGAGCACATGGGGGAGGAGGAGGCGGTAGAAGAGCAGGAGGCTGGGGAGGAGGAAGAGAATGAGAGGAAGATGATGGGGAAGGAGGAAGTAGAGGGTGTAAAATGACCTTTTCAGACGTTATTTTTAATTTAATTCTCGTTATGTCCCAAAGTTAATGTTTGTTTGCGTTGGGAATGAACGACAACTAACCCGAGGGACACAAGTGATAGAAAGGCAAAAATTTGGGGGCACAACTGATATTCCTAAAAAGTGAGGGGAATAACTAAAATTGCAATATCTCAGAGGGACACAACTGATAAAAGCCCTTATTTTTAGGTTTGTCCTCTCATCCCTATCCCCCCTCGATCTGCAAGCCTCGTTGCGTCTCTTCCTCTCTTAACTCTTGATAGTTACCCAACTGCATCAAGTGGGATCATAACATGGATACTGAATCATTCTCACAATTCAACGATCTTGTTGTATTTTGGTGTACGAAATTCAAGTTAAGTTGTGTTGGCCAAAGTTTGTATTCGCAACAAAAGAAGCTGAAGCATCTCTAATCAAGTATGAATGCAAAAAAATGGTTTGATTCATTGCTTAATGAATATACATTCATATTGATGCTCCGACAAGTACAACACCCGTATAAAACGTATTTGATGAACCCATTCATTCACAGGAAAGATCCAAACCATTAGGATACACAATTAAGAACAAAATAATCTATGATAAAAGCACTACACATGTCAAGCCGGAAACTCTCATATGTGGTTTCTTGGATATGATCTTCATCTTGGGGATTGCGATAAGATGGAGCAAATGTTGATCCAATGCTCTTTTAAACTTGATAACCACCAACCGAGGTTGTAGCCATTAGCTACCACCCTCGCTCGATATGTGACCCATGATGTTGGGCCAGCTACTTCACTTACTGATACAACAACTGCTCAAAGCCACGATGTGTGCATGATGTGGTCCCAAAGCCACAATTTCAGGACCTTCCACCATTGGGAGGGTGGATTCCAGTTGATGGAACCACCATCGTAGCCCTCTCGAACCACAAGATCGTCGTTGGGTCCTTTATATCTTACGTTGCTCGAGCTTTAACATTTTCCGTTTATGCAATACAAACCCTACTCGATATCGTTGCCGTCCTTTGATGGGGGAGAAATCAACCAAGCCACAACAACCTTCCTCGAATTGGACTACAATGTTGTAAGTATCGATCAATGCATCATTGTTGGAGTGATTACTATTGATGTCGACCACCTTGACCCCTAATGGGCCTCCTTGTGATGGTGATCGCCTGTCTGACTCCACATACCTACCCAATTTGTTGTACAAGATCACAAGATTGGTAGTTCTACCTTCGCTGCAATCGATGGCACCATCTTGGCCAATCTCAGTGTTCTCTTCTCTATGAGTGTCCTCGTCGTGGCACCCGATGTCAGGTTGCTTTTTTTTTCGCTACCCTTCACATTGTCTCTGTACTTGAACTTGTCAGCATCAACTTCCCTATCTTTACAACAACTTCTGTTGGAGCCTCGACCTAAATGCTTAGTGCCACTGTTGGAATATGGAGTAGGAAACATAACATGAGCAATATCTCTAATAAAAATTAAATCCCTAAAAGTAGGGATATGTGGTTGCTATATCTCGATGTTAAAAGTAGAGAGTCATACATGGAATATGTTTAAGAGAAGAGGTAAAACAATTGCGCTATGCCCCTTAGTGGAAATAAATTGCATGAAGAATGCCGGAAAAAAGAAAACTTGGTCTGAAATCGGGGGAATTCCTCCAACAAACGTGGATGAATGCTCCAATATCACGTCCATGATAAAGCAACTCATCAGGAGATGCATTTTTCAAAGCGGAGGAGAATTGATGCAAGCATAAGTGAGGAAATTAGGTTTCAAGTTAATCATTGATTTTTTATTAAATAAATTGGGATCAATTTAGGATCTCGGAATATTAGGGTTAGAGTTATTATTGTAGGAGTCAATTGAGGTTGATTTTTTTAAGTGTTCCCGGCGATTCGGATAGCCTAGAGTATGTTAACGGGAGGGAGAAGTCCTCCTACGAGTTGCCACACAATCTCCTAATCGACGTCTAGAATTTATTGAAGTTGTCAATCCACAGTCATGGTATACCGGTTCTCTCCCATGCATTAGATGAGTTCGAGCAACCAAAGAAAAGGTGATCAGTATCTTCCACCTCTCCATTTTACCTTGGACAGGTTTGATCTCCGGTTCTCAGAATAAAGTCTCTATGCTCCATGGTCAAAAGACGACCATGTCTCATTAACCAACGTAAGATCTTCACCTCTGTGGAATATGACTTCGCCTGACTACCATGCAATCATGATGAAGCTTCTACAAAATATCTTCACGTGACGATGCAAATACCCTATATGCTTTCATGTTCGAGAATCTGCCATCTACCCTCTCCAATTGTCTCTCCCAGATGAGGGCCCATCAACATCTTTTAGATGCATTAGCAAAGGCATGAAATCCGCTAGAGGTTGCTCAGAAAACCTTGAAAGGAATGGGGTCCAAGACCATAGCTTCAAATTTCGTCGAAGTTTGACAGGTCATCGAAATTCGATCGAAATTGTCAAAATATTAGCAATATGGGGGTCATAGCACAAATCTTGACCAAAATGATCAGAGTTTCGATGGAAATTTGATTGAGTTTTCATTTTGACCGGTCACTAAAATGGTGACTAAAATCGACATTTAGGGCCATGTCCAGGACCCTGTCAACCAAACTTGAACAACCGTAGCAAGTCTATCATTCCAACAACAAAAACAACGACAACACCTTTTCCCACATTAAGTAGGGTCGGCTAAAATGGTGAAGTTGTCTCCCACTTTAAGTAGGGGTCAATTACATGGATTCTTGTTCAAATCATTGTTGAAAGATTCGACTATTTTTTACGCTGGTTGTCGGCTATCTAACGCAACCCCCTCAAGGAGGGATCTGAACGTGGATCTTTTGGTGGTAGGCACACTACACTACCACTAAACCATTGAAGTGGGTACAACAACTCTATCATTTGCCATAGCAAAAAGCCTCAGGTTTCAATCACTAGGAGACCCCGTACTGGATCAATCATCACACCAAAATAGAAAAGATGGATCGTTTCCCACCATTGGTCTAAGCAAACATCTCACTTCAGGTTATAGCTTGAAAATGCCCTGCTTAAGTGAGGAGGGTGGCTGAACATGCTGAATAGATAGAGAATCATTGATTCCATACATGTGCCTCAAAATACGACATACTAGATTTTCTTTATCCCCCCAAGCCGAATGATCCACTTTGTAAATGCTTTATTTATGTTCTTTAGCTTCACATAGCTTAGTCCACCATCCTTTTTGACCTCATTATTCATCTCCCAGTCCATGAGGTGTATACTCCTTTAGCTTCGCCCAGAAGCATGTTTGCATCATACACTCAAGCTTCTTCTGCACTCCAACTGTGAGCAGCCTTGTGGAGAAGAAAATCGAGACAACCGACAGGACATGCTTGAGAAGGACCGATCTTCCACCCATCGGGAGCGTTGCAGCTTTCCATCCATCCATTTTCTCAAGTTTGTTAAGTAGTGGGCTCCAATCCAATGCTCTCAGTCAACCAACAACCAAAGAAAGACCCAAATATGTAATCAGAAGTGACCCTTTCGGGCAATGGAGGACATGTCGGCATTCTGAATCTCTTCAGGGGACCACTCAAAAGATACGAAGGATGATGTCTCCCTGCTCAGCCACAGCCCTGAAATATCGCCAAAGATCTTTTATTCTCTTTCTATATTTGTAATACCACCTGTACCTATATAACAAGGTAGTAGGATATTGTTTCGGGAACAAGGAAGTTATAAATTTAGTAATTGAGTTATGGTTTGGAGATATCCTCCACTGTTAACTTCTCCTCCTCATTTATTTTCTAGGGTTTCTCCTCATCCCCCTTCCCACTCAAACCACGAGCCTCATCCCACCTCTTCTTCATCTCTCAATTCCTCCTTGTTTTCCCGACTGCACCAACATGTGAGAACTCTATAGAATATATAGTCCATTGCAATAAACACGATACACGGATAAGCCAAGACAATAGTGGATGTGATGAATCTTCATTATGTATGAGTACACAATGAAAATGATTATACAAGTCTACGCCATTTGATTTTTGAGGCCATGAGTCTCTAGCAAAATATGAGACTATATACAAAACAAAGATTTAGTATGGGGTTTTGATATTGATGGATTAGAGGAACTGGATTTCAGGCGAAATCCAGTGCAATTAGATGGTATGCGATACATAGTGACTATACTCACAATTTTCGTCATATATTTAAGTTATCCTACAAAACCTTTGTTCACTAGCATAATATGAGTAATGTTAGTGATATCCGTGGTTTTAAAAAGCGGTGCCTCAGGCGCAAAGGTGTACGCCTCGAGGCGAAGCGCATGCCTTGGGTCTGATTGGCGGGGCGTACGCCTCAGCTTCCTGTGAGGCGCTCGAGGCGAGGCGGAGGCGTGAGCCTCGAGCACGAGGTTTTTTTTTACATTTTTGGTTATGTGCTTTGCACATAATCCTATTTTCCGTAAGCATTATATTTTTTATGTTTATGTTTTTGTTTACATGTTAAACCTTGTATATTTCTATATATAGCTCCATGCAAAGAGAAGATATCGTTTGAAACAAGCGAAGCTCCATGATCTTGTATACATCATATTCAATTTATCATACATCTATACATACTAGTTCTATTGCACACTGATTTTTGTTTGAATTGTAACAAATATTTTATATTAGTTGCAAGCTTGCAACTTGATGTTGTTATTTGGTTGTATAAGTTGTGAATCTTAGAATAGTTGCCACATATATAAAGAAGCAAGTTGAAAATAAACATGTGAAGTAAAATAATTATTACGTTTTATTGTAAACAGCTGAATATAAATATTTTTTTACGTCCAACAAGACAAATGGTTGGAATTCAAGGCATATAAATATTTTTTTACTTCGAACACTAAAAATTATGATTTCTATTGTACTTTAGTATTAAGTGTAGACTCTAGTTCAATACTCATATAGAATCATTGAAGTTGGAGTTTGAACTTGATATTTTGTATATTAGTGGCTTAGTATTAGTTTTTTTGAACTTCAATGCCTTTATAGCTTATGCATTGTATCTTTTAATAGTTTTAAATTATTCTTGAATTATTATATACTATTTTCAATGTATTTTGCTTAAATTTATTTTTTTCCAAAAAAAATTGAGGCTTATGCCTCGAACGCCTCGAGGCTTACACCTCGCCTCAATTTTGGGAAAAAACGCCTCGGACCGCCTCACGCTTTTTTAAACCTTGGTGATATCTCCAATTAATTCCAATACAACAACTATCTTCACTACCATACCACCCTTTGCATTGTTATCTGCCTCTGATAAAGATGTTATCCACAAAAAATTTAACCAGCAAACTATCAAGTGAATAACGAGCAGAGGCACAACCTGTGTATCGGTAGCTGGAGTTTTCCTGGTCGCTAGCATGATACTGAGAACTTCAGTGGTCAACTGTTGTTTGCTAGAGTTTTAAGAATTACTTTTTACATCATAGTCACTCATGCCTTATCACATATTATTTATTTTTATATAGTTTCAAATATTTACAGAGGTAATACTTCAAACTGACAGAATCATGGTTACTGATTTCCAGCAAAATTTATCAGGTTGTTTGGTTTAGGTTAGAAATTAATGCAAACTTCTGCAATAGTGATTACAATAACAAGTTCTGCCATTTTGGTATTTAATTATATGAAGGGTCGAGAAGTTTTGCAAAACTTAACATGATCTACATAATAAATCGAAGATAACAAACAAGCTTCACTTGACTTCAATAATAATTTGATTTCCATCAATTTTGTTTACTCTTTAGCATCCATCCATCAGCCAGTTTTGTGTTATGTGCAGAAAACTTTGGGATGCCTTAACTGGGGATGAATTGCACTCTTTTGACCACAAACATATAGTCCGAGCTTGTGCTTTCTCCGAGGTATGCAGTTTGATTCCGTTCTTATATATGATATTGCCGCTGCAATATCTGTTAAAACTACCTTTAAAAGAAGTGTTAAGGACATCGCTTTTTTGGTATTAAAATGAATAAATGCCTCTGGATTGATTCTTCAGTGAAACTTTACAGTGCATTTTACGCTTCAAATTTAACTTTGTACTCACTTTTAAGAAAACTTTCTTTCTCTTAAACATGTTGTTGTGATCATTATTTTGCTTATGGATGTTTACATGGACGTACAGCAATTCTTTTGCTATTATGTGTATACCCCCAAGTTTTCTTGGAAATTACTCTGATGCCCCATTTAAGTTGTGGTGCCCACCGCCACACTTGTGTAGGTTAAGCTTTGTCCTTCTATTGTTTTCAATGAATTCAGAAAGTTTTGGTTAGCTCCTCTAAGCTTCATCCTTATCTCCACTTCTCTTTGGTTCCATCGCCTTCTGGCTAGTCATTTGTGATAAACTATGTTTTCCCTCGCAGTTTCCACATCACCGTGCCTCCTCTCCCTTGTGACCCTCTCGTTTTATGTCACCTTGCCTCCCCCGAGCACCCTATCGCACGTGCCATGTTGTCCCCATCATGGTTGCCACCCTTCTTCTCCCACCAGTCCATCAGCCATTCCTTCCAACTTCACATTACCTTTGCTCCCTCATCACTTGTCACCCTTAACCCTCAAACTGCATTTACATCCCTCTTCTTCTCCATCCAAGGTAGGTAATATCGGTATCGGTATCCGTATCGGCTACATGTCAATACGATATATCGTTGATATATCGACTCCATATTCACCCAAATCGGCCCAATTTTGTGAAGGAAATGGCATTGGAAGGGCAAATATCGGCCACATTGGTGATATATCGGTGACCTGTCGATACCGATATATCGCCGATATATCATGATAGGGCTTACCCTGCCTTCATCCCTGTCTCCCCTTAGTCCCAATGTTGTGCCGATCTTCCCCTGCTCCATCATACCTACCCTGTAGCTCCCTCTGCCATTCTCACCTCCCCTCACTACCCCATTCATTACGTCATTCTCACCTCCTTCCACTCCCCTATCCCTCATGCTGGCCCTCGACGGCTCTCCTGTCTTTCATTCCCTGGCACCTGTTAGCCACTTTTGGAGCACTACATTGTCCTTTGGTATTTGTGCACCATAATTTGATTGCCCATGATATAGCTTGTCATGAAAACTCATCCACCAGGAGATGGGTTGGAGGGACTTTAGGGGTTAACAGGATGAAAACAAAAATATGTATTGGAAATTGTAACTAAACTTTTCATTTTTATTTAAAAAATGAAGGTAATCAGTAAATGATGAAAACTGGCGGTGGAGCATTGATGTAAAACAACACTGTCATATATATGTAATATCAAAAGAAATGTGGTACTATACACACATACTCTAATCTCTCTCTCTCTCTCTCACTTACACCCTTGTTGAATATGGAGTGCCCATGCTTCTCAATGTGAAAAAGTGTTAAAGTTGTATGTAAGGGATAGGGTTGTAGATCTCTACCCATCTTCTACTGATACTGACATGAAAACTGGCGGAGGAGCATGGATGTAAAACAACACTGTCATATATATGTAATATTAAAAGAAATGTGGGTACTATACACACATACTCTAATCTCTCTCTCTCTCTCTCACTTACACCCCTTGTTGAATATGGAGTGCCCATGCTTCTCAATGTGAAAAAGTGTTAAAGTTGTATGTAAGGGATAGGGTTGTAGATCTCTACCCATCTTCTACTGATACTGACCACTGCTTGGTGATCTATGCAATTACCCAAGGCGTACAGAGTTTTTGATTTAAAACCGTTGGATCTCAAACTGGCATTTTATTTTGTGATCAATCATAAATTTGATGCAGGACAAAAACTACCTATTAACAGGAGGATTCGAAAAAGTTCTGCGTATTTTTGATTGAATCGCCTGGATGCACCTCCAAGGGAGATTGACAAGTCACCTGGTTCTGTTAGAACTGTGACATGGCTCCACAGTGATCAAACGATATTGAGCTCATGCTCTGATATGGGTGGTGTAAGGTGTGTTGTTTATTTTGCTCTGTTTTTATTCTGTATATGTTCTCATGCAAAATGCACATAACTGCTCATAGATGTATGTTCAACATGAGCCTGCTGAATCATTCTCACAAAATGTACATATTTCAAGGCAACATCTTAGTTAGGCTAATTGAAGCACATGTCAATCTGGACATTCAAGATGTCTAGTCATTCCATGATCTATTATGTTAGGGTTGTTGATTACCTTAATGAAAACTGTATAAGAAGGAAAGACTGAGGCTAAAGTGAAGCTGACCATTTTGTTTCGAACTTATTTTAGAGGTGCTTGTCAAGGCCATGCAAAGTTTTGTGGTGTCTTGGTTTTTTTTTGTTGGAAAAGTCAAAAAAAGGCCATTGGGAAAACAACCATCCACTTTTTTCAACGCTTTGAAGAAGATACCATCCTTAGACATGCACAGGGAAAACATCAATATTGGCAACATGGATCCAAGGTTCCCCAGTGATCCATGATGTCTGCAATGCCTTGGGGTTGCTTCCTAGCATATATGTGATTTTCATTTCATAATAAGTTTTCGAACTTATGGGTTTGTCTTGGTATTATATTTTTTACGGTTAAATGCAAGCGCATGCAATATGCAACTGATTATTTTGCATGTTGGCCAATACATTTTTCCATGACCTCATGACTTATGTTATTAAAGGTGCTTCAGTTTCTTGCTTATGCGTTCAAACACATGGTTTGCTTCAGGTGATGGTTAAGCTCTTGTTAGGCACATGGCTATCCTCGCCTCAACAGTTATTTGCTAATTTTTTTACAGTTTTCCATTACGAGAAATAGAGACAAGTTGTGATACATGTAACTAACTCCTTGCTTGTTATTTTTAACACATTTTTAATTATAATAATTAATCATGCATAATTAGCATTATCTCAGTGCAATATCGGTAGAGATGCATATGATATCCCTATATATACAACATCACAACAACAAAGCCTTTTCCCACAATTAAGTAGAGTCAACTACATGGATTTTTTGCTTTCATCTAGGCCTATTTTGGGTCTTTGTCATGCTTAAATGCAAACAACTAAGATCCCTTTGTATAGTCTCATTCCAGCACTTTTTGAACCTTCCTCGCCCTCTCTTAACCGACTCAACATCCCAAAATCCTGCATCTTCTAACTTGTACATCAACCGACCTCTTTTGCAAATGACCAAACTATCTTAAGCGATTTTCCCTCATCTTATCCTCTTTCAGAGCTGCATCAACTTTTCTTCTGATCGTAATATTATAAAATAATATTATCTATATATAAACATAATAAATCCATGAGTTTCCCTTAACATCACGATTTTTTAATCAATTTGGGCCAACCATACGTTATTGATTTTTGTTTATAATATAGATTTGGTAAATAGTCTCATTTATTTCATGATGTTTGAACTTTTTAATACGAGTACAAAACCAGATTCATGAAGCAGGTGGATACGCATATATGCTATGCCTGTTTTTTCTACATATTTTAGTTCTTAGCTTTTCTCAGTCAATATCCCAGCGACCTATGTATTATTGCACCTTTGGGTCTTAAAGCTCTTCTTTCCTTAAGAAGGCATCGATATTGCACAAGATGCAAATTTCTTGTATAATGTTTTAGCGACCATTGTGTTGTGTTTTTTTCCATTTGAAAAACTTGGGATCACTGAAAACAAGAATAAGATCATCTTGCTTGACTTCATATGTTTTTTTATTCTTTCCAGGTAAAATAATTTTTATTGTTAGCGATGTGTTTATGTTTATGCTATTTGATTGTAACCCCCCTATGGTATTTGTGTGTTTTCTCAGTTATGAGCTCTCTAGGGTTCCGTCCTATATAAGGACTTCTAGACCTCTTGAATAAAATATCTCGTTGTGTTTTCTCTTCATTTTTTCACATGATATTAGAGCAACGATCTTAGATCGGTGTTTTGACATAGATCCCGCTGCCACCACCAACCTCTCGTCGCCCCTTCACATAGAAGCATTTGCGTGGGCACTTTCCAGCAACCGGGTTCCTGTGCGAGGGGACTCAACTTCCTCAAGGAGGTCTAGTTGTTCTGAACACCCCCGCCAGGAGGCCTTGACCCTCCTCAAGGGGGTCTTGTGCCTTCCCAAGGCACCAATAATGCCCTAGAACCTCTGCTTGGAGGTTTTTTCTCCTTCGACAGAAGCCATCGTGCAACGCCAAAGCTCCAATGGTGCTCCAGCCCTCCGCCAGGAGGTCTGCACCTCTGCCATGAGGCCCCTGAACCTCCGTCGGCGATGCTCCGACCTTCCGCCAGGAGTCTTCTAACCCTATGCAGGAGGTATGCTCCTCCGCCAGGACCCCTTGATCTCCGAAAGGAGGTCTGGATCCTCTGCCCAGGGGTTGTGTGCCTCTCCAATGCACATGTGGTGACCTAGCATCTCTTCCAGGAGGCACTAGACATCCCCTAGACTACAATGACTCTTGCCGAGGAAATCTGTGGCATCCCAACCATGACTTGCTGCTCACGAAGCTCAAAGAAGGCTTGAGAGGGTGATCTAGGTCATCCTCATTCTTGATTAAGGCAATAAAATTTTCCGAGGTTACTTTTTCTTGACCTACGCGATTACCATAACGTCCTCCAAGGCCAAGCCTGTGTACCTGACTTCTTTTGTGATGGTACATGGCACTTCTATCAAATTGAAAGGCTCAGAGTACTATGTGTTGTGGTCTCAATCGTTGAAGGTGTTCATTTGGGGTCGGCGCAAGAACTATGTTTCATAAGTCATATCGTGATATATCACCGATATATCGGTATTGAGAGACAGAGAGTATCGATATCAGGGTGCATATCTATTTACCAAGATATGAGTGATATATGACCGATATATCGACGATATATCACCATATCGGCCCATCTCGGTAAAAAATGAATGGATTCAGTACAAATATTCTTGGATATCGACCAGTGTCATCAAAATTTCATCGATATCAATATTTTGATGAATAATACCCCTGGAAGCTTTATTTTACTACTTATTTTGCTATTCCTATTATTAAAACACATCATATTATATATATATATATTTTATTTCAGATTGGGTCGCTTTTGTTTATACATAATATGTGATGCAATATAAGTCTTGGATGAACTCCATTTCCAATATCTATAAGTCAACAATCAACATTCACAATGATATGCTCAATATGATAGATATGTGCAATATAAGGGTCATAGATGATCGATATGTGCGATATAATTGTATATTTGTAAGTTATTTAGTGTTATAAGAACTTGGATGGACTACATTTCCAATATCCACAAGTTAGCAATCAACGGTAACAATGATATTTTTGATATGACCGATATATGCGATATAAGGGTCATAGGTGATCGATATGTGTGAGTATCTATGTAATTTATTTAGTGTTTTAAGAACTTGGACGAACTCCATTTCCAACATCTATAGGTCAACAATTAATAATACTAACGATATGTTTGATATGACCGATATGTGCAATATAAGTCATAAATGATCGATATATGTGATCTAAGAGTATATTTGTAAGTTATTTACTGTTCTAAGAACTTCAGTGAACTCTATTTCCAATATCTATAAGTCAGGAATCAACATTAACATTGATATGTTGGAAATGATCGGTATGTATGATATATGGGGTATAAATGATCGATATGTGTGATATAAGTGTGTATTTGTAGGTTATTTGTTGTTTTAATATCATGGATGATCTTAATTTATGAAAAAAACATCAAAAATGCTATTTTGAGCCATTTCTGACATTTCTATCGATATCGTCGATATACCGGTGATATATCCTGATATATTTTTTCCGGACGAATCGGTACGATATCGATATGTCCTTCTATGCTACGTTCTTACCAAGGATCCGCCCAAAAAGACAGACAAGGACTACGACACATGGTATGTTGACGATTGTCAAGTTATCACTTGGATGACCAACAACGTTGATCCACGTATTGTGACAAATCTTCTCTATAAGGATACTGCAAAGATGACGTGTGAGAATCTTGAGCATACATACTCTCAGAAGACAACTAAGTCTCGACTCTCCGATATATACACGCGGATCTGATCTGCTACTCAGGGGGATTCGAGTCTTGTCGAGTACTACAGGTTACTCACTGGTGTGTTTGAGGAGCTTCTCATTTTTCAGCCAGCATGTTGTCAAAAGGTGGGAGCGCGTTGAATGATAAGTAATTGCATCCATGATATAAGCATGTGAAGGATTAATTTCTGACAGTTGATACACTGCCTACCATTGAGACCATCTTTGGTTGCCTACAGAAACATGAGACACCTATTGAGAGTCCTCCCGCCATGCCATTTGTGGAGACTACATTCCATTATGCATTGTTAGGGAACATAGGACATTATAGTTATCAGGAAGGATGAGGTCATGACTTTAGTCATAGTCGTAGCCGCGAGTCAGAATGCGGCTGTGACTTTGGTCGTAGACGTGGATATGATCTTACCACTGCTCGTTAACCGGCATGTGTACATTGTGGACGTTGGAATCATCCATCTGAACATTACTGAGCAAAGTTTGGCATACTACCTAAATGCTAACAATGCCTACGAGACAGCTTCGTATAAGGTATCCTATGGCACTACTGGTGACACACCCGATTTGCACTCTGGTGGAGCACATGTACCCTTTACAACTTCTGAATATATCCGTCTGAGGCAACTACTGCAGAACTCCAGCTCATCCGTCAGTAACAAATAACAATACTTTTTCTGCTCCCACTGATAGTTTGGTTACTACTTTAGGTATAATAGGCAACTCTGTCTCTGCTTCCTTTCCTGCTTAGATTATTGACTTAGGAGTCTCTACACATCTGACATGAGAAAATAGTTTGCTTACCTTTTTATGGCCGTCTTTCTCATTGAAGACTATTCGGGTTGCCAATGGGGTTCGTTTACTTGTTATTTATATTGGCATTGCATGATTTTCTTTAAATTCCTACTGCCTGGAGTTCATTGTGCTCATGCTTTCCCGCTTAGTCTATTATCTGTTCAAAAGCTATGTACCGGGCTTAATTGTAGGGTTTTTACGAGTTATGTTATTTTCAGGACATCCGGACAAGGCAGATTTTTGGTAGGGGACATGAGAAAAATGACCTTTATTATCTTGATATCACATCTGATTATAGTTTTGCTGGCACGACATCTATCTCCGATGATCCCCTTCTCTGTCACCTTCGCCTTGGTCATCCTTCTGCCAAAGCCATCTCCATGATGTTTCCTGAACTCTCTACGTCCAAGCCATTTGAATGTGAGGTGTGCCAGTTCGGGAAACATCATCGAGCGTCTTTTCCTGCACGTACCGAGCCTCGTGGAGTACCATTTTCTCTAGTCCATTACGACATATAGGGACCTTGCCCAGTCCGTACTTTGAGTGGACATTAGTATTTTGCTATTTTTGTTGATGATTATAATCAATCCTCTTGGGTTTATTTATTAAAGGAATGTTCAGAGATTAATAATATTGTCAAAAATCCCTTTTAGTTTATTAAATCTATTCTCTCCATTGGTGTTCAAATATTTCATTCTGATTATGCCATGGAATTCACTCAACATGATTCGACTACCTTCTTTGCTTCACAAGGTACCATCCATTAAACCTATTATCCTTTTACCTCAGCAAAATGGGGGTAGCGAAACAGAAACTCAGACATCTTTCTCAACATTGCTTGCTTCCTTCTTACTCAAATGAAAGTTCCTAAGATTTATTGAGAGATGCAATACTTACCACCATCCATCTTATCGATATGATCCCCTCTACATCCTTTACATATCTGAATCATGGAAGGCCATATCGGTATTGGTATCGATATCATTATTGTGTCGATATGATATATCGTGGATATATTGACGATATATTGACGTCATATCATTGACATTGAACCGATTTCATGAAGAAAATGGCCTTCCAAGACCAAATATCGGCCATATCGGCGATATATCGGTCATCTGTCGATACCGATATATTACTGATATATCGTGATATGGCCTTCCATGTTCTGAATGGCTCTACCCCATTTGCATTAATATATCTAAATGAGTCTCCCTTTTCTCTACGAATTTTTGGGTGTATAACATTTGTCCATAATTTTCGTACTGTTGAAAAAATGACACTAAGCTGTCTCGTGCGATCAAATGTGTCTTCTTTGGTTATTTTCATACATAGAAGGGTTATAGGTGCTATGATTCCTGCTAGACATCGATATTATATCTCTGTTGATGTGACCTTTTTTGAAAATACTGGCTTATTTACTCAGTCTGTCACATATATATTATATACCTTTGGATCTTTCTCCTCCACCCATTGTGTATAAGCGCAATCATATTTCTACAACAACACCCGTTCCATTACCTATCCCTTTGTTGCAAGATGATATGCCATCTTCAAGTGCTCGCATCACTACTATCTCAGATGATCCTTAGGAACTTCCCATCGCTCTTCGTGGAACTAAGAGGTAATGCACTTTTCATCCCATGTCTCATTTCCACGGGACACATATGCGGCCCCATATGCCCATGCGGCATGCAGACCAAACAGATTTCATGAATCAGTGCATTATGCGCCCTCCCCACATATGCGTCCTGTATATGCCCCACACATGCCCCGTATATGCCATGCATACTGCTCCATCATCTCCAACTTTCCAATCCTCTTATTCAAGTGCTTAATTCCGTAGGCCTGCCTCTTCTTCCATTCAATTGTAAGAATATGACGTATCTGTATACAATTGCAATGCATTAGACCATTCTATATATATGCACTGTTTTATGTTTATCTTATGTATTGTTTTTATGAGTATATGCTATGTATCGACAAATATTTTAATATATGCTGATTGAAGTTTTGCTCATATAGTGCATGCATGTGTAATGTAGTTTTGTTAGTATGAATCATCTAATATGTGATGTTTTTATGGCTAAATATTTTTTAGGATTAAATGTTAGACAATTAAAAGCATATACTCAACCATTTAAGATGTACCATTTTTCTTAGGTCTTCTTTAGCTCCACTTAGACACATAACATCAGTAGTAATGTTATTCATAGATATTTATTTTAAATTAAAAATTAGAAAACCGTACATAACTACATATTCCCTGCATATGCTCCTGCATACCGCTTATTCAATATTCGGCGACCTGTTCTAATGCATATGTATACTGCTTTCCTGAACCTTGCTCATTTCACATTTATTGTTTGCTTATCATGCTTTGACATAAGATATGTAGATGCTCTCATGACTATTTTTGCTTTAGAAACCACCCATAGTGCCTTGCAGGATTATGGCTGATGACATGCAACATGCAATGAATGATGAGATGGATGCTCTTCTCTAAAGGGACATAGGATCTTGTACAATGTCTCAAGGGGTCTAGAATTTGGCTTGCAGATGTGTCTTCACGACTAAGCAGTCACCAGACAGGTCCATTGACAGATTGAAAGCAAGGCTTATGACTAAAGGCTTTCTGTAGATATATGGGTTGAATAATTCGAAATATTTTCTCTTGTTGCACATATGAGCTATATACGGACTATTCTCTCAGTGGCAGCAAAAAATGCTGGCCTTTCTTTCAGCTCGATGTGAAGAATGCTTTTTTGTATGACGATCTCTAGGAAGAGGTTTACATGATGCAACCTCTTGGTAACGAAGTCGAGAGGGAGTGTGTATGCCGACTTTGCAAGGCGATATATGTCATGGTTTGACAGACTTACTACTGTTGAGATATTAGTTATCATTCATATTGTTTGTGTAATATCTATTTTCTCTATCTTTTTCTTGTAATTTGCCCAACATATTTTTCTCCTATATAAGAGAACTCTAAGGCCTCTCAATAATACAATCCATTCTTTCCTCTCCATATGGTAGCAGAGCGAAGGTCCTAGATCGGAGTTTTGGCCTAATCCCTGCCGCCACCACAAGCCCTAACTCGGCAAGAGCCGAACCCCACCACCTGGGGGCCTCTCTCGCATGACCCTTGTTCGCTGCCGTTGGCCTCCACTCGTCGCTAGCCTCTCTGCGTGCTTCCTCAAGACAACAGGCCGTCGCTGGAGGGTTGTTAGGACCATCGAACCGTGCTGCCAGCCACCAACGACAACTCTAGCGTCGCCACCAGGTTGCTGGGCCTCTCCGAGGGTGCCACATGCATGTCTTCAGGTCGTGCTTGCCACCGCTGCTACCTCCCAGGGACTCGTAGGCTCCGCGAGGCTCCCCCTTGGGCCCCGTTCGTTGCTGCCAAGGGCCTTCATCAGGCCACCCAGCAGTCTAATTTGATCTGAAAACGGTCCAATTTTAACTGGAAAATGTGCTTTCAGACCTATAAATCATGTTTTACGACCCTAGCGCGGACCAAGGATCGACATGGATGATTGCATGAGTCTACACGTACAACCAATCCTCCATATGACTGTGTAGACTCGCTCAGATCGGTCTACTTCTCAGTCAAGTTCCGTTTTCGGCTTTTCTTCAATCATGCCAGAGAACAAGGGTGATGTCTTTTCCTAATTCGGCGCCTTCAAGGGCCTGGCTCCCATAGTAAAGATGAATGAGACCAACTATGAGTTGTGGTCCATGAGTTTCTCACCCTCATGTAATGCAACAATATTGAGCAGATTCTCATGAAGTTGGAGTCAACATATAAGAATGTGGATAATGCTTCGTGTAAGTAAGACGACACATGCTCGTATTTGGCTCTTCGAGACACTCACCACAGAGTAGCCAATGATATTGTGAATCGGCCCACTGCCAATGCAATATGGGATATTCTGGCATCTACTTATGCCCAAGTGAAGAATGATGCCAAGGTTCTTCAGTTTCAGTTTGACATTTACAGGGCCAAGCAGAATGGTCGTCCACTGCACACATTTTGCCACTTGCTTTGTGGCATGTTCAAGAAGCTTCACATCTTCATGCCTATTACGACATCTACTGAGCAACAAATGGCATACATGAACTCCACGATGGTTGGAGTCTTTTTTGCTGCACTCGACCGATAGTATGATGCAACGCGAGCACAACTCCTTATTGGGGCGACCATACCTCTTATGTAGGAGGCCTACAATCATCTCAACATACTTCTTATTTCTTATACTACCACTCCACAACCTTTTTTAGCGATGACCGCTTCTCTTGGTAGAAGAGGGTCTGCCCAATTCAGAGGGTGTAGTCCCCATAACAGAGGTGGTGGACGCCAGCATAGTCCTTGCACCTACTGCCGTCGACCAGGACACTCAGAGGATACATACTATCTAACGCATAGATACCCTGTATCTACTCATGTGGCTGATCAGATTGAGCCTTCAAAGACTCTAGCTTTCCAGACAGATCTACCCCTGGATGACATTGTCTCTCATATATGAGAGATCATGACTCCAGCAATCGGCACCACCACTACAGGATCCACAGATACTGCAGCCGCAGCCAGAGCCTCTTTGAGATCCTCATGTATTGTTTACATTTTTACTGGTAGTAGCGGTGCAGATATGATAGAGTGGATCACGGACTTTGGCGCATTCCACCATCTGTGTGGAGACAGAGACCGGTTCAGGCCCTACAAGACTATCCCTTTTGGCAGATGGGATGTTATTGCTAATGGGGTCCACTTACCCATTACAGGATAGGGGGGATGTGTATCTGACGTTATCCACGTACCTTCAGAATGTTTTATATATCCCTGATTTTCAGATGAACTTATTTTTTATTAGTTAAATTTCTAAGGATTTGCATTGTCGTGTCATTTTTGACCCTTCGTCTCTTGTGTTTCAGGATATACTCACGGGCAGGGTGGTTGGATGTGACTGTGAGCAGCAAGAGTCTATAGACTAGTCCAACCTTCTCATGTTGGTGCATCCACTATTCCTACTGGATCAATTTGCCATACCTGCAGCACCTTTGTTTTAGCCACCTTCCTTTGCAGAAGCTGTGTCATGCCCTCCCACAGATCTTCACGTGATCTTAGCTTGGGAAGCACTACCTTTCCTCCTTTCCATCTCATCAGAGTCGGAGTACTCAATTGTTTGAGCTCCTTTATTTAGATATACAGGGTCAGAGTCATGTTCCTGATCATTGGGACATCGTTTTTATTTGGTTGATGTAGATGGTTTTTCTAGACTTTCGTGGGTTTTCCTTTTGAAGAATAAGTCTCAGTCTGGGTCTGTTATCAAGTCAGTATTAATGAGATAGAGAATATTTTCTACCAATGTCAATATCCGCGTTCTGATAATGCCTTGGAGTTTTGCACCCTACAACTTTCTGAGTTTCTCAAGTCTCTTGGCATTGTACACAAGACCTCGTGTGCCCATGTATCTCAACAGAACAGTGTTACCGATCACAAACACCATTATTTACTCGATGTAACTAAAACCCTGTTGATTCAGAGTCGTGCTCCTCATGCTTACTGGGGTGATGCGGTCCTCAATGCATGCTACCTAGTGAACTGCATGCCCTACTATGTGTTGGGAGAGGTCCCTTTCTCGATTGTGTTTCTCGAGAAGGATCTGTTCTCCCTTAGACCTCCTCTATTTGGATCGGTTGTTTTTTTCATGTTTTCTCACTAGGTCGTGACATGCTCTCCCAAAGCTGTCAAGTGCGTTTTTGTTATCTACTCTTGTACCCAAAAGGGGTACCGTTGCTTTGATCTGCTTCGATAGAAATATTGTCAGTGCTGACATTACTTTCTTTGAGTCTGTCATGTATTTTTCTCTTACATGTGATCGACTAGCCACATCAGACTCTGATGAGAAGATCTACATGCCTCCACATCTTACTGTCATTTCATCACCGACACCTCCTACTCTACTACCACCACTACCGCTGCCACCACCTCCATCATAACACCACCACCCCTGTCACCATCTCCTATACTTATGCCTGCTCCTCCACCTGCTCCTGGACCACCACCTACCTTGACGGAGTTTTTGCCATGTGTGTATACTCGTAGGTTTCGCTCTGTTTCCCTTGCTCACATCTTCGTCATCATCCAACACGCCTCAGGTATGTCATGAGCACATTGTTTCTATTGGTGGCACTACTAAGTTGTTTGTGTAGCACGATTCCCTATAGGATGAGCAGGTGCCCTCTCAAGAGGGAAACTTACAGGTTCATGACATGACAAATGATCCTGATGTGTCGATTGCTCTGCGAAAACAGAGACGTAAGTGTGTTACATATCCTCTTGCCGTCCATGTTTCCTTGAGCAGATCGTCAGCCGACTTCTGGAGGTTTACCCTAACACTATCAACAATGGAGATATCACTGGCATATCATGAGTCTATTTAGGTCAGTTAGTGGCATCTAGCCATAGAGGAGACAGATTGGCACATCCGTTGTTGGGTGCGCTTCAGTTGCGTGGCACTTAGATTTTTGTTTCAGCTTCAGTTGGCACATCCGTTGTTGGGTGCAACTGGGTGTTCATTGTGAAGCATCGTACAAATGGCAGTGTAGATCGCTATAAGGCGAGACTTGTGGCACGTGGGTTCATCCATACATATGGGATGGATTTTCAGGATACTTTTTCTCTAGTTGCCAGACATTCTACTCTACGTATCCCTCTCCTTCTATCTATTGCTGTGGCACACGATTGGCCCCTCTACCAACTTAATGTGAAGAATGCCTTTCTATATGGTAATATACAAGATGAGGTCTGCATGCAGCAACCACTTGTGTTCCCTGTTGAGGAGTGTACAATTGTCATTCTTGTCTATGTTGATGGTATTATTTTTACATGGAATGACGAGCATGCCATTCATGTTGCCAAGGATTTCCTAGGACAATACTTTGTGACCAAGGACATTGGTAATTTACGCTATTTCCCTGGGCTAGAGTTTGCCAGGAACTGACGATGTCTTGTAATGACCCAGAGGAAGTATGCTACAGATCTTCTTCCTGAGACAGACATGGAAGATTGCAGGCCTATCACTACCTTTATGGACCCAAGCATGAAGCTCTACGATGGTAATACTGAGGAGGTCGACAAGAGGATGTACACGGAGCTTGTTGGCAAGCTCGTGTATGCGACCACTACCAGGCCAGATATATCCTTTGCCGTGAGCAAAGTGAGTCAGTTTATGGAGCATCCCAGACATGCACATATGGATGCAATCCATATGATTCCGAGGTATCTGAAGGCATCACCGGGCAGTACCGAATCATGGAAGAGCAAGAAGCAGACTATGGTTGACAAGACTAGTACTGAGTGAGAATACAGGGCCATGGTGCATACTAACACATAGATGATGTGGGTCAGATTTGTTCTTACTGACCTGACTATCGAGGTGCCTCTTCCCATGCACCTCCAATGCGACAACCAAGCTGCTCTTTTCATTGGAAACAACCGTACCTTCCGTGAGAGGATCAAGCACATAGAGGTAGATTGTCACTACACTCATGACGTGATACAGAATGGTCTTATCGCCACTACTCATGTCTGCTCCGGAGACCAAACATATGTACTTACTAAGGTCTTAGCCAGTGAGCCTTACTCGAGATGCTGCTCCAAGCTGAGCCTGATTGATATCTACGCTCTAGCTTGAGGGGGAGTGTTGTGATATTAGTTTTTTTCTATCTTCTTCTTGTAATTTGCCCAACATGTTTCTCTCCCATATAAGTGAAACCTAGGACCTCTCAATAATGCAATTCATTCTTTCCTCTGCACAACTATCGAGATTAGCACTTTTGGCTTCCAAAGAACAACCTCTGACCATGTTTTTGTCAGAAGACGACCAACTGGTATTGTCATGCATGTTGTGCACGTTGATGATATGGTTGTCAAGTGTAATGATGATGAATGTGTGCTAGAGACAAAGACTTTCCTTCAGAAGGTCTTCGTCACCAAGGACTTTGGTCAACTTCGCTACTTTCTTGGCATAGAAATATTACACACTGCGGAGGGACTTCATCTCTAACAGAGGAAGTATTGCCAGGACATCTTGACCAAGGCTGGATTACTTGGATGTAAGCCCTTTGGTATTCTTGAAGACTCGAGGAAACACTCCACTTCCACCGATCCTGTCTTTGAAGATACTACACGGTACATAAGCGTGGTTAGCAAGCTTCTTTACCTTACTGTTACTAGGTTTGATATATCTTATGCTGTGAGCATATCCAACCAACACATGGAGCAACCGCATTACAATCACTGACTTGATCTTCAGATCCAACGCTACTTGAAGGAATCACCATGTGGCCTCTTCCATGGGGCAAATTGCTATACCGATGTTAATGCATATGCTGATGCAGATTATGAGTTATGATGGTTGGAGGAAATCTTGTTACTTGGAGGAGGAAGAAGCAGACCGTAGTCTCCAGATATGAACCCTGTGTTTCATGAGCGAACCAAGTACATAGAGATTGATTGCCATTTTGTTCGTGATGCTGTATGAGGGAAGGTTACTACACACATCGTGAAGGATCTTCAGCTTATAGATGTATTTACGAAGGCCTTACCTAAAAAGCGTCTTTCGTGGATAACTTTCAAGTTGGGCATGATCGATAGATATGCTCCAACTTGAGGGGGAGCGTTAGTGATTATGTTTATGCTATTTCATTGTAACCCCTCTGGGGGTATTTATGTATTTTTTCAGTTATGAACTCTCTAAGGTTTCGTCCTATATAATGACTCCTAGACCTCTTGAATAAAATCTTAGTGTGCTTTCTCCTTGTTGAGAAGAGGAACGGATGAGATGTTTATTCCATAGAGATAGGGTCTCTTATATATAGAGAAAACCCTAGAGAGTACAAGTGTTACGGAACCTGAAGGGTCACAGGGGGTTTACGGAACCCGAAGGGTCACATGCATAAATGTAAATGTAATAGCTCTAGTACTCCCCCTCAAGCTGGAGCTGAGAAAGCTGCAGCTTGTAACAAAAAGAAATAGTATACACCACATCTTCAAACGATGCATCATAATATGTCCGCTGCTGGTAGAAGACCTCGCTCGAGGACGGGTTTGCGGCTTTCAGCTCACCGAAACGTATCTCTGCCATGCATGTAGAGTCGCTGCGATATCATGTCACCGGAACGTATCTCTATCGTGCTTGCAGGTCACCGGAACATATCTCTGTCGTTCCTGGAGAATAATCGATGTAGAAGAAGTCCAACGCAGAGTAGTAGTCGGGTCGTAAAAGAAGAAGTATATGCCTTGACGAAGAAGTCGATGCTCGGTAAAGATGGATGATCTGAGTAATAGTCTGGAGCGGAGGTTTGTCAGTCATGGTAGGGCAATATACGTCCTGAAGAATCATCTCTGACTCCCCCTTTCTCCCATACTTGATAGAATAAATAGTATGGAACATGAAGTTGGGAGAAACAAAAAGTTAGGAGAAACAAGTCGTGATGAAGCATGGGCTGTTGGAGGGGGGGGGGGGGGCTCCAGGCAGTGCCGACGACTGCCGGAGGAGGACAGGAGCTGTTGGAGCCTCAGGCAGCACTTTAGGTGCCGCTAGAGGTAGCAGCTGGTGCTGTTGGAGACTCGGGCTACCTTGCGCGGGACTATCGAATCCATGAGCGACGCAGGAGGTCTAGCCCTCTCTCCTTGTCGGTGGAGAGAGGGCTGGTGGTGGTGGCGGATTTAGGGTATTAGGCTTCGGTATAGGACCGCCGCTCTGATACCATGTTGAGAAGAGGAACGGATGAGATGTTTATTCCATAGAGATAGGGTTTCGTATATAGAGAGAAAACCCTAGAGAGTACAAGTGTTATGGAACCCGAAGGGTCACGGGGGTTTACGGAACCCGAAGGATCACATGCATAAATGTAAATGTAATAACTCTAACACTCCTCATTTTTCTAATGTTATATTCATACTCTATTTAATTTGGTGGTTTTAAAATGCGACACTGAACAAACACTATACTAGATAGATAATCCACACATAAAACTTATGAATGTTGTCACAGAACAACTTATTAGCACCCCATATAGAAAATCATTTTGTACCATTGCTACACAACATGGTAAGCTGGTTGGCAGGCAAGGGCTGTCCTTGTGCAGACTGCGAATTTGTAACATACATTACAAATTACTAGTCTATGCATATTGACTGATATATCTCTTTGATGGTATACAATTTAAAGATACTTTTGAACATTATCCATGCACAAATTTTGTTAGGTTGAGTTTGTGCACTAAATTTCGTTCACTTCAGGCAGCATACTGGATGAGCTTTTGACAGCGGATGTTCGCTGTTTCAAGCTAGAGTCTGATAGATGCTATAGACTATTTTTGAACTTCATTTTAAACGTGTAAATTCACCAGTTTTAAGTAATTGTTAAATACCATCCTACAGATACCCTTGATTATGTGTGTGTGAGTTTGTGCACTAAATTTCGTTTTCACTTCAGGCAGCGCCTGGATGAGCTTTTGACAGCGGATGTTCGCTGTTTCAAGCTAGAGTCTGACTGATGCTATAGACTATTTTTGAACTTCATTTTAAACGTGTAAATTCACCAGTTTTAGGTAATTGTTAAATACCATCCTACAGATACCCTTGATTATGTGTGTGTGTGTATCCTTTACATGCGTGTTAGTTGTTTGCTCTTGTCATGCATAGCTTTAGTCTATTGAGTATATTGGCAGGCTTTGCAAAAGTAGTTTCCTCACATACAAAGTTGACTGTTGGGGTAAATGCATGTTTAGGGTACTTTTTTACTTCAACATTGCGAAATGCATGCATATTACTCAAATAATTTACGAAAAGGAAAATGACAATTACTTGTGCATGTGTGCTAATGTGTTTTTGTGCATGCCTGTGTAAGTGCATGTCTACTTGTGTATTTATCGGTGGTGATGTGGACTCCAGTTACGATCAATGTTCTTGTCTAATTGTTCCACGCTTATATCAACTCTTATACTCTTATATGATCTTTTAATTTCATAGATTGGAACCTACGTATTTGATTTTGACATTAGCGATTTCATTATTAATGACGGTGAAATGTGTCATGGAGCTCTTCTTTTATATCAACTTTATGTGATCTTTTAATGTTATATATGGGAACCTAGGTACGTGCTTTATGACTTTGTGATATTTTTCATAATTAATGACGTGAAATGTGTCATGACGGGCTTGGAACCATCATCATCTTCATGTGTCGGCTGGTTTCTAGTTTTTTGGACTCTCACTGGAGCCTGTATGTTCTTGTTTTAATATCTTGTTTGTCTGCTCCAGGTCATTTTGTTCCGTAGCAAGTGAATTATTTTTGATGAACTCAAAATGCAAACTCATCTTCTGTTGATACGATCAATTTATTTATATGAAGTTTCATTTCTTGATTATCCTCATCGTAAGTGGTTCACAATGCCTAAAGTGCTTTCAGAATTTTCTTTTACTCATTGCCTGCCTTCTTGAATTGTTGCATTTTTTCACCCCCTGATTTCTTACTGTTTGGCTAATCTTGAAATGTTACCAAAGATCAATACATTATTTATTTTGCATTTTCATCTTGGAAAAACTCTTGTGGATTTTTGCCGTGTTTTGCATCTTCTCGTTTATATCAATCAATGTGTATATGCCCAATAATTGTCCACCTTATGTTGTGTATAATGCTGATTTTTGTTTTGGAAAAAAAAAATCCATATCCAGACTTTGGGATGTGAGAAGTGGTAAAATAATTCAGACACTTGAAACCAAATCACCGGTTACCAGTACAGAAGTGAGTCCTGATGGCCGGTATATAACCACTGCTGATGGTTCCTCTGTCAAGTTCTGGGACGCTAATCAGTAAGCTCTACATTATTTTCCCCTCTCTTATCAGCGGTGGTGTTTCTGTTTAGTAATTTTATTGTGTTTGCCTTGTGTAGCTTTGGCTTGCTCAAGAGCTACAACATGCCATGCACCGTGGAATCAGCTTCTCTTGAACCCAAGAATGGGAGTAAATTTGTTGCTGGTGGAGAAGACATGTGGGTTCGTGTTTTCGATTTCTTTACGGGTGCAGAAATATGTAAGTGCAGCAGCAGCAAATAAACTGTTGGCATGAGAGTAACTATAAATCGCTTATTATTTGGAAAGCAATCCTGTCTACATATCCTAACTGTTGATTTCTTGTTTCAACTCTGTTTTCAGTCTGCAACAAGGGTCACCACGGCCCCGTGCACTGTGTGCGTTTTGCTCCCGGTGGAGAGTCATATGCATCTGGTTCAGAAGATGGAACAATCCGGATATGGCAGACAGGCCTTGGTGACAATGAAGCACACACAGCGAATGGAACTGCAGGTAAAGCCAAGGTTGGTGTTGATGACGTCGCACAGAAAATTGAGGGCTTCCACATCAAGGATGCACAGGAGGAGAAAGAGGCCCCATTTGAAGCCTAGTATCCTACGGGCGTTTGTGCTTCACATCTGCATGTGCGTTGGACACGCCTGTAGCATGGGCGTGTTCTGATTTTGGTTCTAGTAGATCTGGCGGGTTTTGTAGAAGGGCTTCAGTCCATTTGCTTGATAGTGTTTCTTTCTGCAGTTAAATCCACCAAGTCGGTTAATCAGATTATTATTTGGGCTTTTTAGAAGAAGGGCCTGGCTTATGCAGTGAATGGGTCTTTTGAAGGAGGGTGCGGATTCGGTTGAACATGGTTTATCCTTCCCTGTTAATGGCATGTTTATTTGTTTCTTTTCCACTTATTGAACAGATGTAGAACTGTCATTAGTTAAAACTACGACGAATTTATTGGATCAGTGTTTTATCTGTATACATCTGCATGTAACACACTTGTAGGGTGCTTGTATGAAAGATACACTTATGACATGCTCGTATGCAGATATCTAATGTGATTAGCAAATCATTGGTCAAGGGTGGCTTAGATTTGCCCTTCATGGACATGTCCAGTAAATTCTTTCAAGGTAGGCTATATCTCAATAATCCATAAATTCCTGTTCATACCCTAGTAAATCTGTGCTTATCTTCCACAAACGTACCCTTCAATTAGGCCTCTCGGCTGACGGCAATTAATTTTTGCACATTATTTTCCAAAAATACCCTTGTTCAAATTGCTTGATGACTATTGTATTATATCCACTCAAACTGCTTCGTGAATCCTTTGTCAGGTCGACTTCCTTTACGGCAGTCACCTCCTCTCTCCCTTCCCTGCCCCATTCTAATCATGTCTATCCTCTCCTACAAAATCTGCCACTTTCAAATTGCTGCATTCAAGGTGCCAATGCCTCCTGTGCCCTCTATATTTTTCATTGTCGTGCCTGTCCAACTGCATGAAGGCCATCACCTCCAAACCCATTAATACCCATGTCAATGGCAAGAGGTCAAGGTTTGTCACCTTCATTTTCATTGGTCTAGCCTGTCTATGCCACCGTCGGTGGCTTCGATAGCTATACTGCAAGCTTCAGCAACGACGAGAACGTGGAGAAGGTTGACTGAGTTCTCATGTTAAACCCCCACTGCAGGTACATACCCTTTCCACCAATCTCAGGTTTTCTCTGCTCCATATGGGTAAAGGAAACACATGGGAATTCTTCCCCAAGTTTTTCCCCTCAGGTCTATAGTCATTAGTTTGTTTATTGGGATATTTAGACACATAACTTTGAGTTCGGAGTGACTATTCCGGATTTCTCGTGTAAGGGTCATGGATGTGAAATGGAGTGACTATTTGAAGTTTCTTGTGTAATTCAAGATTATTGAGAGTTATGTACATAAATACGAAACCACTCAGAATTATAGGTGTAAATATCTCTTGTTTATTTGTTTACTTGTCTGTGTGATTTGAACAACGTGTTCTTCTTTGTGTTTATAAGCTTCGTAAAAGCCTGATATCATATGTAACGTATCTTCCATAGAGATCTGTTTTGCTATAAAATATCCCCAAAATTAAGTGTGCCACCTGGAAATTGGATGGCCTTTTTGATGTGCTGCTGCTGTTCTTACGTATGGACAAGTACGTTTCTCTATCTGTTGAGATGTTCCTTGGACCCTATATTATGCAATAGATTCTCTACAGCCAACTTATGTGTCCCTAGTTCTAATATTTTAGTGCAAAGAATCGCTGGAATAGTCCAGTTATGACCTATTTGAATTATTTGCATCCTTCTTTACTTTGACCTTCAAACTTTGATTGACACCGCGGGTCCATTTGGTTACCGGTTTATACAAGAGTAACTTGGTTTACTCTCCTCCATTCACGGGTTGAAATTTCATCAAAAATCAATGTGATGTCACATAACATTTCTTATTCTATCTCTCTCCAATCCTCGTAGCCATCCAAACAATTATTGTTCACATGAGCTTACCCCAACCTACTCCATTCCAATAACCAAACATACCCATGTCTATGTTTGGTTTTGTTGCTTCTAACACTATACTGTGATGTATATCAATTATTTCATTTGATTGAGTTGGATGCATGTTCAAACTCTTGTCGTTGCTTAACGCCAAACCCTAAACCCTAACATAGATTTCATGTCATAGCTAAAGATCAAGAGTATCACGTTGTTGTTTTGCTGTAAATTCATGTTGATTACATATGTTAATTACTATTATACGCAATATGGAGATTCTAAGCTCAGGAATAATAGAGAAAAATGAAAATGTGCAATGGGTGAACACATTGTGTGTTCTCATGGCTAAAATTACGTATTTTTTTTCAAATAAAATAAATCCATTGATCTTAATTCATACAATAAAATCAAGATTGCATCAAACTTTCGAGTCCTTTGGAGTTCTTGCAACCCGTACATCAAGCAATACAAGATACATGATTCATTTAACAAGAGCTATTGAATGTTTATTAATGCCTGACAATGTTCACACTAGGAATTTAACATTGTTAACTTAAACACATAAAGTCGTGTGTACCCTTGGGCACATACTCTTTGCCCTCATACTAATATGATGCATGTATAAGATTCTACATACATAATTCGTTAATAGGAAATGAATACAATGGCCACGGATCCCGTTGAATATAGCTTTCGTGCACTTTGGTGCTTATTCCATAAGGAAATACGTACGAATTCTTATAAATACCTATTTTACGAGATTCTTACATATCAGACCCATCTAAATATTCTATTCACTATTTTTTAATGGAAAGCATAAATTCTCTTCATCAATTGAATCCAAGTAAATACTTTTTGGAGAGAGGTTTTTGGGTCTCGCGCATCATGGAAGTGTGGAGATTGAATCGTATGTGGTCAAAGTAAGGAGAATTGTCATACGAATCTATAGCAACATAATTTAAAAATCTAAAAGATAAAATAAATTGGCTTGGGAACTATTCCCAATTTGTTTCATCAAGTTTACATGAGTTTAGGAATTACCTTTGAAGCATGAACGTGATCCTCTAGTCTATAAAGCAAGAGACTTTATGTCTAAAGTCCGATCCGACAGAGAACGCTTGCGGCATGGGGATGAATCACATAGTTCCCACTATTCGAGAAACAATCTATATCTCCTTCTTTGTTAGTCTTGGGGCATGTGACAAACTCAAGAATGTAGAGCGACAAAGGGGAGGACGAGAGAGAGAGAGAGGAGAGAGATGGAGAGGAGAAGAGAGAGAGAGAGACGGAGAGGATAGAGATGGAGAGGAGACTTGAAGAATTTAAATTAAGAAGAGCATGCTCTGCCTCTCAAAATTTCCTTTTCAGACCATTATGCTTGCAATCCTAATTGCAAAATAAATGCCAAGATTGAATGAGCTTTCAACAACTTTTAGGATTGAGAGAGCTCTAAACAGCTTCAAGAATTCAAAACCAACTCCTAATATTATCAACAAAAAGTATGATTAGAGAGAGAGAGAGAGAGTAACAAACATGATCTAATTGATAATAAGGATAATAAGAGGGGACGTCCCCTATAGTGGGACCCACGTGGACGTCCCATTATACTTTAGCTATCTATTTTGTTTTTTTGTTTATCTCGTCAAACATTAATCATTTCTTATTTTTAAAAATTGAAACAACAAATAATTCTCAATTATTTGTGAAAATTACAAATAATCCATTCAAAAAAATATGAATCATATTTACAGGTCCAAAATTAGGATGTGAATCTAATTCACATATAATTTGTGAATTGTATTTACATATAAGTTCCCATTACAATACTATATATCTCAATTATTCACATTATTCAAAAAATTTGTAAATCTCACTATCCACATTAATTTTATCTTGAATAATTAAATCCAATTTAATTATCCTAATTTTCTACTTTTGGTTTTCATATTTTATTCTTTAAGAACAATCCATGAACTCTTTCATATAGTGCACCTTCTCCACGGATACTTGGAGATAAAATCCGAGTAATTGTATAATCCTTGTAGAGTGACTTGGATATTGAGATCTCGAAGACCTCTCGGTATTGTTTAACCATGTTAGACAATGTATTCCATCTTCTCATTGTGATTGAATCTTATTTGAAACAATATCCAACATCTGGACTAAGATAGGATAACTAATCCATTGAATGGAGTCAGTAAAATCCAAACATATGTCATTACTCCTTTGGAATGCAAGTGTCATAGGATACAATTAATTTAAGATCATGTCACCTTCAGGTATTCCTAATGCCCATACATCCTACATAGTGAAAGACTATGATTAAACCCTAAGTTATGATTTCATTTGAAATATTTTCTTCAGAATTTTATCATTAAGTTTCACATTCAATCATTAGGAGTTGATATCAATCATATACTTTCCAAAAACATATATCATACCTACAAATCCCGTCTTGTTTCCAAAACATGGTGATCGTCGATGGAATTTGATTTATCTTAATATCTCATGAGTGGGGCATATATCATAACTACAAATCCTGTCTTGTTTCCAAAACAAGGTGATCATTAATGGAGTTTGATTTATCTTAATATCTCATGAGTGGGCTCATGTCTTCTTGTCTAGTAATGAACCTGTATGATTCCTTTGAGAGATCGTATTACTCATATGCCCATATATGTACACCAAGACCGCTATATAAAGCTTGATCATGCCACTAACCTAATGGCCTACCAAATGAACACACTCAGACATATAGTAACATATTTATCTTCCGATAAGAGAATGCATTCCTATATCATGAAAATATATGACATGACTCTTTGCTATCTCAATCTTACTAAGTCAACTCTTTGACTAAACTCATCTAACACCTATGCAGATGACCAATATCAAGAAGTCGATTGGCTGTCAGCCTTTGGAGTAAGGATTGGCATCTCCTGTGAGTTCGAAGATCGTGATACCATTATAGGGGGGTGAATAGTAGTTTGAGCCATTTTAAAAACTTTTCGCGGAATGATCAATAAGCACAAAAACAATAGACCGAGCAATCCAATCGGCACACTTTGCATGGTATTTTAGCTTGGAAACCCACATGGGTAAAAACCACGATCTTAGTCTTCTTGACTCAAGATTTCCCAATTTGCCAAGCTAATCAACTGCTTCACTAAAATCTCGAGATATGTACGCATATATCTCAGTCATTTACAAAGCTGATGCTTCACAATCTTGGATAAAACACCAATATTAACACTACAGATCAGACACTATAGACCAAGAAGAAGGAGAGGTGAGCTTTTGACTTTCTTCATGCTTCCTTGGAGATCTCACGTCCAAGAGGTTATCTTCACACTTAGGATTTGTTTGGTTACCAGGTTACCCCGGGGTAACCCGATTTACCCTCCTGCATTCCTGTGTTGGAATTCCATCACTAACCAATGTGACAACACATCACATTCCATATTCCAACCCTCTCCAACCCTTCTAACCATCCAAACAACTATTATTCAAAGGAGGTTACCCCAACCCAACTCATCCCAATAGCCAAACAAACCCTTATGATCAAACAACTAAAGTTGATATGTACACGTAAATACATGTTAACCGCTGATGGTGGTTGCACTACCGGGTGTTGGCGGCGCGAACCTCTCCACCAGGTGTTGGCAGCGCTGGTGGTTAGTACATGTAAATACATCCCCAGTTTCACGAGACCCAGATCCATTTGAAAAATCTAGTAACCCGATTTACCCACTGCATTCCTGGGTTGTAAACTGGGGATGCTTCTGGAGAAGACCCATGTTGGCGGCATGAACCTCTCCACCGGGTGTTGGTGACGCTGGCAGAGCGAACCTTGCACGGTGGAAAGCATCTCCGGTTTCATTGTGTTGCTAATTTCATTCTCTTCATGATGGCATATTTTCTTCATCGATTTGACACCTTATTCTACATACTAAATTCTAGGTGCTCAATGTGTCAATTGTTACTCACTTTACTGCCATTAATTATATTTTTGCTTCACTTAACATTGAAATTGGAACCTCATTATTTATGCTCAATAATTTAATCATTTGAGGAAATATTTTTGCATATTTATCCATATCATTCGCTTGCATGTTCATATTGCATTTTAAGTCATCTCATATTATTTTAATTGTTTTAAAAGTAAAAAAAATTGCATGTTGCTCATTCATGTATAACATTTCTTGGCATAACATTTACTCTGCATAAAAAAAATGCATCTCTCATTTCATATGCATCATTGTTTATTTGTTTAGTTAATTGCATCATTTATTTCATGCATATTGTATGTGATTTTTGATGTGCACTGAGTCTGCATCAGAAGACTTAGATGAATTAGTTTAATCACTCCTCTTTAATCAATAATTTCTGATAAATCAACGAGGAGGCTCGTGACCTTGGTAGACTTGTCAAATAAAATAATTATCCGCCTATTCAAAGGGGTGGTATTTTGCATGAAATCCGAGATCATCTCCTATACTACAATGTTAAAAATACTTTTTTAAAAAAGGTGATCTAGTGGTTCATCAGATGGGTCTAATGATTACTTGATCTATGCCCACATTAATACAATGATCACTTAAGCATAAAATTGGAACTGTAATGCAAGTCGACAAAAATAAATGAAATAAAAGAACATTGGATTATGTGAGAGCAAAACTCGCATTACGTAGCTTGTTTTTGATTGTTGAGAGGGAGGACATATCCCTAGGATAATGTCCGAAACCTATCTTTTAATCTGCGTAATGGACTTCAATTTTAGATAATCACCAATAAAATGGACAAAATAAAGGACCAACACTTGTTGGTCTTCACATGTGAGTTGGTGAATCAAGGATATTGCTTGAATGATTGAGTCTTGGATGTTTATTCTCCTCAACCCTCCCGTAACCCTAGATGCACCCCCATCTCCATAGATCCAATCATCTCTGTAAAATCCACTCCATCTCTACCCCTAACTAGCCAACAGTTCCCCATCCTCAATGCCACATCTAAATACTTAGTCTAATCTACAACCTAAGTATAGGAGGAACCTTGTATAGTCTCTGATTATTCACCACGGGCCCCACTATCCTTATTGCATATTCTTTACTTGCTATTCACAACTTAAGTATAGGGGGATCCGAGTCAAATATTTGCTTTCCTCTTCTTGTTCTTCTTATACTTAGGTATAGGAGGAGCTTCTGAGTCAGTTCTACTATATCACCTCGTATTTAACCCGAGCCATAGCTTCATATCACTTTGTGCTATGAGGACATATCAAAAGTTAAGTATAGGGGGATATACTGCATATATTATATATATTTTAGCTATAGCTCATATTTTGAAAAAACTTGAAACTTTTTGGGGTAAGGGTATAAGCACTTTTGAACAAATTTTCGTAAAAATATCTGTAAATGCTTTAAAAAAATCTTCTAAATGTGTGACACTGTTTTGAAAAATATTTGACATTGGTTTGAAAAATGGGATTTGACTCTTTTTGAAAATCAGTTGAAAAATATTTTGAAAATATCTATATTATGTGAATGGTTAGGAACATGTTTTCCAAAATCTTTGCAAAATGAGGGACTAACTGATCTATTTCGTAACTACCGACCTTATTCAAAATCTAATAAAAATGTGAAAAATCAAAACCTTTTCTTTACCAGTGATTCTGACTACTAAGCTTAAAAATGAGCAGCTACTCTTCAGTGAGGCAATTATGGTCTCCCTTAGGCTCCATTTGGTTGCAGGGTTGGGCAGGGTTGGGTTGGCCCAACCCGGGGTACCCCTCCTTCCAACCCTCCCAATCCTCCTCACAGTTTACTATTCACAGGGGTACCCCAACCAACCCAACCCTGCCCAACCTTGCAACCAAACGGACCCTTAGTAGAGGGGGTCGTTAAAAGACATTGCGAATGGCACCGTCTTGAAATAATACTGACAGCCTTCTAACAGTTCATACTTACACCCATACTGGCTGGGAGTGGATGCAACTATTCATATAAGCTTGGACCAGTCATTATTTCTCTTAAGAAATCAAAAAAGTCCCATAAAAATTACAAAATCAAAAATAACAAAAAAATGCTAACTTTGGAGTTGATGTATTCCTGACATTTTCACTATCACTCAAGGCTTAAGGATTTAAGGACACTTGATTTTTGAGATCTTGAGAGTCTGAGTTAGCCAGCCTTAGTCATTAGGGTTTGGAACTTAATTATCCACACTCCCCTAGTTTGAAAGATCTGAGTGCTATATTTCACTCTTCATCTCTAACTTCTAAGAATATAATCAACACCTCACTTTCACAACTGCACGATTGATGATATGAGTTGAGTTATCACTTGATGAGCTAGGACTAGAGTTTTGAATCTAGACCCGATTATTGATGCTCGAGAATGGGATAAAGTCAATGAAAGCTTCAAGAAACCTGAGTGTCAATAAAACCCTAGCTAGTATGCGGACAAATTCACATGCCATCTTTTGATATTAACCTATGTGTTAGGGTGTGATGAAGCTAAATAATTGTTGATCAGTGTCCGCCAACTCTTAGTAAAAGCAGTTGAGCTAGCCAAAAAGAAAAGAAAAGAAAGAAATATTGAAAGAAAAACTCTCTCAATACAAAGTCAAATATCAAAGGGCTTCAATCAAAGGCAAGCGCTCCAACCATTTCAAAGTTTCCACTTGGACCAAAGCTAATTAGGACCAATGAGTCGGGCTAGTACCTCAAAAAGAACTCTACATTGTAAGCGATACAAGTTTTGGTGTAAGTATATTAGATACTTAAAGAAGACACACCCTGGTGTACTCTCAGGAAAATAAGTACATACGACTCAACAACTTTTAACGGACGCATTGATCGACAAACCAAAAATATATATGTTGAGTAATAAGGCACTCAAGAGGATCCTTATTACAAAGTGAGGGAGAGAAGAAATTACACAATCCTATGCCCTCCATTATATGGCCTTCCATCTACACTTTCAAGTATGAAAAACTAATGAGACAGTGGATTGAACGCAAGAAAAGACTTATTCCCTAGTGTTGAGGATGAGGTCTAGAGGAAAGTCTCCTGACTGAGACCTAGGATGACATTTCAACTCGACTCTCATGATTGCAGTACGCTAAATGTCATATCCTTTTATTATATGTATAAAATATAATCTGAAAATTAGAAAAGTTGGATTCCTTTTGACTAGAGAATGGTTGAGCCCAGAATTTTAGGGTCACTCAAATTAAGGGTCCTTGATAAATTGAGCCTTGAAAAATCACATGCACTGTCAGGTATTAATCCGACTCCAAGTAAAGGGAGATATTGAATATCTGATTTATCATTACTATACTCTCTTATTATCCTCAGAGCATAAATCAATCAATCAAAATCTTCATTAATTCTGTATCATTAACAATTAACCCTTCTCGTATAAATAACCCTTTTTATTGTACAAAAATTAATCCTTTTATTTTCTTCATTTCTTTGTTTTATTTCCTACAAAAAATTCCCTAGAAATTAATGTAATTATTTCTTATATTTATTTTGGTGTTAAAAAGGAATTAAAAAGATAAAAAATCTCAATTTAAAAAGTAGTGTTTTTATTCACTAAATTTGCTCCAAAATTTGTGTTTTGTTTATTTGACCTCTTTTGACTTTTTATCTAACACAAAACTTGTAGATCTCCTTGAGATCTACAACTTTCATGTTTTCACTTTTTGCTAATTCGACATCCTTTTATTTATTTTATATTTTTTTCTTATTTTTCCATTTGAATAAATACCATTGGGCCACGTGGCGCCCTCTGGCCGCCCACGTGGCCTCTCCTCCTTGCTCCACTTGCCTTTGCTCTTTGCCGTCTGCTCTCCCTCTGCCTGGCCTCATCTGGGCCGTCTAATCGCACCACGCTGTCATCCCTTGGATCTCCTCCCTTAACTTCATCTAAGCCGTCTCTTCTCGCCTCTTCCTCATCCAGTGGGTGACACCTCATCCAATGGCTTTGCTCCCTCCACGTCACACGTTTTGTCCTAACCATAGGATGAAGTCCATCATCCTATCATGGTCGTTCCCTCGCGCCTCGCTACCTGTTGTTGGATCAGATCCTTTGATATGATCTAGCCTGCTCCCTCGCACCTTCATCATAGTTGTTGGATCATGAGATCCAACGGTACATGGCCCTTCTCATACCTCCCGCTCATCGCTCGTCGGAAGTTTCTCCTAGATACAACCCTATCCCCTTCCATTTTTAGCCCCTTCATTCCCTCTCCTCTCCATGACCTAAACCGCCCTCCACGTAGCCCTTAGATCCATCTTTCTCACAAACCCTTCAATGCTTTAGATCCAATTATCTAGGGTTGCTGTTCAACATTTCAAATTTCGCTCGTCACCTCCTCTGAAACCGTCCGCCACCACCATAAAACTACCAAGTTCGTCACCTTCATCCGTCATCCACTATTCAAAT
The DNA here is from genome assembly GCA_037367405.1 of Ottelia alismoides. NCBI lineage: Eukaryota > Viridiplantae > Streptophyta > Magnoliopsida > Alismatales > Hydrocharitaceae > Ottelia > Ottelia alismoides. Next base: position 553,906 of record JAZKJV010000136.1, read on the forward strand.
GCCTAAGCCTAGCCCTCTCCGCCCTGTGACAGATAAAGGTTGGATCGAGGGGCCATAATGGTATCTCCGGCCAAGTACTGCCCATGGTCAACTTGGCCATGTCACAGCGGCTCTGCCACCATTAAGCTCCCTGGCCAGGTCGCCCAGCTCGAGCGACATCTGGAGGACCTCTAGGTCCTCAACCCAGACCTCATCCTCCGCCCGAGTTCCTTCTCTGACCATGTACTTCCTATCCCCTCTTCTCCTATGATTTTCTCTTAATTTTTCACGCACACACTTAATTCACCCTTCAATTCCCTGCACCATCGCCTTCGCCTCACACCCTTCATCTTCGTAGCAGGTCATGATCACCTCCCTGCCTCCTCTATGACCTCGTCACTCCAGGCATCTGCCAGAAGAAGATCTGCGCTGGGCACCGCTTTTTTTGCCCTCAGCCAGCTAGTCACTCCCCAACCGCTTCGGCTATACATCTCCGCTAATCCTTTTTGCAGGTACCCTTCATAAGCCAGACTTTGGGTGAAGCTCCGTTCTCGAGCTCTGCTTCCAGCGTAGCTTCATCAACAATCGCTTCCAACCGTTCCAGCACCTCCTCCGCCTTTCGAGTTTCAACTCTAGCCTTCCAAGATACTCCTAGGATCTTCAACGACTGGTGGGAGCACAGAGGAGCTCCAAGCATCTCTCCCGAGCTCCGTTCATGCCACCAATACCCGGTAGAGGATGATAGTTGCTGAACATACATGTGCCGTTGGATGGTGGCCCTCTGGCAACCATCCAACAACTGGATTGCAACCACATCACAACTCCGAAGTGCGGAGGGTCGGTGGCACCAAGCCTTGCATGAAGTCACCTCGAGCCGCCATGTGGCCCGAGGCTCCTACATCGAAAACAAGCCACCATCTAGACTTCCACCTCGTCCCAAGCCTATCCCGCACGCGTGTAACACACGTACGGGCTTGGCAAATTGCATCCATGCCCCGACGCTTTCCAAATATTACAAAAAGGTCCCTCTTAGGGACGTGCTCCTCACGTGCACGCTTGGGTAATTTGCAAAGATGCCCTGTCTCATTTCATAAATTAAAAAAAGCCCCTCTAAAGGACCTTTATGCAAATTTCATGCATTTTATCTTCATATTTTACTACATTTATGCCCTTGCACTATTTATTTAATATCTTGAGCATATGAACTCCGTTTTCATTGATTTCAGTTTCATTGTATTGATAATTTTATTCTCTTCATGGTGGCATACTTTATTCATGGATTTGACACCTTATTCTACATGCTAAATTCTATGCGCTCATTGTGTGAATTGTTCCTCATTTTAATGCTATTAATTATATTTGTGCTTCAATTAACATTGAAATTGGAACCTCTTTATTTATGCTCAATGATTAAATCATTTTAGGATATATTTTTTCATGTTTGTCCATATCATTCGCTTGCATGTTCATATTGCATTGCAGGTCATCTCACATCATTTTAGTTGTTTTAAAAGTCAAACAAAAATTGCATGTTGCTCATTCGTGTATACCATTTCTTGGCATAACATTTATTCTGCATAAAAAAATAAAATAAAAATTGCATATCTCATTTCATATGCATCATTGTTTATTTGTCTAGTCAATTGCATCATTTATTTCATGCATATTGTTTGTGATTTTTGATGTGAATTGAGTCTGCATCAGAAGATTTAGATGAATGAATTTAATAACTCCTCTTTAATCAATAATTTCCGATAAATCGATGAGGAGGCTCATGTCCCTATGTTCAACTTTGACAGACTTTCCAAATAAAATAATTATCCACCTATTCAAAGGGGTGGTATTCTACATGAAATCCAAGATCATCTCCTATACTACAATGTTAAAAATGACTTTTTAAAGATGAGATCTAGCGGTTCATCACACTGTCGGCTTTCTAAGGTGATCACTGGAGTAGAGGTCCACCACCTCCGAATCAGGTTACACTCCCATGTATCACCCCTTATCCTTCTCACTCTTCTCTTCGTCTTTCTTTTCTTTTTCTCTTCTTCTCCTTCTTGTGTACTCCGTCCATCTCCTCCCTTTAAAGCACCTTCTTCTCCTTCTTTGTTCATGTGACACCAAATCTCGACCTTCAACGAGCCACCTTATCTCTTTGCCTCCCCTCGCCTCCTTTATACCTCATGCATTCTATCATCTTCGACCGAAAGCGTGGTTGGAGACCCACTTCATACTCCCCACATGATGACGGAGCTCCACCCCCATTCCCCTCTTTCTCTAGACTTCATGATCTAACTGAGGATCCCTTTTCAAGCCTTGAATCTCCTTGTAGAAACCAAAAGCCATCATCAACAAGCCTTGATCAAACACGAACATGTGTCGACCTAAGCATAGGCGCCACCGCCAGCTCCTTAGAACCATCAGAGGTGGATGATCAAAGACAACCTATAATTACCCTTGGGTCTCTTCCAAGGGATTCATCTCAGCCGTCAAGCATGCCTCAATGCCAACCATCAGAACAATTAAGACTGCTACACCCGGACCATTTATCAGGGTGCTCTGAACATACAACCTTGGGGACCTCGAAGCAATCATGCCCAATCACGTGGACCCGAACCAGCCCGATCACGTGCATTGTGCACGTGGGGTCTGGTAAAAATTATGGAGGCACCCCACTGATTCCTGTGAATCACACAAGAGCCCCTTAAGTGAGCTCTCTCACACGCACGGGGGAAATTTATAGTTGTATCCCTCCTCTTCCTAGAAATTAAACCCACAACCCTGTGCATGTAAATAGCAGAGATATCCAAGAAACTTATTGAAATTACAAGACAACCATCAGAAAGTTCAAATTGCGAACATTTCTATTTATTTTATTTACAAATAGGACCCTGAGACTTCATCCATTCATAACTTGCATATTTGTGGTCAGATTTTGGTATTCATGTCGATTTGATCCTTGTTTAATTCTTTATCATATTAAATTGTTAATTATTAATTTAAAGATATTTTTAAACATAAACTTATTTAAGAAATTATTCGATCAAATTAAGCACATTTATTCATTATGATTAATGTTTATTGCTTATTTAATTATGAGAATTTTTGGGGTTGATTTGGGAATTACCTTGACATTAAAGGATCACTAATTAATTAAAGGGGGCATGTGTTCATTGAATTGATTAATTGACTTGTCTCGACGTCTCTACCTTTGCATCCTTTTATTCACCATTTGTAAATAAAAAATATATTGCATTTATTTATTTACCATCCACACATTGCATAACATTATTTTCCTACATTAAAATATGTATAAAATCCATGCATCATATTTTGATTAATTAATTACATATTTTAAATTCAAAACCCATAAAATCTGAAAAATACAAAACCTAAAACATTCATCTTTAAAAATCTAATTATCTAAATTATTTGAAAATTAATTTTAAACTCTCATATTACCTCCCTAAGTTCGACCTTGGGACTTACCCAAATAAAATAAATAACCGATCACACTGAGAATTAATTTTCTATATTATTCACTTATTGTGGTAATTTTTTTATAGATATCACACTACACATCCTACAAATTAAAACGATAAATTAATAAGGGTGATTTCGGGCATGTCACGCATACCCCCAACGCTTCTGGAACCCATGTCATGGGGTAAATTACGTAAAGAATCCCATTGACTTCTTACAATCAAGCCCCTGTGAAGGTCCAATCTGAGAAATTTTCATTTTAATTACATATATGACATTGTATTTTATGTGTATCTTGGGCATTTAGAGTATGATTTTAACATTCTTTGTGGCGTTTTAAAGGTCTTATAATTTTATATCATTTGATACATTGTATTATTCATTTTGAGACACTTTTGGACACAATTAAAATTAGGGAAGTCATTCTATCATCTTTGAGTCATATTCTCTCTGATATTAATTTTATTTCCTTGAAAATTATGAGAATTGGGGGCTTGCTTGAGAATTAATTTAGAAATTAATTTGATTAATTATTTTTTGAAATTCATTGGATGGGGGGGGGGTTAAACTGATAAGAGATTGATTGGACTATTTATTCTTTTGTAATTCTCATTTGCATTCATTATCATTTTTAAATTTTCAAATAAAATGATGTTTTATTTACTCTCTCATCTTTGCACAACATTTATTTTTATGCACTAAAAAATAAAAAAACTATTCATCATATTCGCTTCAATTCATTGCATCTTTTATTAAAAATACATAAAAACTTATAAAATTATAAAAAGCCATAAAATATTCATATCTTTGTAAACTTAACAACACGTTGTTTTAAAAATTGATTATAGACCCTCACATTACCACCCTTAGTTTAACCATGGGACTTGCCTAAGAAAAATAAATAATTAATTGCAGGGATAATTAATTTTAGATATTATTTCATATATCTATTTTTATTGACTCTCTCTTTCTCACCTGCTGCAATCAACATCAATTCTTCTTAATTAAGAGTGGTAGAGAGCAAGTTCGTTAATTATCATAGGGCTCAAATTTAGTAAGTGTAAATCCTTCAGAACCAACTTAATCTGCATTAGTTCAGTGGTAGCTTGGGCCATTACTCCGTATTTAGATTCTGCACTGGATCTGGCAACTATTGATTGTGCTTCTCCATGCGATTAGTTTACCACTAATATAGGTGCAATAACCAGTAGTAGACTTTCTGTCATTAGGACACCCTACACAATCATCATCAGAATAGACCATAACATCAAGTGTCTTTCTACATGTAAAGAATATGCCTTTCTTGGAGCAGATTTCAAGTATCTCAAAATCATCAAAAGTGCCTCCTAGTGCACTTGACATGGTTTGGCCAAGAACTAACTTTCTCAGCTAACAACAAATGAGACATCAAGTCAAGTAATGGTAGCATACATAAGTTTTCCCACCAGACACCTGTATTGTTTTGCATCAGCATACATACGCCTATAGAAATAGATGCTAGCTTATCCCCTAACAATCATGTATCATGGAGAAAATCCATAACATATTTTCTTTGTGAGAGAGTCATGTCACCAGTACTTCTTGTGACTTCAATGCCCAAGAAATTGTGAAGTTGTCCTAAGTCTTTGGTGGCAAAATGTTCTGCAAGATACCTTTTACTATATATCATGCCATTATTATCATCCCTAGTTAGAATTATGTCATCAATAGAAACCAGCATATCAACCATCCTTTTCTCTATTTCTTTGACAAACAGAGAAAGGTCTGTAGTAGAGTGAATAAAACCAACCTTGGACATAATGCCACATAGTTTCTGAAACTAGGCTCTAGGGCTTTGTTTGAGACCATATATTTTTATCTAAAGTGTGCACACCTTATGATATTCCCCCTTGGTCTCAAAACCAGGTGGTTGTTGCATATGAACTTCCTCTTATAGATCACCATAAAGGAATACATTTTTCACATCTAGCTGGTAAAGTGGTCAGAAGATCCGGACGACAAAGGAATTAAGAATCCTCATCGTAGTGAGGTGATCCATTGGTGAAAATTTGTTTGATAATTCAGACCATATGTTTGAGTGTACCCCTTTGCTACCAGTCGAGCGCTACATCGTTCCATAGAACCATCTGAAAGATGCTTGGTGGTATATATCCACTGGCTACTAACAACAACTGCATCCTTTGGAGGATCAACTAGCTGCCATGTACCCCTACATAGAAGAGTCTTAATTTCTTCCTACATTGTAGTATTCCTTTCATGAATCAATGATCCCTACTGATTATTAGAAAGTTGATAGTCCAACCAGAAATGTCTTCTTTTATGCAGACGGTCTCCTTGTCGACACATGGTTGGAAATGGGATGTATTGTACATGCATGTTTCCATTTTTGAAGAGCTATGGACATATCATAATGATCTTATGGTTCTCAAATCTCCTCCTTAGCCACCTACTAGCTTGTATATATATTTTCACTAAGCACATGCTCATCAATGTTCTTAATTTGACATACCTTGGGATCATGTGTTGGGATGATAATAAGGGGTGCCATCCAACAAGAATGCACTAAACGGTATAGTTGATCACTAGTGTTCTGAGTTGTATAACTTCTTTGAGGAAATGGCATAGGAAGACTAGCAATTTCATTGTCACTTGGAGAACCAGCTCGACAATCAAAGGTCGAATAATATAGTATAAATTCAAAGAAGGTCACATCCGCACTAACATGGTAATGACGTTTAAACATGGCATAACATCGATACCCCTTATGAGTTCTGGAGTATCCTACAAAAGACATATTTCACAGTGCATGCACACACATACATAGAGAGCGAGAGAGGGAGAGAGTTTTTCATGACCAGTAGAATGAATATGGATAAAGTATGTGCACCTAAACATTTTGGTGCAACATGGAACATGTTCTTATCGGGGAAGAGCAGAGAATAAGGTGCTTTCTCTTCCAATATGGTGGACGACATATGATTTATTAGGTATTTAACTATGAGAACAACATTACCCCAAAAGGTGAGAGGGATCACACTTTCAACAAGTAAGGTATGAGCTATATGAAGGATATGTTGGTGCTTCCTTTCGATCATGCCATTCTGTTGGGACGTAAATGAGCATTATGTTTGGTGGGTGATCCCATGCTAAGTCAGAAAAGAGCCAAGATATTGATTGTAGAAAGAGCATTATCAGTACGAATAAGCTTGACATGCAAACTAAGCACATTTTTCATTTCCATAAAGAAAATTTTCATAATAGATTTGACTTCATATTTTGATTTTAAAAGAAAAATCCACGAATCACGGCTAAAGTCATCAACAATAATAAGATAGAGTCTATGTCTTGAATGATCTGGAACCCAACTAGACCCTTAGACATAAAAATATACTAAATAAAAAATAAACTTGCTAATACAACCAGGATGATTTGGAAAAGAAATCCTATGTGGCTTTGCAAGTTAACAAGCTTCGCATTGGAGTGATGTGGATGCATGAATTAGTGGTAAGATTTTTCTTAATTTTGATAGAGGCAGATGATCACGACGCATGTATCATGTGTAGGTAGATGACTCCTAAGTAGACGTAGAAATATGACCCCAAAAGGAGATTGCGTCAAGTGGTACACATCTCCTTCTTTAAGGCCAGAACAAATCACTTGGTCTATCAACATATCTTAAAAGACAAGAGACACTAGATCTAAAATAGCACAACAATTAAGCTCCTTAGTAATTTTGGATACAAATAAAAGACTCATACAAAATTCATGAGCTAGAAGAATACCATTTAGTCAAATAGTTGGAGCCACTTGAACCTTCCCCTGTTGAGAAATAGAGGATTGTCTCTGCCATCTGCCACCACAATGGTACGACCTGGTGCAACCTTCAAAAGTGTAGAGGACTGATTTTTGTGGCTGCTAATGTGTTGTGATGCGCTCGAGTCTGCCAACTAATAAGACGAACTAGATAAACTCCTACAAGCACAACACAATGGAGGTATACCTAAGGGATCATTAAAGGTTGCAATATTGGTAGAGGTAATGCCCATGGTAGTTCATGATTTGAACAAAGAAGGTTACGATGTAACTCCATGTTGACTCAGCAGTTGCATCAGATCATCATATTTTGCTACTGGACGAGATATTGTCCTACGTTGGGATGGCTTGATGAGCCATTGGTCCATGTGACCACAAAATCTACGCGGGGGGCTTTATAAACCTGAAAACATGACCCCATCCCCTACCTCTAAAAGGAAGTCCCTCAACCTCTGCATGAGGGTATGACCATATCCATTGGGATCTCAACACGTGTCTCTGCTGAAAGATATAGAGATATCATGCTAAGCCTACTGAAGGTTTCTTTCATAAATGGAATCTCAGATGATATGATCGTCAACGCTCTAGCAGCTTCATACATCGGGTCTAACCCTCCAAGAAAGAGTCCATCCATCAACTGAGACCTGAAGGTAATATGGGTTGGATAGGTACTCATAGTCTTATAGGAGTTCAATCTCTGGAATTTAAAATTCATTGCCGATTAGAATTGGTAAAGGGGATGACCACTTTGTTTTGATCGAGACTTGTCAACATATGTCTGAAGGATCTTGGCATAATTTATCTCTTTTGAGTACATCTTATGAAGATTGTCCCACATGCATTAGCTGTCTTATAGTGCACAATATCGTTTGCAATACGTGAGATGCAACTACTCATAATCCATGCTTTGATCATAACATTATCTTTCTTCCATGTTGCATTCGTGTCAGTTTTGTCATGTGACTCCCACTTGGTAATGATGTGCTCCTTGTCATGTCCCTCTATTACATTCAGAAAAGACTGAGATCATAGCACATAATATGAACCATCGATCATACATTCATTTGTCCTTCATAAGTAGATGAATCTACTACCTAAGACATATTTGACAATGCATATAGACCAAATCGAAAGCAACAACAGAAGCAACATGAAGAGATCACAATAAAAAGAATCTCGGATCATGTACTCTAATTCATGCTAGTCTTTTCAAATATCAACCACACAATAAACAAAAAAATAACCACAATAGTCTCAAGGTGGAGAAAGACGTGCAAATCAGTAGTCTTGACTATTTGGACAACCAAGAATGGCGGCTGTTGGCAACACTGGAGGTTGCTGGTGATGTAAGCGGAGGTGGTTGGTGTCTGGCAACAATGATTGTAGGTGGTGGCAGGTAATGGTGGGAGCTAATAGAGATGGTGATAGGTGTTTGTAGGCAACAATGATAGATACTGGCAGGCGATGGTGCTAGGCGATGTTGATAAGCGTTGGTGGCTAGTGTTAGGCGATATTGGTAGTGGAGTACTTGGCGATTGTAGTAGTGCTGAGCGATGGTGGCTATTGAGCAATGGTGCTAGCGTTGGGTGATGGTGGTAATGTTGGGGACGGTGGATGATGTGCGATGATGGCTGTTGGACGAGTGGCTGATGGGCGATGGAGTGTTGGAGGTAGAGGCAATGGATGCCGAAATTGAAGGTGGGTGCTGGAATCAGTCCATGGGGCCTGGGAGACGGGCATGGGCAGAGGAGGGGGGGTGGGGGGAGGGATAGGGGCCATGACCTACCCATCCCAAAATAATTAAAACGGTATGAATGTGGTCACGAATGTGGTTCTCCTAATTATAGCTTTAAATTTTCCCGAATTTCGGTCCAATTTCGATAGGTAACCAAAATTTGATCTAAATGACCGAAATTTCAACAATATGGAGAGCCATAGTACAAATCCTGACCGAAATTTTGTTTTGATTTATCATCAAAATGATGATCAAAATCGACATTTAGGGCTATGCTCCCAATCCCGTATCCGAAACTTGTCGTATCTGAATTCCATTTTATTTGTAATTATGACCCAATCATCTTGCCAAAAGCTTTTTTGTATTATTTCTCATATTAACGATAGTAGAGGTCCCTCGCTCCTTTACATTATCTATTTTTTAATTTCCATCTTAAATCCTTAATGGTGCAACTTTCACCCTAATTACAACAAATTTGACCTAAGGGAACGGATACATTTTATTCGTTGGGATATTATTTGTAGTTAAATATATAATAACGAATATTATCCATTACTTCATTCTTTAAAATTGCAATGGATATCCAACTTGTTGCTATCTTCCTTGCAACGGATCTTATTAAAATATTGACCATTGATTTTTTCTTTTAATCAATATTAAATTTAACATCAATTTATAAGAATTTCAACGAATAAGTCAATGACTGAATCACTGTTATATGAACCTGTAGCAACAAATATGACATTCACTGCTAGTTGAAGAAGAAAAGTTAATTCTACAACGAACAATACACAGTGATATATATTTAAGATCATAAGATATGATAACAAATATTCAAATTATTTGTTACCTTAGGTCTATTTTGTTGTTATGCAAAATAAATCTTCAAAAGTTGAAATTATATGCGGACATGGGATCAACATCATGATTTACAATAATGAGAAATCTCAACAATTTAATAAGATAGGGATTCCCTCACTACGTCCAAATAACACGAGATCTTCATCGAAACACTTCCACGAATCAAGTTGTCTAGATCTCGTAGTTCCTTCTCCATCTACTCCATCTACGCAAGACACATATAAGGGTGCATTGTCGATTGATGCAACTTTGAGTTGTCCATGATTTTATTATAATTTACACTTTAACAAAGCACAAAATTTTCAAATTAATGTGGTTCACAAAAGTTCTTTATCAATATCACATGAAATTGATAAACTATCGTAGGATTCATATAATTTTCAGTTGACATCCTAAAAAATTCAATATCATTTATATCTCATTCTTCATTTTATGGTAATTGTGAGTAAGGTTATTATTTATCTTAAAATATTAAGAGGTATTTTATTATTTTACAAATTACTCTCATTTAAATTTCATGAGAAAATCTTTAAATATGGCTAGATGTGAATAGGATAAAATCCATAAAAAATATTTATTGCTTTCTCCATTCTCAACCTTTATTACACCTCTTCCAAATAATTTTGAATAAAACTACTATATTTGCAAGCAAAGGAATGGTATAATCATAAATTTACCAATTGAATCGATTCATAATCATAAAGGCAATGTCTTACCCACTTTTCACAAAGAATCTAATTTATTAACTATCATGGAGTAATTGTAAAACACTTATAATTTACTAAATATTATAGCATAGATAATTGGAAAACTTTAGGGATGGAGTGGGAGAGAGCTTTTTTTTGGGGGGGGGGATGCGACGGTGGTGCGTCGTGGGTCCTAGTTTGTTCAAAGCAGTAGGCAAGGATTCCCACCATCATCAACTGGAACATGGCCAGGTCAACGTAAGGGGAGCGGATTAACAATGGAGGCAATTGCGTGTAACAACACAAGGGACATGAAGGTAAACCATTTGGTAATGGATGCTTTCATTGCGGCTCCATTCGACACTAGGAGGCCTCCTACCAAGAGCTTATGAGGTGCTTCCATTGCCTCAGGTTTGCTCAGAGTGCAAGGGTCTGCCCTCGTAGGGAGAACACGAGGCAGTCTGGGAAAGAGTTGTGTTCATCGGTTAAGATGGCGCATCTGACCCCTGTCATTGGGGACATAGGACGTGGGAGCGACATAAGAAGGGAGATTTGGCAAGAATATTGTGCTATTGAGTCCATGGAGTGTGATGGCATGCGTCCTTGCGGTCCATCAGTCGAAGGCGCTATTGCGGATGAGTTCCAACAAGCATACCCCCTACAATGGCATCTACCGGCTATATTCGATGGATGATTGGCTATTCAAATGCTGGATGTGGTGCGGGTACGAGGTATCCCTCTCGTCTAGAGAGGGGCCGAGGAAGTATGGGAGATCCTCTCTTCGGTGGTGCAGGTGGTCGAGATCTTATCAAACAACAGCAAGACGGGGAAGGGAACTAATTTGGTGGTCTGTGTTCAGAGCGTCAGCCCATCAGGGCTGGGATGGAGGAAGGTGCATCACCAAGGCGTGGACCTGGACATTGAGGTGACAACAGATGGACTCATCATCTCAGGGGAGGTGGGACTACATGTGCTTGGCCTTCACAGATCGTCGATGGAGGCGAAATGGCCTTGGTTGGAGACGCAACTGATAGTTGAACGGGTAGAGCGGAACGTTGAAAATCCACGTCAGATCGCAAATCCGCTGCCTCGATTATCGTATGTCATGCCGGAAGTCCCGCCCCAAAAGATCGCGACGTTTCCGATTCCCATGGGGACGTTTCCAATTCCAATTCCCGCAGGTGCATTGAAGGGGAAGGAACCATTACTGCATGAACAGATGGAGGAAGCACCAAAGTCTTATGAAGGTCTAGATCACGTCGTTGGTTCGTGATGAAGGCAGATCTGGGTATGGAGTTTCCAGCAGGCTCGGACTCGGGTCTTGGCCCGACAAAAGGCGATAGGTTTGACCGAATTCTCTTCTCGGACCCGGTGGGTGATACTCGGTCTGTAGAGCTTATTGCAGTTAGCTCGAGACTCTATGACTCCTCCTGGGCAAGTGCTATGTTGGGTGTAAGTGTGAATGCGGGAGCTCTTCCACTAAGAGCAACATATGCAAGAAGGAGGGGTGGAGATACATGGTTCCAGCGCGCCAGAGAGAGAGAGAGAGAGAGATAGCTTTGTAAAGGAGAGTGGGTCTGTGATGTTGGCGAAGGTGTTGAGGCAGACCCCCACAACAACGCAGGGAGGAAGGAGGGACACAAAGGAAGTGCGATGGTCCTGGAAACAGAATTTCATCAGGATGGGTTCAACTGAGATCGCCCTGGAGGGGTGGGCTTAAATGGCCAAGTAGTGGGGGGCTCGAAAGGGATGATGGGGGTGGTGGTAGGGGAGGGGCTTAGAAGGGATGATGGGTCGTAGTTGGAGGGTTGGGCAGGGTATTGTTCAGAGGGTTGGTAGTTACCGAACTTGGCATGGAGGCTTGTGGGGCAAGGAGGCGGAGGATCGAATGTTTCAATGGCTTGGTGGAAGTGAAGGTTGGCGGAGTCTTGCCAGAAGACTGAGGAGTTCGGGGGGTTTAACAGTGGGCTCGGTAGACGCAGAGGTGACGTACGAATCAGAGAGGTTTGTCATAGCTGGCCAGAAGGGGGTGGATCCTTGAGGGGGGTTGCAGTTGGCTGAAGGGGAGGCCAGAGCTATACCAGAGGGGGAGATTTGTTCAAGAAGAGAGAGTTCAGTGGGGTGGCTGTCTGAAGGGGAGGTCAGAGCTATACTAGACCGTGGGGATACAAGGAATGGTTATCCCTTTGAGAAAAGGGATGTGCAGAAGTCATTTAGAAGGAGGAAAAGGACGAAGGTTTTGCGAGAGTTAGAGAGGCCATATCTTTCATCTCAGACGCAGGCGGTTGAGGACTCACCTTGGGGAAAGCCCAATCATTTTATCCCGTTGGATCATAATTTCGCCGAGTGCGTGGGGATGGTGCAGCCTAATTCATATAGGAAGATTTCTGCGGTTGCTAAATGAAGCTGCTTTCTTGGAAGTGAGGGGCCCAGGTAGGCCTGAAAAACACTTGGGTACAAGGAATTCAGTTCTAGATGCAAAAGTGGATATCTACATGCTCCAGGAAACAAAGATGTCGCGTAGCATGGTTGAGGTTGGTCTTGATCTAGGCATTGGATGTACTTTTGAGGTGGCAGAGATGGAGGCACAAAGAGCGGCGGGAGGCCTACTCACCAGATGGAGGAAGGATGATTTTGAGGGAGTTGCTATATGGAGGTCACCTTTCTTGCTCACAGTTTGTTTATGGCACATGGTAGACAACTTTTCCTTTGTAGTGACTAATGTGTTTGGGTCCTGTGGAAATGAGAGGGGTCTGTTAGATGCAGACTTGGCACAGTTGTACCTTGTCCATTTCAACGGGGGTGTGGATTATGGGGGGAGATCTCAACATTACGTTGCTTTCTAAAGACTGCCCTCGGGGGGAGCGGGAAGGACGTTGGCTCAGTGGAATTCCTGGAATTGGTACACAATTTGGGATTAACAATCATGGATGCAACATGTTGTGCCTACACGTGGCACAATACGCGATCTAGAACGAGATTGGACAGGTTCCTGCTCTCTTTTGAGGGGGTGAAAAGATTCCCGCTCGTGCGAGTTTGGATCCTTTCGTGTGCCCACTCGGATTACACGCCCATTGTTTGGTCATCTGGTAAGGAGGGAAGATACATGTTCTTTTTTTTCTTTGAGTGGTCTTGGCTGTTGGAAGAGGTCTTCAAGGATATGGTGGCAGTATTGTGGAGGGGGTGGAATCAGGTAGGCTCGACGGTTAGTCGCCTTGCATCTAAGATGACACTCCTTAAATCGTTCTTGGAGGGGTTTGAGAGGGAGGTGAGAAGGAAGAGAAGGGAGAAGAGAGGAGAGGCATATGAGGAGGTAACAAGGCTGGTGAAGGATATGGTTAGAATCCTCAAGTGCATCACGGAAGCGTGAGCGTCGTATCAGATATGACGAGGAGCGACTAGTCGCACTAGTTGCTCGATGCAGCGGAATTTAAAAATTTTTTATACGACGATACCACATGATCCAAGAACACTTCTCGGATCGTTTCGTCTAAACCACAAACAAGTAATAGGATTACCTTTTGAAGTGTGGTTGCGATCGAGTCTCCAAACGAAGAGACCTCTTGTCTCAAGTCTGATCTGACGGAGGAGACGCTTGCGAGCGTGGGGATGAACCGCGTACTTTTCGCAATCCATGTTGATGATCCAAGTGGCGCATCTCCTGATCTCGACACACGAGATCGGACGTCTTCTTCACGAGCGAGGCGCACCGAAGGAGACGGAGACCCACGAGCAGACGACAGGGCAGCATAACGATGATGCTGCGGCGATGGAGACTCCCTCTATGGCATCCATGGTGGACAACCATATGAGAGGGAGAGAGAGTAGACGTGTAGAGAGAAAGAGAGAGAGAGAGATGTGCTATAATAGCATCTTGTCTAAAAAGAGAGCATCGTATGCCTCTCTATTTATAAGGTTTTAGGATCCATGGATCTCAATCCATGGGACATATAAAATCAAGGGATGAGATTGATTTATATCAATCCAATGGTCAAGATTGTTGTTGGTAAAAGCCAACAACTAATAATCTAATTTAAATTAAATATATTTGACATCTCAAATATATTTCAATCCTAAATTAGATCAAGCAATTATGGAGAGATTTGCATGGAGATCTTCACATTAGGAGTGGTGGGGACAGCTACCAATTTCCTTGTGGAATTGGTGGCCGTCCACTATCTCTCCATAGTGGAGACAAATCCATGTAATCTCACAAGATTACATATTTCCATGAATTTCTCCCATAATTTATTTCCAACAACTTTTGTTGAGATTTTATTCACCAAAAATAATTCACAATTAATTTTGAGAATATTGCAATCTTGACATTGAAAAATTGTGAATCACATTCACAACCCAAAATAACACCTATCTATTATTTTGGAAATTTATAATTCTTCCGTTTTATTGGATGGAATTTCAACGAATTAGATTTGATTTATAAGAATTATGAAGTCCTATTTTTTCGATAAAAAAATTCTTAGAACTCGAATTTCTAGGACGTTTTGGTAGTTCGACCGTGAAATTCCTTTGTTTCGGTATTTCCGGAATATGAGTGTGTGACTTGTTATAATTGATCCTATTGATAATACAGAGAATAGATCTGTCATCTTGATAGAGATGATTCTACCTCGTCGGATATTTATATTTATTTAATATCTGGAGCACGGAAGGGGTATATAGAATATATCAAGAAAAGAAATATTTGAACTATGATTCATATTTATTCAGACCTCGTAACCGGACTAAAAAAAAAGAACAAAAACAAAAGAAGGGGGGGATTGCCTAAATCAAACGCCCTTTCTTCCTTCAAAATCATGCACCTTGACTGAAGGGCAACTTTTTCTCTGAATTTTGTTGAGTTGTTACATTTAGTCCAGTCATTGAATAAGTGATGGTCAAACGGTTCTTACTCAGAGAGTCTTTAAGCTTAATTTTTAACTTTGTTAAATCATCGGGGTTATAGTATGAATCTGAAGTTTTAATTGATTCATAGGGTCTCAACAAGAGAATTCCTATCAATAATAAAACAATAAAACGCGCTTTCACATCTTTTTAACCCGAAATGGCTGAGGAGAGGAAAGGTTCCCTTTTGTTTTGAGGGTACTCCCGGGAACAGAATCCGGTGGAGACGGGGTGGGGCCTGTAGCTCAGAGGATTAGAGCACGTGGCTACGAACCACGGTGTCGGGGGTTCGAATCCCTCCTCGCCCACAACCGGTCCAACAATTTACATTATCAATTAATTACACAATGTTTATCCAATACACATAATAATTAATTAACAAATATAAATAATGATTGGCTCTCTCTATTACATTATAAATCACATTTATAATATATTATGAATAATATGAATAATACTATCCACATTATTCATATCCATGATAATTAAATCACATTTAATCATCTTGGATCTCTATTCTCATGTTCCCAAATAATATGAATCACATTCACATTATTCACATCTTTGACAATCAAATCACATTTAATTATCTAAGATAACTGTCCTTATAATATGAATCAAACTCATATTATTCATGACAATTAAATCACATTTAATTATCCATTATCTCATTGCTAGGATACATATATCAACAATAGAATTATCCATGAACTTTTTCAAGGATAATGTGCTTTCTCCGCGAATACTTGGAGATAAGGACATGTCAATTGTATTGTTCCACGTATAGTGACTTGGATATTGAGATTACATCTCAAATCCAGATCTCGGGCCTCCCATAGATGCTTGATTAAATCAAGACCGCAAATCTAATCTTCTCATTGTATCTGAATCACATTCAGATCAATGTCCAATATTTGGATCAAGATCAGATTACTTCTCTAATGAGAGGAGTCACTAAAATCTAGACCTGTTTCATCACTCCCTAGGAATGGAAGCGTCATGGTTATACAATCGTTTATGATCACATCACCCTTAGGTATTCCCAATACCTGTACATCCTGCATACTGGAAGACTCTGATTAAACCCGAAGTATTATATCAACTTTATACTGTCTACTTCAGGATTTTATCATTAAGTTTCTCATTTTGATCATTGGAAGATGGTATCGATCATATACTTTCCAAAAGCATATATCATACCTTGGTCTTGATCATTTACACCTCCTTCTCTTGAAGATCCATTTACACCTTAATGGGTCTTACCCATATAGGTGGATCCTCAAGGGTCCATATACAACACTTGTATATGGAGTCTATATTAGACTTTTATTGCTAACATCCATCTTTTCATGTCATGATCCTCAAGAGCTTCATCACATGAAGTCCGATTATTGTCAGATTCAACTGACCCATGGAATCCATCCTCAAACTTATTTGAAGAGGTATAAATGTTTCATCTTTAATTGTCTATTTAGTTTCCGATTTCAGGAGCCTCATTATCTTCTCAAGATTAAATGAGTTCCTTTACTTCATTTTCATATTGATTCTCAAGAGAGTCATCCTCTAAGAATCACATTCTCAGAGATGAGATGCTTTAAGAATCTAAAGGTCATAAAGTAGGTATCCAATACCATCCTTTATTTTCCTAATGAAGTAGCACTCTCCAGTGCCAGATTCTAAATTACTTGCATGGAACCTTATCAAGGATATATATTGTAGTCTCTACTACATATATACCTTGGAAACTAATAGATAATTATGCTAATATTCATCATTGATTATATCATGTCACACATGATCCAATTGTATCTTCCTACAACTCTATTGAGTTAAGGTTCATTAGGAAGATTGAGATAGGAATGCTATTCACATCTCCATAAGGTATTCCTTGAATTTATCTAATAGGTACAAACTACCTTGGTTAGATCAAATTCATTTCATCTTTCTTCAAACTTTGGTTCTAAACCAAAATTGTGAAATCTTTGAACATTTCAAAGTTTTCTAAGTAAAGAGAAGAAATCACATATCATAAATAATCATTAATAGATATCACATATCCATAATGTTTATTCTGATAGAGATGATTCACATACATCAATATGTATGAGATCTTGAATACCTTAACATCTTACACCATTACAATAGAAAGGTGTATTGAACATTTTTACTTTGAATACAATATACATGAGTATGCAAGTTTTGAAATTTCAGACATTCTAAAGTTTCATCTCTTGCTTGTCCATTGATCTTCATCAACAGACATATGTCCAAAATATGACGCCAGATCATTATCAAATGATCTATATCCTCCTATTGATCTTTAAAGGTTTAATTTTTAGTATTAGAAATCTTAATGAACCATTTATTAATTTTCTAATTTAGTGGAGTCCACTAGATGTTAGATTACTATCTGAAATATCTCCATCATAACTCTTTATGATAGGTCTATTCCAGATCTCATGTTTATTCCCAGCATTTAGAAATAAACAATGAGTGTATTATAATATCTAGGTCATAGAGACATCCTCTAAGACTAAGGGCTCTCCCACTGAAAATATGAAGTATATTCATCCAGTGGAAATTGTTGCAACAATTGCATCAATTCCAACATAGATGACCATTAAACCTTAAGATCAAATTTCTAATATTCTAATACATATGCAACCAATTGCAAGTGTCATTAAAAGATTGAGATATAATGATTAGACTTTATCTTATGAAATAAGTAAATCAATATCAATGATTATATGTAGATTAATCTGATGTATTATCTGATTCCTTCTCTAAGGATTCTAGATAGATTTGATAGTCATGCTATCAACACATCAACTTATTGCAGTATTGGCATTCATCCAACTCTTTGGATGTCATATGGAAGTCACAGAAGTACTATCAACTCTTTGACTATACTACTTACTTGGGTCCAACCCATGCTTCCACTGCGCTCCCTTTATCTATAAGCAACCATTTCTCAAGACAAAGGATCTCTTATGTTAAAATCAAAAATTTCAATATAAGAGCATTTCAACATTTATACATGCTTCATTCAATTCATACAATATGAATATTATGAAGCTTCAGGAATGACAAGAGTATAGATAGTAGAATGATGACACTCATCGTATCTACATACATTTAAACTCTTAGGTTCAGGTAGGTACTCAAGCAATTTGAATACATCATCTCCTATAGAGCCACCATTCTGCATAATGTAGAGAACCATGTCATTCATGATTATATGTCGAGACCACATATGTATGGCAGAACATATTCTTAGATTTTATAAGGATTATTTGATAATTACGATCATTATCGAAATGTCACTTCAAAAGTACATTCGATGAGATCAAGACTTGTAGAGACATACAAACCCTAGGGTTTTAGTCCTATTGTCTATTTAATTATCACTTCTCATTATTATGAGGAAACTTGCACATTGCAACCACATACATTATATGTCCAATTGCAAGTACAATATCTGGATCATAGGTCCAATCCATGATATCTTACTGGTTATTATTGAGTATAACATTGAGTGGGATTAAAGACGGATTATCTGAAATAAGAAATTTGCATGAATATATATAAATATATAATTTACTTTGATTTAGGAATTTTTATATCAAAGTTGTCTTACCATGTCAACAATGAAAGTTCATTCCCTTAATCACTTTCAATGTAAGAGATCTTACCATTATATCTCAACAAGATCTGGGATCTCCTTCCTTATCTTTGTTACACCTAATAATATGAGAATCTGCAACTCGGATAAAAAGAAGCGGGAACACATTCCGCCTTGCAAGTCCAACTTGCATCTCCCAATTCGGTCTTTAATACTCGGGCCCACCACCCCTAAGGTGATGTTGACCTGTCATTAATTGAACCAACCGTCAACAAGAATAGAACTCGCTATGCGCAATCCAATATCGCCCCAATAATATGAGGATCCGATATTGGGGTCACTACGCATACGGCCTTACTCTTTCGAGAAGCGAAGAGCCCAATCCAGATGCGCTTGCATATAGGAGCTGTCACTTCGGACAGGCATCTCCTATATACAATCCATGGCGATGGAACCCTTCGCCTTGACGGGAGACCATGGATGTCACTTATGTGATCCTCCATATCATATTCACATTCTAATTAATTATCATGAATCATATTCACATAATTAATTCTTCCAAGGGAAATAACACATCTATTATAATAGAGTATTTTTAATTGGATATAATTAACTTAATCATATTACATTAATTATCAATCCAATTTAATCAACAAACTTGATTTTACTTGAATATATGTTATTATCTCAAAATACCTATTAATTCGAATTTTAATAATTAGAAAATACATCATGATCTCTAAGGCATCATTCGTTCCCTACCCGCTGTCATCGCCAGTACCGGCGGGAGTGGGACGGATCGCATACTTGCAACCCGCTACCCCAGCGATCCCCGACTAGACACCATATCCACCTCGGGAAAAAATAATGCCGAGTCAATCACTTTGTACTTGAGATGATCATCGGTTCTTCAACCGAAATTATACCATATAGTAATAATCAAAACATTTTTTATTATAAGGAAATTTGCTAGACAAATTTCCAATCCTATTCAAGCAAGGAGTTTGATGATTGTGTTTCCAATTTTGATCTAGATCAAATCTAATCAATTATTAGTTGAGGTCAAGTCAATTAAGGAAATAATCATCACCCAATATTTCTCAAATATTTTCCATAATTATTTCATGAAATTAACAATTAATTTCACTAATTGACAATCACATGGTTCTTGATTAGGAAAGTAATTTCAGCAGTGACCCATACTTACTAAAATTAGTATATCTCAATCAATTTAAATCCAAATTATGCAAAGTAAGTTTCCAAAGTTTGCTAATTTTATTTACAACAGAACTTATGTGATTTGCACATATTTCAAAGTGTTTCTAAACAGTAATTAACTCTTTAATTACGTTAAGATTCACAGTTTCCGTAACAGTGAATACATGTTCATTAAAACAACCATATCTCGAGCAAACGGAATCCAAATTACGTAAACTCAGATCCTATGGTTTCCTTATTTAACGGGAAACAAAATCCAAGTCCTATTATCATGTTTAAACAATTTAAACAGGGCCGAAAAATTAAACTAAACAGATATGCGAAAATGAAATACGATAAAACTTTCGCAACCCGAACGAACCCAAGTCGCCTTCGGTTTTATGGATCGTATCCAATACCTCCGACCTAAGGTTTTGATACCACTTGAAGGATATGGTTAGAATCTACAAGCGCATCACGGAAGCGTGAGCGTCGTATCGGATACGACGAGGAGCGACTAGTCGCACTAGTTGCTCGATGCAGCGGAATATAAAAAATTTTTATACGACGATACCACATGATCCAAGAAAACTTCTCGGATCATTTCGTCTAAACCACAAACAAGTAATAGGATTACCTCTTGAAGCGTGGTTGCGATCGAGTCTCTAAACGAAGAGACCTCCTGTTTCAAGTCCGATCCGACGGAGGAGACGCTTGCGAGCGCGGGGATGAACCACGTACTTCTCGCAATCCATGTTGATGATCCAAGCGACGGATCTCCTGATCTCGACATACGAGATCCGACGTCTTCTTCACGAGCGAGGCGCACCGAAGGAGACGGAGATCCACGAGCACACGACCGGGCATCATAACGTTGACGCTGCGGCGATGGAGACTCCCTCTAGGGCAACCATGGTGGACGACCATATGAGAGGGAGAGAGAGTAGACGTGTAGAGAGAAAGAGAGAGAGAGAGATGTGATGCAATAGCATCTTGTCTAAAAAGAGAGCATGGTATGCCTCTCTATTTATAGGGTTTTAGGATCCATGGATCTCAATCCATGGGACATATAAAATCAATGGATGAGATTGATTTATGTCAATCCAATGGTCAAGATTGTTGTTGGTAAAAGCCAATAACTAATAATCTAATTTAAATCAAATATATTTGACATCTCAAATATATTTCAATCCTAAATTAGATCAAGCAATTATGGAGAGATTTGCATGGAGATCTTCACATTAGGAGTGGTGGGGATGGCTACCAATTTCCTCGTGGAATTGGTGGCCGTCCACCATCTCTCCATAGTGGAGACAAATCCGTGTAATCTCAGAAGATTACATATCTCCATGAATTTCTCCCATAATTTATTTCCATCAACTTTTGTTGAGATTTTATTCACTAAAAATAATTCACAATTAATTTTGGGAATATTGCATTCTTGACATTGGAAAATTGTGAATCACATTCACAACCCAAAATAATATACAATTTACATTATCAATTAATTACACAATGTGTATCTAATACACATAATAATTAATTAACAAATATAAATTATGATTAGCTCTCTCTAATACATTATAAATCACATTTATAATATATTATGAATAATATGAATAGTACTATCCACATTATTCATATCCATGATAATTAAATCACATTTAATCATCTTGGATCTCTATTCTCATGTTCCCAAATAATATGAATCACATTCACATTATTCACATCTTTGACAATCAAATCACATTTAATTATCTAAGATAACTCTCCTTATAATATGAATTTAATTCATATTATTCATGACAATTAAATCACATTTAGTTATCCATTATCTCATTGCTCGGATACATATATCAACAATAGAATTATCCATGAACTCTTTCAAGGATAATGTGCTTTCTCTGCGAATATACTTGGAGATGAGGACAGGGCGATTGTATTGTTCCACGTATAGTGACTTGGATATTGAGATTACATCTCAAATCCAGATCTCGGGCCTCCCATAGATGCTTGATTAAATCAAGACCGCAAATCTAATCTTCTCATTGTATCTGAATCACATTCAGATCAATGTCCAACATTTGGATCAAGATCAGATTACTTCTCTAATGAGAGGAGTCAATAAAATCCAGACCCGTTTCATCACTCCCTAGGAATGGAAGCATCATAGTTATACAATCGTTTATGATCACATCACCCTTAGGTATTCCCAATACCTGTACATCCTGCATACTGGAAGACTCTGATTAAACTTGAAGTATTAGATCAACTTTATACTGTCTACTTCAGGATTTTATCATTAAGTTTCTCATTTTGATCATTGGGAGATGGTATCGATCATATACTTTCCAAAAGCATATATCATACCTAGGTCTTGATCATATAATTTCCAAAAGTATATATCGAACCTACAAATTTAGTCAAGCTTCCAAAGCGAGACGACCGTGCGCACGGAATTTGTTTCTTCCCAATATCTCATGAGTGAGCTCATGTCTTCCGGTTCAATAGTGAACCTGTATAATACCTTTGAAAGAGTGTATTACTCATATGCCCTTATATGCACACCAACGCACCGGTGTATAGACCTTGATTAGTCATCAACCTATTGGTCTGCCAAATGTACATACTCAGACATATAGTAACACATCTGTCTCCGGTCAGAGGATGCGTGCCTATATCATGACATCATATCATATAGGACTTTGGTTATCTCGATCTCGTTAAGTCAACTCTTTCACCTAACTTATGTAACACATCCGAATCTCTATTCCTATGCAGAGGACTTGCATCAAGAGGTCAGTTAGATATCAGCCTTTAGAGAAAATATTTCCATCTCCTTCTCAGGCTGGAGATCATCTCTTAATAATCATTTGATGGTGCTTGATGAGTCCTCAATCTAACTCATTAGATGTTCATCCAAGCACCAACTCTATGATTCAATATTTGAATCAACAGCTGTATGATCATCAAAATGGCCATGGTACATAACCCTAATTGTACTAAGGGACCTAATATACAAATTATTTATTCTTCATTTCCGATCAGGGAATGATATTTGCAATAACATTTATTGCATAATGGCTCACCGTGGGCTCGCATGTCCTACAATCTCCCACTAGCCCAAAGAGCCATTAATGGGCTAATCATTTAAACCCACACTCATGTGACAATCATAGGCTATTTAGAAAATAGCTAGGTAAGCTGATCAGTCACTCTGTTCCCAAGAGACTACGCCAAGTCCTTTTACGACACTTGCATATCCCCTAGTAACAGTGCTCGCATCCAATGCAAATGTTGCATCTTATGCAACCAATACTCAATTTTGTTATAGTGTCCTTGACACTCGCTCGATAGTTATTATAATTATCATAACCAATATTCCCATAATCCCTATTAGAATACCTTCATTCCCGGAGATCTCTATCTCCTAAGGTTTCTACAGTTAATACCCTTATAGATCACTATCTACAATAGGGGTGCACATGGATCAGATAAAATCCGTAATCCGATCCAATCCGATGTTATTGGATTGGATTGGTTTGGTTTTATCATTTTAATGGAAAAGGATTGGATTGAAAATTTTCAAATCCGTTAAAGTATGGATTGGATCGGATTATCATGAAAATCCAATCCGATCCAATCCGTTAATCCGTTAACATATACATACATACATACATACATACATACATACATATACATACATACATGCATATACACGCATACGTGCGTGTGCACCTATTCCAATAAGACCATAACCAATGTGATTCTTCTCTTTTTTTCATATGTACAGTGGATACAAGTCATCTTGTCATCACCCTTAAACTCCTAAATAATAAAATATAATTATACCTTGTAAAGTTATAATCCCAATTTACTATTCCCCTCTTAGTTTCATCCTCTTTCTTTTCACTCTTGACCTCAATATTTCACTCCTAGTTTCATCTCCCTTGGATTTCATCAATATGTGACTGTAAAGATCACATTTTTTTGTTTGTGTAACTTATCTTTTTATCTTTAGATCATTATTTGGTAACTTGTATTATTCTTACTTGAATCATTAGATGGAAATCATTTGCAAAAAAAAACTAATGCAACATTTATAGATGGATTCTCAAATTCTAAATCCAATATAATCCTTTACGTTGCGTATATGGTCTTCAACTTTTTCATTACAGATCAATGAAGTTATTCAAATTTAATTTCATTGAGTGGTCTTCAAATATCCTTTTCTTTACATCCGATCTATATTACCATTTTTTAAGCCATGATTTAGATGTTGAGGGCTAATGTGCGATAAAACACAAACACGGGAGGGAAAACAATTGAGATGGAATACAGACGTATAAAAAATCCGAACCAATCCGATCAAATCCGTAATCCGATAGATTGGATTGGTTTGGATTTAGATATTTGATGAATTGGATTGGATTGAAAAAAGTTAAAATCCGTTAAGATTGGATTGGACATGGATTAAGCTAAAATTCGATCCAATCCGATCCACGTGCACCCCTAATCTACAAGGTCTCAAACTTTTGAAGATAAGACTTTGAGATCACTATCTCTGAGTTTCATCATCTTTGAATATATTGTTATTACTGCAACCAAGTGTTTTATTTCTAGAGTAGGATTTGTAACAGTTTACTACTCCCACTGCATGGCAGACATATGGCTTTTGTACACATCTAGCATACACCCAGCTTCTCGGAACTGATGCACAAGGGCAAGCAGTTTTAGCATTCACATCCTCAACTCTTTGAGGTGCTATCCCTTTAGATAGGTCAGTACCATATCTTAAGCGAAGGAAGCCTTTCTTGGAATTTTCCAGAAAATGGAATAAGTCCAAGGTGTACTACCATTGTGACGATCCCAATATCCTCTTCTCTGAACAACTTCAGAACTAAGATCTAAGAGGTATCCTTGAGATCATATCTCAAGGTATGGAACAACCAAATTATAAAACACTTATTATTATCCTTATATCATTCCAAATGATTAAAATAATATCTACATTTAGCACGATGAACACAATGGCACTCCCACTAAGCTTCACATGGTTCATCAAGATTTTTATCTGAAATCATAACATTTATAATTTCATCAAATCTTATGTTCCAACTACAAGAAACTTATTGGAGTCCAAAGATGGAGTTCTTTAGCTTGCACACCTTGCTTTCGTCAACAATGAAGCCCTGGGGCTACTTCATATGAATATCCTCAAAGAGGTATTCCTAGAGGAATGCAATCTTGACTCACATCATGAAGATGTCATATTCAAGTTTTGTAGCTATGGTTAGCAATATTCTGATGAGTTAAAGCAAGGTCACTGGAGAGAGAGTCTCATCGCAAGTGATGTCTTCTCTTCGGTGTGTAGCTCATGACTACGAACCGTGCTTTGAAGGTCTTTACCTTTTCATCAAGTTCCCTCCTTCTCTTGAAGATCCATTTACACCTTAATGGGTCTTACCCATATAGGTGGATCCTCGAGGGTCCATATACAACACTTGTATATGAAGTCTATATTAGACTTTTATTGCTAACATCCATCTTTCCATGTCATGATCCTCAAGAGCTTCATCACATGAAGTCCGATTATTGTTAGATTCAACTGACCCATGGAATCCATCCTCAAACTTATTTGAAGAGGTATAAATGTTTCATCTTTAATTGTCTATTTAGTTTCCGATTTCAGGAGTCTCATTATCTTCTCAAGATTAAATGAGTTCCTTTACTTTATTTTCATCTTGATTCTCAAGAGAGTCATCCTCTAAGAATCACATTCTCAGAGATGAGATCCTTTAAGAATCTCAAGGTCATAAAGTAGGTATCCAATACCATCCTTTATTTTCCTAATGAAGTAGCACTCTCCAGTGCCAGATTCTAAATTACTTGCATGGAACCTTATCAAGGATATATATTGTAGTATCTACTACATATATACCTTGGAAACTAATAGATAATTATGCTAATATTCATCATTGATTATATCATGTCACACATGATCCAATTGTATCTTCCTACAACTCTATTGAGTTAAGGTTCATTAGGAGGATTGAGATAGGAATGCTATTCACATCTCCATAAGGTATTCCTTGAATTTATCTAATAGGTACAAACTACCTTGGTTAGATCAAATTCATTTCATCTTTCTTCAAACATTGGTTTAAACCAAAATTGTGAAATCTTTGAACATTTCAAAGTTTTCTAAGTAAAGAGAAGAAATCACATATCATAAATAATCATTAATAGATATCACATATCCATAATGTTTATTATGATAGAGATGATTCACATACATCAATATGTATGAGATCTTGAATACCTTAACATCTTACACCATTACAATAGAAAGGTGTATTGGACATTTTTACTTTGAATACAATATTCATGAGTATGCAAATTTTGAAATTTCAGACATTCTAAAGTTTCATCTCTTGCTTGTCCATTGATCTTCATCAACAGACATATGTCCAAAACATGATGCCAGATCATTATCAAATGATCTATATCCTCCTATTGATCTTTAAAGGTTTAATTTTTAGTATTAGAAATCTTAATAAACCAATCATTAATTTTCTAATTTAGTGGAGTCCACTAGATGTTAGATTACTATCTGAAATATCTCCATCATAACTCTTTATGATAGGTCTATTCTAGATCTCATGTTTATTCCCAACATTTAGAAATAAAAAATGAGTGTATTCTAATATCTAGGTCATAGAGACATTCTCTAAGACTAAGGGCTCTCCCACTGAAAATATGAAGTATATTCATCCGGTGGAAATTGTTGCAACAATTGCATCAATTCCAACATAGATGACCATTAAACCTTAAGATCAAATTTCTAATATTCTAATACATATGCAACCAATTGCAAGTGTTATTAGAAGATTGAGATACAATTATTAGACTGTATCTTATGAAATAAGTAAGTCAATATCAATGATTATATGTAGATTAATCTGATGTATTATCTGATTCCTTCTCTAAGGATTCTAGATAGATTTGATAGTCATACTATCAACACATCAACTTATTGCAGTATTGGCGTTCATCAAACTCTTTGGATGTCATATGGAAGTCACAGAAGTACAATAAACTCTTTGACTATACTACTTACTTGGGTCCAACCCATGCTTCCATTGCGCTCCCTTTATCTATAAGCAACCATTTCTTAAGATAAAGGATCTCTTATGTTAAAATCAAAAATTTCAATATAAGAGTATTTCAACATTTATACATGCTTCATTCAATTCATACAATATGAATATTATGAAGCTTCAGGAATGACAAGAGTATAGATAGTAGAATGATGGCACTCATCGTATCTACATCCATTTAAACTCTTAGGTTCAGGTAGGTACTCAAGCAATTTGAATACATCATCTCCTATAGAGCCACCATTCTGCATAATGTAGAGAACCATGTCATTCATGATTATATGTCGAGAGTACATATGTATGCCAGAACATCTTCTTAGATTTTATGACGATTACTTGGTAATTACGATCATTATCGACATATCACTTCAAAAGTACATTCGATGATATCAAGACTTGTAGAGACATACAAACCCTAGGGTTTTAGTCCTATTGTCTATTTAATTATCACTTCTCATTATTATGAGGAAACTTGCACATTGCAACCACAAACATTATGTGTCCAATTGCAAGTACAATATCTGGATCATAGGTCCAATCCATGATATCTTACTGGTTATTATTGAGTATAACATTGAGTGGGATTAAAGAAGGATTATCTGAAATAAGAAATTTGCATGAATATATATAAATATATAATTTACTTTGATTTAGGAATTTTTATATCAAAGTTGTCTTACCATGTCAACAATGAAAGTTCATTCCCTTAATCACTTTCAATGTAAGAGATCTTACCATTATATCTCAACAAGATCTGGGATCTCCTTCCTTATCTTTGTTACATCCCAATAATATGAGAATCTGCAACTCGGATAAAAAGAAGCGGGAACACATTCCGCCTTGCAAGTCCAACTTGCATCTCCCAATTCGGTCTTTAATACCCGGGCCCACCACCCCTAAGGTGATGTTGACCCGTCATTAATTGAATCAACCATCAACAGGAATAGAACTCGCTATGCGCAATCCAATATCGCCCCAATAATATGAGGATCTGATATTGGGGTCACTACGCATACGACCTTACTCTTTTGAGAAGCAAAAAGCCCGATCCAGATGCGCTTGCATATAGGAGCTGTCACTTCGGACAAACGTCTCCTATATCCAATCCCTGGCGATGGAACCCTTCGCCTTGACGGGAGACCATGGATGTCACTTATGTGATCCTCCATATCATATTCAAATTCTAATTAATTATCATGAATCATATTCACATAATTAATTCTTCCAAGGGAAATAACACATCTATTATAATAGAGTATTTTTAATTGGATATAATTAACTTAATCATATTAAATTATTATCAATCCAATTTAATCAACAAACTTGATTTTACTTGAATATATGGTATTATCTCAAAGTACATATTAATTCGAATTTTAATAATTAGAAAATACATCATGATCTCTCAGGCATCATTCGTTCCCTACCCTCTATCATGGCCAGTACCGGCGGGAGTGGGACGGACCGCATACGTTGCAACCCGCTATCCCAGCGATCCCCGACTAGACACCATATCTGCCTCGGGAAAAAATAATGCCGAGTCAATCAATTTATACTTGAGATGATCATCGGTTCTTCAACTGAAATTATACCATATAGTAATAATCAAAACATTTTTGATTATAAGGAAATTTGCTAGACAAATTCCCAATCCTATTCAAGCAAGGAGTTTGATGATTGTGTTTCCAATTTTGATCTAGATCAAATCTAATCAATTATTGGATGAGGTCAAGTCAATTAAAGAAATAATCATCATCCAATATTTCTCAAATATTTTCCATAATTATTTCATAAAATTAACAATTAATTTCACTAATTGACAATCACATGGTTCTTGATTAGGAACGTAATTTCAGCAGTGACCCCTACTTACTAAAATTAGCATATCTCAATCAATTTAAATCCAAATTATGCTAAGTAAGTTTCCAAAGTTTGCTAATTTGATTTACAACAGAATCTATGTGATTTGCACGTATTTCAAGGTGTTTATAAACAGTAATTAAATCTTTAATTACGTCAAGATTCACAGTTCCCGTAACAGTGAATACATGTTCATTAAAACAACCATATCTCGAGCAAACGGAATCCAAATTACGTAAACCAGATCCTATGGTTTCCTTATTTAACGGGGAACAAAATCCAAGTGCTATTATCGTGTTTAAACAATTTAAACAGGGCCGAAAAATTACACTAAATAGAGATGCGAAAATAAAATACGATAAAACTTTCGCAACCCGAACGAACCCAAGTCGCCTTCATTTTATGGATCGTATCCAAAACCTCCGACCTAAGGCTTTGATACCACTTGAAGGATATGGTTATAATCCTCAAGCGCATCACGGAAGCGTGAGCATCGTATCGTATATGACGAGGAGCGACTAGTCGCACTAGTTGCTCGAAGCAGCGGAATTTAAAAAATTTTTATACGACGATACCACATGATCCAAGAACACTTCTCGGATCGTTTCATCTAAACCACAAACAAGTAATAGGATTACTTCTTGAAGCGTGGTTGCGATCGAGTCTCTAAATGAAGAGACCTCCTATCTCAAGTCCGATCCGACGGAGGAGATGCTTGCGAGCGCGGGGATGAACCACGTACTTTTCACAATCCATGTTGATGATCCAAGCGGCGGATCTCCTGATCTCGACACACGAGATCCGACGTCCTCTTCACGAGCGAGGCACACCGAAGGAGACGGAGATCCACGAGCAGACGACCAGGCAACAAAACGATGACGTTGCGGCGATGGAGACTCTCTCTAGAGCATCCATGGTGGACGGCCATATTAGAGGGAGAGAGAGTAGACGTGTAGAGAGAGAGAGATGTGCTACAATAGCATCTTGTCTAAAAAGAGAGCATGGTATGCCTCTCTATTTATATGGTTTTAGGATCCATGGATCTCAATCCATGGGACATATAAAATCAATGGATGAGATTGATTTATATCAATCCAATGGTCAAGATTGTTGTTAGTAAAAGCCAACAACTAATAATCTAATTTAAATCAAATATATTTGACATCTCAAATATATTTCAATCCTAAATTAGATCAAGTAATTATAAAGAGATTTGCATGGAGATCTTCACATTAGGAGTGGTGGGGACGGCTACCAATTTCCTTGTGGAATTGGTGGCCGTCCACCATCTCTCCATAGTGGAGACAAATCCATGTAATCTCACAAGATTACATATCTCCATGAATTTCTCCCATAATTTATTTCCAACAACTTTTGTTGAGATTTTATTCATCAAAAATAATTCACAATTAATTTTGGAAATATTTCAATCTTGACATTGGAAAATTGTGAATCACATTCACAACCCAAAATAACATACAATTTACATTATCAATTAGTTACACAATGTGTATCCAATACACATAATAATTAATCAACAAATATAAATAATGATTGGCTCTCTCTAATACATTATAAATCATATTTATAATATATTATGAATAATATGAATAGTACTATCCACATTATTCATATCCATGATAATTAAATCACATTTAATCATCTTGGATCTCTATTCTCATGTTCCCAAGTAATATGAATCACATTCACATTATTCACATCTTTGACAATCAAATCACATTTAATTATCTAAGATAACTCTCCTTATAATATGAATAAAATTCATATTATTCATGATAATTAAATCACATTTAATTATCCATTATCTCAATGCTCGGATACATATATTAACAATAGAATTATCCATGAACTATTTCAAGGATAATGCGCTTTCTCCGCGAATACTTGGAGATAAGGACAAGGCGATTATATTGTTCCACGTATAGTGACTTGGATATTGAGATTACATCTCAAATCCATATCTCGGGCCTCCCATAGATGCTTGATTAAATCAAGGCCGCAAATCTAATCTTCTCATTGTATCTGAATCACCTTCAGATCAATGTCCAACATTTGGATCAAGATCAGATTACTTCTCTAATGAGAGGAGTCACTAAAATCCAGACCCGTTTCATCACTCCATAGGAATGGAAGCGTCATGGTTATACAATCGTTTATGATCACATCACCCTCAGGTTTTCTGAATACCTGTACATCCTGCATACTGGAAGACTCTGATTAAACCCAAAGTATTAGATCAACTTTATACTGTCTACTTCAGGATTTTATCATTAAGTTTCTCATTTTGACCATTGGGAGTTGGCATCGATCATATACTTTCCAAAAGCATATATCATACCTAGGTCTTGATCTTATACTTTCCAAAATTATATATCAAACCTACAAATTCAGTCAAGCTTCCAAAGCGAGACGACCTTGCGCACGGAATTTGTTTCTTCCCAATATCTCATGAGTGAGCTCATGTCTTTCGGTTCAGTAGTGAACCTGTATGATCCCTTTGAGAGATCGTATTACTCATATGCCCTTATATGCACACCGGCACACCGGTGTATAGACCTTGTTTAGGTCATCAACCTATTGGTCTGCCAAATGTACATACTCAGACATATAGTAACACATCTGTCTCCGGTCAGAGGATGCGTGCCTATATCATGACAACATATCATATAGGACTTTGGTTATCTCGATCTCGTGAAGTCAACTCTTTGACCTAACTTATCTAACACCTCCGAATCTCTATTCCTATGCAAAGGACCTGCATCAAGAGGTCAGTTAGATATCGGCCTTTAGAGAAAAGATTGCCATCTCCTTCTCAGGATGGAGATCATCTCTTAATAATCATTTGATGGTGCTTGATGAGTCCTCAATCTAACTCATTAGATGTTCATCCAAGCACCAACCTCTATGATTCAATATTTGAATCAACAGCTGTATGATCATCAAGATGGCCATGGCACATAAACCTAATTGTACTAAGGGACCTAATATGCAAATTATTTATTCTTCATTTCAGATCAGAGAATGATATTTACAATAACATTTATTGCATAATGGCTCGCCGTGGGCTCGCATGTCCAACAGCTGGATCACCTAAGAGGGTTGGACCAGGAGTTGATGAAGGAGAGATCCGTGCTTTTGGAGGTGATCTTGCTAGAAGATCGGAAAGAAGAGGTGGAATGGAGACAAAAGTCTAGGTAGAATTAGCTACGGAAGGGGGTGCCAACACCAGATTCTTTCACTCCATGGCTTTTGGCATAAAGAGAAGGAATCACATTAGAGGGTTATAAGTGGGGGGGGGTGAGGATTTCTGGGGAAGCGCATATTGGCAGTACGATGAGAGCTCATTTCGTGGAGGCTTCACAGAGAAGGCGAGGGGACGGATGGGGGTGGCGGGGGGAAGGGGGAGAAATCTCTATCATTAGGGCAGGCTGAAGAGCTAGTGTCACCATTCTCGGAGAAAGAAATAAAGACTACAATTTGGGGTATGAATGCGGATGGTGCGCCAGGATCGGATGGATTCCCGATCTTATTTTATAGAGTTCTAGGACCTAGTGAAGAATGAGATTGTGGAGTTGCTAAAGGAGTTCAGATAAGGGAACAGAGGATTTGAGATGGTTAACAGGGAAATGTTGTTCTTGCTTCTGAAGAAAGACCAACCGACCAGAGTTGAAGACTTCAGACAGATTGCCCTATTGCATGTGATCTATCTTATTGTAGCAATGGTGTTGGATAACATGCTCAAGGGGGACATGGACTCTATTGCGATGGAGGGCTAGTCTGTGTTCATTCAAGGAAGGAAAATGACTGGTGGGTTAGTTTTGGCATTGGAGATCTTCCTAGAGTGGAGAAGAAGGCGAGCAAAGGGTGTGCTGTGGAAGATTGATTTTGCAAAAGCTTACGACTGAGTGGACTGGAGGTTCATGTGGTTGTCACTGAGGAGAAGAGGTTTTCCAAATAATTGGATTGTGAGGATGAAGCAATGTATCACTACATCATCCCTATTGGTTTTAGTGAATGGGAGACCGGAGGGTTTTTTTTTTCAGCCGCATAAAGGCGTGCGACATGGGTGTTCTTTAGTGCCCATGCTTTTTGTACTGGTGGCGGATGCGTTGGCAGTAATGTTCGGGCAAGCAGTTGATGGTGGGTGGTGTGAGGGTTTTCGGTTGGACGATATATTTGTGCCGATGTTGCAGTATGTTGATGACACCTGATGAATCTCAGATACATCATTATAAAATCCAACTATTATCCTCTTAACTTAAACAATTCAATAAAAACCACATATAAAACCCTATTATTAACTATTCTTATATTGTATATAATTAACCATGTATAATATCTAACCCTAATTTATTGTATTTAATTACTAACCCTCTTTCTTATTTTCTTTATTAGTAAAAACCCCTAAAAATTAGAACAAATATTGCATATATTTATCTCGACTTTTAAAAGCAATTAAAAAGATAAAAATATCAAAAACCACAAAATTAAGTTTTTAAGGCATTAAAAATACTTGAAAAAATTCTTAATTGTACAAATGACCTGCGTTGACTTTTTGTCCAATAAAAAAACTTGTAGATCTCATCGAGATATATGACTTTCATGTTTTGACTTTTTCCCAATTAAGCCTCCTACTATTTTTTTAATTTTCTTTATTTTTGTTATTTTTAACTTTTCTGGAGCGGCCACGTGGCACTTTCTAGAACTGCCACGTGTCTGCCTCTCCTTGCGCCACCTGCCACTTCTCTAAGTCATCTGATCATCCTCAGATGCCTTCATTTCAACTTTCCACTACCGCTCTTCTTTTAGCCATCCGAGGAGATCTCTGGATCTCATCAGAACCGCCCATCCCCGCCTTCTCCTTAGCCATTGGATGGCTATACCATCCAAGGGCTTCGCGACCTCCACATCATCACTCCTCTTTCCATTGACCGATCTCATCCCAGATCAGATCTACACCGTTAACCCCATCCGCTTCCTAGCCACAGGATCAGATCTAATGATCTGATCTCAACCCTCCGCCCATGCCTCCATCTGGAATGTTGGATCTCATGATCCAATGGTCCGGGCCTCGTCGTCTACCTCTGTTACTGCCAGCCCCCAGGCATTACGCCTTTCACCACCATCACCCCCTTCCATTTTTTGCCATCACCCCTGACCCTCTCTCATTGTCCTAATGCCACCACTATGTAGCCTTCACACCCTCTTCCTCGCGTAACCCCCAACCATTTACCACCCCCATCAATGGTCTTCAACCAACCGTTCAAAACAATGCTCCACCTCTCCGAATGTCTGACCACCTCCACCTTAAATACTCCCACTCCGCCGCCTTGTTCCCTCGTACACCATTCCAACCCTTAAGCCCTAGCTCCTCTCCGTCTCCTTAAGATAGAAAGAGGTCGGATGAGGGGCTATAATGGGCCTAATGGTCGATGTTGACCCATGGCCTCGTCGACCATGTCGCAACAGCCTTAGGTACTACAAAGCTCGCTGGTGTTGCTGACCATCTCGAGCGACGACTAGAGGGTTGAATTGACCCTCAACCCAAGTACCACACCACTATCTTCCTCTCCGATCCTCTAGGTACATTCTTCTCTACTTTTTCCATGTTCCTCTCGTTATTTTTTTGACACACACTTTATCTCACCTCCACTCAATCATTCGAACATCTCCACCAGTCACCAACCACCTTCTCCAACACCTCCTCTCAACCTCTCCTTTCCTTCAGACCCCCTCTGCTTCACCCTCCTTTCTTCTTTGGCTTGCCGGAGGAGATCTTGGGACCACCACCTTCTCTATAGCCACGATCCCCCATTCACCTCACAATGCACGCACCACACCTCGACTATCCTTCTAACCCATGCATGTACTCAATGGTCGGACTCCGCATCTCATCTTCGGTCTCTAGCTCCGCCTTCGGTGATGCGTCGTGGACCGTCGGCTACTGCTACCCTTACTGCTCCATCGATCGTCCGCCATCTTCGCCAGGTGGCCACGGAGGTCCCCGGACTCTCATCATGCACAGATGAGCATGGGGGAACTCTGGCGGCCTCGTCGAAGCTCCATCTACGTCGTCGCTCCTCTGACGGTAATGAAGCACATGTGACGTTGGATGGCGCTCCCACGCCGACCATCCAACGCCCCAGATGGAGCCACGATGCACCTTCGAACATGAAGGCCCGTTCTATCCAAGCTGCCCACTGAAGCACCAGATCCTGCCACATGGTTCAAGCCTGGGCCACCTCCGAGCCTAGCCCCCTCACGTTCCATGCACATGAGGGCTGGGTTAATTGTAGAAACATTCCGAAGCTCTTCATATTTATAGATAGGTCCGGGCGCGTGTGCTTCACGTACGAGCCAGGATAAATTGAAGGGGAACCCTGTCGGGTTTTCATATTTACATAAATGCCTCTGTGCTACAAGGAAAAATTATATTATGGCACAATTGGTTTTGCTAAATTACAAATAGGTCCCTCTAGAGGCCTGTTTGTTATATTTATCATTTTATTTCATGCATTTTATTACATTTATGCACCTAGCACTATTTTAATCATATCTTGAGCATATTAAATCCAAATTGAATGATTTCAATTTCATTGTGTTGCATATTTCATTCTCTATTTAATGGCATACTTTAATTCATGATTTGACACTCAATTAAATGTGCTAATCTTTGATGATATATATTGTCTTTTTCTCTATAAATCTTGGCAATTAATAGATGCTTGATCTTAATTTTGATGCTCCACTTGTCGTGGAAATCAACCCTCACTTGATTGTTCATTTTGGGGTATATCTGTACATACATATCATAATGCATCTCATTTAACTACATTTTAAAAATCAAACAAAAATGACATGCATCATTCTACTTTGTTCTTGCATCATTTTATCTGCATATATGCATTGCATATTGCATCTGCATGAAGATCATGAATTAGAACATAATCCTTCATTAATTAATCAGTAATATTCGATAAATAGACGAAGAGGCTCGTGCCCTTATGACCTTGGTACACTTGCCAAGTAAAATAACTTCCACATATTCGAAAGTGTGGTTTTTGTTGAATCATTTTTACCAACTATACCATGATAAAATACAATTAATAATGTGGTGAGAATTTGAGTTCATCAACACCGTACTCTTTCTAGATGGAACGGAGGCAAAGATGGGTAGATCAACTCAGTTACTGGATATCTTTAGCAACCTATCAGGGCTGGAGATAGACGTGCAAAAGTCGATGGTCATCACTTTTGGTTTTCAGAATGAAGAGAGGATCAAGATAGCAGAGATGCTCGAATGTCTGTTAGGGGACCTACTGATTACTTACCTAGGTCTTCCGCTGATGGCATGCAAATTGAGGATTGCAGAATGGGATGCAGTGATCCAGAAGATAGAGAGTAAGCTGGCAGGGTGGAAGGCGATCTTCTTATTTAGGGGTGGGAAGCTGATTTTGTTAAAACATGTTCTTTCTGCCATTCCAATATTCTTTTTCTCAAACAGGTTGATGCCGATAGGGGTGAGAAAGAAGATTGAAAAGCTGATGACAAGATTCTTCTGGTCAGATAGGAAATAAAAGAAATCATGCATGCATCTTGGGAGGAGATCACGAGAACTAAGGAACAAGAGGGGGTGGATGTGTGAGATTTGGAATGCATGAACAAGGCTTTGGTAGCTAAGTTGGTACTACGCATTTGGGGTTCGTCTGCAGACCTAGCCACGAGATTGTCGAGGAAGATTTATGGGGTGAAATGGACCTTGGCGATAGGGGCTATTCGATTTGAATCACCCCTATGGTAGGGTGTGTGGGAA
This sequence comes from Ottelia alismoides, assembly GCA_037367405.1. Taxonomy (NCBI): domain Eukaryota; kingdom Viridiplantae; phylum Streptophyta; class Magnoliopsida; order Alismatales; family Hydrocharitaceae; genus Ottelia; species Ottelia alismoides. The sequence continues at coordinate 591,041 of JAZKJV010000136.1, forward strand.
GTGTTGATGCACATTTCCCATAGGCTAACGCCTCCGGTGGGAGATGTGAGAGACTTCAGATTTTGGAGGGATGATTGGACGGGTAAAGGTGCTCTAGAGAGGCAGTTCCTAAGGCTCTGTGCGATGACTGCATTGAAGGAGGTCAATTTGAGGGAGTATGCACAACACAATGAGTGGAGGATATCTTTTGCTGCGGTCCTCTCTAGCAGAAGAAGGGAGGAGCTGGCTAGACTTTTGGATGAAGCTCAATTGACAAGTGATTTCTCTACGACCAGGAACCATTATGTATGGATGGGTACAAAATTCTCTGTCAAACAATTCTATGGCGAGTTGAGAAGTGGTGGAGCGGGAATAATAGATCTCGACTTCTGCAAGGATATGAAGATTATATGGGCATGCAAGATACCAAGCATGATAAAAGTTTTCCTATGGTGCCTGAGGAAAAACAAGCTATGTGACAAGGTTAGGAGGGCAAAAATCTTGGGGACTCAGGATGTGAGCTACGATAAGTGCGGTTAACAGATGGAGAATGCAGATCATCTTTTCTTCTCGTGTGAGGCCTCGGTGAAGGTTTGGATGGAGATGGCCATCTCGTGGGTAGATGTGAACGGATCGATGAACTTCTTGGAGGCAATAAGGAAGGTGGAAGGAAGCTCCTCGGACGACGTCTCAAAACCTTTTAGTGCTTTGGACAATTTCTGGCTAGCAAGAAATGTGCTCATTTTTTAAGAATCAGAGTTTCTATTCAGAAAATGTTGTGTCACATTGTAGGGCTCTCTTGTGTTTCTGGGAGTCTAGGTAATCTATGGTGTAACTTTGTTCTTTATTGATATAATATTTTTGCAGTGACTCCCACACAGGGAGATCACCCTCTTTGGCATCAAAAAATATTATAGCATAATTATAAAATAAAAAATACATTATAAAAGTTTTTATTTGAATGATTTTTATGGACGAGAGGTATCATGTATCTGAAATAAAAAAATCATCTCTTAAAAATGCAGTTGACCTCAACTTTGATGTTGAGATAAACTCATATTATTACATTACATAGTTTTTTAAGTAAATATTTATTATTTTATAAGATTTTTTATCTACATTATACATAATTATCTTTATTTGTTAAATATTGCACAAATACTTATCTATGTATAACATACAACAACAATTCTGTCTTTATGGCCCCTGTAACTAATCTTGGCTCCGACCGAGGAGATGGGGTCCCTCTCGAGGCTATGATACCATATTTTAATTGCTAAAAATGGAGAAATGAACTTGATTTTCTTACTTATATAAAAGGAAGTCTAGTTTTAATGAAACAATTACAACCTCCATACTATGAACTAAAGTTCTTATGACAAATTATACTCCTGTAGACTCTTATGTTTTTTTTGTAAAATTAACAGTTTAATGCTTCTTTTGTTGAATTTTAAAAAACATGTAGTCTCTAATTGAGAATTGAGGTATGGTTGAAATCTTTTTTTTTTTAAATTATCATTATTTTTAATTCTTTGTAGTAGGAGAGCACTCACGCTGATGAGAGGTGGGGGAAATTATTTCTACAAATGTCATGCATCCTCTCTTGACTTCAAACCATGTGCTCTATAATAGACTCGTCGTGTAGGCCACAAAGATAGATAAATTGACAATAGTATTTCCTTGATCTATTTTTATATTATCTACTATATGTTTTCTCTCACATGGTCTTAACTTTCTCCCGTTATCTATTATAATATTTAACTGACAACTGTTGTTCATAGCCGTCCATCTAAATTACATCTCCTTGTTCAACTCGTGATTCACATTTTCCTTAATATATTTACCTCAACAATTTTTTTTTAAAGTCCTCTCTCTCTATGGTTGTTGGAGGATTAAATTTCTAGTGTTCATCATAATGAAAATATAATTTTTTACTTTTCCGTCTTTCGTGTAGTGGTGTACATGTTTCCTTAGAAGTATATAATAATCTTCAAATTTACGGTGTTATAATTAATTTTTTAATGTCTTGCAGTTTGTTTCGTAGCACAGTTTTTCAGCTATTTCTTTTATGACTATATTGGTGTATCATATAGAAAGTGAGAAAAATAATATTCAACTTTTATTTATCAATTTTCTTGTGTCGGTGGTAGTACAGCATGAAAGCATGAAAAACAAATGAGTGTATTTGTGCTTTTATGGATGTAAACAAAATCGAATAAACTTTTATTTTTTTGTGGAGGAGAATATTCCGAAGAAGCATAAAGTCCATTTTTCATGGTTTTCCATCCATGTGGAAAGAAATTAAGGAACGTCGGAAATGAAGAGAGAGTTTTTTTATGAGATGAAATTATGGATCACTGTAGTAAAATTGTATATGATATCTAATAATTTAATATTTATTGTCACATTTTCGATTGCTAAATTTATCTGCAAAATTATTGTAGATCCTTTAAATTTGCAACTAATATCGTATTTAATGCTGTAACGTGTAATCATATTACAATGGCTATCCATTGAATATTTTCTAATCGTGATGAATTACCAATGATTAATACATGCTAGAATAATAAAAATCAACGGAGAATCAATGCCATTTGAACTTTAGCAACGTGACGTGTTACGGCTAGAGAGTATAAAAAACAATTTGTCGGCGGATAATATTTGTTGTTATATATTTAATAATGAAAAAGTTGATAACAAACTGTTCGTGTCATTAATTAGCATAAGCCAATTTTGTTGTAACAGATGTACATCGGATATACTTCTTTATGTATCCTCTCGAATTTGATAGCCGTTCAAAGATGATTTTATTTCCCTTAATTTTTATTGATTACAACAAGCACTAGATGTATTGCTATTGATTACAACAAGCACTAGATGTATTGCTTAGTTCATAAAAAGTTAATAAAAAGTTCTCGATGCCTTTCAATGATAAATTTTTGACCTGCAAACGGTTACGAATATATTCGTATCTGATTCGTTACTGTATCTGTTTTATATAGATTTTGACATTCGTATTTGTATCCATTTTAAAATAGATACAGATATGGATATCGTTTTGATATCCGAAAACATCCGTATCCGTATATCTGTTTTCGTATATAAATATAGTCATAAATATATTTCACACACTTCTATACATTCTTTTACCATATTTGTATAATTTTTATGATACAAACACATTTATTAAATTTATATCACGCGTTTTCCATCCAAATAGTATATATTTAAGTTAATTCTATAGAGTATTTATAACATTACTCCTATTCGACAAATATATGTTTTACATCTGTATCTATTTTTTAAGGATATGGTAAGATAGTTCTAAAATCCATCAATTTCCGTATCTGCATCCGTATTCATAATAAACAATAGATAAAGATACGATGATACCTACATATGTATATGCATCCACCCGTTTTTATCCCTTTACGTCATATTTCTCCGAAAAAATATTATTTTATTGAAAAAACGTATAAATTAGATGGAACATATCAATCTCATGAGTACATACCAGTCTATCATTGTGATTGTGATTTTTGAATATACGCTGGAATACATACTATTTCTATTCGATTGGATGGATAAGAATAAAAGAAATAAGATAAAAAAAAGGTAGAATAAAGATAGGAAAGTACTATTATCCGTTCGATTAATATGATTATAAATTAATAAATAAAGAAGAATAAGGGAAGAACAAATGAGAAATAATGGAGTGGATGATGACGAATGAGGGAATAGGAGAATAATGGAAGGTGAATAAGATAGTGGAATAACGGAGTGGGTAAAAGGAAATAAGAGAAGAGGAGGGATAAAGGCCGATTCCGATCGATTTTAAAATTAGAAATACATGTTATTCTGTTTTGAGAGACTTCAAGGACAAATGTTGCAACAATTATCAAATCAATATGCTCCGTATGGATATTTGTTATATTTTTGTAGGTTTGTTTTTAGAATAACGAACGTGCACTTACTCTAAATAATAATACTAATAATAAATCATATAAATACAAAGTAGTCACCTAATTTTATGTTTTTTTTTAAAATTCCTGATGAAGACTGTTGTGTCTAGACAAGCGAAAAATGTCTGGATTGGAGTAGATTCTTCTGCTGTAATTTTAATTAGAATAGGACATAATGTATACTTTTTTGGGATTTTTACCCAGCAGATCCTATAAACGTTTTGAAATGCCTCTACGACATTTTGCACAACGTAATTACCCCATCGACCCTGTAAATTATTCCCAAGAACCTCCACGGGCTTAAAATATATTAACCGGAGGGTTCATGTGGTAAGAGTTGGCAAGTTTATGAGGTCGAGGGGGGAACTAAATCATTTCAAAGATCGTAGAGATGATTAGCAAAGTTCATAGAGTCTGCCGAGTAAAATTTTTTCATGAAAATGAAAGCCAACAAATGGATTGAAGGTAAATGTATGCAAAATTTTCTATATAATTATCTAAGTTTCGTTTTGATGGGATGTTTCTAACTATTTATCTCGAAAGGCCTTCAAAAGTCAAATTTGAAATGATTTTGAGTCTGACCGGGGTTAACCTTTTCTTTCACCTTTAAGATAAAATACACAGAAATATTCCATCGAAGCAAAACTTGATGGGTACGTAGAACACTGTGCATACATTCGATCATAAGATTGGGTTTTTGATAAAATTAATTATCGTAAAGAAAACCAATAAATTGAAAATTGCCATCGTGGCATGCCAGTTCCGTCAAATAGTTCAATAGGATTGGATAAAGTCCTGCTGTAGCACAGCAGGTACCTTAACCTAGAAGGCCATCCGATGGGGATCGGACGGTCAGATGGTCCTCTGCGTTACTGCACCTGCTGTGGTACAGCAGAGGCTATACGCTCCCGGGCTTCTCCCCTCCCTTTATCTCACGGGAGATGCCAGTGAGGATGGCTGCAAACATGGGTTCCAGTTTTCTGCTCAACTCCTTCCTTCTCGTAACCACACTCCTCCTCCTCCTCCTCCTCTCCTCTTCCGCCATGCTGGGAGGAGTTGCGCCATGGTGCTTATATAGCGGAAAGGACAACTACACCGCCAACAGCCTCTTCGAGAGCAACCTCAACACGCTCCTCACCAATCTCTCCGCCTCCACCCCTTCATCCTCTGGCTTCCTCGTCTCCTACTCCGGCTCCGTTCCCAACCGTGTGTACGGCCTCGCCCTCTGCCGCGGCGATGCCAACTCCTCCGCTTGCAGCTCCTGCCTCGACTACGCCATCTCCGACCTACCACAGAGATGTCCTTACAACAAAGATGCGATTGAATGGTATGACGACTGTGTCCTCCGTTACTCCAACACACGGTTCGCGGGTAGAGTTGATTACAACGGGTATGAATGTTCCCGCGACATCTATATCTCCTCCCCGGAGGCGGCATATTTCAATGACTCCGTCCTGGCGGTCCTGACGGAGTTGCGGTCGAAAGCGGTTTCCGACGCGGCGTGGCCGCCTCTTTTCGCGACGGGGCAGAAGGACCTCGAGGGGCTTGGGGGGTACAAGAAGGTGTACGGGTTGGTGCAGTGCACGAGGGACATCACTGCAGACGAGTGCAACGTATGCTTGGGGGAGATATTTAAGCTTCTACCGAGCTGCGGCTCCGGCCATATCGGAGCGATGGTGCTGGCCGCGAGCTGCAGCTTCAGATACGAGCTCCACCCTTTCTTCAACGCCGTTCCGGCTCGCGTTCCACCGCCTCTCGCTCCGGGTTCCCCTCCTAATCAAACGGTGCCGACGATATCTGGTAAGAAAATTCTCTTTTCTAGTCGTGCTATATATGTTTATGAGAACTTTATTGTCATTTGGAAAACTAGCCGAAGACTCGCAAATAAAGGAGCTAAGCCTAAAAAAATAGGTTAGACCCATTGTTATTAGCTGACACAACTAATCATCAACAAATTCTTTCACTTCGTTACGTATTGCAATCCTATTTCACCAATAAAATATTACACGACATGTTTCCTCTTGATATCAAGTATAGCATTTCAAAAAGTAACAATCATTCACTACAATTGCATCTCCAGCGACGTTTATTATACGGATTGGTACTTATATATTTTCACTATCACTTACATGACCTTATAATTCATAATTACACAAGAAATCCCAAGTAATGTTTAACTCTGACATGACATAACCATGTGTTATGGTCCGTTTATTTTGTTCGTCATCTTTAACGGTTTTTAGTAAAAATGACAAAATTACCCCTAACACTCAATCTTATTTATGAATCATGCCTTCTCATCCTCATCCTCATTCTCACACCACCCACACATGGCGAGAGAGAGAAAGAGAGTCAGTGATCCCATTTGTCACTGTAGTATGATCCCTTCGCCATACCTCAAGCCAAAGATCAGAGCGTTGTTGCTCCTCCAATGTGAATCTCATCGGGTATGCATGTGGTGACGTTCCAATAGCTGATGGATGATGGTTGTGCTTCGGATGCTCTTTGATGGGTATGATGCTGCTGATCTCTGAACAAATGGTTATCTCACGGGCGCTTGATGCTGGAGAATAGGTGTTGTGAATCATGGAAGATGGAGGAGATGCCTACAAAGGATCCATGAACTTGCAGGTGGAAGAGCTATACTCGAGCCCGAAAGCTTAGTGGAGGAGTCTACCCGGGGAACTTGCAAGTGGGTGACAAAATCTATGTAGGGATTTAGGAGATCTAATTGGAGAAGAAAAAAGAGTGGATTAAAGGAAAAGAAGTGGTGTACATAATGATAGAAAAGAGAAGGGTCTTTTTACACACACAACCTTGAATAAATTTGTTAATTAACATACACAGCCCTATGTAATCTCGAATTACACCAGAAATCCTTGAATAGTCATTCTGTCTCACACCCATAACTCTCCGTTAGGTTTATCCAGTAATCAAATTAGATCATTAGGTTAATTTAACCCATGGTCATCTAGTGATTATTAAATTTTCCAAAAAAAATTAAAAAACTAATCCCCTTCCCCTTCCTCCCCTAACGCCCTACTCCACCCTCCAACCCCTACGCCTCCTCCACAGCACCCTACTCCTCCAGGCCCTCCCTCCCTCGCCTTCCTCCTCCCTGACCTCATCCTTATCCTGGTCCTCCCCCTCACCCTCCTCCTCCCTGACCTCCTTCTCCTGTCCTTTCCTCCATCGCCCTCCTCCTCCTCGACCTCCTTTTCCTCCTCCTAGCCCTCTCGCCTCACTCTCCTCCTTTCCGACCTCCTCCTCCTCCTCCTCCTCCTCTTCTAGGACCTCCTTCCCTCGCTCTCCTCTTCCCCAACATCCTCCTCCTCATCCCACCCTCTCCCTCTTCCACCCTGACCTCCTTCTCAAGGACCGCCCACCCTCTCCCTCCTCCTCCCCGACGGTGATGGGTTCCTATGGAAGAGAAGGAAGTAGAGGATAAGGAGGGGGAGAGGTATCACTTGTAATTATCGTAAACCTAAAGGGAGAAAATGATCCACTTGATGGATTCCCTCAAAGGTAACCACAAACGGATGGGTGTTAACACATGGTCATTAATGAACACAAGATCGTAGAGGGATCCTAACATCCTATCTTGGAGGATCTGTGGTACCCGACAAGTCAAATCCGGCAATTGTCGTATCGACCGCTCTCTCGGCTCTCGAATATCAACAATATGGTGCATTAACAATTAACCCACAATAATGATCAATAAATAAATAAAGTAGGCTAAAATTGATTATACCCTATAAAATAACATGTATAGTATGCAAGTATAGGGGTTGAACCACAAATAAGCAATGGGGATATATACAAAAAATGAAATTTAAAAAGAAAATCAACCAATGTGTTTTCATGTTTTTATAGGATTTTTTAATTTTATAGGTTTTTAGCTTTTACATTTTTTATTTTAAATTTATTTTTTTATTTTAAATTTTATAATTTATATTTTCTTTTTATATTTTCTTATTTTTAGTTTCTTTTTCCTTTTAATATATAATAAGTAGATATATAAGTAGATATGTATAATAAGTATAATATAATTACTATATAGGATATAAATATATAATATATATGCAAAATCATGAAAATAAAAAAGGTATAGTCCTTTAAAGTTTTAGAATATATTCTAGTTATTTATAATTAATAATTATTATAAATAATATTTAGTAATACTATATATAATCTATATATAAACTATTATATTTATAAATAGAACTATATATAGTAAAAAATTAAAATAAAATATTTTGAATTTTGAGTATTTTCTCTATTTTTGGATTTTTTCTTATTTTTTTACTTTTTTATTTTAATTGATTAAAAATGCCAAAATAGTGATATATAATAATAATAGATTGGATTGTTTTGGAATTTAAAAATAGATAAATATCTAAAAATTTTCTAAAACTATTTCTAGTATATAATATATGGTATAGAAAATATTCGGAAATAGATACTAATATTTTTAAGTTTTTTTAAAAAAATTAATGATTTCTATAAAGTTTTTGTGGTTTTTTCATTTTTAGTATTTTCTTTTATATTTTTTGATGATTTTTGATCTGGAGCTACTAATGATACTTTGATTTTTTTATAATTTGTAGAAATTATTATTTTTATTTTTAAATGTAAATGGGAGAAAAAATACATTGTTTTCATATTTTTTAAAAAAGGAAAAATATTTTTTATTACATTCATAAAAATATATGTGATTTAAAATAGTACCATGCACTCAAAATAATTTTCCTAAGATTTTTAGATATGAAATGCTATTTTTAATAAGCAAAATACAATAAATAAAATTACAAGTACTAGAAGAGACTAAATGCAATTTAAATAAATCTACAATGCATTCCATATCACCCTAAAGAAATATAGGGGCATACGTGCAAAAATCCCAGATATTTCTTTATTAAATGCACTATATTTGTATTATCTAAAAGTTACACGGTCCACTTGCAATTTTTCCCAAAATATAACACAGAAATATCAAATTCTTCGACTAAGTAATAACACAAACCCACAGGGAGGTCCTTGCAAAATGACATGTCCCCTCACGTGTATGCGCACGTGAGGTGACGTGAACTTGACCTAAACATAAATAAAATAAAGGACGAGGTTTTTATGCAAATATTACAAAAATATATGAACATAAGTTGAAAGTTTTAGGACTAAAATAAAATACAAAATCAATGGTACGTGTTACAAAATTACCCCCACGACACTTATCGACGACCGAAAAGAATCCTCTTGCTACACGTCGACTTTTGAGCACCCAATGATGGTTCTTTAGATGGAGGGCAAGGATTAAATCTCGCATTCCAATCTAACGGCTCTTGGTCGATCAATCTGAGGTGCTTGTAGGTTCTGGAGCGGCGAGGCGATTGAACGACGTGGAGGAAGCTTGGAAGAATAGAAAAGAACCTTATTCTTTCCAAGCTTCGATCGGGTGAATCTTCGTCCTCCGGGCCTCCCTCTTGCTGTTGAGATAATCGAGAGCTTCCTTGATGCGATCAGTAGTTGTTGGTGGATTGAAAATGGATCGGGACCCATCAGAGGGGTTTTAGTAGCTCGAAGAAGAGTGAGGCACTTGGGAACCACATTTGGGTCCTAATCCAGCTCAGATGGACTCTTGAAGGCTCTATAAATGAATTTATTTATGCTTATATTTTTTATTTTATAATTTTTCTTTTTTTTATATTTTTGTGACTGTTAATTTCTTTTTATTTTTAGAATATATAATAAGTTTATTTATATAACTATATGTAAAAGTCTATATAATACAAGCTATATATATAATATATAATAAATAAAAAATCAGTAAATACAAATAAAAACAGTCATTTTTATTTTTTAAAGGGTTTAAAGAATATTTAAGATATTTAAAATTATGAATATTAAGTATATATAAGGATATATATGTATATATAATACATGCTTTTATATTTACATATATATATATATATATTAAAAAATTGTAAAATATTTTTTTTGTTTTTATCCCCTTCTATTTTTATGAATTTGTTTGGTGATTTTTGTTAATTCTAATGTATTTTTAAATTCCAAAATATCTAAATAAGGGAATAATAAATAAGCTGAATTGTTTTTAGATTTAAAATATAAGATAAATCCAAAATTTCTCAAAACTATTTTTAATATGTAGTAATATGTATATAAAAATTTATGATAGAAACTAATTTTTGGAATTTCTGGGAATTTTCAAATTTTATAGGGTCGGGAGGATTTTTTCAATTTTAAGTTTTTCTTTTGATATTTTTTGTGATTTTTGATCTGGAGTGATAAAATATAGTAATAAATATTACCTATTTTTTTGAAAATTTTTAAGAAGTTTTACTTTTTTTATTTTTATATCTAAATAGGGAAAAAGGCCCCTTTGATTTTTTAATAAATGAAAAATACAAATAATATGCTAAATAAAATGCATAGCGTGAATAAGCATAAAACAAAGCATCTTCCCCTATTTTGTTGCATAATTTTTGGAGCACATGAACTATTTATAAAAGATAAAATACAAATAAATAAATACATGATCTGACAGGGGTATACTTGCAATAGAAATATAATATAAGGTGCTTTGTAAAAAATACCTAGAAATTTTCAACTTTAATTACAAAATTTTAAACTAAATTGAAATAGGATACAATTGCAATTTGGCCACTTACGTGGGAGACCATGTGAGATGACCTGCCACATGACTTATGTGTGATTTCCAATATATGGAGGAGTTCAAGTGTAATTTTCCCAAAAGTTTAAGCCTTAATTAAATATTTACAAGGCTACTTAATTATTACAAAAGGTAAATCGGGTTCTAAGAAATTCACCCCTTTAAAGCCCCCCATATCGGGCCATTCTTTGGCTGCCACATGGATGATCCAATGGCTGCATCGTGTCAATTCTGATGAGACGTCTGTGAAAGGATCTGGATGTCGATGGCGATCTACAGATCCTAGGTGCTCACGAAGAGCACCTAAGAACATGAAGCATGGCCTCCTTCGATCGTCAATTCCCGGCAACTCTGACCCCTATTCTTTTCTTTGATGACACCTATGCCTTGTTGGGGAGCTTCCACATTTGTAGGTAGTGATCGATGAGTTCCATGTCCCCTCAAATGGGACCTAGGGCTTTGCTCTATTCGCTTGACCTGGAGTAGCTCCAAGTGCTTCGATTCGACTCTAAGGGGGTGTTCAACCTTTATACATGCAACAAAAACTCAGTGGTTCGAGGGCTCTATCCTCGATCGATCGTTGAAGGTAGAAAGCAATGAAATGGGATGGACGATGAAGCTCCGACGAGGGTGGAGGACTTGGGATTCCATTCGTCAAATCCTTGCAGGATCTGGGTTGGAAGGATGGGACAAAGGTGGGGCAGATGTAGAGGATTGAAATGGGATGGAAAGTGAGGTGTATCACTAATGAAGCACAGTGAATTTTGTCTGGAGCTCAAGCTCCAAGTTAAAAGGGAATTTTCAATTTAACCTAAATAACGGTTGAAAGATGTAATTAAAGTGTGGGAATTAAACCTATGGCTAATTATTACCTAAAAATGATGCAAAAAGGCCTCGATTTGGTCCAAGGACCAAAGAGGCAGAACCATAGGAGGGTGGCTTTAGTGATGGGTGGATTGGGCTCCTCCGTGCCTCCTCCTTGCTGTAGTTCAGCAGAACCACTTGCTGCCACCAGATGGAAGACACATAAGAGAACTGAGGGGCTAAGAATCTAGGAAGAGGGATCTGCTTGCAAAAATAGCAGAGAGGGGTTTCTTATAAGCGTAACTCAGGAGAAGTTTGATAACAAGATGGTTGAAGATTACATGATCGAATGGAGGTGCTCAGACATGGTGTGATGGAGGAAGGTGAGGGGCGCCAGATCGATGAAGGAATCAAAGCTTCTACAGCCATGGATCTTCTCCAAAAATTCTAAGAGAGGACGTACGCGTGGTCTGACAGATTGGCTGAGGGAGACCGTGTTGTTGACCGAGGTGACTCATGGAGGCTCCTGCTTGGTCGACGTGGACCAACCAAGATAAAGACCGAATTAAATGTTTTGGAAATTATATTAAAAATATAAATTGATTTTATTATGTTAAAGTTAAAACATAAAACTATTTATTATTTTATGTAGTATTTTATTCTGATATAGGTAAATATACTTGCATTTCATATATTTTATTTTTATTTTGTATTTTGTATTTTATTAGTATATACAAGTATTTTATATATTGATATTTATTTGAATACCTATTTAGTTATTTTTATTATGTTTTATAAGTTTATTTATGCATTTAAATAATTATGTATGTATATTATATGAGATATATAAGTATAATTCATATATGTATTAAAATATCTTATTTATTTTAATGGTAGGGTATTATACAAAAGGGACTGATCTTTACTTGGATTTTCAATTTAGGGACTGATTTTTAATTTGTAACAAACATGGGATCAAACTTTAACTTAACGTTCCAGTCTCCGACGCCATCAACATGTAACTCAATACATGATTTACATGCCGAAATTACCCCGGTGATGAGCCACCCTACGACCTCTTCTCCTTCCCCCTCACTATGGATGGCTGAGATGGCCCTCTAGGCTTGAGAGGAAAAGGTCATGTATGGTGCGGTGGGTGTGTCGGAGCCGTTGCCTTCCAGCCCCATGGTTCTTCCTTAGCTCCTCCATTATGGAGTCCCTCCCTGTCCGGCACACCGCCAATAGCGTTGACGCCGCTGCCTCCTTACCCAACTCAGTCCCGTGCCTCATTACGGCCACCATCCGTGCCACGAAACCCTCAGCCTTTCCCACTGCCTCTGCCGCACCCCGCCTCGCTAATGCCACAAGGACTGCCACCGCCATCTCCGCTACGTCTTCGTCCTTCGCAACCTCCATGGCCGCGACCATTGCCCCGCTCTCCAAGAGGCTCGCAATGTTCTCCTGCGTCCCCGCGAGGTGCAATATGGTCACGAGTCCATCGCGCTTCGAACTTGTCGGACCGGTCCTGACGAGGTCAGCGAGCCCCTCCGCCACGTGCTCCTCCTTCCCCACCTTCCTCCGGTACAGAGGGTGCATGGACGAGATGCTGAGGAGGGTCGTCGCCGCATTCTCCCTCGCTGGACATGTGGCAAGGAGGCCAGCACCTGGGCAATGCCGGGCAGTGCCCCCGGCATTCTCATGATCCACTTCTTTTTGTCCTCCAGAATGGAGAGGTTGAGCAGATTCGTCACGACGTTGACCTGTAGATTCTGGTCGTCGGTGTGAGAAGCGGCACGAGATGCGGTATTGCTCCGGCCTCTGCGATAAAGGCTCGGTTCTCCGAAGCCGTCTTCGCGAGCTGCCGCAGCTTGTAGACGATCCAGGCCGTGGCGTCGTCCGACCCCGTCGACGCCTTCAGCTTCTTGACGAGGAACGACGCCGTCATCTTTGCCGCCTCTAGAGCCGCCTTAGTGGCCGAACTCCCGCTTCCTGCTTCGAACCCGAGGGATCGCTGGCGACCTTGAAGGGAATGCCCTGGTCACCGCACCACTCTGCGATGAGGTTTTTGAGTGCCAGGTTGGGCAGCAGCCGGAGGTGCAAGAGCGGTTTCCCTATCTTAGGAGGGTAGAAGGGCGCCCCCATCATCCTCCTCCCCTTACACAAGATACCCTCTATTTGGGTGAGTGTAGAATTGGACAGGGGTAATTTTCGTCAAGTAAAATTATGGATTAAGTTGCATGTTGACGGCGTTAGGGACTGAAACATTAAGTTAAAGTTTGGTCCCTTGTTTGTTACAAATTAAAATTTAGTCCCTAAATTGGGAATCCATGTAAAATTCAGACTGTTTTTTGTAATTTACCCTTAATGTATTATTAATGGTTTTATTTTAATTTTTATTATATGCATGTATTTTAGATAATATTTACAAATTTATAAAATATATTTAGAGAAAAAAATATATAATAAATATATTGAATATAATATACATGATGTTATATCTATTACATTTATTTATAGTATGGAACTGCATTCATTTTCTTTGCATTGACCCAGATATATGATACTATCGGAGTGAAATAGGGGATCTAAGGAAGAATAGAGGCTAGACTATATTAGTAACAAGTAAACACTGTGGATTATTGATTATTAGATGTCCATGGAGGGGAGAAAGAACGATGATGGTCACATGCATCACTGGTCTGCAGTTATGGTTAGACTGCCTCTGCCCCTTTCTCTGGTCGAATCGCATATGCCTATATATCTAGTTTTAGGTGGACTACGAGAAAGGGGTCCTGACTGACCTAGCATGACTTCCTAGCTAAGAATCTCTTTCTAGTGAACATACTTTTTATCGTTTTATCTATAGAATACGTTATAGAATAAGAATAACCCAAGAATGATCCAAGAGGGTTCAAAATTTCTTTTCCTGATCAGATTAATTTTTTAGTTTTCTTTGAGTATCAAGAATTCATAAGAAGTCTGTCATAAATTTTAAAGAATCCCCCATGCAAGGTAAGATTAAATAAGGTCGTTATCAGATGTTGGATTGATAATCAAATAATGTTATGGGGAATATGATCTTTACGTATTAATCATATAAAACAAATAATTATTACAACCAGTAATTATAGATATTTCAATATATATATATATATATGGGTTTTCCCCACTTTTCTTTTGAATTTTGAAACAAAAACATCATTATCATGTAATAATTCAAATAAAAGAAAAATATATTATTGTGTATATATATATGAGATATATATGAGCCATAAAATATACCCACAAATAACTAACTTCAATGTGAATTGTATAGAAAAATACTCCCCTTTTTTTGGGGGGCGGGAATGAAAGTATTAATGCATATCCAACCGAAGGAATATAAAGGATATTCTCATATAAAAACTAATTATTACATCCATCTTTGACATTAATTACGTTTGTGATAAAACAAACAAAAGAAAGGATATAATTTTTGAGAAGAATTATAACAATTTAGAACAAAAGACTGTTTTCTTTAAGATTTTATTTTATTTTCATGTTGGATACAATGTGACCAATCTATTGATTTCATTAGAATCGATCTGGGACGGAAGGATTCAAACCTCTGAATAATAAGACCAAAATCCATTACCTTAACGTTGGCCACGCCCCATTTATATTCCAAAATGAGCAAATAAACACTAATCTAATTTTAGTAATTATGGGCCATTCGTCAATTACAAGCTTAATAATCCAATATAAAAAATTTTAAATAAAATAAGACTAATAAACCACTTCTTATTTCTTATCTTACTTCTCATTATATATGTTAATAATATGTTTTTTAATAATATATATTACTAATTAGAATTATAAACTAATAACTATATATTAATACTAATCATCATAGTCTATTTAGAATATATATTAATTAATAACATTAGTAAAAAACATTTAGTATATTTAGCATATAATTTATATAAATCATTTTATAAAAGTAGTAATTAATTATCATTCATAAATGATAATTAGCTAATTAATTGTTATAATGATCATTCACTTAATTAACTATTTAATTTTAACTATTTAATTAATTTAGGTTATTGATTGTGATTCTTATTTTTTGTTATTGAGATTAGACACATGTGGATATAGAATAAAAATAAATTCATTGATCAATACATATAATTCAATTAAGATGGTGTATGAAAGTATAATTCCTTGTATTTTCATTTAAAAATGGAAGGATTTTTATTTGAGATAATTGAAAGAAAAAGAAATACTTTTTCTCCTCCCTTCTTTCGTCGCTTTCTCCTTTCCTTATATCAATAACTTAATAAAAAATTATCAGCAAAAAAATTTATGCTTAATATCTTTAGTTTCACCTTTATCTATCTTAATTCTACCCCTTATTTTGGGTAGTTTTTTCTTTGCCAAATTGCCTAAGGCTTATGCCATTTTCAATTCAATTTTAGATGTTATGCCCGTCATGTATATTGCACAATGAGGGCTCAAAACCTAGGGTGTTCATGGGGCATGTACCCGACCCATTATTATTGAGTCATGGATCAACCCGTTGATGACGTGGAAATCCTCCTCTTTAATAGTCATAAATTGTAGTAGTATAGGAGATGAATTTCGGTCAGCAAAAAGAACAACCGTTTGAATGTGTGGAGTATTTATACTTGGTAAGTCTATCAAGGTCGAACACAGGAACACGAGATACTCTATTTCCTTGTCAATTTTGGTCAATTAAGGGTATGTGTGAATAATTCTCAATTCCAAGGTCTTCATGCAAATGCACGCTAAAAGGCAAGCAGAATGATGCATGTATTTTTAGTCGCTTTTCCGAAGTATTTTAGAGTGATGTATGAAAATAATGCAAAGATGAATGCAAGGAATAAACATGCAAATAGTTAATTACAAATATGCCCAAAAAGATCACTTAAATTGAGCAACAGATTAGGGTACGAGATTAGAGTCGAATTGAGCACAAAAATATGAAAAGTCATCTATTAATAGCAAAGACATATGGATCAAGGATCTCATCTAACAATAAAAATTCATCATATTTAGGATGGTATCAGATGAGAAAATCAAACATGCCATAAGATAGATGAAGAAACAAGGATCAAAATGACACTAAATACATGCATATTGGACCTGTGATGCTCAAGTTATGACAAAAACAAACCAAACCAAGAGGGACCCCTTTATAAATTTTCCATACGCGTAGGGGCACATATGAAATTCTGAAAACACCTGTGAGGGCCTTCATGTAAATACCCCAGGCGTGCACGTGAGGCACGCGCCTGGGGGACCAGTATGCAATTATCAAAGGATAGGGATCTTCTCTGTAAATTGCCCAAGCACTCACGTCCGATGCACGTGAGGGGGCCAGGCTAGGGGCGCGTCGCAGCTTCGGGCCACGTGATAAGCATCCGTGGCTCGATCAGAGGTTCGAGGAGCCTGAGCCTGGAGGCTAGGCATGTGGTTTGGATGAGCTGCGTGTCTTCATCTGAACCGTCCGATCCAGATGATCGGATAGTACCTATACTCTCGTGCTCAGCCGTGGGCCACCGGAGAAGGCGGGGCTCCGGTGACCTGCTGGTAGCTCCTTCGCGCGCCAATTGCTCTCCTGAATGTTGGAGAAGATATTTGATGTCCTGGAGAGAAGGCTGGAGGTGCAGCGAGGCTCCGTGGATGATCGCAGCTTGAGGACGACGAAGCCTCACCGGAGGAGAACAACTCAACGAAGCTCTGGTGCAAACTCCGACCAATCAAGATCCTGCAAGGTCAGTATAGTTGAAGTGTGATCATGTGAGAGTGCTTAGTGAGTGAAATGGAGGCTGTGGAGGCGACGGGAATGGTGGTCAGGGTCTTCTTCTCCCCGCGTGATGATGAGTAAGGGGGTTCGGAGCGGAGTGGTTCTGGAGAAGGGAATGGGGGGTCAGCATGGATGTATGAAGGATGGTGGAGCTATTTGGATGGTTAAAGGACGATGATTGATAATGTGGAGGTTGGAATAATTCAGAGAAACAAGAAAAACAAGTAACAGGTACCCTGAGGCCGAAGCCATGTGATTGATGGAGGTTATGGCTTGGGTTGAGCGCCTGAGAGGCACTCCGATCGTCGCCCGATGAGGTTAGCCGGGCCTCAGAGCTCGACGGTGCGTCGTGGCGCCTGTAGCATGGTCAGGTGAACATGTAACTCACTTGGGGACGGCGACCATCATCGTCTTGACAAGGCCGCCCTCTGCTGACATCGGAGGGCGGAGGAGGCTAGGGTGGAGGCCTATGAAGTGGTGGATAGGGTTATCAGAGGTCGGAGGGAGGGTTTAATAAATGAGGTTGATGACAATTTTGGATGATGGGTCAGGGGTTTTTGAATGGAGGTTTAATGGTGGAGCAGTAATGGAGGAGGAACGTGGAGGTTACGCGAGAATGGTGGAGGTGCCGGCTACAAGGGGGAGACGTTAGGGAATGGAAAGAAAGTCAGAGGCAAGAGCGAAAATGGAAAGGGGGTGACGGTCTCGTGAGGTGTAACAGAGGGGGGGGGTGTTGACTGGAGGTAGGCGACGCACTGGGAATGTTGTATCTATCGATCCAACGACCCTCGTGGAGGCAAGGAAGGGCGAATGAGATTTGATGATCAGATCGGGAGGCTCTTATGGAGGCGGTGATGGACAGTGAGGATCTTGGCAACTCATCCTACGGAGGAGAGGGAGTGGAAGACGTGGTGTGATGGTGGTCGTAGGATGATGAGGGAATAGGGTGGCAGGGAGCGAGGCGCGACTGAGCGGCTATGATCACATCCAGAGGGTGATCGGGCGGCTGTGGTTGCAGCGGGGCTCAACGGTGGAGATGGAGGTGATTGGAGGAGATCCAGCGGCCCGAAAGGGCGTCGGTGGTGAAAGGAGAAGGAAACCACGTGGACGGCCCAGAGGGCGCCACGTGGCTGCACCTGAAAATTCAAAAAAGCATAAATAAAGAAAAATATAAAATAATTCGTTAGAGGTAAAATTAGGAAAAAGTTAAAACATGAAAGTTGTAGATCCCGATGAGACCTACAAGTTTCATGTTGGACAAAAAACCAAACGAGATCATTTGTACAAAATATATTTTTTGGGGTATTTTTAAAGGGATAAGAACACCGATTTTTGGTCTTGACATTTTTGTATTTTTAAGTTCTTTTAAATGGTTAGGAATTTATTAATAATTAATTACTCTAATTTTATGGGTTTTTCACAATAAAATAATTACTGGGAAATAAGTATAATAAGTACAGGTTAATTATAAACAATATAATATAGCATAATAATGAGGAACTATTAGTGAATTTTATTAGATTATTTAAGCTAGGTGTTTAATCAGTGACTTCTAGCATGATGAATATGAAGTTCATCACGCCCCATTCCAACGGGTACCCGATCGTAACAAGTACCTAGTTAATATCAACGTGTAATGGGTACCTACGGGTACTCATGGAAATACTACCTTTATTAAGTGCAATTACATATGTATTTGATAAATATTAATCAAGTGACAAAATTGAATATCCTATGCACATCGAAGGCTACTGTTTCTATGTGTTGGTGATTGGGACCGGAAATTGCAAGTTCAATCTAGTTGATCCACCAAGGAGGAATATGACGTCTGTGTCGATGGGGTGGGCGACCATCAAATTCATGGAGGACAGCCCCAAGACTTGGGTGATGATGCACTGCCACCTTGACATGCATCTAACATGGGGGCCAGACATGGTGCTCCTCGTCGAGAATGACGAGGGGAGCTTGGATTGCCGCATGCGGAATCTGCCTAAGTGCTCGTGATTTCAAGATAATAATACCCTCATCACCTATTATTGACTTGAATACCATTCTATATATGACACCATTTTCATATATACCTTTGTTATATGTTGGATTTGCATTTGAACCATGCCCATAAAGGAAATATCGTCAACATTTTGCCATCTGTCACCAAATCAATGATGTGCACTGAAAAGGGTACACGACAAAATATGCCATTTTAGTAGAATTTCGATACATCGATGAAGTTGATATCTTGTCGATACCAAAATTTGATAAAAAATTGTATTATGATTTTGTTTGTATCATTGATTTACATCATTCAAAATGGATACATGTACTGATATGTTGTATGAAAGTTATCAAATACATGTAAAGTTAATCAAGCTATATTATATTAATTTGTATTATTTTCGTATCATGATTTATATCCATTTCATATCCATATTTTTTTTAATGATTCGGTAATATATTAATCATATTTACTAATATCTGTATATGCATCGATATTTATATTTTGAAAGAGATAAGAATAATGTTTATATATCAGTATTTGTACCTAATCATTTGTATTGTTTAAAATAAATTAGGTAGTAGAAGCTTCAAAAAGGGTATCCGTTGGTACTCGTTAAATCAAATGGGTTGATGGGTCATGGATCATGATATTATGGGTACCTGACCTATCTATTTTGAACGGGTACCCGTGAGTTTATGGTCAAAATGAGTGGGTCAAGTCGAGTACTCGTTGACTCGGAAAAATTTGAACACCCCTACCAAAATCTGACTTGTACATCTAACTCCAAATTAAATAAAACCACCTTCATTAAACATGAAAATCTATTTATGGACAATAAAGGTGAGTTTTGTCAATTTGAATATGAATGGAGAAGATAAAAGTCTGAATTTTTTTTACGATTTTTTATTCGGTGTGTCCCGTGCACACTGTGTATTATGTTTTAGTGAAATCAATTTTGTATTTTTCTTTGTATTTTTATGTACAATATTCATGTCAAGGATTTATTGATTTTAGGAATAAAAATAATAGAAAAACATGTCTCCAAATGTAATTATAGGAAAAAAGAATTAGGGTTTTTGTATGATTTTTTTTATAGTTTCTCTGCCCTATCTCCCCCTAATTTATTCCTTATCGATCAAGTCATCCTAATGACAGGGTCTCAAAGTCTAAGGTCACTCACTGTCTTTGACACTTCATTTTTTTTCTTTCCGTCTTTATTTTATTTTGTAATTAAATACAATATTTTGTACAATATTTAGACAATATTTTTGGTGATTTCTTTAGTGTTATTTTTCACAAATTAATGATATATACATGCACTTAACTAGGGATTTAAAGCACAACTGAAAGAATAAAGGTGATGAAATGGAGATTCATTACCCTCATATACTTGCCTTTGCTAGTCCCTTGCAAAACACTTATGTCAATAAGTGGAGAAGAAGAAAATACATAAAATAAAAAGAAAGAACTTGGAACAATTTTTGACTTTTAAACTTGTCTTGATAAAGTCAAAGTTTGGAGCTCAGTGAAGACCTGTAGATTCTTGATTTGTTTGGAACCACATTAAGGGTAGGAAGTCTGACATAACATCCCTTAGGTTCCATAATCCTATTATCTAGTTCTCTTCACAGTATGGTCAGAACCATCCTCTCAGTCACATATTCTCGCAACCTTGAAATGATGGAACCATGTGTGTGAATTTTTCAGATCTTCCCAGACAAACCACCGAACTATCAAGGAGTCTGCTCCTCTGGTAACTCGTCCTCATGGAGACAAATATTTCCTTCTAAGGTTAGATGCTTCCATACTTTACAACCAAAAGGGGGGAGAGGGAGCTACAAGAAATGGGAAAAGAAGTGATAATGGACCAATGTAGTCTTCATCCCCTTGTGAAACTCGGTTAGTTTAACCTAGTCTTCATCAAGAAGTATGCTTTTTCTGGAAACTCAATATTTTGTAGAGTTTTTGGTGTAGGCTTCTTTTTGGATTTTTCTTTACTCTGCTCTGCATTCTTGTTTATGCCCCAACAAATATAGAATCTTTTGGTCTGCCCATTTTTGAGGTCTTGGAAAAAAGGCGCGCCAATAGACCATTCCTCATCCGAAGCGTTGTCTCAATCCACTCTCCAATATTTAGATATCATGACTACCATAAGAAGTGAGCTAGAGTACAGATTTTGGAAATCCCCAAGAATGATTGTTGAGCCACCCTTGACAAAGCGCCCTAGCATCATCGCAACTTAGACTCCAAGATTTTTCAACAATCCATCTGGTTTGAGCTAAGTGTAAAGTGCAAGGTTTCTTGTTAAGTGACTATATCAAGAGTTATAAGGATGATATGAAGGGTTCTGGTTAGATACATTGAATCGACTCATGAACATAGTCTCATGGATCCTAATGAATTATGTCAAGGTTACCTGAAATATCCCAATTCCATCCTTCAATGGGTACCTCAGAAATTAAGCATACTAATGTCTATACAAAGCTCCAATCTTCAGACTTTATTTTAGACTGTTCAATTGTCTTGATCATTCCAAAAAATGCAAATGCTATGTACAATGCAAGAAAATACTTTTATAAAGCAATTTTCTGATTATGAATTTTTTATGGATTTTTGGAAAAAGTTTTACAAATTTTTATGTGGTTTTGAAAAAAATTAGAAAAATTTAATAGTTTTGAAAATTTTGAAATTTTAGGGATTTTTGATAAAAGTTAGTGAAAGGAATTTATGCAGATATTTACATGGGAGTGCTTCTATCTTTATAAGAATTAGGTGAATTATTTACACTAGGTATTTATAGATTTAAGTTAGTTATTGCTTTTATTTACAAGGTCTGTAAAAATTTTTATATGCTATAACTTTGTACAAGTCAAACTAGTTTGAAAAGGTTTTCACAAACTTTTTGAAAACTTATTTTGCAAATAATTTGAGTAACCATTTTTACAAATATTTACAAAATTTGAAAATAATTTTGCGAAGATTTTTCAAATTGTATAGATTTTTCAAAGTATTTTCACTACCATTTCTATACTGTTTGCAAATAGATTTTCAAAAACATTTTATTCAACCAAATAAAAGAAAATTTTACAAACAAGAGAGTTTTGCAAAGGTTTTGAAAACATTTCAAATGATTTTCCAAATGGTTTTCAAAAGATTTTTCAAAGAATTTTCCAACTATTTTCAAATCATTTTGCAAAACATTTTTAACCGGTTTATTAATTATATTTATAAGGAATTTGATGCATGTTTAAATTTTATTAGTTAGTTATATTTATGAAAATACAAGTGTACGGGTTATAGCTAAAGTATATACAACGTATATACAACCCCCATATACTTAACTTGAGCTATATCCTCATAAGTCAGAGAGAAAAAGTAAGAAATAACTCGTGCTAAGTATATGAAAGCCTACACTAAAATGACTAAGTAATAAAAGAATGAGAAATCGACCTCCCCTCTATGTTTAGGATCTACTGATCATAAGTATAGTAGAATGTGTACAAAACAGGAAGGGTCAAGGGTGGGAATGAACAAATCATCGGCTCTACATGTCTCCCCCTATACTTAGGGTAAAATATCCCTAAGTACAGATAAAATACCAAGAGTTGAGGAGACATGCAAGGGATCAAAGAATGAGCACACGTATACACTCATCCCCCCTATACTTAGGATGAAGCATATCTTAAGTAAAGCAATGATGAATGGGATGGGTGAAATAATCAGAAGAATGAAATAATGGATTTTTAAAAGAAAAAAGAATAAAAGATTAATTAATCAAAAATGTTTTTGTTAGCCTCGTCAGACTATGTTGATGTTGCAGCTTCGAGCTTGTCTTGATATAACATATGTATTGAATCAACAATGGATAAGAAAGTATCGTGCTCTAGATATGACTTCAACAACTTTTCGTTGATCACAAACGATTGTACGTTAGGTGACAAACCATATATCATGTTATTACCATTGCCACACACATGTTTCACTACAAACGGCCTTGTCCACTTGCTTTTCAACTTTCCTAGAAATAATTTCAACTTTGCATCAAACAACCAAACCTTCTCACCAGGCTCGAAAGTTTTTCTGTAGATATGCTTGTCATGCCACTTCTTGACTTCCTCCTTGTACATTAAGCTATTATCATATGCAGAATCTCTGAATTCAAGTATTCAGATCAAGCTTTTTATTCTTCTCGGCCTTCTTGGAATCCAAGTTGTAGACATTGATTGCCCATAAAGATTTGTGAATTAATTCCACAGGCAAATGGCATGGCTTTCCATAGACTATGCGGTAGGGAGACATTTCTAAGGATGACTTGTATGCGGTGCGATAGGCCCAAAGAATTGAGTAAAACAATTTTGACACATTCTTCTGTCAGGTCATACTTGCTTGTGAAGAATAGTCTTGGTCTCCCTATTTGAACATTCGACCAGGACATTGTACTATGGGTGGTATGGAGAAGTGACATGTGTTCAATATAGTATTCTTGGGTCAACTTCTTCACTTCTATATTGATAAAATGTCCACTTCTATAGGATATCAGAATTTTAGGAATCTCGAACCTTGCAATGATATTCTCTTTCATGAAATGGCAGAAGTGCGACAGTCAGCGGCTCGGGTTGTGATAGCCTCCGCCCAACGACTGACATAATCAATATCGAGCGTATCATACTAAAAAACCTAGCTATTGGGAAATGCGCTCATGAAGTCAATTCCCCACGCATCAAAAATGTCTGATATCTGAATGTATTTCATGTGAATTGTATCTCTTAATCTAATAGTTCTACCCATTTTCTGATACTCAGTACAATGTTTCACATATTCTTCTGCATCTTTGAAAGAGTCGACCACCAGAGTGTTGGACTTGTAAGCCCTCGCTGACCCATTAATGCAATAAAATTTATTTTTTTATCATGTCCATCAAAAATGAAATGAAATATTAAATAAATGCACATTATTGTTAAGGTCCCTTTGTACAATTAGGGTCATGGTCCATGATCATATTGAATACCATGCAGTTGGGAGGACACAACTAACTTCAAACATGTGATATTAAATAAAGATCTCCAATCTGAGAAAGACATAGTAATCTTTATCTAAAGATCGATTTCCAACCAACTTCTTGATGTAGGTCCTTTGCATAGGAATGGATATTCAAAAGTATTGGAATAATCAAGTTAAAGAGTTGACTTGATGAGGTCGAGATAAACTAAGATCTGAATCGTAACTGTCACGATTAGGCACACATTCTTTGACTTGAGCAGAGTCGTCATGGCGTTGACCTGTAGATTCCGGTCGTCGGTGCTGAGAAGCAGCACGGGAAGAGGTATTGTTCCGGCCTCCGCGATAAAGTCTCGGTTCTCCGAAGCCGTCTTCGCGAGCTGCCGCAGCTCCTAGATGATCCAGGCCTTGGCATCGTCCGACCCCATCGACGCCTTCAGCTTCTCGACGAGGAACGACGCCGTCATCTTTGCCGCCTACAGAGCCGCCTTAGTGGTTGAACCTCCTGCTTCCTGCTTCGAACATGAGGGTTTGCCGGCGACCTCGAAGGGAATGCCCTGGTCACCGCACCACTCTGCGATGAGGTTTTTGAGTGCCAGGTTGGGAAACAACCGGAGGTGCACGAGCGGTTGCCCTGTCTTCGGAGGGTAGAAGGGAGCCTCCATCATCCTCCTCCCCTTCCACAAGATACCCTCTGTTTGGGTGAGTGTAGAACTGGACAGGGGTAATTTCGTCAAGTAAAATTATGGATTGAGTTGCATGTTGACGACGTTGGGGACTGAAACGTTAAGTTAAAGTTTGGTCCCTTGTTTGTTACAAATTAAAATTTAGTCCCTAAATTGGGAATCCATGTAAAAGTCAGTCTCTTTTTTGTAATTTACCCTTTAATGTATTATTAATGGTTTTATTTTAATTTTATTATATGCATGTATTTTAAATAATATTTACTATTTTTTTAAAATATGAGAAAGTGAAAAATATAAATAATAAATATATTGAATATAATATACATGATGTTATATCTATGACATTTATTTATAGAATGGAACTACATTCATTTTCTTTGCATTGACCCGGATATATGATACTATCGGAGTGAAATAGGGGATATAAGGAAGAATAGAGGCTAGACGGTATTAGTAACAAGTAAACACTGCGGATTATTGGTTATTAGATGTCCATGGAGGGGAGAAAGAGCGGTGATGGTCACATGCATCACTGGTCTGCATTTATGGTTAGACTGCCTCTGCCCCTTGCTCTGGTCGAATCGCATAGGCCTACATATCTAGTTTTAGGTGGACTACGAGAAAGGGTCCTGACTGACCTAGCATGACTACCTAGCTAAGAATCTCTTTCTAGTGAACACACTTTTCATCGTTTTATCTATAGAATAAGTTATAGAATAAGAATAACCCAAGAATGATCCAAGAGGGTTCAAAATTTCTTTTCCTGTTCAGATTGATTTTTTAGTTTTCTTTGAGTATCAAGAATTCATAAGAAGTCTGTCATAAATTTTAAAGAATCCCCTATGCAAGGTAAGATTAAATAAGGTTGTTATCAGATGTTGGATTGATAATCAAATAATGATATGGGGAATATGATCTTTACGTATTAATCTTATAAAACAAATATTTATTACAGCTAGTAATTATAGATATTTCAATATATATATGGGTTTTCCCCACTTTTGTTTTGAGTTTTGACAAAAAAAACATCATTATCATGTAATAATTCAAATAAAAGAAAAATATATTATTATATATATGAGATATATATGAGCCATAAAATATCCCCACAAATTACTAACTTCAATGTGAATTGTATAGAAAAATACTCCCCTTTTTTTGGGGGGGGGGGATGAAACTATTAATGCATATCCAACCCAAGGAATATAAAAGGATATTCTCATATAAAAACTATTTATTACATCCATCTTTGACACTTAATTACGTTTGTGATAAATCAAACAAAAGAAAGGA